>OZ005659.1:271332375-272532375 GCA_963930645.1 Salticus scenicus
AGACTAGCTGGCTTCGCCCGCTAGCGGGTCAGTATTTTCAAATGAATCACTAAAATTAATGAATCACTAACAGTAATTTTTAGTGTTAAGAAAAGAAATTTAAAAAAAAATCATTTCTGATTAGGTAAAAAGTCGGCCCGGGTCCCCACTGCCTTCGGCAGCGCAGTCCCGTGCGCGCGCAGCGCGCACGTGTGAAGGTATACGTGCGCTGCGCGCACATATTCCTCCTGAAGTCATATTTTTATTCTTAAGAAAAGAAAATTTAAAAAATCATTTCTCATCGGGTAGAAAGTAGGACCGGGTCACCACTGCCTTCGGCAGCGCAGTCACGTGCGCGCTGCGCACGCACATGTTCACGGATACACGCGCTGCGCTCGCGTATTCCTTCCCTGACCCTTCGTGCCCCCTAAAAAAAAAAGTCATTTCTGATCGGTTAAAAACTCACACCGAGTCCCCACTGCCTTCGGTAGAGCAAACCCATGCGCGCTGCGCGCGCACGTGTGAAGGTATACGCGCGCTGCGCGCATATACTCCTTCTCAAACCAAATTTTTATTCTTAAGAAAAGAAAATGAAAAAAATCATTTCTCATCGGTTAAAAAGTCGGACCTGGTCCCCACTGCCTTCGGCCTCGCAGTCCCGTGCGCGCTGCGCGCACAAGTTAGGGGATACGCGTGCGGTGCACGCCTATCTCTTCCCCACCCTTTCAGCCCCTCCTAATTAACCTACGTATACCAATTTTGAACGGTCTAACTCAATTAGCTGAGATGCAAAGGAAAACGTAATGAGGACACTTCAAAACGTGTAAATCTGGTGAAAACTTTCGATAATTTAAAAGAACTTTAAAATATCTTTCGAATGATGTATTAAAAAAAATTTAATCATAATTAGAAATTGAAATATTGAAATTTGAAAATAATACAGCACCATAAGAGAAAACTGATTCAGGACACCTCAAAACGTGTAAATCTCGTGAAAACTTTCGATAATTTAAAAGAACTTTAAAATATCTTTCGAGTGATGCATTAAAAATAATTTAATTATAATTAGAAATTGAAATATTGAAATTTGAAAAAATTACAGCGCCATCTGGCGGTAGAAATTTCTGTATTCCACTGTTCGATTCCAAATCAAAAAAGCTTTCTAATGATGTATTACTTATGAATTCTTATAATTAGTATCTGAGATACAAAAGAAAACTCATTCGGGAGACCTCAAAACGTGTAAATCTGGTGAAAACTTTCGATAATATAAAAGAACTTTAAAATATCTTTCGAATTAAGTATTAAAAATAATTTAATCATAATTAGAAATTGTAATATTGAAATTTGAAAATATTACAACGCCATAAAAGAAAACTGATTCAGGAGACCTCAAAACGTGTAATTCTGGTGAAAACTTTCGATAATTTAAAAGAACTTTAAAATATCTTTTGAATGATGTATTAAAAATAATTTAATCATAATTAGAAATTGAAATATTGAAATTTGAAAATATTACAGCGCCATGAAAGAACACTGATTCAGGAGACCTCAAAACGTGTAAATCTGTTGAAAACTTTGAATTATGTAAAAGAACTTTAAAATATCTTTCGTATGATGTGTAAAAAATAAATCAATCGTAATTAGAAATTGAAATACGCGTATTAGAATATTGCAAAAATGTCCGGCGTGTAAAGATAAAATTTAATTTGCAATTAAAATGTAAATCTTTTGTTTATTGACGAAAATCGATGAAATTTGAAATGCAAGTTTGTTTTGTGGTGTAAATATTATATTCTAAATAAAATGTGTAAAATTTGAAAAATTGAAGAAAATAGAAATTTGCAATTTTTAATCACAGTACGAAACATGTGATCTCATTAAATACCAGATGTGTTTCCGTTGAAGACTGCTGTAGACGAAAAGTCTGCAAAGCTAAGATTCTTGTGATTTGTTGCCAATATTTTTTATAGTTTAGTTAATTTAAAAAAATCTAATTGTCCGATTGATAAGCCGTTTAAACCATCGGTTTAAGAAAAAAAAGCCCTTTCCAATGGTATCTTGTTTGTAATGATACGACTGATATTTCTAATTTATTTTCCACTTTTTCCGTAAAAATGTCGCTTTTTAAGCATTTAATCGTGAATTCTGGGTCATTTTTCGTTAGACAATGGTCGACGTTTAAATTAATATCTCGTCTAATTAGGGTCGCATCGTTTAGCAAATTAGATACCCCAGATCTGCGATAAATTCTCTGTCCGACGGTACCTGTTCGAAGTCCGTGCGACCTTTAGCGGCGGAGCCTTAGCTGCGTCAAGCCGTTTCTCACAGACAGACAGACAGACAGACACACACACACACGCGTACAGATTTTAATAATATAGGAGATGGCAGTATATATAAAAAAAAATGGCAGTATATATATTGGCAGTATATATATTCAATCCGCGTAGGTTTTCACTTTTTATAAACAAACGATGAATATTTTTTATTGAACATTACAAACAATTGTATATTACTTGTTAAAATAATAACCGTATTTTAATGAAAAATGTTTGTTTTTAGGTCAGGAAAATGGAATGATGCAAAATGGACATATCGGACATATATACAGTATAGTAAGAAAAAACCAGCAATTTGTTAAGAACAAGCGCGAGCCGCCATCTTGAACGAGGAGTGGTTGATGTGTAGCGAATCACGTGGATATACCGGCCAATCAGAACGACAGTTTTCAACGCAGGTTGATAAATGCGGAGTTCAGAAACTGTCTTCTCAAGTTAACGATGAATAGGAAATATTTGACTAGTCGTTAAAGTTTTTAACCTGGGTTTCTCCACCTGGAATTAAACCAGGGGGTGGAGGTTGACGGTGAATTAGGCGGTTAATATACAACCTATTCAGCACAAAACCAACCTGCAGTTAAAATTTCATCAATTTTCATTGATAAACAAAGCAGTTACATTGTAATTGCAAATTAAAATTTACTCTAACACGTAATCTATCTTTCAATAGACGATAGGAGTTTCCATAGCAACAAAATACATATGAAGGAACTAAAAAATACTTTTTCTTTTTCTTTTTACTTCCATTACCCGACTACCGTGGTATATATAGGTTTTAGGGACCTAAAAAAAAAAAAATATTTTTTTTTTTACTTCCATTAACCGACTACCGTAGATAATGGAATTAGAGATTTCACGTGATTTACATGTTTTAGAATGTCCTGATTAGGTTTCCTTTTGTATCTCAGCTACTAATTAAATTAATTTCATAAGTAACACATTATTTGAAAGCTTTGTTGATTTGGAATTGATTACAGAATTTGATTACAGAAATTTCTATCGGCAGATATTTTAAAATTTCGATATTTCAAAATCCAATTAAATTATTTTTAATACATCATTCGAAAGATATTTTAAAGTTCTTCTAAATTATCGAAAGTTTTCACCAGATTTACACGTTTTGATGGGTCCTGAATCAGTTTTCTTTTATATCTATGTTATTAATTAAAAAAAATTCATAAGTAATACATCATTTGAAAGCTTTGTTGACTTGATACACATTTTAAAGTACTTTTACATTATCGAAAATGTAATTCGAGATTTCACCCGATTTACACGTTTTGAGGTCTCCTGATCAGGTTTTCTTTTGTATCTCAGCTACTAATTAAAATAATTTTATAAGTAATACATCATTAGAAAGCTTTTTTGATTTGGAATCGAAGAGTGGATTACAGAAATTTCTACCGCCAGATGGCGCTGTAATATTTTCAAATTTCAATTTCTAATTATGATTAAATTATTTTTAATGCATCATTCGAAAGATAATTTAAAGTTCTTTTAAATTTTCGCAAGTTTTCACCAGATTTACACGTTTTGAGGTCTCCTGAATTAGTTTTCTTTTGTATCTCAGCTACTAATTAAAATAATTTCATAAGTAATACATCATTAGAAAGCTTTTTTGATTTGGAATCGAACAGTGGAATACAGAAATTTGTACCGCCAGATGGCGCTGTAATATTTTAAAATTTCAATATTTCAATTTCTAATTATGATTAAATTATTTTTAATACATCATTCGAAAGATAATTTAAAGTTCTTTTAAATTTTCGCAAGTTTTCACCAGATTTACACGTTTTGAGGTGTCCTGAATCAGTTTTTTGTATCTCAGTTATTAATTAAAAAAAGTTCATAAGTAATACATCATTTGAAAGCTAATTTTAGTTGATACACATTTTAAAGTTCTTTTACATTATCGAAAATGGAATTCGAGATTTCAGCCGATTTACACGTTTTGAGGTGTCCTGATTAGGATTTCTTTTGTATCTCATCTACTAATTAAAATAATTTCATGAGTAATACATCATTTGAAAGCTTTGTTGATCTCGAATGGAACAATAGATTACAGAAATTTCTACCGCCAGATGGCGCAGTAATATTTTTAAATTTCAATATTTCATATTCTAATTATGATTAAATTATTTCTAATACATCATTCGAAAGATATTTTAAAATTCTTTTACATTATCGAAAGTGGAATTCGAGATTTCACCTGATTTACAATTTAAAGTGTCCTGATCAGGTTTTCTTTTGCATCTCAGCTAATTGAGTAAGACAGTTCAAAATTGGTATATGCAAGTTGGCTGAAACGGTGGGTAAGGAAAAGGCGCGCAGCGCGCATGGGTTTGGGACCCGGTACGAGTTTTTACCCAATCATAAAAGATTTTTTTTTTAATTTTATTTTCTTAATAATAAAAGTTTGAGTTGAGAAGGAATATGCGTGTACAGGGCACGTATATCCTCAAACGTGCGCGCTCGGCGAGCATGGGTCTGCCCTGCCGAAGGCAGTGGCGCCCCTGTTTGAGTTCTTACCCGATGCTAAATAATATATTTTTTAATTCCTTTTCTTGAGAATGAAAGTTTATGAGTATTAACATGGAATTTTGAGAAGTCATAAGGATGGTGAAGGAATACGTGCGCTCAGCGCACGGGTCTGCGCTGCCGAAGGCAGTGGGGACCCGGTGCGACATTTTTTCCGATCAGAATTTTTTTTCTCTTTTTCTATCATATGATAAAAATTAATGCAATTTTTAGAATTCATTAATTATTGTGATTTATTTAAAAACTAGCCGCCTTCGGCGACCAGCTGGTTCGCGATCCCTGAAAATTCCGACTTTACGAAATTCCCGCTCGGTGGCGACTGCGGCGCCTTTTTCCCGTATCAGGTCTAATAACAGCTTATTGATATATCGTGAAAATAGCTTATCTAAATCGCAGTAAACTCCCGTGCGATAGCGCCTTCGGCGCTGATATTTCAAATTTCTAACTTTAGTTAAGTCCCGCTCGGTGGCGCCTGCGGCGCCTTATCCCCGTTTTAGAACTTAGAACACCTTCCTCGCTCATTGGAACTATTGAAGGTGTCATTTGAATCGGCTCATTTGGACTATTGAAATTTTAAAATATAGCAGCGCCATCTGGCGGTAGAAATTTCTGTAATATATTGTTCAATTCCAAATCAACAAAGCTTTCAAATTTGTATTACTTATGAAAATATTTTAATTAGTAGCTGAGATACAAAAGAAAACCTAAAAAGGAAACCTTAAAACGTGTAAATCGGGTAAAATCTCGAATAATACTTTCGATAATATAAAAGAACTAAAAGAAAACCAAATACCTTGCCTACGCTGCAACTCTTTTTTTTTTTTTTGGCCTTTTTTCCCTGTTCCTCAAGCCTCCCTAATAATCGTACTCTTTCAAAAATATTCACAATCGAATTATCGGGTATTAAAACTACATACTACGAAATTTCGACTACTGCAAATACTGCAAAAAAATAAAAGAAGACAATCTTTTTCCAATAAATATGTCATTTTTTTTAATTATTCATATATTTTTATGAAAATTGAACAGTAGCTTTATAATATGCTGTCTAGGCCGAATATTAATTCAAATGTAACGTGAATGAAAATTTGAAAAAAATTGAAAATTGCAATTTTTCCTCCCAGTATAAAACACATGATATCTTAATTGATTACAACCATTTCTGTTTTCATCACAGACATCACAGACAGTTGTCTCGTATGTGTTTTGTTTCCGATCGAGACCGCTTAGAAAATCGTCTGCCTGTTCGAATTCTGAGTCATTGAGATCGCTTTTTGATTAAGACATAGGTCTGCATTTTAATTAATATCTCCGCAACTAATTAAAATTTTTAAATTCTGTTTTGACTATCCCCTCGGGCAGGCTTCTGAGCACCCGTATGTCAAATTTTGTAGTTCTGCGTTCAGTAGGGGCTGAACGTATAGATGCTCAGACAGAGAGACAGACAGACAGACAGACAGACAGACAGACATCTTCTTTTATTATTATAGATAGTGACCAGCGAAGCGGGCGTAGCCTGCTAGTCTATAATAATAAATGGAAAGGTTTGTCTGTCTGTCTGTCTGGCCATCTGTCTGTTCTTTTATACGTTCAGCCCCTATTGAACGCAGAAGTACAAGAATTGACATACGGATGCTCTGGAGCCTTTCCGATGTTTTCCTCGAAACAGAATTTAAAAATCTTAATTAGTTTCGGAGATATTAATTAAAATGTTGACCCATATCGATCGCAAAAATGACCAAAAACCCTTATTGCTTAAAAAGAGGCATTCTATCAGCATTCAGCAGACGATTTTAACGGCTGTCTCTAACGGATACAAAACATGTGCAAGTCATTAATGTCACATGATGTTTAACTGGGGTTAAAAATTGCAAATTTCAAAGTGCTTCAAATTTTCTTTTTCGTACACAACACTTAATATACAACCTATTCAGCACAAAACCAACCTGCAGTTAAAATTTCATCAATTTTCATTAATAAACAAAGCAGTTACATTTTAATTGCAAATTAAATTTTATTCTAACTATCTTTCAATAGACGATAGAAGTTTCCATAGCAACAAAATATATTTGAAGGAACTATTAATACTTTTTACTTTCTTCTATATGTAATATAGAGAAAGTATTGGATTCGCGAAAATTTTCGACCTCCGTTTTTTGACGGATCTACACGTTTTGGGATGTCCTGAACACGAATTGATAGTTTTTAAAAAATGTCTGTCTGTGTGTCTGTCTGTCTGTCTGTGTGTCTGTCTGTCTGTCTGTCTGTCTGTCTGTGTGTCTGTATCATTTTTTTGTGGACGCTGTATCTCACGAACCAATGAATGAAATTTAACCAAACTTGGTATTTAGTTGCACCCTGACATGAACTGGTGCCCATTAGATTTGGGGATCAATAGCTCAACAGGTGGCGCTGTGATCGCATTTTATAGGACAAAATTCCGTATAAATGGGCATAATGAGAGTTATTTTAAACTTGTGATTGTAAAATTAATATGAATTATTGATAATAGTAGTAGTTAACTAGGGAAAAAAATTTGTGCATGGGGGGGCATCGGTTCCCCCCCTGGGAGGGAAGTACCCCCCCAGGGGGGTTGAATTTTGAAGATGGGTATCATTCGAAAGATCTCGTCAATACCTTTAAAACGAATGGTTGAAGCATAAATCTGTGATAATTTAAAACAAAGTTATCGATTTTTTTTACTTTTAACAAAAAAAAAAAAACTTAGAAAAAAAAAATCGTTTTTTTTTTTTTTTTTTTTTTTTTTTTTTAAATATTGTTACTGATTGAATATGTATAGGAAAATATAGAAGAAAGTCTTGTGGTGGCCACAACATACTAGTTCTTTTTCTTTTTACTTCCATTACCCGACTACCGTGGTATATATAGGTTTTGGCGAAATAAAAAACATTTATTTTTCTTTTTACTTCCATTAATAAAACTACCGTAGATAATGGAATTAGAGATTTCACGTGATTTACATGTTTTAGAATGTCCTGATTAGGTTTTCTTTTGTATCACAGCTACTAATTAAAATAATTTCATACGTAATACGTCATTTGAAAGCTTTGTTGATTTGGAATTGAACAGTAGATTACAGAAATTTCTACCGCCAGATATTTTAAAATTTCGATATTTCAAATTCCAATTAAATTATTTTTAATACATCATTCGAAAGATATTTTAAAGTTCTTTTAAATTATAGAAAGTTTTCACCAAATTTACACGTTTTGAGGTCTCCTGAATTGGTTTTCTTTTGTATCTCAGCTACTAATTAAAATAATTTCATAAGTAATGCATCATTAGAAAGCTTTTTTGATTTGGAATCGAACAGTGGAATACAGAAATTGTACCGCCAGATGGCGCTGTAATATTTAAAAATTTCAATATTTCAATTTCTAATTATGATTAAATTATTTTTAATACATCATTCGAAAAATATTTTAAAGATCTTTTATATTATCGACAGTTTTCACCAGATTTACACGTTTTGAGGTGTACTGAATCAGTTTTCTTTTATATCTCAGTTATTAATTAAAAAAATTTCATAAGTAATACATCATTTGAAAGCTTTGTTGACTTGATACACATTTTAAAGTACTTTTACATTATCGAAAATGGAATTCGAGATTTCACCCGATTTACACGTTTTGAGGTCTCCGGATTAGGTTTTATTTTGTATCTCAGCTACTAATTAAAATATTTTTATAAGTAATGCATCATTAGAAAGCTTTTTTGATTTGGAATCGAACAGTGGATTACAGAAATTTCTACTGCCAGATGGCGCTGTAATATTTTCAAATTTCAATATTTCAATTTCTAATTATGATTAAATTATTTTTAATGCATCATTCGAAAGATATTTTAAAGTTCTTTTATATTATCGACAGTTTTCACCAGATTTACACGTTTTGAGGTTTCTTGAATCAGTTTCTTTTTTTGTATCTCCGCTATTAATTAAAAAATGTTCATAAGTAATACATCATTTGAAAGCTTATTTTTAGTTGATACACATTTTAAAGTACTTTTACATTATCGAAAATGGAATTCGAGATTTCACCCGATTTACACGTTTTGAGGTGTCCTGATTAGGTTTTCTTTTGTATCTCATCTACTAATTAGAATAATTTCATGAGTAAAACATTATTTGAAAGCTTTGTTGATCTGGAATGGAACAGTAGATAACAGAAATTTCTACCGCCAGATGGCGCTGTAATATTTTTAAATATCAATATTTCATATTCTAATTATGATTAACTTATTTCTAATACATCATTCGAAAGATATTTTAAAGTTCTTTTACATTATCGAAAGTGGAATTAGAGATTTCACACGAATTACAATTTAAAGTGTCCTGATCAGGTTTTCTTTTGCATCTCAGCTAATTGAGTAAGACCGTTCAAAATTGGTACATGCAAGTTAATTAGGAGGGGCAGGAACAGTGGGGAAGGAATAGGCGCGCAGCGCGCATGGGTTAGGGACCCGGTGCGAGTTTTTACCCGGTGATAAAAGATTTTTTTTTTAAATTTATTTTCTTAACTAGCAGGCTACGCCCGCTTCGCTGGTAACTATTTTTAAATGAATCATAATAATTAATGAATTCTCAAAATTGCATTAATTTGTATCATGTGATAAAAAAAGAGAAAAAAAAATTCTGATCGGGGAAAAATGTCGCTTGAGGATATACGTGCGCTGTACACGCATATTGCTTCTCAACTCAAACTTTTATTATTATGAAAATATAAAAAAAAAAAATCTTTTATCATCGGGTAAAAACTCTCACCGGGTGCCAAACCCATGCGCGCTGCGCGCCTATTCCTTCCCCACCGTTCCCGCCCCTCCTAATTAACTTGCATATACCAATTTTGAACGGTCTTACTCAATTGATGCAAAAGAAAACCTGATCAGGACACTTTAAATTGTAAATCAGGTTAAATCTCGAATTCCACTTTCGATAATGTAAAAGAACTTTAAAATATCTTTCGAATGATGTATTAGAAATAATTTAATCATAATTAGAATATGAAATATTGATATTTAAAAATATTACAGCGCAATTTGGCGGTAGAAATTTCTGTAATCAATTGTTTCATTCCAGTTACTTATTCTTACTCAATTAGCTGAGATGCAAAAGAAAACCTGATCAGGACACTTTAAATTGTAAATCAGGTGAAATCTCGAATTCCACTTTCGATAATATAAAAAAACTTTAAAATATCTTTCGAATGATGTATTAGAAATAATTTAATCATAATTAGAATATTAGATCAATATTACAGCGCCATCTGGCGGTAGAAATTCCTGTAATCTATTGTTCCATTCCAGTTACTTATTCTTACTCAATTAGCTGAGATGCAAAAGAAAACCTGATCAGGACACTTTAAATTGTAAATCAGGTGAAATCTCGAATTCCACTTTCGATAATGTAAAAGAACTTTAAAATATCTTTCGAATGAGGTATTAGAAATAATTTAATCATAATTAGAATATGAAATATTGAAATTTAAAAATATTACAGCGCCATCTGGCGGTAGAAGTTTCTGTAATCTATTGTTCCATTCCAGATTAACAAAGCTTTCAAATGATGTATTACTCATGAAATTATTTTAATTAGTAGATGAGATACAAAAAAAAACCTAATCAGGACACCTCAAAACTTGTAAATCGGGTGAAATCTCGAATTCCATTTTTCGATAATGTAAAAGTACTTTAAAATGTGTATCAACTAAAATAAGCTTTCAAATGATGTATTACTTATGAACTTTTTTTAATTAATAACGGAGATAAAAAAATAAAAAAACTGATTCAGGACACCTCAAAACGTGTAAATCTGGTGAAAACTTTCGATAATTTAAAAGAACTTTAAAATATCTTTCGAATGATGTATTACAAATAATTTAATCATAATTAGAAATTGAAATATTGAAATTTTAAAATATTACAGCGCCATCTGGCTGTACAAATTTCTGTATTCCACTGTTGGATTCCAAATCAAAAAAGCTTTTTATGATGTACTACTTACGAAATTATTTTAATTAGTAGCTGAGATACAAAAGAAAACCTAATCAGGAGACCTCAAAACGTGTAAATCGGGTGAAATCTCGAATTCCATTTTCGATAATGTATCAAGTCAACAAAGCTTTCAAATGATGTATTACTTATGAAATTTTTTTAATTAATAACTGAGATATAAAAGAAAACTGATTCAGGACACATCAAAACGTGTAAATCTGATGAAAACTTTCGATAATTTAAAAGAACTTTAAAATATCTTTCGAATGATGTATTAAAAATAATTTAATCATAATTAGAAATTGAAATTTTGAAATTTTAAAATATTACAGCGCCATCTGGCGGTACAAATTTCTGTATTCCACTGTTCGATTCCAAATCTAAAAAAGCTTTCTAATGATGCATTACTCATGAAATTATTTTAATTAGTAGCTGAGATACAAAAGAAAACTAATTCAGGAGACCTCAAAGCGTGTAAATCTGGTGAAAACTTTCGATAATTTAAAAGAACTTTAAAATATCTTTCGAATGATGTATCAAAAATAATTTAATTGGAATTTGAAATATCGAAATTTAAAAATATCTGGCCGTAGAAATTTCTGTAATCTACTGTTCAAATCCAAATCAACAAAGCTTTCAAATAATGTGTTACTTATGAAATTATTTTAATTAGTAGCTGAGATACAAAAGGAAACCTAATCAGGACATTCTAAAACATGTAAATCACGTGAAATCTCTAATTCCATTATCTACGGTAGTTTTATTAATGGAAGTAAAAAGAAAAATAAATATTTTTTATTTCGCCAAAACCTATATATATACCACGGTAGTCGGGTAATGGAAGTAACAAGAAAAAGAAAAAGTATTTTTTAGTTCCTTCAAATGTATTTTTGCTATGGAAACTCCTATCGTCTATTGAAAGATACACTCTTAAAAAAATGCAGAAAAAATGCAGAAAAAATACAGTAATTTCAGAAAAATAGGCGTAAAATACGTTTTGTCTACGTAATTTTTCCGTAATTTACGCCTTTTTTTCTGAAATTGTAGAGAATTTCTGTATTTTTTCTGCATTTTTTTAACAGTGTAGATTACGTGTTAGAATAAAATTTAATTGGCAATTAAAATGTAACTGCTTTGTTTATTAATGAAATTTGATGAAATTTTAACTGCAGGTTGTTTTTGTGCTGAATAAGTTGTATATTAAGTGTTGTGTACGAAAAAGAAAATTTGAAGCACTTTGAAATTTGCAATTTTTAACCCCAGTTAAAGATCACGTGACATTAATGACTTGCACATGTTTTTTTTTCGGTTAGAGACAGCCGTTAAAATCGTGTGCTGAATGCTGATAGAATGCCTCTTTTTAAGCAATAAGGATTTTTGGTCATTTTTGCGATCGATATGGGTCAACGTTTTAATTAATATCTCCGAAACTAATTAAGATTTTTAAATTCTGTTTCGAGGAAAACATCGGAAAGGCTCCAGAGCATCCGTATGTCAATTCTTGTACTTCTGCGTTCAATAGGGGCTGAACGTATAAAAGAACAGACAGACAGACAGATAGACAGACAGACAGACAGACAGACAAACCTTTCCATTTATTATTATACTATAATAATAAAAGAAGATGTCTGTCTCTCTGTCTGTCTGTCTGTCTGAGTATCTATACGTTCAGCCCCTATTGAACGCAGAACTACAATATTTGACATACGGGTGCTCCGAAGCCTGCCCGAATGCATAGTGAAAACAGAATTTAAAAATTTTAATTAGTTGCGGAGATATTAATTAAAATGTAAACCTATGTCTAATGAAGAAGCGATCTCAATGACAGAATTCACCGCAATTGCATAAAAATAGATATTTTAACGAAGTTAAAAACAGAAAAAGTGGAAAATAAATTAGAAATATTAGTCCGTTCATTACGAATTTGGTACCAAATGAAAGGGGATTTTTTTCCGAATCTAAGAGTGCAAGCGGCTTATCGATACACCAATTAGATTTTTTAAAATTAACTAAAGTATGAAATTTAGTTGGAACAGGCAGACGATTTTCTAAACTGTGTCGATCTGAAACAAAACACATGCGAGACATCTGTCTGTGACGAAAACGGAAATGGTTGTAATCAATTAAGATATCATGCGTTTTATACTGTGGGGAAAAATTGCAAATTTCAAATTTTTTCAAATTTTCATTTACCTTACATTTGAATGAATATTCGGCTTAGACAGCATTTTATAAAGCTACTGTTCAATTGTCATGAAAAAATATTAATAAATAAAAAAATGACATACTTATTGGAATTGTGAATATTTTTGAAAGAGTACGATTATTAGGGAGGGCTTGAGGGAGGGTGAAAAAGGTCATAAATTAAAAAAAAAATAGTTACAGCGTTTGAAATTGGTTGGTATATTTAGATTTTAAGGCAAGGTAAATCGATTGCGGATATTTTCGAGTGTAAAATTATTGTTATCGACGGAAAGGAGGGGGGGGGGGAGCGAAGAGTCAAAGATGTAGAAAAGGAACGGGAGTTTCGGAGAAAACCACGGTACACCCAGAACACCTTTATTCTTTAATATTTTGCAGAGTTTCGAATTCCAATTTCTGCTCACATATCGTACTAAGGATATTTAACGTTATATAGCCCGGAATTATGCAAGTTTCGGAGAAAACCATGGATAAATCGGACACAAATCTGTTTATAAAAATGTCTATATTATCTTTGTATCTCAGCTTCTAATTAACATAATTTCATAAGTGAATTACAATTGATGAGTATGTGTTGCAAATCTCTGTCGCCAGAGGGCGCTTTGATATTTTAATAATTCAATATCTAGAATTCTACTTATAACACATCATTTGAAATATTACGGACTTTTAAACTGATGTAAGCCGTTAAATTCCGTACGGGAGTTTCAGAGAAAACCACAGAATAGCCAGAACACCTTTATTAATATATCTCCAATTCTAATTATGATGCAGGCTTTCGAATTCCGATACTCCGTTCACATTTCGTATTAAGGATTTTTAACACGCAAGTTTCAAAGAAAAACCACGAAAAAATCAGACACAAATTTTGTTATAACAATGCTTATATTACCTTTGTATCTCAGCATCTAATTAACATAATTCCATAGGTAAAATATCATTTTAAGCCTTTTAAACTGAAATTAAGGAGTACATATTGTATGCAGTTAAAAAATCTAAAGTATAGCTTTAAAAATAAAATAAATAGGCATATTATATTTATTTAAATTCATTTTTATTTCATCGGTTAATGACACCATTCACCAATTTCATCTGTTAATGAGTTACTTTTAACAGAATAATATTGATTTTTTTTTTTTTTTTTTTTTTTTTTTTTTATGAATTCGGTTGTAAAAAAGCAGTTTTGGAATTCTTAAATTTTAGATGGATTTCAATAGAAATCGTTAATCGCCCTTGATAGATTAGCCACTTTGAGTCTAAAATACATCATAGATATTCATTATTGTAATACATAATACATCATTCAAAAGATATTTTAAAGTATTTGTATTGCAGGCTATTAAAATGATATAAGCCGTTCAAATTCTGTATGAAACTTTCGGAGAAAACTATGGAAAAACCAGAAAATTTTTATTATTTTATATTTTACAGAGTTTCAAATTCAGATTTTCGCTCACATTTCGTACAAATAATTTTTAACGATGTATAGCCCGGAATTAAGCAAGTTTTGGAGAAAACCACAGATAAGTCAGACACAAATCTTTTAAAAAAATTTTTATACGGCGCCGCAGGTGCCACCGAGCGGGACTTAGCTAAAGTCAGAAATTTGAAAGATCATAACATGGTGAGCGAACAGGCTGTTTCAGATATTGAAAAGGGAAGAGGGCGCCGAAGGCGCTACCGCATGGGAATTTACTGCGCTTTCAATAAGCTATTTTCACGATATATCGATAAGCTGTTATTAGACCTGAAACGGGAAAAAGGCGCCGCAGGTGCCACCGAGCGGGAGTTTCGTAAAGTCGGATTTTTCAGGGATCGCGAACCAGCTGGTCGCCGAAGGCGGCTAGTAGATAATAAAAGTTTGAGTTGAGAAGGAATATGCCTGTACAGTGCACGTATATCCTCAAATGTGCGAGCGCAGCGCGCATGGGTCTGCGCTGCCGAAGGCAGTGGCATCCGAGTGTGAGATTTTACCCGATGCTAAATGATATATTTTTTAATTCCTTTTCTTGAGAATGAAAGTTTATGAGTAATAACATGGAATTTTGAGAAGTCATAAGGATGGTGAAGGAATACGTGCGCGCAGCGCACGGGTCTACGCTGCCGAATGCAGTGGGGACCCGGTGCGACATTTTTCCCGATCAGAATTTTTTTTTCTCTTTTTTAATCACTTGATAAAAATTAATGCAATTTTGAGAATTCATTAATTATTGTGATTCATTTAAAAATAGTGACCAGCGAAGCGGGCGTAGCCTGCTAGTCTATAATAATAAAAGATGATGTTTGTCTGTCTGAGCATCTATACGTTCAGCCCCTACTGAACGCAGAACTACAAAATTTGACATACTGGTGCTCAGAAGCCTGCCCGAGGGGATAGTCAAAACA
Organism: Salticus scenicus; assembly: GCA_963930645.1. NCBI lineage: Eukaryota > Metazoa > Arthropoda > Arachnida > Araneae > Salticidae > Salticus > Salticus scenicus. Next base: position 271,347,834 of record OZ005659.1, read on the forward strand.
GAATTTAAAAATTTTAATTAGTTGCGGAGATATTAATTAAAATGTAGACCTATGTCTTAATCAAAAAGCGATCTCAATGACTCAGAATTCACCGAGATTGCATAAAAGTAGATATTTTAACGGAGTTAAAAGTAGAAAAAATGGAAAATAAATTAGAAATATTAGTCCGATCATTACGAATTTGGTACCAAATGAAAGGGGAATTTTTTCCGAATCTAAGAGTGCAAGCGGCTTATCGATACGTCAATTAGATTTTTTAAAATTAACTAAACTATGAAATTTAGTTGGCAACAGGCAGACGATTTTCTAAGCGGTCTCGATCGGAAACAAAACAAATACGAGACAACTGTCTGTGATGTCTGTGATGAAAACGGAAATGGTTGTAATCAATTAAGATATCATGTGTTTTATACTGGGGGGAAAATTGCAATTTTCAAATTTTTTCAAATTTTCATTCACGTTACATTTGAATTAATATTCGGCCTAGACAGCATATTATAAAGCTACTGTTCAATTTTCATGAAAATACTAGCGAGCTTCGCCCGCTAGCGGGGCAGTATTTTCAAATGAATCACTATAATTAATGAATCACTAACAGTAACTTTTAGTCTTAAGAAGAGAAATTAAAAAAAAAAATCATTTCTGATCGGGTAAAATGTCGTCCCGGGTCCCCACTGCCTTCGGCAGCGCAGTCCCGTGCGCGCTGCGCGTGCACAAGTTAAGGGATACACGCGCTGCGCGCGCGTATTCCTTCCCTGACCCTTCGTGCCCCCCCCCCCCCCAAAAAAAAAAAAAATTCATTTCTGATCGGGTAAAAACTCACACCGGGTCCCCACTGCTTTCGGCAGCGCAGACTTTATGAATGACTTTATGACTCTTGAATTTATTTTCGATAATGTAAAAGTACTTTAAAATGTGTATCGAATGACGCATTAAAAAAAAATAATCATGATTAGAAATAGAAATATTGTAATTTAAAAATATTACAGCGCCATCTGGCGTTAGAAATTTCTGTAATCTACTGTTCGATTCCAACTCAACAAAGCTTTCAAATGATGCATTACTTATGAAATTTTTTTAATTAGTAACTGAGACAAAAGAGAAACCCATTCAGGACACCTCAAAACGTTTAAATCAGGAGAAATGTCGAAATATCGAATTTCTGTAATCTACTATTCAATTCCAAATTAACAAAGCTTTCAAATGATGTATTACTTATGAAATTATTTTAATTAGCAGTTGAGATACAAAAGAAAACCCATTCAGGACACCTCAAAACGTGTAAATCAGGTGAAATCTCTAATTCCACTTTCGACACTTTAATTAGTAGCTGAGATACAAAAGAAAACCCATTCAGGAGACCTCAAAACGTGTAAATATGCTGAAATCTCGAATTCCACTATTGCGATGCAAAAGAAAACCTAATCAGAAGACCTCAAAACGTGTAAATCGGGTGGAATCTCGAATGCCCCTTTCGATAATGTAACCGTACTTTAAAAGGTGTATCGAATGACATATTAAAAAAAAAAAAAAAGTTAAACATAATTACAATTTTAAATATTGAAATTTTAAATTATTACAGCGCCATGATACCTCAAAACGTGTAAGTCAGGTGAAATTTTGAATTCCATTATCTACGGTTGTCGGTTAATTTAAGTAAATAGGAAAAGAAATATTTTTACCTTAAGTGTATTTGTGTCGTTTTGAAACTCGCATCCTCTTTCGACAGATAAAATGTGATTCGTTTAAAGATAAAATTTAATTTGCAATTAAAATGTAAATCTTTTGTTTATTGACGAAAATCGATGAAATTTAAACAGGAAGTTTGTTTTGTGGTGTTAAGATTGTATACTAATTGAAATGTGCGAATTTTGAAAAATTGAAGAAAATAGAAAATTGCAATTTTTAATCCCAGTACAAAAACACATGACCTCATTAAACACCAGATGTTTTTTCTTTCCGTTCAAGATCGTCTGCCAAGTTAAAATGCTTGTGATTTGTTGCCACCATTTTTTGTTTAGTTTAGTTAATTTAAAAAAATCTAATTGTCCTATCAATAAGCCTTTTACACCATCGGATTGAGAAAAAAAAGCCCTTTCCAATGGTATCTTGTTTGTAACAATACGACTGATATTTCTAATTAATTTTCTACTTTTTCCGTAAAAATGTCGCTTTTTAAGCATTTAATCATGAATTCTGGGTCATTTTTCGGTAGACATGGATGGACATTTTAATTAATATCTCCGCTAATTAGGGTCGCATCGCTTAGAGAAATATCGCGATGTCGAGATGAAGAAATTCTGCGTCTGTCGACACCTGTTTCGAAGCGCTGCGACCATTAGCGCCGGAGCTTTAGCTATGACAAGGCATTTCTCACAGACAGACAGACAGACAGACAGACAGACAGATGCGCACAGATTTTAATAATATAAGGAGACTAGCGAGCTTCGCCCGCTAGCGGGTCAGTATTTTCAAATGAATCACTAAAATTAATGAATCACTAACAGTAACTTTTAGTGTTAAGAAAAGAAATTTAAAAAAAAAAAATCATTTCTGATTGGGTAAAAAGTTGGCCCGGGTCCCCACTGCCTTCGGCAGCGCTGCCCCGTGCGCGCTGCATGCGCGTTTTCTTTCCCTGACCCTCCGTGCCCCCCACTCAAAAAAAAAAATTCTGATCGGGTAAAAACTCACACCGGATCCCCACTGCCTTCGGCAGCGCAGACCCATGCGCGCTGCGCACGTACGTGTGAAGGTATACGCGCGCTACGCGCACATATTCCTTCTCAAATCAAATTTTTATTCTTAAGAAAAGAAAATGAAAAAAAAAATCATTTCTCATCGGTTAAAAAGTCGGACCGGGTCCCCACTGCCTTCGGCAGCGCTGTCCCGTGCGCGCGGTGCACGCCTATATCTTCCCCACCCTTTCAAACCTTCCTAATTAACCTACATATACCAATTTTGAACGGTCTAACTGAATTAGTTGAAATACAAAAGAAAACCGATTCAGGAGACCTCAAAACATGTAAATGAAGCGAAATCTTGAATCCCGCTTTCGATAATATAAAAGTACTTTAAAATATCTTTCGAATGATGTACTAAAAATAATTTAATCATAGTTAGAATTTGAAATACGCGTATTATAATAACATTTAATTTGCAATTAAATTGTACATTTTTTATTTATTCTCGAAACCCGATGATATTTGAACTGGAACTTCGTCTTGTAATGTTAAAAGTTTGTAGCAAGTTTGAATTAATTTTGAAGAAAATTGAAGCATTTTGAAATTTGCAGTTTTTATTTCCAGTACAAAATCAGTAAAGCTGGAAGTAAAATCTATTTATTCTTTCGCCTGGCGCCATGGTAACCGAAATACGTCTATTGCGAAATTAATAGAACTGTTGTGATTTGTTGCCACCTTTTTTTCATACTTAAGTTAATTTTAAAAAATCTAATTGCCCTATAGATAAGCTATTTAAACCGTCGGATTCAGAAAAATCGGACCTTTCATTTGATATCTTATTTGTAACGATACGACTGATATTTCTAATTTATTTTCCACTTTTTCCGTAAAAATGTCGCTTTTTAAGCATTTAATCATGAATTCTGGGTCATTTTTCGGTAGATATGGGTCGACGTTTTAATTAATATGTCCGCTAATTAGGGTCGCATCGCTTAGCGAATTATCGCGATGTCGAGATGAAGAAATGCTGCGTCTGTCGACACCGGTTTCGAAGCGCTGCGACAATTAGCGCCGGAGCTTTAGCTATGACAAGGCATTTCTCACAGACAGACAGACAGACAGACAGACAGACAGATGCGCACAGATTTTAATAATATAAGGAGACTAGCGAGCTTCGCCCGCTAGCGGGTCAGTATTTTCAAATGACTCACTGAAATTAATGAATCACTAACAGTAACTTTTAGTGTTAAGAAAAAAAAAAAAAAAATCATTTCTGATTGGGTAAAAAGTCGGCCTGAGTCCCCACTGCCTTCGGCAGCGCTGCCCCGTGCGCGCTGCATGCGCGTATTCCTTCCCTGACCCTCCGTGCCCCCCCCCTTTAAAAAAAAAAAAAATTCTGATCGGGTAAAAACTCACACCGGGTCCCCACTGCCTTCGGCAGCGCAGACCCATGCGCGCTGCGCACGCACGTGTGAAGGTATACGCGCGCTACGCGCACATATTCCTTCTCAAATCAAATTTTTATTCTTAAGAAAAGAAAATGAAAAAAAAATCATTTCTCATCGGTTAAAAAGTCGGACTGTGTCCCCACTGCCTTCGGCAGCGCTGTCCCGTGCGCGCGGTGCACGCCTATATCTTCCCCACCCTTTCAGCCCTTCCTAATTAACCTGCATATACCAATTTTGAACGGTCTAACTGAATTAGCTGAGATGCAAAAGAAAACCTAATCAGGAGACCTCAAAACGTGCAAATCTGGTTAAAACTTTCGATAATATAAAAGAACTTTAATATATCTTTCGAATGATGCATTAAAAATAATTTAATCATAATTAGAAATTGAAATTTTGAAATTTTAAAATATTACAGCGCCATCTGGCGGTAGAAATTTCTGTAATCTACTGTTCGATTTCAAACCAACAAAGCTATCTTATGATGTATTACTTATGGAATTATTTTAATTAGTAGCTCAGATACAAAAGAAAACCGATTCAGGAGACCTCAAAACATGTAAATGAAGCGAAATCTTGAATCCCGCTTTGTGAATCCCGCTTATCTCAAAACGTGAAAATCTGTTGAAAACTTTCGATAATTTAAAAGTACTTTAAAATATCTTTCGAATGATGTACTAAAAATAATTTAATCATAGTTAGAATTTGAAATACGCGTATTATAACATTTAATTTGCAATTAAATTGTACATTTTTTATTTTTTCTCGAAACCCGATGAAATTTGAAATGCAACTTCGTCTTGTGATGTTAAAAGTGTGTAGCAAGTTTGAAATAATTTTGAAGAAAACTGAAGCATTTTGAAATTTGCAATTTTTATTTCCAGTACAAAATCAGTAAAGCAGGAAGTAAAATCTATTTATTCTTTCGCCCGGCGCCATGGTAACCGAAATACGTCTATTGCGAAATTAATAAAATTCTTGTGATTTGTTGCCACCTTTTTTTTCATACTTTAGTTAATTTTAAAAAAATCTAATTGCCCTATCGATAAGCTATTTAAACCGTCGGATTCAGAAAAATCGGGCCTTTCACTTGATATCTTATTTGTAACGATATGACTGATATTTCTAATTTATTTTCCACTTTTTCCGTAAAAATGTCGCTTTTTAAGCATTTAATCATGAATTCTGGGTCATTTTTCGGTAGACATGGGTGGACATTTTAATTAATATCTCCGCTAATTAGTGTCGCATCGCTTAGCGAAATATCGCGATGTCGAGATGAAGAAATGCTGCGTCTGTCGACACCGGTTTCGAAGCGCTGCGACCATTAGCGCCGGAGCTTTAGCTATGACAAGGCATTTCTCACAGACAGACAGACAGACAGACAGACAGACAGACGGATGCGCACAGATTTTAATAATATAAGGAGATATGAATAATTAAAAAAATGACATATTTATTGGAAAAAGATTGTCTTCTTTTATTTTTTTGCAGTATTTGCAGTAGTCGAAATTTCGTAGTATGTAGTTTTAATGCCCGATAATTCGATTGTGAATATTTTTGAAAGAGTACGATTATTAGGGAAGGCTTGATAGTCCAGTCAATAGGTATGTAAAAAAGGGCTTACCTTGCAAAAGGTGGGGTAGAAGATTTTTCTTTTTTAATTCGTACATATTAGTGTCAATATGAAAAAAACGAATTATCCAACATGATCGACCCCGGGAGAATTTTTGCCGGCTGAAAAACCTCGAAAATTTACTACTTTTTTGGCTTTTTTTTAAATGTCTCAAAAATGGCTAAATTTAGCGATATTTTTCTATTATAAAGTTTAAAGAAGATTAAATTTCCTACAATTTTCTTCATTACAACTTTTTTGTAGTACTAAGAGCAAGCGTGTTACAGCCTCTTGAAAGTCGGCATTTTTTCTCCAGTTAATAAAATACAACTCAAAGAAATGGGTCGGTGATGAACGTTTATTAGAAAACAGAAAGAAAGGGACATATTCAGCTGTCTGACCTTAGGAAATGACATCTGCTTCATAGCAAAGAGGGTATTAAAAAAAAAAAAAAAAAAAAAAAAACTGCTTCCCCCCCCCCCCCCCCCTCAAATTAAAAATCACTCCCTTTCCTCCCGCCGCTTCTCATCCTGTAATACGCTTCCTCGGCTGAACATCTATCTATATTATTCAGTTCAGTTCGAACGTGCGAACGTACTGTTTCAACCCGTGAGCGTTTTCTATTACAATAACCGGAGTGGTTTTTTTTTTTTCGAAATTAGTTTGAATAAAGGTGAAGTAAAGATTCTGAAGGAGAAAGGTATACAAAAAACCTGTAAAAGTGCAATGCGAAACGTCAGAATGAAGAACATTAGTGTTTTTTGAAGAACCTAAAATAAGTAAGAATTCACAATGCCTGTCACAAACGATACATCAATGAGCAAATAATTGTAGCATATGTACGGCGTCATACAACCGGTGATGGAGCTGGTCCAAACAGTGCGGCTCCATATCTTCCATCAAGAATTGAAAGTTTCAGTTTTGAGGATCAGTGTTTCTTGTGCGGAGAGGGGATACTTGAAGATTTCTTTAAACAACAGGAACGACTTCCTGCGTATGAAAGAAATTTTATCCACCATGCTATGAAACAGGATGTGAAAGAAACAATTGTAAATGGTGCCGAAAATCGTGGGGATGAGAGAAGAAAAAAATTACTTGAATGCATTGGAAATGTAAAAGGTTTAGTTTCTATAAATGCTGGGTATCACAGGATTTGTCATCAAAAACTGCATTGGAGACCTAAAAGTGAGATGAAACGAGGATACTATCCTGCATGTAACAGTGATGAGGCAATGGAATCAATTTACTCCTACCCTGAAAACAGCTCGGAGGAGTGCTAGTCTCATAAAGTATTTGATGAATAAAATAGAGGGTGATTTTTGTCCTGGCATCAGAACGGTTACATCTCGTCTTTGCAAAAAATATGGTGAAGATGTTTTAATAACCGAAACTGCAAACAAGAAAGCAGTTTGCTTCCAAAATGTTGGCCATAAAGTACTCAGTGAAACTGGTATAGTAACAAGGACTCTGAGCCTCAACAGGAAAATGTACTAATTTCATCATTGGACGAGGCTGAAGAAGATGATAAGCTATTCTAAGAGCTTATATAATTACTATAAGACGGACGGGAACAATTTGAGGACGACACACCTTCCTTCTACTTTTGATGACTATTGAAACTTAAGAACCCGGATTTCTAAACAACCAAGAAGAAAATGAACACGTATATTATACATTAATGGACGTTTCTACAACATTATGTATTATATCTAAATATCATTAATGTTTTGTGATTTATTAAACAGTGTAATTAAAATATTTATGTATCAATGCATTGAGTTTTTGCTTATTAGCACCATAATATTTATTCATTTACATTTAGAGTTATTAGAGTCTGATGATGACTGCTGTTGTTAGGTCAGAATTGTCAGTGCGTGGCCGGGGGGGGGGGGGGGTTAGTAAAAAGGAGAAGGGAAAAATTAAAAGGGAGCAGATTTGTTATCTGTCGTCTTTAGTGAAAAAAAAGAAATGATCGCCAATTTATCTGGCGAATATATTTAATTCCTTTCAAAAATCATAATTATTTTAACAAGGTGTATGTTAAGAGAATAATCAAGAATAAAAAACAGTATTTCTTACAATATATATTGTAAAAAAATACATCTGGCGTGTGTATTTCTGTATTACGTTTTTGATCACCAAATCCAAAAATCCCAAGGACGACAGATATCAGAGCCATACCATTAAAAGTTGTTAAGCTTTCTGTAAATAAAGCTTCTAATTCTAATAATTACTATACATTATTTATAAGGAGTAATGCGCTTTTTTTACGAAGTTGAGAAAACTGTTTATTTTCATGAAGCTGTTACGCGCTTGCTATTAGTACTACAAAAAAGATGTAATGAAGGAAATTGTAGGAAATTTAATCCTCTTTAAACATTACAATAGAAAAATATCGCTAAATTCAGCCATTTCTGAGATATTTCGAAAAAAGGCAAAAATCTAGTAAATTTTCGAGGTTTTTCAGCCGACAAAAATTCTCCCGGGGCCGACCATGTTGGATAACTCGTTTTTTGCATATTAGTACTAATATGAACAAATTAAAAAAATAAAATCTTCTACCCCACCTTTTGCAAGGTAGAATGTATTTATTAACTGGACTATGAGGGACAGGGAAAAAAGGCAAAAAAAAAAGAGTTGCAGCGTTTGAAATTGGTTGACATATTAAGATTTTAAGGCAAGGTATTTGGTTTTCTTTTTTATCCCAGCTTCTAATTAAAATAATTTCATAAGTAATACATCATTTGAAAGCTTTGTTGATTTGGAATTGAACAGTAGATTACAGAAATTTCTACCGCCAGATGGCGCTGAAATATTTTAAAATTTCAATATTTCAAATTCTAATTATGATTATATAATTTTTAATACATCATTCGAAAGATATTTTAAAGTTCTTTTATATTATCGAAAGTATTATTCGAGATTTTACCCGATTTACACGTTTTAAGGTTTCCTTTTTAGGTTTTCTTTTGTATCTCAGCTACTAATTAAAATATTTTCATGAGTAATACATCATTTGAAAGCTTTGTTGATTTGGAATTGAACAATATATTACAGAAATTTCTACCGCCAGATGGCGCTGCTATATTTTAAAATTTCAATATTTCAAATTCCAATGAGCGAGGAAGGTGTTGTAAGTTCTAAAACGGGGATAAGGCGCCGCAGGCGCCACCGAGCGGGACTTAGCTAAAGTTAGATATTTGAAATATCAGCGCCGAAGGCGCTACCGCACGGGAGTTTACTGCGATTTAGATAAGCTATTTTCACGATATATCAATAAGCTGTTATTAGACCTGATACGGGAAAAAGGCGCCGCAGGCGCCACCGAGCGGGAGTTTCGTAAAGTCGGATTTTTCAGGGATCGGTAATATACATACATATCCATACATATACATAATATACATACATCGGTAAGTAAAATTTGTGCAAATGTTTTCTTTGCATCACACTATCTCTTTGCACACATTTTGACTTAGTTGGGTACTACGATACAAAGTAACATTAACATAAATTTTACTCACAGTTTTGGATAGCGTGACGCAAAAGACAAATCGATTTATTGAAATAAATAATTTCAATTTATAATGCAAACTCAGTGAAAGTGTGATTTTTTGATAGTATATATTTGAAAATTAAAAGCACTGTTTCAATGTGTAAATATACTTTATTAGACAAAACAAAGGTAATTTTAGTGGAATCTAAAAACAGATCTTTTAAAGTGACATTGAGGCATCACTGGAATTTTGATATCATTCCTTTTAAAACTGTTATTTTGAAATTGAAATGCAAATGAAAAAGCATCAGAGTATATTTTATATATTTGTCTTATCTTGAAGTTAAAAATATGTTTGCATTGTAAATATAAATAAAAGAAAAAAGCAAATGATCAAATAAGAAAATCTATGTATATTTTAACTACTAGCAAAGCGTCACTTAAAATTTGATATCATTATTTTTAAGACCCATATTTCAAATTCTTATAGCGATAAACTAGCTGCGTCACAAACTTTTAACCCGTCAAGGGTTTTTGTACTGATATCATTACTTTTTATAGGTTATTAATCAAAAGATTAAATTAAGTCCTTCCGACTCATAAGAAGTTTAGGTTGATTTACCTTTTCTTATGAAGTTGCCACCATTGTTTTCAAAATGGCAGCTACAATTTATTAATGGACTTGGTGGATTTATTAATGAGGGCTACGTATATATGCAGCTTTAAGCAAATCATTTCAAAAGTTATTGTGATAATTTTCAAGTGGCCACCATTTAGAAACAAAAGGACAGAGTGACTGAGTTGCCCAGTGAACTTATCAAAGACATTTGAATGATATATCAACTGCGCAAATTTGATTTGTACTGATTCAATATTACAAAAGTTATTGTAATGAAAAAAATTTAAGTGGCTGCCACTTGGAAACAAAATAGTGGAGCAAGTTGCCTAGCAAACTTATCCATGATATTTGAATTGTAAGTTCCCTCCCCAAATCTGATTTGAACCAGTTTAGTATTCTAAAAGTTATCGTGGTGGCACATTTTCAAGTAGCAGCCTGATTTCAAGTGGCTGCAACTTGGAAACTAAATGCTAGAACAAAATTCATCCAAGATATTTGTGTGATAAGTTCAATGTCCAACTTCAACTGATTCAGTATTTAAAAAGTTATTCTGATGATAAGTTTAAAAGTGGTAGCCTGATTTGAAATGGCCGTACTTAAGATATCGGTCATTTTGTTAAAAATGGCAGATAAAATTTATTAATAAATACTTGGTTGAGACCCTTGTGTGGTCAATGTATGCATCAAAATTCAAGCAAATACAGTCTTAAGGGTGATTCTTCAGAAAGTGTGACATTCAAGAGTGGTAAAATATGACTTTTGAAGTATTTATTTAAAATACCAATTATTAATCAAATTATTCTACTCAGTATTAGTTATCGTAAAACATACTCCTGCACACACTTTGCATATATTTGATGGAGCAATTAATTATTATGTTAATTAAGATGTAGAAAAATGTCACTTCTGTCCCCCTCTAGTATCTTATTTTTTCGCTGAATAAATGTTTTCAAAATAAAATAAGATAATCTAAAAATATTTAGCAGTTGACCCTTCAAGATATTACCATGAAAATATTCTTTTTAATTGACATATTAAAATTGTATTACAATACTTTCCAAAACATACTGAAAAAATTCCACATTTTATTTAAGTTTTTTAACTTTATTCTAAAAAAAATGATATGCTAGAACTTAATTTAGTCATAAATCATAACCTTATGTGACATATTATGCAGACAATTTTTCTAAAAATTTTAAAATTACATGTTCTATGAAAAAAAAAAAAGTAATTTTTTACTTTTCTTTGATTAAGAGACAGTAGTGACAGTTAAGGGACAGAAGTGACCTAGAAATAAAAATAAACTTATTCAACAATTAAATTTAACACATTTCACCATTGTAGGACAATTTATTGTAAAGATACATTATTATACAAATTGGAACTTTTTACTTCTTTAAAACACTTGTAGAAAGTTCATCAATTGTTTCAAAATCAACTATTTTGAAATGTCTAGTTGAGATTGGGCATGGTGATTCAACAATTTTACATAAAATTTCATTTTTAGGCACTTCTTGCTTGTCTGGCTTTGTAGGCCAATAAAATTTGCTGCCAGATCTGGTCATAAAATTTATCTGTAGTTTGTCTTGATTAATTTTCTCAATAAGTCCTGGATACCAATAACATCGTAGCAACCCAGGTTCCAACTTCAATCTCAGCATTATCACACTTAGAAAAGCTTGTCGAAGGGTTATCATTGGTACTTTCATAAATTTTTGGCAATTTCGCATCAAAAGAAGGTGGTTGCAAACTGAAGTGTTTGCACTCTTCTGTTGAACCACATGCAAAACAACTCAATTCTCTCAATTGAAGAACTGTGCTTTTACTGCAATTCCATGTTACTTGATGCAACTTCATTATGTTGGGTACAGGTAGTGGATGTTCTTTTCTGAGGATTGCATCAATTTGTGTAATATCATGTGTTGTTATATTAAATGTTTTAATTTTTAAATCAGCTTGTTGAAGGAAAGTAAAAAATGCCTCAGAATTTGGAATATCTGTGCCACAACTTATGACATGGTCTGCCTTCGTCTTGATGGTTCCCCCAACACCATCTGCAGGACTTTTCCCATGTCCGCTTTCACTGAAATTCCATGTTGCAGTTTTAAACGAAAATTTTTCAGCAAAATGTGTTAAAAGAAAAAGGTTGTTTCTGTTCCAGTATTGGGCAGTTGGACTGTCTGTCTGGAAATGAATTGTGTCAATACTGGAAAATGTTTCACGGATGTATTTTAAAAGTGGTAGAGTATGAGCCCATACTGCACAGGCATCATGCCTTAGGTTATCAGAAACAGTACAGAAAGATACTGAACATGCAGAATCACAAGAACCAGCATCAGATTCTTCTAGTGATGGATGATAATACATTACACTAGTGTGTAAAGTCACTTGCTGGCGTGAAGCTCCAAAGTGGACGCTTTGTATCTCAGAATTATACTTGCAAATATAATTTTCAGAAAAATCCATAATAATTATAGCTTCGTTTGGAGTTAGTGATTCCCTTAATGTTTTCATTTCATGAAATTGGTGAGTGTAATTATATACATGCTTCAAATATACATTTAACATATTTTGTGAATCATGAATTAGTTCACTAACAATACAGGTTATTTTTTCTTTGCTGGTAATTTTAACTTGTATCTGCTTATTTTGTTTCCCAATTCTGTTTTAACCATCCATTTATAGTAAAATACATTAACATCAGGATCTGCTCCATTTAAATTAATAGGTAAGGTTTTGCTCTTGCATCTGTTACAGCAGCGATACATGCACTCTTTTTTTTTAACTTATTACAAGTTATCTTTGGAATAATTTCCTCCATATTTTTCGTCTGTATTAAATTTTGATTATGAAGCTTATCAATGATAAATTGGAAATTTGCATGCTTAATGCAAAGACATGTATCTCTTTTATTGATATTTTGGTGAACAAACGTACCAAAACGTGGTGAGCAAAATTAAATATTTTAGCTCATGCATACAATACTTAATATTTCAGATGATAAAAAAAATAAAATAAGATAAAATAAAATAAAATAAATAAATAAAAATGTATTACCAATAATAATATTAATAATAAAATAAATAATTAATTAATTAATAAAATAAAATAAACACAATAAAATAAATCTAATTTCAGTTTTACCTGTTCCTTAAAGTTATTTAAATTTTAAAAGTATTTAGATTAAAAAAATCAGCAAAGATTCCCTATTGATGTGACACATGTCCCTTTAGCAGTCACTTCTGTCCCCAGCACAAAATATTTTCAAGGGGACAGCAGTGACTGGGACAGAAGCGACAAAATGTTGAAAAATGGCAATTTGCCTAAGCATGATTAGGCTTAGCAGTCTCATCATGTGTTTTTCTTTATTAGTCCTTAGAATGATTATTAATGATAAAATAAAAACTAATCTATAAAAGTAAAATAAAAAATAGAAGGTGGGGACAGTAGTGATGGCTAATAAAAATATTCTACCTTTGGATGGATTTGGATGCAAAAATCTTCAACTTTTTGTTTGAAAATTTGCTATATTTCACCTGCATATGAAAGATGAAGAGTCATATAAATGATTCATTCTTATTTGATTCAATATGCTGCCCTCTAGTGGTCAATTTAATAATATTTAGAGCAAGGGACAGTAGTGACAATAAAAGTAAGGGACAGTGTTTTTCTGGTGAATTGGAAAAAAATAAAACGTCTAATGAAAAACATATTATAAATATCTAGTATTCTAAACATTTACCAACAAAAATATGCACAGTGTATGTTTAACATGCTTTTTATTTACACTGAAAATTTGCTTTAAATATCTGACTGTAAGGTTGGGGACAGGGGACAGAAGTGACATTTCACACTTTTAAATTGAGTTGCTAATCGTGATTTTTATGATATAATACATTTAATGCTTTTAAAATATGCAATAAGATATCCATAATAGTTTTTAAAAAAAGTGAACAATATTTATTGGAAAATAAACTTAATAAAAGCAAGGGACACAAATGTCACACTTTCTGGAGAATGGTCCTTAACTAACCTTTTTTCAATGTGGATTTGAAATTTTCATGTAGCCACCACTTGAAAACAAACTGCAAAGCAACGTCGTTAACAAACTCATCTAAGATATTTGTAAGATAAATTTGCTGTATAACTTTGGTTCAACTTTGAGTATTATGTCAAAAATTATCGTAATCACAAAATTTGCATTATATATACAGAAAAACTCAACATTTTTTACATTTATACGACCATTTTTTAATTCATGAAATCAATGAAGGTAGTGAATCAACGAAGGCTTTTCTCGCTTCGCTGGTCACTATATTTAAAGGAAACTCTTTTCTATATCACTTTACAAAAAAAAAATAAAATTTAAAGAAATCACGAAGCACTTTAAAGCCCGCTTTGGTGCCCCGCTGCCTTCGGCAGCGACCCACTCATTCGCTGACTCTCAGGTGACTGTCCCTATTGCCTGTGACGACCGCTTACCAGTGGGCTTCCATTTGAGTGCTTATCAGATGACAGTTTCAAAAAGATTGAAGTAGTCATTTTATATTTGAATCCCAATTACATATGAACAACACTATATGTGGTGCATATAATATTTTCTTTCACGTTATTTTCTATATTTATTTGATTTATTCGATCAACCATAAAATGACAACAATTTCACGCATAATCAAATATGTAAAACTGATCACGGTACAGCCTTAATGTAGTTCCCCTTGGCGATTTTTGAATTTTATCGTCACTTCAAACAAAAATACATGTAGATGAAGAAAATAATTTAGATTTTAAAATTTCGCATTTCGTCACAAAACTATTTCGATAATATTTTAAAAATAGGGAACTGTTTTATAATTATGGTGATTCTATTTAGTAATTGTTGATAATAAAGTTACAATTTTTTAAGGAGAAAATATTTCAATGTATTCATCCGCTGGACTACAAACAGTAAAATGTAAAAAGCAAATTTCTCATTGGCAACACTGCAAACAACAACAGTTTCTTTTTGTTACCCTTGCTTACGAAATTATATTGCATTATTTTTAAAATTATCTTTTTTTTTTTTGTCTGGTACAATCTTGGATTTACATACATTCTGCATTTACATACATTATATTTAAAGCATCAATATTAAAACTATCAATATTAATTAGTTTTGTATATAAACTGTTATTCTTTGGTTATTGGAATTCAAATATAATTTTAAAATATCTTTTTAAATGCAAAATATCATTCTTTCACTGTGTCCCGATTCCCACATGTAAGTAAATAAAATAGTTTCTATGGTATTACAGCATGTGAATTTAGATTATTCGAATCGAAAATTTATTAAACATACTTCAATAAATATTATCCATTTATGATGAAGATATTTATCAAAACAGTAACCCAGTTTCATGTCTATTTTGGTCGTGTCGAAGTTAATAAAAATCTATTGACTTGAAAAATCCTTTGCAGAAAAAGTAAGCAGAAACCATTAGCTAAACTGGAGTTTTATTGTCAGGTTCGTAAAAACAATCATCTTCAAACATAAATTACATCTTTATTGAAGTGAATGAATGAAAATCAGGGGTTGAAATTACAATCAGTAAGTTGGGAGCCAAAAGGCAACTAATATTATTTCCTTAGTTGCATTTATGTTGTACTAAGGTGCCATTTCGAAAATTGTTATTTACACACAGAAACCTGTGCATAAATGTTGTACTTAAACAGAAATTAATTAAAATTCTGATACTTTATCTAGTTAGTTCTTTCCATTTTAAAAATGTGTTAGTGCAAATATTTTTACAAGAAAGCTAGGAATTCAATTCTACTACTTCGTTGCTAGTGCCTTTATTTTCATCACACATTATAACTGCATACTAAAGGGGAAAAAAGAATGTTAGGTGTCAAAGTGATGACTAGGTATAAAATTATGGTCATCAAAAGGAAATATTTATTTGAAAAATACAACTAACTACCGCTAAGTTCAAGCCCTATGAAAATCTGTGCTGCAGCGGTCAGTATTCTAATATTAAAACCAAAAAATAACATCACTGGATACCCCTAATTTCGTAGCGCACAAATCAGAAAATGCATACAAATCTGTACCGAAGCGGTCAGTATCCCAATATTAAAACCAAACAAGAAAGAAAAATCATGCAGTACGCATTGATTAGAAACACTTTCCAACTGTACGTAATTGTTGTATCGAATAACTTTTAATATTCTTTGTCTACGTTATCACACAACGGACAGAAGGACTGAAAAACAAACAGGTAGATTAATTGATTTTAAAATTACTCTTAGGCATTTTGGAAAGTGTTAAAAAGGCTTAATGCAGAAGAAAATGCAGCCATTAGATTATAATTACAGCTTTTGATCTCTCTGAATATTTCACGTAGCCCTGTAAATCAGAAAGTTAATCATATCATATTCTGTACAAAACATTATTTTAGAATATTAACAATACACTTCAATATTTTTATGATTTTTACATTCGAAAGATTTTTAAATATAACTTTCAAAAAATTCTCTCCTAAAACGTAATGCATTGGCTTTTTTTTTTTTTTTTTTTTTTTTTTTGTCCCTGTAAACAAACTATTTGTACAGGACCTATTAATGTCAGTTTAAATGGGGAACATTCTATAGGGAAAATATTTATAAAAATAACACTCATAGAACGCAATGCTTTCGAATGCTTTTGGGTGTCTCTGTACACAAACCAGAAGAGATATTCACTCCATTTTCAATATGGAACATCCGATAGTGAACTTCAATAAAATATATCAGTTTCGAGAAATTCCATAAATATTTACAGGAGTTAGAACGCGGGCAGACAGACAGACAAACAGATAGACAGATACACAAACTGAAATCATAGTCACACTTAAAAATATTAGAAAGTGTTAAAAAAGCTTAATGTAAACGAAAGTACAATTCTAGCAATTTTTTATTTATAGCTCTTAATGTAACTGGATATTTTTGTGCCACCCTGTAAATCTAAGCTAATCATGTAATATTCTGTGCAAAGCCTTCTTTTCTGCATATAAATAACATATTTCAATTTCCAAAAACTTCGTGGAAAGTAAAGTTACTAAAATTTGATTTATAAAAATATCTCTCATAGAACGCAGTGCTTTGGAATACTTTTGAGTGTCCCTGTACACAAACCAGAAGAGATATTCACACCATTTTCAATATGGAACACCCAATAGTGAACTTGAATAACATATTTCAATTTCATTCAGATATGTCTACAGTAAAGGTATGAAAATATGGTTTATAGAAATACCTCTCATAGATCACAGTGCTTTGAAATATTTTCGGGTGTCCCTGTACACAAACCAGTAGAGGTATAAACTCCATTTTCAATAGGAAACATCCGATAGTGAACTTGATTAACATATATCAGTTTCAAGAAATTCCATAAATATTTACGGGAGTTAGAGCTAGGACAGACAGGCAGGCAGACAGACGGACAGGCAGATACACAAAACTGAAATAATATTCACACTTAAAAAAATGTTAGAAAGTGTTAAAATGGCCTAACGTAAATGAAAGTACAATTTCATCAATTTTTTATTAATAGCTCTTAATGTAACTGGATATTTTTGTGCTACCCTGTAAATCTAATGCTAATCATGCTATATTCTGTGCAAAGCCTTCTTTTGTGCATATAAATAACATATTTCAATTTCCAAAAGCTTCGTGGAAAGTAAAGTTATTAAAATTTGATTTATAGAAATATCTCTCATAGAACGCAATGCTTTGGAATACTTTTGAATGTCCCTGTACATAAACCGATGGTGGTATTTCCTCCATTTTATACAGGAAACATCCAATAGTGAACTTGAATAACATATTTCAATTTCATTCAGATATGTCTGCAGTAAAGGTATGAAAATATGGTTTATAGAAATACCTCTCCCAGAACACATTGCTTTGAAATACTTTCGGGTATCCCTGTACACAAACCAGTTGAGGTATTGACTCTATTTTTAGTAGGGAACGTCCGATAGTGAACTTGAATAACATATTTGAATTTCATTAAGATATGTCTACAGTAAAGGTATGAAAATATGGTTTATATTAATACCTCTCATAGAACACAATGCTTTGAAATACTTTCGGGTGTTCCTGCACACAAACCAGTAGAGGTATAAACTCCATTTTCAATAGGGAACGTTTGACAGTGAACTTGAAAAACATATTTCAATTTCATTAAGATTTGTCTACAGTAAAGGTATGAAAATATGGTTTATAGAAATACCTCTCATAGAACACAATGCTTTGAAGTACTTTCGGGGGTCCCTGTACACAAACCAGTAGAGGTATAAACTCCATTTTCAATAGGGAACATCCGATAGTGAACTTGAATAACATATATCAGTTTCAAGAAATCCATAAATATTTACGGGAGTTAGAGCTCGGACAGACAGACGGACAGACAAACCGAAAACATAAGCACTTTTCAACCTTGTTGGAAAGTGTTAAAAACATCACTGGATACCCCTAAATTGATCGGACAAGGATAGGAAAATGCATGAAAACCTGTACTGCATCAACTACTATGTACAATTTTTCCCTAATTAATTCCATTATTTTAATAATAATAAAATACACTCAAAAATTAATTTTTAAATTTCAAAAATGTACTAGCTGGAACCCGTCGACTTCGACGGTCACTTTATTGACCGTAATGTTTCAAAAATCGTCGTATCATTATTTAAATGTATTTCAAGTTAAAACATCTAATATAATTTACAACATTTCACTTAAAAAAAAAAAAGAAATTCGAAAAAATGGTTATAAATTGAAGTACTATATATGACATCACTTTCTACAAAGTACTGTCAATGTGACGTCAAACTAACTCCAAATAAAACAGTTGCTATCTTTTATTTTCTGTTTCTTTTAATACTAAGGCTACATGTTAGCTGACCCGCCCGGCGTTGCCCGGACCCATGATAATAAAATTAATTGAACCTTAAATTTGTATGATTTTATATCTTTAACTCGATTTTGTTTGAATTTCTATTTTTAAATAAAGGCATCGCGAAAAAAATAATCAGCTGTAACAAAAAAATTACCTCGAACCGAAAGAAACCCAGTCTTGTGACACCGGTGTCTGCGGCAGCACATACGTGAGCCGCTAATAACATAAAAAAAAATTCCCAAATTTAACCTGCAACCGAAAGAACCCGTCTGGTGTTGGCCGGCCCATGATAATAACCTTAAATGCACCTTAAATTTGTATGGTTTTATATCTTTAACTCGATTTTGTTTGATTTTCTATTTTTAAATGAAAACATCACAAATAATAATAATAATAATAATCTGTAACAAAAAAAAATTACTTCAAACGGAACGGAACTCGGATTCCTATCCCAGTGCCTGTGGCACGTATATGCAGGCCGCTATTAACATGAAAAAATTCTCAAAAATTAACCTTGAATCGAACGAACCTCTGACTCGTGTTACCGCTGCCTGCGGCTGCGGCACCGTATAGCAGTCATGCTGCGCAAGCACTGCAAAATCCACTTTCCTCCAACAGGGAGCGCAGTATGTTGTATACGAACATCACCAATCACCTTGAATTTCCAAGACCTTTCAAATAAGGTGTCACATGGTGGTGTCAACTGCAAAATCCTTTAGTTGCACTTTCCAAAGCAAGGGGGCGCAGTTTGTTCTGTACGAACATCACCAACGGTGAGGAAATACCAAGACCATTAAAATAAGATATAACATGATAGGGTCCAGTACAGAATCACCTAGTTCCATTTTTCACCACCAGGGGGCGCACTATATTGTATACAAACATCCCCAATCACCTTGAATTTCCAAGACCTTTCAAATAAGGTGTCACATGGTGGTGTCAACTGCAAAATCTTTAGTTGCACTTTCCACCGCCAGGGGGCGCAGTTTGTTCTGTACGAACATCACCAACGGTGAGGAAATACCAAGACTTTAAAATAAGATATAACATGATAGGGTCTACTACAAAATCACCTAGTTCCATTTTTCACCACCAGGGGGCGCACTATATTGTATACAAACATTCCCAATCAACATGAAATTTCAAGACCTCTATCACCAATCGCCTTGGATTTCCAAGACCTTTTAAATAAGGTGTCACATGGTTTTGTCAACTGCCAAATCCTTTAGTTGCACTTTCCGCCGCCAGGGGGCGCACTGTGCTCTGTACGAACATCACCAACGGTCAGGAAATACCAAGACCTTTAAAATAAGATGTAACATGATAGGGTCTACAGCAAAATCACTTAGTTCCATTTTTCACCACCAGGGATAGGACTATACTGTATACAAACATCCCCAATCGACATGAAATTTCAAGACCTTTAAAATGAGGTGCTACATGTGTGGGTCTAGAACGGATTTCCCTCTCAAACTAATTTCCCCCCTTTCCCCTCCCCTCCAAATCTACTTTCCCCCTTTTTCCCCCTTTAAAATCGAAAATTCCAAATTCGCAGATATTGATTTTTTAGTATTCGACTCTAGTCCCCATATGTACAATTTCTTCCCCGTGAAGTAATTTGAAGCTTAGTTAAGCTCGTAAACGTGTTTTTAACCCGAAACGGGTGGGAAACGGTTTCCCACCCGTTTCCCCCCCTTCGACTTTTTTTTTATTTTTCTCTTCTCATAGCACATCTACAGACCAGGACCTTTTTTTAGACACCTCAACCAAATTTTTACACCAAATAGTTCTCTCAATATAGTGGAGTGGTGGAGACAGACAAAAACATGTTTCAAATTAATATATAGATTTTTTCATGTTGCCACACTGTAAAAAAGGATCAATAATTAAAAAATAAAATGATAACACGTGAACTTTGTTTTTATAATAAAAATTCAGATAAACTCGCTGTATTGTTGCATTTCCGAAAATGACGTCATTCGTTTTTAACCCAAACGGGTGGGAAACGGTTTCCCACCCGTTTCCTCCGGGGGGGAAACCATTCGACTTTTTTTTATTTTTCTCTTTTCATAGCACATCTACAGACCAAGACCTTTCTTTAGACACCTCAACCAAATTTTTACACCAAGTAGTTCTCTCAATATAGTGGAGACAGACAAAAACATGTTTCAAATTAATATATAGATTAAAAAACACCTCATTCACCTCGGTTGCATTACGATAAACATACATGAGCGGTCGACGCATGAAGAAAAGCAAAATTCCGAGACAGTTAAACGAAGTTCCGATACAAAAAGGTTACTATTAAAAAGTGTCGATACACTAAATTGCATCACAGCATCAAGAATCGCTAATGGATGCCCTATAGTAAAGCTTAGCCTTCAGGACAGTTAAAAAAACAGAAGAAATCAATCAAAAAATGGAAGATTAATTTAAAAATCGGAAACTTCCGCATGCTAATCAACTGATGGAAGCCAGATCCCTGGAATTAATTGCACATCGGCATAAAGAGGAATTTTATTTAGTAAATAAGAAAAACATAATCTTTTAATTGAAGTACAAGAAAATTCCCTTATTTCAAATTGCTTTTGATTATAATTCACAAAATTTAATGATCAGGACTCATGAAGATGAAATATGGTGGGCTGGTCACCAGTGGTGACTAATAGGTATATTTTAAATGGCGACAAAATTTTAAACTTTTCTTAAAAATTAATTTATCAACAAATTCACAAATATCCATATGCAATATAATATAGTTAAACTATAATAATGTAAAATCAATGAATAAATAAAAAATTAGTTACCATAGTAATAATAAAATTCTTAATTTAGTTTTAAGAAAATGACTTTCCAATTCAAGACTTATAGGAAGAGATTTAAGAAAAAATACCGTAAGATTATGTAATGGAATATTATCCATCTAAATACTTTATATATTTTACCGAAGTGGCTAATCGGACCGTCAGTGCGATTAGTGTACAGGCTATTTGGACCATCTTTTCCAAGGAGAATAAATTAGCACTGATAAAAGAGTAAAATTTAGAAATAATATAACGTGTCTCGTCCCCGTGCATGAAAAATTATCGTTTTTACTTTTTTTTTTTTTTTTTTGAGTGTAGGAGTGGAGTACAGATTAATTATTTTCACAGAGATTTTGTACTCTAAATGAGGCTAAAATTCTTCATGAAAGGACAATAACTCAAAATTAATTTTTATAAAGCAAAAAGGAAAATAATAAAGACTTTGAAAATTGAATAATAAAAACAAAAAAAATGCAACATGAAAACAGATCTTAGTAAATGAGTATTTTCAATCTTTGAAAAAATCTTCGCAATATGTTTGTTTATGAATATGTATAAATAAATATTCATATTCAACAACTTTGATGTTATTTGTTTTTTTATTTCTTTTCCGCCTTCCCCCCCCCTTTTTTTTAAACAATTAAACCGTTCCAATATAATTCAATGCAAACTAAACTCAATTTTCTATACAAATATATGTATGATTTTTCTGAAAATGACTTTTGTACTTATTTTGTAATGTTGATAGCAATGTTGAAATAAACATGGATTGTAGATCAATCACATTATACACTTTTAAAATGTTAAAAGTTTGAATTTGCAGTTGAAAGAAGCAAAATAATTAGTTAGTATATTAAAGAGAAAATTCAAGATCAAACAAGCAAAATCAGTATTATGACCAGTGCAACAAGGAAGCGGTCTGAATAGCCTTCATACTAATCGCACCGATGGTCCGAATAGCAACGGTCATATTACATTTTGTCTCTAGATTACTGTATTTGTCGTAAATTCTTAATTTATTTCCTTTGTGTGAAGATGCAAATTTTACATGTTTCATGAACTGTTAATACTTTTTGCGATACCAAGCCTGGTCTGGCATTTCTGGATTACGGACAAGTTTTACTTTGCTGCAAAGAAAATTCTACTACTAGGAATAATCATAATTTCATGAACTTTTTTTAAAAAGAAAAACAGAAAGGCAAAAAACATACAATACATACATACAGTGAATATGAAAAACATACAGTGAATATAAAAACATAAAGTGGATATGAATAGTTATAAGATTGTTTAAAACTTTGCAGATCAATTTAACAACAAAAGAAACAAATGTTTATGCTTAAAAATACACTTTTATTGTATCCCTAAATTACTATATTGCATAGTCTTAATTTATGTAAAATTTGCAACTACAAATTAATTTTATGAATTGCTATTATTCCTAGTGATACCAGACGTGGTTCGGCCTTCATGGTTTGGGTGTGTTTGGGATTAAGGCCGATTGACTTTATTTTTCTGCGGATAGATTCAGAAAATTCTGCTAATGTTTTATATATTATTATTTATATCATGAATTATTTTATGATTCATGGTATACATATTTTAATGAAAGCGGAATTTTTGGGAAAAATTTAAAATTCAGGAACGAAATTAGCAAAAATACGAAAAAGCTGAAACTGTACGCAAAGGCAAGATATCGAAATGAAATACTAGAATTTTGATGACAAAATCTATTACATTAGAGTAATAAATATTTATTTTAATCTTCAGTGTATAAAAAAAGGAACAAATATACATCAGAAACATAAAAAAAAAAAAAAACTGAGAAGCTAAATGTACCAAAGCTTTGAAATGTACAAAGTTCACACAAGTTTCACAATGGACAATGCATATAAAAAGTAAAATAAAACTATTAAAATACTAATTCTTACCTGAAATATAATTTATGTAAATGTAATCCAAGATTGTATGCAGACAAAAAAAAAAAAAAAAAAAACACTGTTTTAAAAATTATGCAATAAAATTTCGTAATCAAGGGTAAGCGAAGTAAGCAAAGATAACAAAACAAACTAATTAGCGTTGTTTGCAGTGTTGCCAATCAGAAATTTGCCTTTTAAATTTTACTGGCGGATGAATACATTGAAATATTTTCTTCTTAAAAAATTGTAACTTTATTATCAACAATTATGAAATAGAAGCTTCATAATTATAAAATAGTTCCCTATTTAAAATATTATCGAAATAGTTTTTTTACGAAATGCGAAAATTTAAAATCGAAAATATTTTTTTCATAACAAAACAGAAAATAATATTTAAGTGAAATTTAATTTAGTATATATGTTACCGTTAAAGTATGAAATCCGTTAATTCATAGAATAATTAGATATTTCATGAAATAACTAGACAAGTCAGTTAAAGTATATAATATTATTGAATTTTACGATTTAACTAGGTATTCTATAGAATAACGATTACTTGATCGTTAAAGTATGAAATGATTATGCATAATCCCCGGTAAATTTTGGGGAATGTGATTAATTATTCAATATTTACCACGTTTACCGGTTATTTTAGCAGTGCAAAACTTTTGGGTGAACAAAAGTAATTGAACTCACGTCATCGGCAGCTGGCGCTTTCCATCCTTGTATGATACAAATAATGTATCATACAATTAGCTTGCTAATGTAAAGTGTTAATAATTATATACTGTATATTGTTTTAAAATCTGGTGCGGCTCTACATGACTTCTCTCATCTCCGGGCACTGTCTCTATTGCAGTTAGACCTCACAAAACCGTGAGAAAGCCCAAAGCTGTCATTTTTCTCTTGTTTTTACAATCTGGTGCGGCTCTACACGACTTCTCTCATCTCCGGACACTGTCCCTATTGCAGTTAGACCTCACAAAACCGTGAGAAAGGCCAAAACCGGCATTTTTCTCACGTTTTTACAATCTGGTGCGGCTCTACATGACTTCTCTCACCTCCGGACACTGTCTCTTAAAGATTGCAGCCGGAATCGTTGCTATTAGACCTCACAAAACAGTGAGAAAGGCCAAAGCCGCCATTTTTCTCACGTTTTTACAATCTGGTGCGGCTCTACATGACTTTTCTCATCTCCGGACACTGTCTCTATTCCAGTTAGACCTCACAAAACCGTGAGAAAGGCCAAAGCTGTCATTTTTCTCACGTTTTTACGATCTGGTGCGGCTCTACACGACTTCTCTCATCTCCGGACACTGTCTCTTAAAGATTGCAACCAGAATCGTTGCAATTAGACCTCGCAAAACAGTGAGAAAGGCCAAATCCGCCATTTGTCTCGCGTTTTTACGATCTGGTGCGGCTCTACACGACTTCTCTCATCTCCGGACACTGTTCTCTTAAAGATTGCAACCGGAATCGTTGCAATTAGACCTCGCAAAACAGTGAGAAAGGCCGAAGCCGCCATTTGTCTCGCGTTTTTACGATCTGGTGCGGCTCTACACGACTTCTCTCATCTCCGGACACTGTTCTCTTAAAGATTGCAACCGGAATCGTTGCAATTAGACCTCGCAAAACAGTGAGAAAGGCCGAAGCCGCCATTTGTCTCGCGTTTTTACGATCTGGTGCGGCTCTACACGACTTCTCTCATCTCCGGACACTGTCTCTATTGCTGTTAGCGCATTAAATGAAATTGTGTTATAATTTTTGTAGTAGTAGTTTATATTAATGAATAAAAAAACACTTCATTTAAAAGTATTTCCTGCACAATAAAATATTTCCTGACGATTCAAGAAATACACACGTAATTGTTTACGTTTTCACTTCTATCGGCACTCCCGGATTGCAAATGGTTTTTTTTTTTCTTGTTTTTCTCAAAGCGTACAGACGTACGAAATACTGGCTGCTGCAGTACAAAATTGTACATACTTTTCAGATTCTTGTATTTTGAGATAGGGATGCCCATTGATGTTTTATTTTTTGTTTCCATGTACGCAAAGCGTACAGACGTTCGAAATACTGGCTGCTGCAGTACAAAATTGTACATACTTTTCAGATTCATGCATTTTGAGATAGGGATGCCCAGTGATGTTTTATTTTTTGTTTCCATGTACGCAAAGCGTACGGACCCACTTTATCCGCGGCACTTTAGAATATAGAAAACGAGGGTGAAAAAACTAAAAACGCTAAGAAATAGCATGGGACGAAAACCAAAAAACTTACAATGTCAAGTGTGTTAAAAAAAAAAAAAAAAAAAAAAAAAAAAAAGGCTCATACCAGAAGTAATAATAGGACAAAATTGACTAGAAAAAGACATCGAGTAGCTAAGGCGGTGGGGGGGGGGGCGGGTAGGGCTGGGCCATTAGACCTGTTGTACAGGATTAAAACACGTCTCGATAATAATCACCAGTAATTAAACACAATACCCGGATTTCGATTCTTTAGATCGGTTCTAGCTCCTTTTAGGCAGTTTTGAACCGGTTCTAGCTGCTTTTAGGCTGTTTTCAAACGCTTATAGCTGCTTTGCAATGACGTGTGTAAAGCAGCGGAATAAGCACCGCAAATTCCTAGCTTTTCTCTTACTAAAATATACTGCATAAAAGCGGACGCCAATACTTATTATTTACAGTTTAAAATTCTTAAAGTAACATCTCTTGTGCTCGTATAACAATTCCCTATAATTTTAAACATAAGAAATTATTCCTACGGTAAATAATACTTCACTAAAATTCAGAATTCAAACTGTATGAAAAAATGCAACTAACATCGTTCCTCTCTTTATTCTGTTCTATTTCTTGAATTAAAAAAAAAAAAAAAAAAAAAAAAAAAAACAATAGATGCCACAAGCACCACATATTCTGTACATTTAACAAATTTTGAAGATAGCACGCGATCATATTTTACATAAAAATGAAAGCATTAAATTCATTTAACTCTTTTTTTTTTCTTTGACATATTGTTCAGCACGTGAACTTACAAAAAAAAGAGAATAAATAATAAACAAATTTATACACTGAAATTGAAAATGGCTCAGTTATAACAACGTGTGTGTGTATGCTTCATTCCGTTGCTTTTAGGTGTAGAATTTAGACTGTGTATTTATGTTAGTGTTTTACATTTTGGATTATTAATAAATATTTGTAACCTGTTTTCAAGCAATGACTTCTGCAGGAATGGGAGACCAACCTGTAAATAAGAAAGATTTAATGAAAGAGAAATTTGAATCTTTATTAAAGAAGCGTGGGACAAAGAAAAACTGTGCTGCATTTACTCGTGAAAAATTATTAACTTTAATAGCAGAAGTAAAAAGTGCAAAAACAGCACAGAAAAAAGTACCACGTGACTATTGGTTACTCCAGCATTATGATGTCCTAGATGTTCAAGGAGTAGAAAAGTTAATTGTGCCAGTAACAGAGGCAAAACCTGATGTGATATTTTATTGCTCAAATGACATGCTCTTTGGTATTTTATACGAAACACATGTTTCTATTGGACATGGTGGTAGAGACCGCATGATAAAAGAACTGAATCGTCGATACAAAAACATTACTCAGAATGATATAAAGCTGTTTTTGAGTGTTTGTGAACCTTGTCAGCAAAAACGAAATATGAGAAAGAAAGGCATTGTGGTTAAGCCCATGGTGTTTCCACATCTGAATTCAAGATGTCAAGTAGATCTCATAGATTTTCAGTCTCAACCTGATGGAAACTATAAATTTATTTTAGTTTACCAGGATCATTTGACGAAGTTTGTGATTTTGAGACCTCTCCAAACAAAAAAAGCAGAAGAGGTCGCAATGCATTTGCTCGATATATTTTTATTATTTGGTGCCCCATGCGTACTGCAATCCGATAATGGAAGGGAGTTCTGCGAAAAACTTATAAATGACTTAAAAATAACTTGGCCGGAACTTAAGATCGTACATGGCAAACCCAGACATAGTCAGAGTCAAGGTAGCGTCGAGAGAGCCAATCAAGACGTCGAAAACATGTTAACAACTTGGATGCAAGACAACCAATCTACTTCATGGAGTCATGGCCTTAAATTTATTCAGTTCATGAAAAACAGGGCACTTCATTCTGGTATAAAGAGAACGCCTTACGAGGCTATGTTTGGCTGTGCTCCTAGAGTTGGACTATCCACAACTCCTATTCCAAGAGAAGTGTTTGATACAGTAGAGGATGAACAACAGTTTGAAAATGCATTAACAGCTCTAACTGTATGTTCAGAACGTCGAGATGATGCTGTTTTTTGCCACAGAAGCATCTTTAGAAACTGTAGAAGTGCCTTTTGAGCGTTACGAACATACACCCCCGAATAACATTGTAAAATTGTGTGTCGTGTGTTCAAAAAATTGCGAAGACAGCTTATTTTGCTGTAAATGTGAGCAGCCGACCCATGTTTCATGTTCGGACGTCTGTTACACAGAAGATAAAATTGAACAGAAAGTCTGTAGCTTGTGTCTAAATAAAATAAATATCGAAAAAGAAAGACATGGAGCTAAAGAATGTTTGGAAATTCAAGCTACGAAAATGAAATTATTGTCTAGAAAATCTTATTCTGAGGTATCTGTAGGCACTACAGTTCGTATTCCAGTTCCTGGAGTTGATAGAGGAAGAGGAGACGCTAGATCCGTTTTAGCTGTCGTTATGGAAAATACTCGGGAAGGATTTTTCCGATTAGGAACAAGAGATGGCCGAATAAAACAATTGTACGCTAGATCTCAGTTCAGTATATGTGAACAAGAATTAATTTCCATTGAAGAAGTTCCGAGTATTGACACAACACTTCGATCTGTTGCAACAGCTCAAAGTTGCGGCACTGGACAAGGATTTAAAAAGTGCTCGTGTACAAAAATGTGTAATAGTAAAAACTGTGCTTGTTTCAAAAATAATATGCAATGCAATTCAAAGTGTCATCACAGCAACCCTTGCTCTAATAAATGATAAAAAGTAAAATAAAGGTATTTCATAAAATTTAAATTAATATTCTCTTACATTTTTGTTTGAAAAAGTTTACACAATGTTTTAATGAAGAAACAGTTTTTCTTCCCAGCTTATATTTTATTGATAATATTTAAATATGACTATTTCTACAACAAATTCTACAGCTTATTTATTTATTTAAATTATTATTATCAATAATAAATTATATCATCTGCTTTTTCTTATTATTTATCAATTAATCATCTGCAATAGGGATAAAATGCATTTTTCGAACGATTTTAGCTATTTATGATCAATTACTTTATAAAAAAATTACAAGATACAAAGAACTTTTTATATACCGTGTTTTTAAATTTTCTGTCGAATCATATAAGCGCTACCGAAGGCAGCGGGGACCCGTAACAATTGGCTAAAAGTGTTTAAAAAATGCATTGTCACAGTGTTCTGGGCTGTCCTGAAAGTTTCAAATGCCTAGCTAGTCGGGAAGTTAGTTAAAATTCGATTGAAACTTTTGTACAGGTAACGCTGCCGAAGTCAGCGGGAACCCAAAACCGTTTGCTAAAAGTATTAAAAAAATGCATTGTCACAGTGTTCTGGGCTGTCCTGAAAGTTGCAAATGCCTAGCTAGTCGGGAAGTTAGTTAAAAATCGATTGCAACCTTTGTACTAGTAACGCTGCCGAAGGCAGCGTGAACC
This sequence comes from Salticus scenicus, assembly GCA_963930645.1. Lineage (NCBI taxonomy): Eukaryota > Metazoa > Arthropoda > Arachnida > Araneae > Salticidae > Salticus > Salticus scenicus. Next base: position 271,377,029 of record OZ005659.1, read on the forward strand.
CAAAACCATTTGCTAAAAGTATTAAAGAAATGCATTGTTACAGTGTTCTGGGCTATCCTGAAAGTTTCAAATGCCTAGCTAGTCGGGAAGTTAGTTAAAAATCGATTGCAAACTTTGTACTGGTAGCGCTGCCGAAGGCAGCGGGAACCCGAAACCGTTTGCTAAAAGTATTTAACAAAAATGCATTGTCACAGTATTCTGGGCTATCCTGAAAGTTTCAAATGCCTAGCTAGTCAAAAATCGATTGCAAGCTTTGTACTGGTAACGCTGCCGAGGGCAGCGAGATTCCGAAACCATTTGCTAAAAGTTTTTTAAAAAATGCACTGTCACAGTATTCTGGGCTATCCTGAAAATTTCAAATGCCTAGCTAGTCGGGAAGTTACTTAAAAATCGATTACAAGCCTTGTACTGATAACGCTGCCGAGGGCAGCGGGAACCCGAAACCGTTTGCTAAAAGTATTTAACAAAAATGCATTGTCACAGTGTTCTGGGCTATCCTGAAAGTTTCAAATGCCTAGCTAGTCGGGAAGTTAGTTAAAAATCGATTGCAAGTTTTGTACTGGTAACGCTGCCGAGGGCAGCGGTATTCCGAAACCGTTTGCTAAAAGTATTAACAAAAATGCACTGTTACAGTATTCTGGGCTATCCTGAAAGTTTCAAATGCCTAGCTAGTCGGGAAGTTAGTTAAAAATCGATTGCAAGTTTTGTACTGGTAACGCTGCCGAGGGCAGCGGAAACCCGAAACCGTTTGCTAAAAGTATTTAACAAAAATGAATTGTCACAGTATTCTGGGCTATCCTGAAAGTTTCAAATGCCTAGCTAGTCGGGAAGTTAGTTAAAAATCGATTGCAAGTTTTGTACTGGTAACGATGCCGAGGGCAGCGGGAACCCGAAACCGTTTGCTAAAAGTGTTTAACAAAAATGCATTGTCACAGTATTCTGGGCTATCCTGGTGGATAGCCCTGATGGATATTCTGGGCAACCCGAAACCGTTTGCTAAAAGTATTTAACAAAAATGAATTGTCACAGTATTCTGGGCTATCCTGAAAGTTTCAAATGCCTAGCTAGTCGGGAAGTTAGTTAAAAATCGATTGCAAGTATTGTACTGGTAACGCTGCCGAGAGCAGCCGGAACCCGAAACAGTTTGGTAAAAGTATTAAAAAAATGCATTGTCACAGTGTTCTGGGCTATCCTGAAAGTTTCAAATATCTAGCTAGTCGGGAAGTTAGTTAAAAATCGATCGCAAGATTTGTACTGGACAAAGAAACAAGAATCGAAGTTAATAAAAACATGGTAATAACTTTGAAATTGTTTATTTTATATTTGAATGGTCTGTCATTAGTTATTTCATAGAACAACTATTTATTTCATAGAATAACTAGGTTAAGTATAAAATGTTTTTATCTATTATATACTTTAACTGACTTGTCTAGTTATTTCATGAAATACCTAGTTATTCTATGAAATAACTGAAATATATACTTTAACGGTAACATATATAATAGATATTTTAAACAAACAATGGAGTTTCTTTTTTGCATTTAACCAAAAAAAAAAAAAAAAAAAAAAACTAAATATTTTATTGACTGCATTCAGATTGAACCAACCAACCACCAGTCATGCGAAACCAAATAACACCTATTCTGAATTCTGAGAAATGTAGAAGAAATGCATGCATGGCGGAGTAAAAAATAGTTCGATTTTCAAATTGAGTTAGAAAAAAAAAACAAGAGTTTTCCTAGAGAAAAGGGAGATGTCAGGCACATCAGATAAAAGCGATTAGTATCACATATCAATTAAACGACATTCGCCCAAGCCATTATCGAGAAAAATTTGTTCTACACATAGACCGCCCATTTACAACTTAAATAAGCCAATTCATATCTCAAAATATATTGCACACAGAAATGTAGCGATTTCAGGGTAGGATCAGACAGAAGATAAGACTATTTTGAAAATATAAAAAAAAAAAATCTCATATTTCCTGAGATATTATGTGTCGGCTTCCAGCGATTTCTTTGATCTCAAACTAGCTGTATATATAAGTGTCGCAGTTTTCGTTCGTTTTTCCGTTTCCGCTGAGTGTCGTGGCATTCGTTTGTTTTTTCGCTTGCGTCACTTGAAACTCTACCGAGTCTCTTGATATACAGAAAGTTTTTCTATATATTAAAAAAAAAAGTAACTGTCGCTGGCGTCAACTTTTTTTTTTTTTTTTTGTCTGCGACAGCAACTTCTCGTGGAGGGCAAGATTCTCAGCGTCATGTGATATATCAGTGTATTCCGACTGCTTCAAGGAAGGCATTTCAGCTGCTTACAGATTTCTATCATTTTAATTAACGAAGTTATTAAATAAAAACGTCGGATTTATAAAGGTACTCAATTTGCCACCGGAGGAAAAGGTTCTCTTATGATTTTCTTTTCTGTGTCTCTGACGTCACTTTCCTCAGGAAAATTAAAATGTCATCAATGGTGTAAATAAGAAAAATTGACATCTTTAAGATGCTCAAGAAAAGAAAAATTATTTAGAATAGTGAAACATTTTAAAACAACCGATATTTTAAAAATATTAAGTAAACATTTAATAAAGATAAAATGAAAGTTAGTTTATATTTTTATTTTATGTTATATTATTATTTTACACTAGAAGATCAGCCCGTGCAAAGCATGGTGGTAGTTTCGTTATAAAAATGTCTTTCAAATTTTTAAAAATCTCATTGAACACTTTCACGACCGCATGCTTTTGTCTTCTTGACAGTAAGGTCCACCTATGGGCGTTATTCTCCCAAGTTACAATATTTCATTACAAAATTTTCTAAGTTCACATTTATATTACAAATGGATATACATTATAATTATATTCTTCCCAATCAAATTATTTATATCCATATTGTTGCGAGTTTGTAAATAATTGTATTCATTCTTGAAGAAATTCTTTCAAAGAGGCTTAGTAAATCGTTAGAATGTTAATTTTCGACATTTCTAGTTGTTTTAGCGTTAAAATAATGCATATTATATTATAAAAAGAATAAGAAAGCGTAATTTTCCGTTAAAAACGCATTAGAAATCTCCAATAAGGCAGGTAATGGATTTGGCACCAAATTTGGCGACTTTTTCCCTAATTGTGGATTTTTTTGGTGACCTTGGCGAGAAAATCCTTATTAGTAATATACCAAATATGGATGCTGAAATATGATTGGCTCAGGAGATACAGAAATTTCTGGAACATTCCACACTTTTCTACAGGGGTATATAAGGGCTGCGTTTTTCGCCAAGGCAGTCAGTTCAGTTCAGTCTGAAATCAGAGTCAGGCAGTTTCGCTAATGCTTGCATTGCATTTCAAGGAGTTCTAAGCCTCTTTGAATGAGTCTTGCTTTATGTGCTATTGCTATACAGTTAGTACTGTGGATTTACAGTTGACAGTTGTTAATTAAGCTGTGTTTACTGATTGAATTGAAGCTGATACTTAATTTACAGACCTGTATTTTTCCGGAACTTTCTGTGAATAAATAACTGAATTTTTGCAAGCCTCGCCTTTCATTCTCGGACAACTTACGAACCCCGATTACGCAACAATATTACATTTGACTGTACAAATTTGAATACTGGGTATATTCTTCAGAAATAAGTAACATAAAAACCCTGAAAGAAACGCCCACTGGTAGAGTTACAGATATCAAAAATGACGTGAATCTACGTCAGCGGTCGCAAAAGTGTTAAGATATATATGAAATACCGATAAAAGAAATATATATAAATATATGTATAAAATAAAGTTTAAGCATTTAACTATTAATTAAATAACTTCAAATGAAATGGGTTGTGAAAAAGTACTTATTGGGAGTACAAATTAATTCGGTCCGTTTTTTTTCGTTAAAAAAACATTTTATTTATTATCAAAATGAAAAAACATGTTATTCAAAGTATTGTCCATCGGTAGCCACAACTTTTGTCCACCTTTCTGGCAATTTTCGGATTCCATCTCTGAAAAATGAGTCCTCTCTGGACGCAAACCATGAATCGAGCCATTCTTGAATTTCTTCGAAAGAAGTGAAGCGGTGTCCAGCCAAATCGTGATGCATCCGTCGGAACAACCAATAATCAGAAGGAGCAAGGTCTGGCGAATACGGCGGGTGGGGTAGGACCTCCCATTTCAACGTTTCCGAGTAATTTTTAACGACAATTGCCACATGGGGCGCAACGTCGCGCGGTTTCAACTCGTATGGGACCCAATTTCCTTGCTTTTGAACCATTCCCATTTTTTTTAAGAGCACGGAAATTGCTTGCTGAGTGACTCCCAACGATCCTGCAAGCTCTTGTTGCGTTTGGCACGGATCTTGATCGAACAATTCCTCCAATTCGGCGTCTTCGAACTTTTTCGGCTGGCCCGGGCACTCATTGTCTTCGACACTAAAATCACCATTTTTGAAGCGTCGAAACCACTCTCTACATGATTTATCAGATGGCGCAGATTCACCATAAACTTCCACAAGCGATCGATGCGCTTCAGCGGCACTTTTCTTCCAATTAAAAAAGAAAATCAAAACTTCCCGCAAATGTTGTTTCTTTAGCACAAAACTCGACATATTGAATGCTCAAAAAACCAATGTTGTTGTATAAAATTCGAAGCTTCGTTGACTGAATATGGTTGACAAAGGTCAAACCTTTCTAACAATGCCAAAAACATCTATCATTATTCAGTAAACAAATCAGCCAGAGCCATCTATTGAAAACGGACCGAATTAATTTGTACTCCCAATAAGATGTTTAGCCGGAGCAAATCATGGTGGTAATTTTACAATTATAAATATTGTAAAAAAAAAAAAAACAATTATTGTGGATATATAAGAGTAAATAATTTCAAATAATTATAAAACTTCTCTGAAAACGACATTTCTTGTAAAAAAGTTTCTGCTGTTTCCAATCTGTCCTTGTGCGTCTGTTGGCTGAATATGAAATTTAATGTTATTTTGATTTCGTGATCGGGATAAGGCAACATATAGTTGTCCATGAGAGAAAACTGTTTCATCAAGATAAATTCCTACATGCTGAAATGTCTGACCTTGAGATTTGTTTATTGTCATTGCATAGGCAGGAATGACAGGAAATTGGCGACGTTTTAGGATGAATGGAAGAGTGACATCACTTGGACACAAATCAACTCGTGGCAAGAAAACTGTTTCACCATGATGACACTGAGATAAAATTTTCGCAGAAATCAAAATTTTCATGCATTTCAAGTATTGATAAGCGAGTCCCATTGCAAAGACCCTGATTTGGATTAAGATTTCTTGGCAACATGACCCATACCTTTTTTTAAAATTAGCTGATGATGTGGCATGCCAGAAGGAGTTTGCTCATGTAAAAACTCTGTTGGATAATTTAATATATCATTATTGTCTTCAGAAACAATAGAATCTACACTGTAATACACATGTGGGTCTCCTTCAATTCTTGATATTATTTTCATGTTAATTTCCAGAGTTTTCCTATTTGTTGGAGCTAAAATAACTCTGTTTCCCAATTCTTCAACCTGCATGGTGGCTAATTGACTGTAAATTGCTTCGATGATGTTATTTTCAATCATGTGTTCAGGGATTTCTATGGAATCGGTGGGTAATTCGGGGATGCTAGGAAGAGTTCCTTCTCCTACATTTAAGAGCCAAATATTGTGTTGTTCTTGTCCGGCACTTCTCATGTTTGAGATGAGTGGAAGGTGGGTGAAGTATCTCCATAAAGGTGTAGATTTGATACAGGCTTCTATGATATTTGCTGTAGATCCTCTTGGCACAACTGGAAGTGTCTGTCTGAAGTCTCCTCCAATAACGATAACTTTCCCTCCGAAAGGCTTATCACTGCTCATGATTTCTTTCAGAAGGGAATCGATACATCGAAGACCATCTTTTGTCAGCATCGTTATTTCATCTATAACGATGAGCTGAGCTTTGCGAAGGTTTTCAGCTTCTGAAGTATTTGTCCTCATTGAGGAAACTGATGTGTCAAGAATAGGAATAGGTAACTTGAAACCGCTGTGAACTGTTGGCCCACCTTCGAGAAGTGTTGCTGCAACGCCAGTAGTTGCAAATGGAAGTGCTATTTGTTCTTTTCCCCGAATATAGTGCAACAGGGTTGAGTACAAATAAGTTTTTCCTGAACCCCCAGGACCATCAATGAAAAAATACCTGTCCATTTTATTTATGTCTTCGATAGCTTTGATAATTTTTCTGAAGGCTTCTAACTGTTGTGGATTAAGCGATGCAATCTGAATTTCTGCCAGTTCTCTTTGTTCGACTGGGTTGTAAAGCTGTATTTCAATAGGATTTCCTATTGGCATTGGAAGTTCAAAAGATTCGCATGTCATTCCGTGTTGCTTGAGAGTTGCATTGATATCATGTAGAGCCAGATTAAAAGAACTTTCATTTTTGTTACACTGAAAATCCATAGCCATATCAGAACAATAATTATTCCATAGTTCAAGTGCGTTAGTAGGATTGCATAAAATCAGTATGAAGGCAAAAGTCTGTCTCAGTTGTTTTGGCATCTGGTAAACAGCAGCTTCCCTCAAACAGTGATTCCATTCTTCATCAGAATCAAGTAAATGTCTGTGAAATGCTGCTTCTTTGAAGGTATCATAAACAATACCATCAACAGCTTTTAAAAATTCAAAACTTGTAGCACCGGGTACGTGAAGAAGCAACATCCGTAGATAGAATCGTTCTTCTTCTTTAGCACTAACAACATACATTCTTGGAACTATCTTATTTCCACCTCTTTGTCTTTTTTGCCATTTGTTCTTTTTGTATACGTAACTGTAGGGAATATCTGAATACAATATTGTTTCAGTATCCGGGTTGGTTTGATTTAATTCGAACCATGCCTCAAGTTTAGTTTTCCCTGTTCTTGCAGCCTGTAAGGCTTCTTCTTCTTCTTCACCTTCTGTAAAGATTATGCGCTGCTGATTTGGCAGGTGTACTGGCAATCTCATAACTGCATGTGACCTGTCATGCATTTTAAACTGGAGCAATCGCCACATGGCTTCTGGTGCACTGACATACCTCGCATGAATGTAATTTGCAATTTCATTGTTTTGAATCTCCCCAGCACTGACAATTATATTCGCACAGTCAAAACCTTTATAGATGTATTTGTAAATATATTTCACTGCTCTCATATATGTACAAACTTCGACATTAATATGTGCATCATATTTCAGAAGCAGATAGGCATTGTAAGGAACAACGAATCTGTTGTCCATTGTGGTTCCACGTACAACAACTGTAGAATTCATGCATCTCTTATACTTAGGATAGCCATCAGCACTCAATAAAGTTTCTGTTTGAAAATCTTTTGGGAAACCTTTTCTACACTTTCTAGCTTCCATGCAAGGAGCTCGAGGATTGTTTGAACCGCAAGGGCCATGAATCATACAGCGCGTGACGATTTCATGCAGGCGTCGATTTAAACCAGGATCAGGAATCTCAGCACTAATTAAACGATCAATATGTTCTACCGATGAAATTTATCTTCTGCACGCAAGACAATTAAAATATGGACATGTGGAAGACCTCTCTTTTGAAATTCTATTGTGTAAACATGAGCCGTTGAAATTCCTAAAACACCATGCACTATCAAATCTTCAAGAATGGATTTTAGCTTTAAGTTATAAACTCGTGAAACCAAATCAGGACGGTCTCTTGGCTCTTCACCTTTTCTCAAATTTTCTGTAATTTCACGCCACTTAGGATTGGCTGTGAAAGTTATGAAAAGATCTGGCGGACCAAATTTTGCAAATATTGACATAGAATCAGCACACCTCTCACGCATGTTTCTTGGTGATCCTTCAAATGATGAGGGAAGAATGACTGGAATCCCAGCTGCTTGTGCATTATTGACTCTACTTTCAATGTGATCTGCTAGTCCTTGGCAGAATTCTGTTCGCAGCTTCTGCTGGTATGTTTTAATGTAGTTCAAATTATTGGCTTCAACTTGCAAGTAAGAATCCACTATGAACTGCTGTGTCAGTCGTCCCGCACTAATAACTGGATTGAAGTGTTCTCTTATGGCCAACAAAGCTGCTTTGTACTGCAGCATAGTAACATTATTTCTCGTTCTATTTGTCTGTGCACCCTCATAAGCCTCGCAAGTCCAGTTAGGTTGCCAACCTGGTTCGCCATACGGGAATAAAATGGGATAAACCATTGGGTCCAAGTTAGGGCTGAGAATGTTGATATTGACAAACTGCTGTCCTGGATTTTCTGGGTTTACTGGATAAATTCTAATGTCTCTGTCAAAAGGAGGCTCACTATGATCATTAACAAAAACCATTGCAATTTCATTTGCTGTAGGTGCATTATACCTTCTCTGATCAGTATGACGATCTCGTCGAAATACCAGATTCACTATGGGAATATCTTGTCCTGCTTCATTCGCTTCATCGATCGCTTGAGCTTCAACGTCCCTTAGCATACGGTAAGTGTGACAAAATCGATTTGTCATTCTGAATAGCCTGTCCAACTGGTCCAGAAGACGGGGAATGCATTGTTGATTAGCAGGATTAAGAACTCTGCATTCTGTTGCCTGAGTGCTATCTATGACATACAGTTGGGCATACTGTCGAGATTGTTCACTGCGTGGTTCTAGATGGCTGGTCCTGTGACATATTTGACCATGAACTTTAAACACGTAAGGTCCTCTTCCACTGAAATTTAATACTTTGGCTCCCATTGATGCAAAAGATAAAGCACTGTTATAAGAACGAATGTTATCTCTAAAATTCTTGTAATCAGGGTTCTCATGATTCATCAACAAATCTTGAAGAACTGGTGGAAAAATCAACTGATTTCCTTGAGAATCCGTAAGTTTAATCAAAGAAACTGTCCCTTTCCGGCAACAACTGCTGAATTTTTTGTCTAGAGGTCGTTCAGCGGCAAAATTCTTCGAACCACAGAATTCACAAACATCGATCATTGGTCCACAGTAATGTAATTCATCATTCTCATTGGTAAATACTTCTTGAACTCTACGACTATTTCTTTCATTTCCTTGATCATGGGATTCAACATCAGCTTGCCTTCGCATTTGTGCTGCAAACTCAGATTCTCGTTTCCTCCGTCGCCTTTGAATATCAGCATTATTTTGTCGAATTCTTGCCAATGACTCTGGACTTTGTCTTTGTAACCATCTTCTTTTCCTCTCATTTTCCAAACGACGCCGTTTTTCAATGAGTGTTTCAGACAGATCCATTCGGGAAAAAATTAAAATCTCACATTAAAAAAAAAAAAATGTTCAGTTTTGAAAGATTTTTCTAATGATGTAAGGTTTATGTAGATTAATTTAGAAGAAATACACAGCATTTTTTTAAAAAGAAAATCGCTGCCAAAAGTTGAAAAATGATCATTTCATTTTATTTATTTCTCACTTCAATTAATTCATTTGCTAGTAAGACCGTGCGAAAATTTCACGCTCTATTTATCTCTTCGACAACTTTAAAATTTAAAATTATTATTATTATTATTTAATAGATGTCATTTTCTCATATGCATGAGCTAATTTAATATTTTAATATTTTTATTTATTTATTTTATTTTTATTTATTTATTTTGTCCGTAAAAGCATATTCAATTTTATGCTGGAAAAAAAAAAAAAAAAAATGAAGCTTGATAAAAATAATTAAAGGCTTTAAATATGTTTCTACAAATATTTTAAGAGTTTTAAGGCTTTAATATGTTTCTGAAATATTTTAAGAGTTTTTTTTTTAATAAAACGGTCAAAGAGTCATTCATTCGGGATTAAAGAGTCATCCACTTGGAATTTGTATTTTCTGAATGGCAACCGTTTTGGTTTGTTTTTATCAGGAATTGTGTTGTTTATAATAGCCAGTGATCCGTTATATGTAATTTATATACCTTTAAACATTCCAATTGAATAGTTTTTCAAGGTATTAAAGGAAATAAGAATAGGTGTGATAAAAAATATATTATATGTATGTTTTCGTAAGTTGAGCAAACAGAAAAAAAATAATAATAATAATAATAAATAATAATAATGGCTTCCAAAAGTTTCAGTTTTGAAGCGGTACTAACCGGATTCGTTCATGACAGATGACAGATGAGGATCATTATATATATTAATTTTTATTTATTTATTTTATTTTTATTTATTTATTTTCGTAAAAGCATATTCAATTTTATGCTGGAAAAAAAAAATGAAGCTTGATAAAAATAATTAAAGGCTTTAAATATGTTTCTACAAATATTTTAAGAGTTTTAAGGCTTTAATATGTTTCTGAAATATTTTAAGAGTTTTTTTTTTTTAATAAAACGGTCAAAGAGTCATTCATTCGGGATTAAAGAGTCATCCACTTGGAATTTGTATTTTCAGAATGGCAACCGTTTTGGTTTGTTTTTATCAGGAATTGTGTTGTTTATAATAGCCAGTGATCCGTTATATGTAATTTATATACCTTTAAACATTCCAATTGAATAGTTTTTCAAGGTATTAAAGAAAATAAGAATAGGTGTGATAAAAAATATATTATATGTATGTTTTTGTAAGTTGAGCAAACAGAAAAAAAAATAAAATAAATAATAATAATAATAATAATGGCTTCCAAAAGTTTCAGTTTTGAAGCGGTACTAACCGGATTCGTTCATGGCAGATGACAGATGAGGATCATTATATATATTAATTATTAGTTAAGTTTATATTATTAGTTTAGTTTTTATTATTAGTTTTTATTTTAACGTTAGGCGAAAAAGATTTAGTTAGGAATGTCATGATTATGTTAAACAACAAACTGTATAGAATTAGAGGTTAAGCCCATAAATTTTTAAAATAAAATTTACGAGAAAACGACATAAATTAGTTAATATAAAGATTTAGTTTTTTAACTCAAAACTGGTACAACTTTAGTATACACCCACAGCTGAATTTGGCGATTTTTCTTTGGCGCCGTTTATAACGATAACGATGTCGTTCTGGACTGTTTGCGATATAATATGACAGCCTATATGTTGTTTATTTTAGCTTTGTTATTTTGTGTTTTATGTTTTATGATTTAGATTATGATTTTATCATTTATGATTTATTATTTTTAGATTTATGATTTAGCCATAATCGCCAACAAAAAATCGCCAAATATCATTGTGGGTGTGTACTGAAGTTGTTCCGCTCGTACGTTTTTCGCGAAGGAATTCATTTACGTATATGAATCCCTTGGCGGAAAACATTTATGCTACCATAATAGCCATTTTAACTCTAGCCATGCCTTAAATATAGAGAAAAATTATAAAATAGTGCGATATAATAATAATAAAAGTAGCAACCTTTTTTTTGTTTTTTAAGCATTGATGTAAAACTTTGCAGAAAACAGAATTTAATTTTATACAACAAGACTTTTTTCTTTTTTTTCCCTATATTTTTCCATATAAAGGGGTGTAGTATACTGCATTGCTAAAATATTTTAGCTACACCTAATACAGGACTTCACTGGCAAATTTTAAATTTTTCATTTATTTTGACGATGACTTAAATTATTTATCTCAATTATGTATTTTCGCGAAAAAAGTCTAAGCTACTTCGGTGCGAAATTTAAAATTTCGCCAAGAGGTTAACCATTGCTGTAGCACATTTTTTTTTTTTTTTTTTTTTTTTTACTTAATTCAAGAGGGAAAAAAAAGAAGAACATTTTTTATTTGGTCTAAATGTACAAAATATCTCCAGGTAAAATATTATCCGTTTTTCGTTCTGTTTATTATTAGAAAGAAAATGGCTAAAGTAGTTTTTCCTGTACCATTGATGTCTCTATAAATTAAATTAAATTATCCAGTATCATTATATTTCATTCTCCACGCGCATTTTTTATTTTCTAAATTCAATATTACATAATACTAGTATCGCCCAGTGGTCGAAACTCGACCATTTTTTTTTTTTTTTTTTTTTTTTTTTTGCAAAGCAAAGTTATTGCCTTGTCCTAAACGGAATGCAATTGCAACACAGCTGCGGCAATTGTTTGCCGATATTCACTCTAACTGAATCAGCAGAGTTTTACTTAATATAACTATTTCTCTCTGTAGATGTTAGCCTTTCCTGAAATCAGAGAAAATCGCGTCGTGAAAACGCCCCTTGTTGTGTGATACAGCCCAGAAGCTAATAGGTACCATGTCAAACCAAGTCCCAACCAAGTATCAAATTCTGTTACGTACAGTGTTTGAACAAAAAAAAAAAAAAAAAAAAAAGATATTTTTTCAAAAATGGTCGAATTGAGTTCGGGAAATTTCAAAACGTGTAACTTTATCGAAAACCGAAAATCTAAAACTTTTCTGAATCTTATATTTTCTACTTATATATGCAGAGGAAAGAATAATAAATCCACTTTTAAAAAAATAAAAATAAGTAGTCAATTTCACTTAATTAAAATGCAAGGAAATCTCAAAACGTGTAAATTCATCGAAAACTGGAAATCAAAAGTTTTTATGTATCTTCTACTTGCTTCTTCTACCCACAAAAGCTAGCAATAAAGACACTTTTTTAAAAAATAAGTAGCCAATTTCAGTTAATTGAAACGTAAAGAAAGCTCAAAACATGCAAATTCAACAAAAAACGGAAATCGGAATTTTTTCCGTATCGTCTACTTATACATGCAACAGTTAGTAACAAATCCATTTTCCTTTTATTTAGTATATTAGTTGAAATATCACCCTTTGAAATGAAATGTTTATGTTTACATTCGAAACTGGAAGTTTGCCATTTTTTTTTTCTGGAGTTTTGTGATTTTAAATTAAATTTTTATCAATTTTACAGAAAACAATAACTCAATCAAACACATGTAGGCAGTAACTTATATATAACTATACCCAAATATCGGAATTAAAATCGGCAGATAATTTCCGTTATTTTTTAATAATTTTTTACAAAAAATCCAATGGACGATTAACATAGAAAATCTTTTCATGGCTCCATGGACAGACAGTGACGTCATCACTTCGCTTGCGTATAGTGATGCTACATTATACAAATTACTGTGTCTATGGTTTTATTTGAGCTTTATGAAATTGCCAGATTAAACAACCTTCTACTTTTAGGTATTTTTTAATGTAAAGGAATACGTGTATAAAAGGGAAAAATGGGGGAAAATGCATAAAAAATAAATGTATTTTTAAATACCTTCTTGACATCGTAAGAAAATAATATTTGAATTCGCACCTTCCGGCTAACCATATCTTTCGAATGATACCATTTTCAACCCTCTACTCCCATAATTAATATGTTAAAAAGGGACTACAAATTTTATGCTTGCCTATTAATATATAGATATACGTAACAAAATCAAGGTGTAATCAGTACATATCCAGAAGATGTAGCCAACAAATATTCAGAAGCCATCATCAACACAAGTTCAGAAGATATCGCCAACAACTATTAAGATGCCATGATCAATATATACTAGTAGATATCGCCAACAAGTATTCAGGAGCCATCATCAATATTTATTCAGAAAATATTGTCATAAAATATTCAAAATCTATCCAATTTATGAATGGTTATGGTCTATCTCGAATACTTCAAATTGGCAATTTGGTTTTAAAATATAATAAAGAATGAATTTTGCACTTATTAAGTTTCGAAAAATGTGATTTTTTTTTTTTTTTTTTTTTTTTAACCGATTTAACTTAGTATTTAATATAGTTTAAGAAATTGTAAAATCAGATATTGACGGGCATCTTGGCAAATTCATGGCGACAATGCAAAATCGCTGTCTGAAAGAAATTGTCCTGTCGTACTACTACTAATGAAATGTTTAAAATAATTGCATTAATCACATAAGATATTTATTTTCAATGGATCTGACTAAATCATATTCTAGAAAAAATGCTCTTTAACTAGTAGCATCTTTACTGTTGTAAGCACCATTTTAAACCTTGATGTACATTGGAAATAAATGCAGAGTGTTACATGTTGCCCAAAATTAACTAAAAAAATTCAATAGTAAACAATATAGACATTAGAAAAAATAAGTTCATAATTTCTTTAATCAAGCAATAATACCCGAAAAATTCATCGTCAAACAGTGACAAAAATTTAACATTTTGATCATATACTAAAGCTGTAACGCTAAATGGTTTAGATGTTAAGAATTTCTCTCTGTTCTAAAAAGTTAGTGCTATCGTTGTTTATTTTGTGTGCCTAGCTGTCTAACACATGTTTTCTATCAAAATAATGGTAAATTGTTATTAAATTGTCGAACGTTAAAACAGATTTTTCACATAATATAAACGATATAATATTAAATATTGTGTATTTCAATGTGATACCAAATACGGTGAATTTCTACAATATTGTTCAACTTTTCTTTTGTGTTATGTATTATTAATATTCCAATTCAATGAAAGGCAAAGTTGTGAATAGTCGGGTAGAATCCAGCAGGGGTTAATGAGCGAAGGAAGTCGGGGGTTGGTGACCGGAGCGAGCAGGGGGCAGAGCCCCCTAGTTATTTAAATCGATACTAGAGTAGTTTAAAAAAATATTTTTTATATCCATCTGCAATCCCCCCCCAGGTATATATAACTCTCATTGTGATCTTGATAAAAAATAAAGTGATATTTATAGAATATATCATTAAAATAGGTAAAATGGTGATATAAAATTATCATGTTATTTTCCTCTGCCCCTTCCCCTTTAGCCCCCACCTATCCCCAATTATGCCAGACACTGTAATTTTTTCATAAATTGTACGCGGTTGTACAAAGTTTCATTAAAATCGGTAAGAAAGTGATATAAAAACAATTATTTTCTTTCTATCTGGTCCTCCCCCCCCCCTCGCCCCCTTCCACAGGTATATACTAAATGAAAATTGTACCAAATCAATTGAAATTTCTAAAAATATAATTTGAAAGTCATTCTTTAAATTCATTATTTCATATTTATTTTTTTGCGATTTGTGTATTGCAAAAGTGCCCTTTTTCCGGGTGCCCTTTTAACCGGTGTTCTTTTCTCCAGTTGCCCTTTTTTCCGGGATCCGAAAAAAAATCAGCCCTGGAAAAATCACCACGTAAAAAAGAATCCTTACATGAACTATCCACAAAAGGAGACCAAATATTAAAGTAGTAAGAATTCTATTATTGTATTGCGGGTCAATCAAAAATAAAAATTACGAAATGGAAGTATTTGTAAATAACACTTTTGAATCGAACATTTTTAATGATTTGTTTGATAATTCATTATTATATCTTTACTAAATAATTTGACATTTTGTTGTTTCGGAAAGAAAATCATTGCTGAAATACTTTACTATGTACGTTACTGTGTATAATACCTTACTTTACTAATAACAGATCTGTGACGTTCAGTCAAGTCAACGATGTGCTTCGGAGTACCTGCATTTGGTCGCAACCAATGCTTACCTCCAACGAAAAATGAGAAAAACATAAAAATAATTTTCCATAAAATAATTAAAAGCCAAAGGGATGAATTTAGAATTTTGATCTCTGAATAAATCTCCGCGTGAGCAGAGACCAATCAAAGTGAAGCACCAGGAGTTAAAAAAAAAAATAAATAAATAAATAAATAAATAATAAATAACTCCTTGAAAAAACCTAAGTGTAACAGTGAAACTGTTACGTGCGTTGACGAGACGGTCTGGACGGCGAAAAGGAATTAAAAGTTGAGCAGGGCGTCCAAAGGGGCACAGGAAATCGCTAATAATAATCAGAGTCCCGCAATTAATAAAAAAAAATGGGGCCATACAATTTTTTTCCTATTAAAAAGTAATTGAAATTCAGGAGAATAAATAGTGAAGTTTATTATAGAACATCTTCAAGAGTCTCGGTGCCTAGCCAGAACCTAAGTTCCGAGCTAAGTCCGTTGACCAATCAGAAGCCTACAAAAAAGCCCACGATCCTCACTGAAAGTAAAGAGCTAAAAACGAGAGGATTTTGTCCTCCAACTAAGAGCCAATAAGAGGCCAGGAAATCGGCCAATGAGAGGAGACCTCAGATCCCTACACTACAAGACAATAAAATTAATAAAAAATCAAAAAATAAGCCAAATAATAAAAAATATATACAGCAATTAGGAAATTTTGATAAAAAAATAATTAAAAAAGAAGTAACAATTTCACTAGTAAGAAGGTTCAAAGCTCGCGACTGACAAAGTTCAGTAGATAAGCCTGATACTAGGGTTAGCCAAAGCTAGACGAACATTTCGTTCAATCTAGGGGAAATAGAATTTTGGATGGAAATACTAAGTTAGGTGACTCCGGAAGTTATACTCCTACGCTTTTTAGAGACGGGAAGAAAATCATCCCCTCTGACTAAAATAGCCAGAGGCCGTTTTTTACCACGACCGACTCTAGCGTCGTATCTGTGAATAGAGTCTAACAGAGGATTTCCAACAGTAGGAATGGATCTGTGAAACTTCAATGCAAGTTTCCGAAATTGAGCATAAATAGGCTTAATTCGGAGATCCTGATGAATAGTATCATTGCGGACGTAGCGAGTAGCTTTCAAAAACCTGCGCAATAGCTTGTTTTGAAACTTTTGAATTTTATCCAAGTTGGTTTTAGAAGCAGATCCGTATATCATACACCCGTAGGTTAGGATAGGACGGATCATGGATTTATATAGTAATAATTTATTACTGATGGACAGGCGGCTATTAAAAGCTAAGAGAGAATGAAGGGAATGCGTGGCTCGTTTGGCTTTACCCAGAGATTCTGAGATGTGACGAGACCACGTTCATTTGGAATCAATATAAACTCCTAAGTATTTATAACACGTCTCCCAGGGTATCCAGCAGGGGTTAATGAGCGAAGGAAGTCGGGGGTTGGTGACCGGAGCGAGCAGGGGGCAGAGCCCCCTAGTTATTTAAATCGATACTAGAGTAGTTTAAAAAAATATTTTTTATATCCATCTGCAATCCCCCCCCCCAGGTATATATAACTCTCATTGTGATCTTGATAAAAAATAAAGTGATATTTATAGAATATATCATTAAAATAGGTAAAATGGTGATATAAAATTATCATGTTATTTTCCTCTGCCCCTTCCCCTTTAGCCCCCACCTATCCCCAATTATGCCAGACACTGTAATTTTTTCATAAATTGTACGCGGTTGTACAAAGTTTCATTAAAATCGGTAAGAAAGTGATATAAAAACAATTATTTTCTTTCTATCTGGTCCTCCCCCCCCTCGCCCCCTTCCACAGGTATATACTAAATGAAAATTGTACCAAATCAATTGAAATTTCTAAAAATATAATTTGAAAGTCATTCTTTAAATTCATTATTTCATATTTATTTTTTTGCGATTTGTGTATTGCAAAAGTGCCCTTTTTCCGGGTGCCCTTTTAACCGGTGTTCTTTTCTCCAGTTGCCCTTTTTTCCGGGATCCGAAAAAAAATCAGCCCTGGAAAAATCACCACGTAAAAAAGAATCCTTACATGAACTATCCACAAAAGGAGACCAAATATTAAAGTAGTAAGAATTCTATTATTGTATTGCGGGTCAATCAAAAATAAAAATTACGAAATGGAAGTATTTGTAAATAACACTTTTGAATCGAACATTTTTAATGATTTGTTTGATAATTCATTATTATATCTTTACTAAATAATTTGACATTTTGTTGTTTCGGAAAGAAAATCATTGCTGAAATACTTTACTATGTACGTTACTGTGTATAATACCTAATAACAGATCTGTGACGTTCAGTCAAGTCAACGATGTGCTTCGGAGTACCTGCATTTGGTCGCAACCAATGCTTACCTCCAACGAAAAATGAGAAAAACATAAAAATAATTTTCCATAAAATAATTAAAAGCCAAAGGGATGAATTTAGAATTTTGATCTCTGAATAAATCTCCGCGTGAGCAGAGACCAATCAAAGTGAAGCACCAGGAGTTAAAAAAAAAATAAATAAATAAATAAATAAATAATAAATAACTCCTTGAAAAAACCTAAGTGTAACAGTGAAACTGTTACGTGCGTTGACGAGACGGTCTGGACGGCGAAAAGGAATTAAAAGTTGAGCAGGGCGTCCAAAGGGGCACAGGAAATCGCTAATAATAATCAGAGTCCCGCAATTAATAAAAAAAAATGGGGCCATACAATTTTTTTCCTATTAAAAAGTAATTGAAATTCAGGAGAATAAATAGTGAAGTTTATTATAGAACATCTTCAAGAGTCTCGGTGCCTAGCCAGAACCTAAGTTCCGAGCTAAGTCCGTTGACCAATCAGAAGCCTACAAAAAAGCCCACGATCCTCACTGAAAGTAAAGAGCTAAAAACGAGAGGATTTTGTCCTCCAACTAAGAGCCAATAAGAGGCCAGGAAATCGGCCAATGAGAGGAGACCTCAGATCCCTACACTACAAGACAATAAAATTAATAAAAAATCAAAAAATAAGCCAAATAATAAAAAATATATACAGCAATTAGGAAATTTTGATAAAAAAATAATTAAAAAAGAAGTAACAATTTCACTAGTAAGAAGGTTCAAAGCTCGCGACTGACAAAGTTCAGTAGATAAGCCTGATACTAGGGTTAGCCAAAGCTAGACGAACATTTCGTTCAATCTAGGGGAAATAGAATTTTGGATGGAAATACTAAGTTAGGTGACTCCGGAAGTTATACTCCTACGCTTTTTAGAGACGGGAAGAAAATCATCCCCTCTGACTAAAATAGCCAGAGGCCGTTTTTTACCACGACCGACTCTAGCGTCGTATCTGTGAATAGAGTCTAACAGAGGATTTCCAACAGTAGGAATGGATCTGTGAAACTTCAATGCAAGTTTCCGAAATTGAGCATAAATAGGCTTAATTCGGAGATCCTGATGAATAGTATCATTGCGGACGTAGCGAGTAGCTTTCAAAAACCTGCGCAATAGCTTGTTTTGAAACTTTTGAATTTTATCCAAGTTGGTTTTAGAAGCAGATCCGTATATCATACACCCGTAGGTTAGGATAGGACGGATCATGGATTTATATAGTAATAATTTATTACTGATGGACAGGCGGCTATTAAAAGCTAAGAGAGAATGAAGGGAATGCGTGGCTCGTTTGGCTTTACCCAGAGATTCTGAGATGTGACGAGACCACGTTCATTTGGAATCAATATAAACTCCTAAGTATTTATAACACGTCTCCCAGGGTATGGGTTCATTATTTAAGAGAAAGTTAGTGGAGGTGTCATAGTTTTTATTGGTGAAAAATATGGCGGCACTTTTGGAACTGTTTACTTTGATTCTCCATTTCCGTAACCAGATCGAATATTTATTGAGATAATTCTGAAGTACCTCAAACGCAGCGTTTGGAGTGTTTCGTTTACAGCAAATGGCAGTGTCGTCAGCGAAAGTCGCTAAAGTGACGTCAACATCACGCGGAAGATCATTGGCGTAGATGTGGAAGAGAAATGGCCCCAGCAGAGAACCTTGAGGAACAGAACTTAAAATAGGTGAAGGGTTAGAGGTAGAGTTTCCGACTTTAACGGAAAATGATCTGTTGTTAAGATAATCGTAAATTATTTTAGTTAGTTGGTCGGGAAGACCAATAGATATTAGTTTATGAATAAGGCCAGCATGCCAGACCTTATCGAAAGCTTTTTGAACATCTAGAAATATAATCCCCGTTACACCTCCAGATTGGAAGCCATCGTGAATTAGACATGCAAGAGAGAAGAGAAATAGGTCTATAGCTTTGAGGAAGGTGCGGATCGGTGTCGCCACCTTTCGGCAGAGAAACGATTAAACTCTTTTTCCAACAGTCTGGAAAAATATTGAGTATTAGCATGCGATTAATAATTAGAGTGATATAAAAAATAATGTTGGTAGGAAGGTTAATAAGCATATTAGTTGTTATTCGGTCCTCGCCAGGGGATTTATTTTTTTTCTGTTTAGAAATATATTCCACTACCTCAGAGGGAGTGGCCAAGTTAAGAGTATTAATGGAATTTTTGCTTAGTAAATTTTGAATGCTGTTATTAACAATCGAAGTGATTCTAGGATTAAAAACATCATTGTGAGGTGTGAACTGACTTCTAAGACTGTGAGCGAGAGCTTCAGCCTTTTCAGAGTTAGTCACTGCCATTCCAGTTGGGCTATTTAGAGCCGGAATGTTTGTTTTTGGCCTACGAATACGTGAAGTAGCCTTCCAAATGGTGTTGTCAGTCGTCGATAAACTCTCGACAAAGTTGTTGAAATGCGTTTTTGAGTACTCGTGATTTGCAGCTTTAGCCCTCCGTGCAAGTACATTGTACAAACTAGCGTCTCGCCGCAGCGCCGGCTCCCTACAAAAATGCTAACTGAGCATGCGTACAGACTTAGATTTTTGCAAGTTATTGGATTCGAGCAAGTTAAACAGACTTTGGCGAGACATCACCCTTTTGGCACATTTTCCTAATATAAGTATATTCCTTTAACACAAAGATGTTTCAAATGATAAAAACATCCCCACCCCTATTTTTTATTTTTTTATTTTTACAGCATTTTTAGGAAAATTAATAGATAATTAAAAAAAAAAAAAATATATGAAAGAAAGAAACTGCCATTTTCTTTTAAATAACTTTAAAACAGATTTAAATTTATTGCTTTTTTTTTTTTTTTTTCTAAATCTCTTATACAGTTTAATTTTATTTTTTTTACTTTGCTTAGAAAAAAAAGAAAAAAAAACTTGGATTACAATACAAATTTAAAATATGTAAAATATTTATTTTTATGCTTAAATAGTAAACGAAAATTATTTTATTTAAATTTTAATTATTATTTAAACTTATTAAATATGTTATTTAAATTGCTTCTTTTTAGAATTCCTTTAATGCAAAGATTCCCCCCCCCTCTAAATATTTCTCTCCATATTTTATTACAATAACTGCAATTTATGAATTAATGGACTACAAAGAGAATTTTAAAAATAGACTAGGTAAAATGTTTTATTAAAAAATAACTTTTTTTTAGGAAAATTAATAGATAATTAAAAAAATAATAATCATCTTTAAAAACGAAACTGTCATTTTCTTAAAATATCTTCAATACAATTTTAAATTTATTGCATTTCTTCTTCTTCTTCTTCTTCTTTTTTTTTTTTTTTTTTTTTTTTTAATCTATTAAACAGTTTATTTTATTTTACTTAGCTTTCAAAAAAAAAAAAAAAAAAAAAATGGATTACAATAAAGAATTATAATAGAATTTTTAAAACTGCAAAACATTTATTTTTATGTTTAAATAGTAAACAAAAATTATTTCATTTAAATTATTATTTCAACTTGTTTAAATTTGTTAAATATATTTCTTTTTAAAATTCCTTTAACGCATAGATGTTTCAAATGTCAACCCCCCCCCCCACCCCTAAATATTTGGTTCCATATTTTATTAAAATAACTGCAATTTATGAATCAATACACTACATAGAGAATTTAAGAAATAGACCAGGTATAAAAGTTTTATTAAAAAACAACAACTTTTCTTTTGTTAGGAAAATTAATAGATAATTAAAAAAAAAAAAAAAAAAAAAAAAAATTCCTTAGAAACGAAACTGCATTTTCCTTGAAATATCTTCAATACAGATTTAAAGTTATTGCCTTTTTTTTTTTTTTGTTATGTATTATACAGTTTGTTTTATTTTACTTACTTAAAAAAAACTTGTATTACAATAAAAATTTAAAATAGAATTTTTAAGCGTGTAAAATATTTATTTTTATGTTTAAATAGTAAACAAAAATTATTTTATTTAAATTTTAATTACTATTTAAACTTGTTTAAATTTATTAAATATATTATTTAAATTACCTTTTTTTTAATTTAAAAAATTAGTCTCAACAAATATTTATGAATGCATTTTTAAGGAAGTTTAGTACTTTATTTTGGTGCTCAGAGCAGGGACCCCAGGTTCCCGTGCTATAGTCAGACTTTGACTACAGACGAAAATTTGTTGCCAAATTCTTTTTTAAATTTTTATTTATATGGAAAAAAAATAAATAAATAAAAATACTACCAAAATATCAATTAAAAAAAGTCCTTTTAGAATTTGAAATCTGTATTTCAAACAAGTTTCTCATTCTAAATTCATTGCACTGGCAAAGAGATTCTGTCGTCCAAGCTGATAGATGGTAGGCGCTAGGTTTGAATCAGGTACACACTTGTTAACCTAGCTGTGCGACTTTTCCATGGTCTTCTCAGAAACTCGCATTAGAATGTGCTAGGGCACCTTAAAAAGACTGCTCAGAGAACATCTCACTCAGGCATAATCCCACATTCAGAAACAGAATTTTAAAGAGTCTGCAGAAAAGTTGCTGCAATGTGCTGATGCATTCATGCTGCACATTTGCCTGTTTTCTTTCTTTCTTTTTTTTGTCTGATGGTGAGTCATGCTTTATTAAAGTTGAAATTATTGTTGAATGCTTTTACAATTTGAGGGGTTTTCTTATTTTCTTCATATTAATAAATTAACTTAAATGACTCGCATAATTTTTTTTTTTTAATCTTCACAGGAATTAGTATTTTTTAAAAAAAGAAATGTATAGATAGTTAGACAATTTGCATTTATGTAAACTCAAAGTGTTTACGCTGTTTTTCATTAAGAGAATTGATATATGCAGTAAAAATAAGTATAAAAAGTGCTCTCTTGTGTGTCAATGGCGGCTCGTGAACCGAAAATAGGTGAAGAGCTCAAAAATAATATTTAAGTATTTTTAATCATAATTTTTACTAAGCATGGTCTTAACTAAAAATACTTATTTAAATGTGAATTTATATTCTATAAATGAATACAGTGTAAAATACAGTGTGCCTCTTCACCAATTTTCGGTGCACGAGCCGCCACTGTTGTGTGTATATATATATTAATCTTTATCTACCATTTTATATTATTGGACCACCAAATTATTTCAAAACTTTTACAGTCTGATATTTATTTTATTTCTAACAAATATATATATATGTAATCGTTTTCACATTTATGTCGTATTACATTAATCAAGATTTTAAATCATATGTTCTTATTCTGATAAAGGGTCTGACTAAGGCAGGGCCGTAAGGGACAACTGCTTTAGGCTCCTGTGACGTAGTCCATTTCTGGTTAAATCTTTAAGAGAAGAAATATGAGTAATCTGATCACAAGATGAATATGAAATTAGATTATTCATTATCAATAATTGTTAAACAGCTTCCGAAAATAATTCAGTTCAATATGAACTACCATACACATCTCAATCTCACCCCTTCAGAATTGCATCGCCAAATTACAGCATGCCAAACCTGCCAAGGCAATTTATTCAACTTTTCCGTAGGGAGCCGGCGCTGCGGCGAGACGCTAGTCATTGTACAAGCGTTGGGGAGCCTATGAACCTGCTAATTCCTGCGAGCATGATTTCTTTCTCTGATCAACTGTCTGATTTCATCTGGTAATCGGAAGAATAGACTAGTCCTCCTTCTCGGAGTCGAGCTTTGCTGAAAGGCATCTTGAATGTAATTTTCAAGCATGCTAATTGATCGCTCGGCTTCGAGTTTGTTAGATGGAAGAGGTGAAGGAAGCTCAGAATCGGCTAATATCTCCGTAAAGTGACTCCACCTGGTGGTGAAGACCGCCGGTAAATCTAAATTATAGTTATTCGTCCGAAAACAGATTTCCACAGGTAGGTGATCAGAGGTGAGATCATTCAGCGTTTGAATGCTGTAACTATCTGGAAAATTGCGGGTGATAGCAAAATCTAAATGTGACGTTCATGCTGAATAAGTAATCTTTTTTCTTCGTGTACAATAATCATGTATATCCCCCTGTAGTGTATACCCACCTGCGAACAACAAATGGGCATCTGAAGCTGTCACACACTTCAAAACTGACAAACATGCGTAATACTCTTTTGAAAAATTATCTTTATTGCATGACAGTTGCACCTTCAGAAACAAACATCAGTGTACTATAAAACAGAATTTTTGGAAAAATAATTTTATAAATTTGAAAAGAATCTATACTTTACATTAGAACCCATCTTATATATAATTTTTAAAATGAAATTTTCATTAAATAAATTTGAATGCTCTTAGATACTAACATTTGAATAATAATAGTAACTAGTATCGCCCAGTGATCGAAACTCGACCATTTCTTTTGCAAAGCGAGGCAAAGCAAAGTTATTGCCTTGTCATAAATGGAATGCAATTGCAACACAGCTGCGGCAATTGTTTGCCGATATTCACTCTAACTGAATCAGCAGAGTTTTACTTAATATAACTATTTCTCTCTGTAGATGTTAGCCTTTCCTGAAATGAGAGAAAATCGCAACGTGAAAACGCCCCTTGTTGTGTGATACAGCCCAGAAGCTGATAGGTACCATGTCAAAGCAAAGCCCAACCAAGTATCAAATTCTGTTAAATTAATTCGATTGGTTCATAAAGTACAGTGTTTGAACAAAAAAAAAAGATATTTTTCAAAAATGGTCGAATTGAGTTCGGGAAAATTTCAAAACATGTAACTTTATCGAAAACCGAAAATCTAAAACTTTTCTGAATCTTATATTTTCTACTTATATATGCAGAGGAAAGAATAATAAATCTACTTTAAAAAAAATAAAAATAAGTAGTCAATTTCACTTAATTAAAATGCAAGGAAATCTCAAAACGTGTAAATTCATCGAAAACCGGAAATCAAAATTTTTTATGTATCTTCTACTTGCTTCTTCTACCCACAAAAGCTAGCAATAAAGACACTTTTTTAAAAAACAAGTAGCCAATTTCAGTTAATTGAAACGTAAAGAAAACTCAAAACATGTAAATTCAGCAAAAAACGGAAATCGGAATTTTTTCCGTATCGTCTACTTATACATGCAGCAGTTAGTAACAAATCCATTTTCCTTTTATTTAGTATATTAGTTGAATATTTATTGTTTAAATATCACCTTTTGAAATGAAATGTTTATGTTTACATTCGAAACTAGAAGTTTGCCATTTTTTTTTTCTGGAGTTTTGAGATTTTAGATTAAAATTTTATCAATTTTACAGAAAAAATAACTCAATTAAACACATGTAGACAGTAACTTATATATAACTATACCCAAATATCGGAATTAAAATCGGCAGATAATTTCCGTTATTTTTAAATAATTTTTACAAAAAATCCAATGGATGATTAACATACAAAATCTTTTTCATGGCTCCATGGACAGCCAGTGACGTCATCACTTCGCTTGCGTATAGTGATGCTACATTATACAAATTACTGTGTCTACGGTTTTATTTGAGCTTTATGAAATTGCCAGATTTAACAACTTTCTCCTTTTAGGTATTTTTTAATGTAAAGGAATACGTGTATAAAAGGGAAAAATGGGGGAAAATGCATAAAAAATAAATGTATTTTTAAATACCTTCTTGACATCGTAAGAAAATAATATTTGTATTCGCACCTTCTGGCTAACCATACCTTTCGAATGATACCATTTTCAACCCTCTACTCCCATAATTAATATGTAAAAAAGGGACTATCAATTTTATGCTTGCCTATTAATATATAGATAACAGCGATAATAAAATAATAATTATTATAAGTTATACACACACACATATATATATATACCAATTATATAAGAACTATCGTTATTATTAGTTATATATAACTATTAATAATTATTAATAACTATCAACAGTTCTAAGAAAAAATATCTCTTAAATTGATTTTTCTAAGGAAAACAATAAAAAGCAAATGTTATCACAAATTAAAAAAAATAAAATGAAATAAAATAATGAAAATCCAACACTTCATTTGCAAGGGATATTTCACCTAATTTGATTGGCAGTGTAACTCTGTTAATTAATGGAGAAATTAGTTTTTTAAAATTGCTCATTTTCTAATGGATTTTTTTAAATTCCGTTTTCACATTTGAAAATTACGCAACCGTTAATATTTTTATCGTTTTCCAAACGTTGAATTTTTAGATTTTTAATATTTCATTTTGAAGCTAAAAGTGATAAAAATTATCTTATTTAATTTTTCGCATTTAATTCATTCGCCTTTAATTCAAAATGTTTAAAATTAAAAAAAAAAAAAAATTGAAAAACAAGAAGCATTTTTGTGGCAGTAAGATGTATTTACACAAAGTTTTATTTAAATCAATAATAGCGTAATAATAATAATAATAATAATAAAAACCTACGTGCACCACCTTTTTGGTCCCCTCTCAGCTATATATAACACTAATGGGACATATATATATACATATAGCAATGTTTGAAAATGTTTTCATTATATACATACCCCCCTCCTCCGTATATGGGACACTAATTTTTTGTATAAGTGACTGTTATACAAAGTTTCATTAAAATCAGTAAGATGATGATATAAAAACAGTTATTTTCTTGCAGTCGTCTTCTAGCAACCCCCCCCCCCCACTCTGTCTTTTCTACAGGTATATACTAAGTGAATGTTCTACCAATTTAATTGAAATTTCTATTTTCTAATTTTTCTTCCAAACTTTGACTTAAAATCAGTACTTTCTATAAAATATATGTATAATATTTCTATAAAAAGTAAAAAATTCAATAGTTTTATGCATAACTAGCAGGCTTTGCCAGCTTCGCTGGACCCTATTTTTAAATGAATCACTATAGTTACGGAATTCTCGAAATTGCATTAATTTTTATCACGTGAAAAAAAAAGCGAAACAAAATCTAATTAGGAAAAATGTCGCACCGGGTTTTCACCGCCTTCGGAAAAAATTCCCAAAATGCTCTAACTCTTATTTCTGTTATTTTCCCCCTTCGCCCCCCCCCCTCCTGTCTATCCTAATAATTTTACAAATTCGAAAATATCCGCAATCGATTTGTAAATATCAAAAACCTCTATGCACCAGTTTTGAACGATCTATCTCTATTTTTATTTTTTTGCTCCCCCACTCTCCCCCCCCTTCCCAATAATTTTAAAAATTCGAAAATATTCGCAATCGATTTGTAAGTATCTAAAACCTTTATGTACCAATTTTGAATGATCTAACACTATTTTTGTTTGTTTTATTGCCCCTCCGCCCCTCCTAATAACGTACAGTTTCGAAAATATCCCCATTCTACTTGCAGGCCTCTAAAACCAATCTGTACCAATTTTGAACGGCCTAACTGCATTTCTATTTGTTTTTGCCCATAGCCCCACCTAATAATTTTACAAATTCAAAAATATCTGCATTCGATTTTAAGTATCGAAAACCATTTGTATACCAATTTTGAACGATCTAACTCTATTTTTATTTTTTTGTCCCCCCTCCCCTCCCCCTTCTCGCCCCTCCTAATAACTTTACACTTTCGAAAATATCCCCATTCGACTTGCAGGCTTTTAAAATCTATCTGTACCAATTTTGAATGACCTAACTGTATTTCTATTTGTTTTTGCCCATAGCCCCCCCCCTTCCCGCACCTCCTATTAATTTTACAAATTCGAAAATATCCGCAATCGATTTGTAAGTATCAAAAATCTCTATATACCAAATTTGAACGATCTAACTCTATTTTTATTTTATTGCCCCCCCTCCCCTCCCCCCTTCTCTCCCTTCCTAATAACTTTACACTTTCGAAAATATCCCCATTCGACTTGCAGGCTATTGAAACCTATCTGTACCGATTTTGAAAGACCTAACTGTATTTCTAATTGTTTTTGCCCCTGCTGCCCCTCCCCCCCCTGCTGCCCCCCATGAGGGCTGAATTTTTATAATTCCAGAAATTGGTTTTTAGATATTTTTATTAGCTATATTTTATAGCAAAAATTTCACGTATATCTGGTTTTTTTTTTTTTTTTTTTTTTGAAATATATAGGATTATACGAAATCGCGTTTTACGTATGTGAAATCCCGTTTTGCCCCCCCCCCCCTTGTGGGCCGAATTTCGAAAATTCCAGAAATTGGTTTTTAGACATTTATATTAGCTATATTTTAAAGCAAAAATTTTACGGATATCTGTTTTTTTTTTTTTTTTTTTTTTTTTTTTTAGATATGAAGGATTTTTTGAATTCACGTTTTGCCTCCCTTTCCCCCCTTGGGGGGCGAATTTTTTCAATTTTTTTTTTCCTAAACCGTCCCTGACCTATAAGGAAAAAACAAAAAAAAAAAGAATTATCGAAATCGGTCAAGCCGTTTACAATTTTATGAAGGACATACAGATAAACATTCATTTTTATATATAGATATACATAATTATATATGATGGCCGAATATATCACGGCGGTCAAACAAAGCTCAAAATACTTCCTAATTTTTATTAATAATGCGATCATTTTTCATTTTAGTGTACGTTTCGCAAATCGCAGGTGCCCTTTTTACCGGTGCCCTTTTTACCAGGTGCGATTTTTGCCAGGTGCCATTTTTAACGCCTCCCGAAAGGTTCAAATTTCTAGCTAGGAGGGAAGTTAGTTAATAATATAATTATAAAAAATTTTCACAGAAAACTAGATTTTAATAACTATTTAGTGTTGCTTTATTCAGGGGTGAAACTTTTCATGGGCTATCCCTGAATTCAGGGATTTTGGAAATTTTGCTGTCTCTGAAATTATACAAATATGTTTTAGAAAGTTGTTTTACAATATACAAATATGTTTTAGAAAGTAGAAAATATACAATATAGAATATATTCTTGATTAAAAAAGTATATTTAATATGCTTTTAGAATATGCTTTATTTATTTTTATTTATACTTCTTTTTTTTTTTTTTTTTATCAGTGATAGTAGTGTTCGTTACAAAAGTATATCTGATTGTTTATTTCATTTCTCATTAAGAACGAACGAATTAATTGTTTGCTTAAAGATTATCAATATTTTATGAAATTTTAAATAAAAATATTTAGGCATTTATGGATACTTAAATAATTAAAAAATACACTTGTAAACTAGAAATTATCTTGGAAGGAAACCTTCACCATACTAATGAAATTACTCTTTGTAAAATGCAATGTAGTATTATACAGTATTGTCATTCCTTCTGATTGGGTAACAGTTAAAAAAAGAATTCTTGCTTTCAGTTATATTATTTTGATCATCTTATATTTTTAGTTCCTCATCCTACTAAGTTTTTCGCGTTTTTACATGTTTTGAAGTTTGAGGAATTCAAAAATCACAAGGTTAGTAAGTGTTCTTCTGTACATTAGTCAGTTTGTTAATATGTTTGCAATTTTATGTTGACACTATCTCAAGTATCCTAGAGCTCAAACCAGTTTTAAAATATCACTTATGAGATTGACAAGAACCTTATTGAATTCCAACATTCTAATTAAAAACTTTTGTAAGTTATTCCAAATTTAAGGTTTTCTTAGCGTGGAAGAACAGAGTCAAAATTCGCATAAATGTGCATTATGATTTCGGACCACTTTTAAAATATCATTTATCATACTAGCATGAACACCAATGATTATAATACATTGTATTTGAAAAAAAAAATTGTAAGTTACTCAAAAGTTAAGATTTTCTTAACATGGGAGATTTTCAGATAACTGATCATCATGAGGATTACTTTCTTTATAAACATGTCTCATAAGTTTTCAAATATCATTTATCCTATTAGAATAAACGTTATGGAATATAAACACTCTAGTTTAACTTAAGTTACTCGAAATTAAAGAGATTTTTCATAACAGCCCAGCTAAAAGAAAATAATTACAAGATAAAAAGAACTTTTTATATACCATGTTTTTAAATTTTCTGTTGAATCATATAAACGCTACCGAAGGCAGCGGGAACCCGGAGCAATTAGATAAAGGTATTAAAAAAATTCATTGCTATCGTGTTTTGAGCTGTTAAAAAAATTTAAAATGGCTATCTAGCTGGGAAGTTAGTTAAAAATCGATTGCAAGCTTTGTACTGGTAACGCTGCCGAAGGCAGTAGGGTCCCAAAGCAATTGGTTAAAAATATTTTTAAAATGCATTTTCACCGTATTCTGAACTATTCTGAAAGTTTCAAATGTCTAGCTAGTCGGGAAGTTAGTTAAATAAATTTTCTGTTGGATAATATAAACGCTGCCGAGTACAGTAGGGACCTAAAACAGTTGAGTAAAAGTATTTAAAAAATGTATTGTCACCGTGTTCTGAGCTATCCTGAAAGTTTCAAATATCTAGCTACTCGGAAAGTTAGTGAAAAATCGATTGCAAGCTTTGTACTGGTAACGCTGCCGAAGGCAGCAGGAACCTGAAACAGTTGGCTAAAGTATTAAAAAAATGCATTTTTACCATATTCTGAACTATCCTGAAAGTTTCAAATGTCTAGCTACTCGGAAAGTTAGTGAAAAATCGATTCCAAGCATTGTACTGATAATGCTGCCGAAGGCATCAGAAACCTAAAACAGTTGGCTAAAGGTATTTAAAAAATGTATTTTCACCGTATTCTGAACTATTCTGACAGTTTCAAATGTCTAGCTAGTCGGGAAGCTAGTTAAATAGATTTTCTGCCGAATCATATAAACGCTGCCGAAGGAAGCAGGACCTAAAAAAGTTGACTAAAAGTATTTAAAAAAATGTAATGTGACCGCGTTCTGAGCTGTCCTGAAAATTTCAAATAGTCGGGAAGTTAGTTAATAATCGATGCGTTAATAGTTAGTGCTAGTCTGGAAGTTAGTTAATAATCGATTGCAAGATTTGTTCTTGACAAAGAAACAAACAAACAAACAAGAATCAAAGTTAATAAAACTATGGTAAAAAGAACAGCGCAAACTGCAGATAATCAGAAGGTATTTAAAAGAGGAAAAAAATTACTTGCTTCCAAACTACAAATGTTTTGCTTTTAAACAGCAGTTATTCCGCAACAACTGCAGTTATTCCTTAACAATATCGCGAAATAGCTTGTACCAGTGGCGGATTTAAGTGGGGGGGGGGGCTAAGGAGCTAAAGCCCCCCCCCCCCCCCCCACAAAAAAAAAAACAAAAAAACACTGACATTCACAACTGAATATTGCAATTGTAAATTTTTTATTGGTCTAGAATAACACTTTGAAAATTCTTAGCCCCCCCCCCCCCCCCAAAAAAAAAGTCAAGTACTGGATCCGCCACTGGCTTGTACCTAAAGAATGACTGAAACTTTAATGATTTTTTCCTTAAGACTGTTTGGCTAGTGCAAGTACTGATTTAATATATTGTTGCCTTCATAGTATACATTTGCGTAATTTCTTCCCGAACTGAATTTTCCATGTTGTAGTCTCTCCTCGTGAAACAGAATATTTTATTTTTGTGCGTTAAAACAAACATTTGTACATGAAATTTAAGAAGAAAAAAAATCAAGAAAATATTAAACATTTTATTTCAAACACATTCATCCA
Source organism: Salticus scenicus (assembly GCA_963930645.1). NCBI lineage: Eukaryota > Metazoa > Arthropoda > Arachnida > Araneae > Salticidae > Salticus > Salticus scenicus. The sequence goes on from OZ005659.1 coordinate 271,408,284, forward strand.
TTAAATTATTATTCTCTTTAATCAGAATTTCTTCGTATGACAGCAGGTCCTAATCTAACGGGGGCACCTACAAGAGAAAAAATATTTTTTTTTTTTCTTCTTTTAAAAAATTCCCTAAAATGAAATTTGAGAATGCTCTTTATAGAAATACATATTATTTCTATCAACAGAAGTACATATATACAATACGTACATACCAATAAAAGTACATATATACAATAAAAGTACATATATTTAATACATCATACATAATGCATTCCAGTTCAAATTAAAAAATTATTTCATAAATACTGTTTAACAAGTGCAAAGCTAGCTTTATTAAAAAAAAAAAAAACTGCAACTTTAATTTAAAAAATATATCTTTTTTCTATAAACACCTACATTTTTAAGTTGGAAAAAAGCTAGATTGCAAATTATAAAATGCTAACTCACGAATGACCTTGAATATTATAATACTTTTCTTTAAAATATCTAATTTTTATCCGAAATGAGCAATTTCTGGATTCTGAACTCTAAATCATTATTCTGAGCTAATTTTTTGTCAAAATCAGTTTAAAAAATGTAATTAAAAAAAAATAAAATAAAAAAAATAATAATAATTTAACAAGGGAAAAAAAAACTAACATGATATAGAAATTTAATGACTAATAGTTCGCAAATTTTAAAATACAATTGGCTTAGGAAAAAAAATCACATGTTAAGCAAATTTAAAAATTATCTCTATAACCTCTAATTTTTAACTGAATTTAGAGAATTTTGAATTCATAACCACTAATTATCACAATCTACTAACAAGTATAATCTAATAACCACAATCTACTAACAAGTATTCGACGTTTGTCAAATATCTAAAAAAATTCTTCTCGAATCACCTTGAAACTTGGGGAGTATAAAGAACATGTTATACCTCATAAATTTCAGCAAAAGTTTTGTTCTGAAGAGGAAAAGGGACCAATAAAAAATTTAACAACAATCAAAATTTAGAAATTTTCATTCATCAACCTGGAAAATTATTTTCAGATAAACTGGAGTTTTACCAACTATGTGAAAAATACCAGAGCCGGGAATCGAAACCGTACTCACAGTTGTTATAAAAAAAACCAGCCTTCCACTCCACTTTATCTGAAATGAATTTTTCAGGTTGATGAATAAAAATTTCGTGGTCTATTGGAGTTGTACCACGATTAATATTAGCACCTGTTATACCTGCGTTTGCAGACTAGGTGAGCTTACCAACGAATATTATGTGAAAAATTCCGAGTTGATTATCAGCCAGGGTAGCTCAGTGGTCCGCGCGTTAAGCAGAGGGCCCGGGTTCGATTCCCGGCTCTGATATTTTTCACATTAATTGGTATAAAATCAGCCTATCTCTCCAGTTTAACTTCAACTAGCAGGCTTTGTCCGCTTCGCTGGTCACTAAATTTAAAGGAAACTCTTTTCTATATAGCTTTATAAAAAATAAAATAAAATAAATTACTGAAATTGTTCAAAAGCTCGCTTCATGTCCCTACTGCCTTCGGCAGCGATTTGGTCATCCACTGCAACCCGGGCGCATGTCCCTATTACCTGCGACAACGGTTTACCAATGAGCTTCCATTTAGGTGCTTATTACATAACAGTTTCCCTTTTATATTTGAATCCCAGTTACATGTGAACAACACTATACGTGGTGCACATAATATTTGCTTTTACGTTATTTCCTATGTTTATTTTGTTTATCCAATCAACCATAAAATGACAGCAATTTCACGCCAAATATTACAATATGCTGTGACCGGCTACGTCTGTCGCATGAGACAATTATTTTTTTGTGTTTATATATAATTTATGGTTTGTAACCTGATAGTACAGCCTTAAAATAGTTCTCTTTGGCGACTTTTGAATTTTTGTCACCATTTTAAACTTTTAATCCATTGTAACAATAAGACTTAATCCCTTATAACAATATGCTATGAACGCTATTTCTGCCGTATTTTAGACAACTGATCTTTTTATTTTTATATTTATTTCCCATTAAACATATTTTTATTTTTATTTATTTATTTAAATATTAATTTGAATTATTCAAATATTTCTGTTCGACAGCGTGCAAGTGCAGTAACACACAGAGGCTCATTTGTTTGTATGATAAATTAGCATAGTGGTTATTATATTTAAAAACAGATAAATAAATAGGTAAACATTATCGTGCTACACAACTTTATTATGTCGCTCCACTGGCGGCTTTTGAATTTTTGTCGCCATATTAGCGATGGATTTTTTTTTTTTTTTTTTTTTTTTTTTTTTTTTTTTTGTATGAAAAGGGAAGACTGTTTTGCTAATAATTTTATCAGACTCTTTTTGTTTATACATAAGAATCCTTCATATTCAGCGTATATTTTTAATGGTTTTTAGGTTTTAAATAGTGCTTGTTGAAATAAATTTCCTATGTTTAAAACTGCATTTTTTCTGTAAATTTTTTGTAAAAATAAATCATTTATGTTTTTATATATTTCATGCGCTACTTAGATTAAAATGGCTGTTGCTATATTAAACATCTTGTCGAAAAACGTTCGGTGTACTTCAACACCAAAATTTAAAAAATCGCCCAGCAGGATCTGTTAATGAAACTGATAAAATAAAAATATGGTTCATAGAGTTTAAATAATCTATTTAAAAAAACTTTTAAAACCCAAATTTTTAATGTATCGTATCACATACATAGATATAGTAATAATATATAGATTGATCATTGGGGAGAAAAAAGGGATTCCTTTTCACTCGGGAAAAGACGGCGATTTTACCAAAATATGGCAGTTTTTCCCCGAGTGAATACACACGGGAGTACACACGAATATTTTAGCAAATAAAATTCATGAATAATTTATTCACTAAAGGTGAATGAAAAACTCCAGATATAGTTTCAAATTCATTTTTCTTCTTTTCCCTTTTTTTTTTTTTTCAATACCACTTAATGGCTGATTCCAAAGCTTTTTTTTCGGCATCAAAAATCTTTGCACGATAATATAGGGATGATAGATCTATATATATTATTATATCTATGATCACATAAATCTTTTCGAAGTTAGAATAAAACTTAATTTGAAAAAAAAAAAAAAAAAAAAAAAAGGATGTAACTTTTTTGTTTATTAACCAAAAAAATTGATGAAAATTGAAATGCAAGTTGGTCTTGTGGGGTACAGGCTGTATATTGTATTTTTGTGTTCGTGAGAGAAAATTTAAAAGAATTTGAAAACTGCAATTTTTAATCCCACTTCAAAAACATGTGACTTAATGTGCAGCAGATTTTTTTTTTTTTTTTTTTTTTTTTTTTTTTTTTTTTCTTCTCCTAACGGTTTCCATACAATCTTCTGCTAATGCCACCTAAAATTCATACTTTAGTTAATTTTAAAAAATCTGATTGTCCGATTGATAAGCTGTTTAATGCTTCGGATTCACAAAAATTTTCCCTTTCATTTGGTATCTTATTTGTAACTATAGACTGATATTTCTAATTTATTTTCTAATCTTTCTGATTTATTTTCCTCATTTTAAGTAAATGTACGTTTTATTATTATTATTATTATTATTATTATTATTATTATTCTGTCGAAAAAAAAATTGGCAACAATTAAATTATGGATAAAATTTAAATGGCTTATTTATCAGAAATTAGAAGGTTATTATTTTCACAATTTAATTAATTAAGAAAAAGCTAATCAAAAATTCGAAATTCTGACTTCGATGTGCACAATAACCCTTCGGGAGGCATCTTTGTGTTAAATCTCGTGACTGTCCGAGCTACCGTTTTCGAGAACAGTGAAATATATATACAAATATTGCTCACTTAATAGTATAAGATAATCAAAATGTTTTCCATCACCCTGTAAAAAGTAATGCTTCAAATGCATTTTGGTTGTAGCATGTGATTCGCTCCTTATAAAAAAAGTATATAATATGTTATATAACTGTTTTTTCATATATTTCTCCATATCTCACAAAATAAAAATAATGACTTAAAAAATAAGTCAATAAAATAAATAAATAAAAATGTTATTTATTTCCTTATTTAAAATATAACAACCCGATGGACAGTTCAAGGAATATGTTTTGTATATGAAATTTAAGAAAAAAAAAAAAAATAAAAAAAATATTAAATATTGGATTATTTCAAATACATTCAGTCATTGAACTATTAGTCTCTTCTATTAGAATTTCTCAAATAACGTCAATGAATATGATAAATATAGTTTGTTAAAGTACTACTTAAAAGGAGATGCCAAACTCTGATTTTATACTGTTGCCTCTCGACCTCTAGGCCAAAATCCCACGTATGTTGATTTAAAACTTAAAATCAAGGCTTCGTTCTCTTCAGTTACTGATGCTGCAAAATTAAGACAAGAATTTTATCGGGGAAGAGGGGGGACATTGGGACACTTTTTATAAAAGCATATTATTTTCCAATTCATAAAAGTTTTAATGCTTTTGTGCATTTTTACTTCCTTATACAAAGTATAAGGAAGTATAGTAATCCCGATTTGCGAAATGGATTTTGTATTTCACATTGCTCGAAAACGAATGATCGCTGAATGTTGCCAATTCATACGTGTGACTGTCATGATGTCTAGTTGTACACCTGCAAGTGTCGTCTTAACACGAGCTCTCTTTTTAGAGCTATAAGCGACTTTCCACGATTTTTCGTGACGTCTGTATGTATGTGTGTCTGTGTGTGTGTGGGTGGGTGTATGTCGCATAACTCAGAAACGGTTGGACGTAGAAAGTTGCGAATTGGTACATAGGTTTGTTATAACATCTAGTTGTGCACCTCCCTTTTTGGACTTTATATGATTTTCCGTTTTGGAGATATTTAGGAAAATTAGGTACATAATGGGCAAAATGTATCAAAAAACGGTAATAGCTCAAACGGTTTGGACAAATCTTGCAATTTAACTGACTTCTCGACTAGCTAGACATTTGAAACTTTCAGAAAAGTTCAGAACACGTTGACATGAGTCCCCCCCCAAGGCACAACTTTGACATGAGTCCCCCCAAGGCACAACTTTGACATGAGTCCCCCCCAAGGCACAACTTTGACATGAGTCCCCTCCCCAAGGCACGACTTTGACATGAGTCCCCCCCAAGGTACAACTTTGACATGAGTCCCCCCAAGGCACAACTTTGACATGAGTCCCCTCCCCAAGGTAAAACTTTGACATGAGTCTCCCCCAAGGCACACGAGTCCCCCTCAAGGCACAACTTTGACATGAGTCCCCCCCCAAGGTACAACTTTGACATGAGTCCCCCCAAGGCACAACTTTGACATGAGTCCCCCCCCAAGGTACAACTTTGACATGAGTCCCCCCAAGGCACAACTTTGACATGAGTCCCCTCCCCAAGGTAAAACTTTGACATGAGTCTCCCCCAAGGCACACGAGTCCCCCTCAAGGCACAACTTTGACATGAGTCCCCCCCCAAGGTACAACTTTGACATGAGTCCCCCCAAGGCACAACTTTGACATGAGTCCCCCCAATGCACAACTTTGACATGAGTCCCCCCCTAAGACACAACTTTGACATGAGTCCCCTCCCCAAGGCACGACTTTGACATGAGTCCCCCCCAAGGTACAACTTTGACATGAGTCCCCCCAAGGCACAACTTTGACATGAGTCCCCTCCCCAAGGTAAAACTTTGACATGAGTCTCCCCCAAGGCACACGAGTCCCCCTCAAGGCACAACTTTGACATGAGTCCCCCCCCAAGGTACAACTTTGACATGAGTCCCCCCAAGGCACAACTTTGACATGAGTCCCCCCCCAAGGTACAACTTTGACATGAGTCCCCCCAAGGCACAACTTTGACATGAGTCCCCTCCCCAAGGTAAAACTTTGACATGAGTCTCCCCCAAGGCACACGAGTCCCCCTCAAGGCACAACTTTGACATGAGTCCCCCCCCAAGGTACAACTTTGACATGAGTCCCCCCAAGGCACAACTTTGACATGAGTCCCCCCAATGCACAACTTTGACATGAGTCCCCCCCTAAGACACAACTTTGACATGAGTCCCCTCCCCAAGGCACGACTTTGACATGAGTTCCCCCAAGGTACAACTTTGACATGAGTCCCCCCAAGGCACAGCTTTGACATGAGTCCCCCCAAGGCACAACTTTGACATGAGTCCCCTCCCCAAGGTAGAACTTTGACATGAGTCCCCCCCAAGGTACAACTTTGACATGAGTCCCCCCAAGGCACATGAGTCCCCCCCCAAGGCACAACTTTGACATGAGTCCCCCCCCAAGGTACAACTTTGACATGAGTCCCCCCCAAGGTACAACTTTGACATGAGTCCCCCCAAGGCACAACTTTGACATGAGTCCCCTCAAGGCACAATTTTATTTTTTATTTTTTTTACGTATGCATGCATTTTTTTAAAAATATTTTTAGCCAAATGTTTCGGCTCCAGTGACAATGATTTTTAGCATTATGTATATTTCTAAAAGTGTATAAGGAAGTCATGTGGCGCCCACATCAGATTTTTATTTAAATATTTGTGTTATTGGTCACCTTTTAAATGTGTAATGAGCATTGTTTAATGTGTTTTAGAAACAGAAATAATTAAAACATAACTTATGCAAAAGTGTCCCAATGTTGCCCGTGCAGGGGCATATTGGGACAACACTGATTTAATGATGGGGCACTTTGGGACAACCATCTTTTTATTTATCTAATTACAATATTGCACAATATTTTGCTAAAGTAAATGAAAGGCTTTCAAAACAATGAATTTGATACAATAACAAATAATAATAAAGTAGGTAATTATGAAAAAATGAAATTGTTATGAAGCATTACTGCATATTCATATCTTAACGCATATCAAAACCCTGCAAGTCTACACAAAACTTTAAATTTATGTAAGATCGTGTTGATGGCATAGTTAAGTTGAGAACATGATATTAAATAATCTTTCAACAAGAGTTCTTGTTCAGCTGTGAATATTTGTTGAGATGTATATTTGGATTGAAACTTATAATTTACACTCAATCTTATTTCTCTCATTTTTTTCAATCTATTAAATAATATAGATTTTTGTATATAATATTTAATTGCAACTTCCCTCACAGAAAGTTTATCTTTGATTATTTCATTTATTGCCTTTTCTATATTTTCTTCTGAAATTTTAGTTCTTTCAGTTTTTGGCTTATAATTTCTAATCATTTTCTATTTATTTAAAGAATACCTAGAAAAAAAATGAATACAATTAGTTTATATGTTCAAAAAATAAGTAAATAAATAAAAATATATTGGTGTTAGAAATGAATGGGCCATTAGATCAATCCCAATGTGCCCCATGCATTGGTGTCCCAATGTACCCCATCAGGTCATTTTCAAAACAAATGTTTAGGCCTAATTTTCTAGAGCACATGGGCTAATGATCTATAGTGGAAATGAAAGCTTAATGTTTATAAAAACACATCGTACTTTTAAAAATTAAAATATTTATTTCCTATTACCTAAAAAATCAACATTAATTTACTTGAAAAAAATTACTTTTCATATGATAAAATGAACTAACCTTGTTCACAGGCAGCAGACTTGAATGAATGAGTTGAAATCACAAATATGAAGATGTACTACTAAGTGCCATCTAGTGTGATTTTTTACAAATTTTATTTTGCAATTATAAAGGGATAAAAGCCTTTGTCCCAATGTGCCCCGTGTCCCAATGTGCCCCCTTCTCCCCTACAACTAAAATGTCATTTTATGATAAACCTACAGCATTCTTGTTACGTAAATTAGATATCATAAAACAGTTAATTTAGTTTTGTCTTTTGCTGCTGCAATGGAAATTATAACACCGCTATTGACTATTCCAATCCAGGCTTACCTTGATCTGAAACCTGTCACTTCTTACGATAGCCTGTTTCAAACTTGTCAAAGTACCAAAAACGTCACCCTCCAAGGCATGAAAATAACTTTAATCGCCAGCGGTATAATGGAAACACTCAAAATTCTAGGTGTGAAAATCCCCCTCCCCCCTCAAAATTCAACTTTTGATCGCTATCTGCACGATCGTCAATCGCCGCAACCAAGACGTAATAACTTTCAAAACTCTCGGAATGATCGTTTTCATCAAAATCAGCCTCAAAACTTTTCTAAAACTTATCGAAATAACCGAAATCTTCGTAACACTCGTAATAACCAGCAACGTCAGTTAAACGAGTAAGTGGCTCTTGTGAGGAGGGTCAACAGCCACTGAATGACTCGGCCACCTCAGTTTGTCTCGACACAATTTGTATCAGGCCGGTGGACCTACCGAATTTAAATATTTTACATGATGTGGTCACCCCAGCATTATGGGACACTGGTGCTGAACGTTCATTTTTAGCATATTATAATAAGTATTTTGCTTTTAAGCCTTTAAAGCGTACCAACTTACATATTACAACGACTCAAGGCCAGTCCTGTATTAATAGAGGCGAAATCCGCCTGAATGTCAAAATTCATAATCTAAGAGTAATTTAGCCATTTTATGTCATAGAAAATCTTCAACATCCCTGCATTATTGGGTTGGATTTCATGAAAGTAAATAACGTTAAAATAAACTTTGCCAGTAAATCTTTGTATATTGAAGATTCTAAGTTAAATGCTAAACCTGTCGAGCCGACAGAGTTAATTATTAAACTTGGGGAAAGTGTCCTCAATGATATTGAAAAAAAGGATTTTGTTAATTTTCTTAATCAGTTTAAACAGTTATTTTCTGATACACGTAATATATTTAATTCCTTGTAAAAATTGTCTTTATATAGATGAAACTGACCGTACAGCAAAAATTTGACTACAGGAGCACAGACGATCTTTTAAAAATTGCAACCAAAATTCTAAAATTGTAATCCATTCAGTAGAAACCGATCATATTCCTGACTTCGATAATATAAAAGTTCTAAATTCTGGTTTTGATAATTATAAAACACGTATTTTCCTTGAGAGCTGGCACACTGCCAGGCATCTCCACACAATCAATGAAGCATACGCACTGGCTCCTCAATATTCGGTACTTCTTTAAAATTCCTTGGGTATTCATGTAATGCTTGCATATTATGTTGTAATTGATACTGATGAGGTAACCCGGACGGATTTCGAAACGTCTAGATTTTAATTATTTTTATATGTATATTTTGTTTTTAAATGTATTTTAACTTAAGTTTTGTCTCATAAATAAAATAGTTTTTGTTTTTAATATATATAATTAAGACGGTTTGATGTTTGTGATGTTTACCCATGTTGTTTGCCATGAAATTGACACTGGAACTAATAAAACAGTCTTTAGTAAGCCTTATTGCTATGACCAGGCCAAACAAGATATTATAAATTGACATATTGATAAAATGTTGCAAAATGATATTATCATGCACGTAACTTCTCCTTATGTCTCTCCTGTTGTTTATGTCATAAGGAAAATGGTAAACCATTCCTGAGGCATGGCGGTTTGCAATAGATTACCGTAAACTCAACTCTGTTATCAATATCCTCAATAGTCAATACCCATTGCCTATAATTGACGATTTGTTAGCACATATTACAACAACTAACTTTATGTCAACTCTCGACCATATATCAGGTTATTTTCAAATTGCCCTGAAACCCGCTGATATAGTAAAATCAGCATTTATTACTAAAAACGGCACGTTTGATTTTAAACGAATGCCTTTCGGATGTTCAGGAGCGGTTGCAACTTTCCAGAAAGCTATGGAAACTATACTTAAACCTGATAGAATGGAGTAGAAGGCTGATTTTTACCAACTATGTGAAAAATACCAGAGCCGGGAATCGAACCCCGGGCCTTCCGCTTAACGCGCGGATGCTCTAACCACTGAGCTACCCTGGCTGATAACCAGCTCGGCACTTCTCACATAATTTACGTTGGAAAGGTCACCGAGTCTGCATTAAAGCAGCTATATCAAGTGACAAATTTGAATGAGGCATAACTCCAAACGTCCACGAAATTTTAATTCAGAGATTTAATTCATCAACCTGGAAATTAATATCTGATAGAATGGAGTAGAAGGGGGATTTTTACCAACTATGTGAAAAATACCAGAGCCGGGAATCGAACCCCGGGCCTTCCGCTCAGCGGAAGGCCCGAGTTCGATTGAACGGGATTCGCCAACGTAAATTATGTGAGAAGTGCCGAGCTGGTTATCAGCCAGGGTAGCTCAGTGGTTAGAGCATCCGCGCGTTAAGCGGAAGGCCCGGGGTTCGATTCCCGGCTCTGGTATTTTTCACATAGTTGGTAAAAATCAGCCTTCTTCTCCATTCTATCAGAAATTAATTTCCAGGTTGATGAATTAAATCTTTGAATTAAAATTTCGTGGCCGTTTGGAGCTATGCCACACTCAAATTTGTCACGTGATATAGCTGCTTTAATGCAGACTCGGTGACCTTGCCAACGTAAATTATGTGAGAAGTGCCGAGCTGGTTATCAGCCAGGGTAGCTCAGTGGTTAGAGCATCCGCGCGTTAAGCGGAAGGCCCGGGGTTCGATTCCCGGCTCTGGTATTTTTCACATAGTTGGTAAAAATCAGCCTTTTACTCCATTCTATCAGAAATTAATTTCCAGGTTGATGAATTAAATCTCTGAATTATACTTAAACCTGTTTTGAATAAATTTGTCCATGTCTATCTTGAAGATACAATCATCACTTCCTCATCTTCTGCTGAGCATTTAAACCATTTAAAAACTGTCTTTACTCTACTGCAAAATGCAGCTTTAACTTTAAATTCTTCTAAGTGCCATTTTGCACGTCGGGAAATTAAGTATGTAGGCGTCAAAATAACGCCTGCTGGTATTTCTGTAGATGATGAAAAATCCAGCCAGTTTTAAACATGCCACCTCCTACAACTTCCAAACATGTTTCGAGATTTCTTGGCATGTGTGCTTGGTATGGGAAATTTATACCTAATTTTGCTCACATATGCGAGCCCCTCTTTAAACTCAAAAGGAAAAGAGTTAAATTTCACTGGTCAAATGAAGCACAAGAAGCATTTGATAAGTTAAAAACTATACTTAGCGCTCCTCCTGTACTAGCTCATCCTAATTATAATATTAAATTTCAAGTAGCTACTGATGCTTCTTCGTACGGCATTCGTGCTGTTTTAAGCCAAGAAGGCCACCCTATTGCATATGCTTTCCGAACACTTAATACTGCTGAAAGAAATTATCCCGTAACTGAACGTGAATGTTTAGCAGTGCTTTGGGGACTTCCAAAATGTCGTTTATATTTTATGCACCTTCCAGTAACAGTTATTACAGATCATGCAGCCTTAACTCGTTTAACAACTGGAAAAAAAAAAAAAAAAAAAAAAAAAAAACTTTCGTTTCGTATAATTTGATGAACTCTTAAATTATTTAACTTTAATATGAAAATTGAACACCGCCCTGGTTCTGACAATATTGTAGCTGACGTTCTTTCACTTACTACTCCAACTCAAGAGAATGCCTTTGAATCTAATTGTGCAAATCAATCTATTTGTTTAAGTGACGATACTGTTCAGTTAAATTCTGCTGTCAAAATTTCATATACTCATAACTCGCGTTTTAATGCTAATTCGGTCAAATCCGAAGAATTATCAAATGTAATGGAAACTGTTGTAAAAGAAATTGAAAGTGAACAGTTCAACCACTGTGCTTCTACAAATTTAGTAACTACTTTAAACGACAGTTTAGTATCTGATAATGAAAAAGTAGCCTTAGCGCTCATGCCAGCATCTGTGTTAAATTCGAAAGAACAATTAATTCAGGAACAGAAAAAAATCCCGAATTTGGGGTTATGTATAAATATTTAGAAGATCCTGAATCAGTTTCAATAATTGAATCAGCCATTGGCGTAAACTGGTCCCAATATTTTTCTTTAATCGATGGCTTGCTTTTCTATTCAAAATTATTATCTTCTAATGACGAATTACGAGTTGTAATTTCCCAATCTCTTCGTCAAGCCATTCTATTTGAGTTTCATGACTCTCCAATTTCGGGGCACCTTGGCATTAGGAAAACTTATAAAAAGCTCGAGGATGCCTGTTACTTTCCTAAAATGAGGAAGGCTATAACTGCTTACGTTTCGAGTTGTCGCTTCTGCTAGCAATATAATCATGAAAATATAAAGCCGGCCGATAAATTGATTCCAAATAAAGTTGACTTTCCAAATCAATTTCTTGGATTCGATTTAATCGGTCCTTACCCCCTCTCTAAACCAAATAGATTTAGATATGTTTTAGTTATGGTGGATTACTTAAGTAAATAGGTTGTGCCTTTACGTAAAGCGTCGGCACAGACAGTGGTTATTGCATTCTTTAATAGTTATATTTCTCGTTACGGGGCCCCCCTTCAAATTGTAACGGACCAAGATCCTCAGTTTATAAGTAATGTCTTTAAGGCGCTTTGCGACACGCTCGAAATTCGTCACGTCTTTACCGTTCCATATCGGCCACAAGCTAATCAGGCTGAACGTGCAAATAGAACTTTAATTAATATGATTGCGACGTTCATTGTTCAAAATCATGAAAATTGGGATTTTTTCTCTCATTTTGGCTATGCTCTACTTACTGCTGTTAGCGATGCAACGGGAAAACCCCCAGCTGAACTATTTTTGGGCAGAAAAATTCTGACCCCTTTTCAAAAACTGGTGTTAGTACAACAAAATGCATCTCAGTTCATTACACAAAATATTGAAGCATTAATACCAGAAGGTCAGAGAAATTTACAAAAAGCTCAAGAGTAGCAAGCTCAATATTATAATTTAAGGCGTAGAATTTTAGAAGTAAAAGTGGGAGATAAAATACTCCTGGAATCGCATTTTATTAGTTCTATAAAAGATGCTAAAGTTGCTAAATTTGGGCAAAAATTCATCGGGCTTTTCTCTGTTTTAAAGGTAGAACATAACAATCTTACCATTGACTTCAATGGCACTCCCACCACCATTAATATTGATCAGATACGAATTTTTAAAGAGCGGACTAAGTCGTCTTCTGCAACTCTTGATAGTGATAGCGTGCCGCTTTCAAACCCATCTCACGAACATTCCGTCTTTACGCCTAACATCACCTACCAGCCCAGTGCTTCTGATTCTTTTAAGGATTATAAAATACCTACTCCAACACCACACAAACAATCTGTGCAGAGCACTACTTCTGATCAACCTGTGTTATTAGACCCGTCGCACAAAAGCGAGCTCATACTGGGTCATCAACTGTTCAGTTGTTAAATATCCAAGGCAAACTGGTCGCAAACGCGATTATTCTTTTTCTAATCATTCTTTTATACCGCAGATTAAAAAGAAGAAAGACTGGAACAAGTTCATGAAACGCCCTCAATCCAGGTCCTCAAATTATTCTGGAGCAAATCCACCGCATAAGTTACTCGTAGCTCCTGATTCAGTGCATACAAGTTCCTTTCGACCTGCAAGAAAAACAAGGCTTCCAAAAAGACCTCCACCCTCTTCATCAGCTAGCGGCCAACACATTGACAAAGCCATGGCAGCTCCTGACTTTGTCCGCACTGACAAGTTTTGTCCGGAGCATCGCTTCTTCACCCGGCGTCAAGCCAGACTCCGACAATAACAGGCCCCTCCCTCCTCGCAGAGCAAGCTTTCGTCCGAGCATTTTGGGATAACCATAGACCCCGGTCTGAAAGCTTCCAGCCTTGGCCTAGCCTACGAGTGCAATGAGCAGCTTTACCAAATCCTCTGACCTTACCTTAAATCAGGTGATACCGTTCTTTCTTAATTTTTTTAAGCGCATTATTTCAGTCGGAGCCGCACCAAAATGTTTGACATACCTTGAAGCCTTTTGGACTTTAATTTTAGAACTTTTTATGAAAGCATGGACTTTCTCAAACTACAAAGCTGAAATTCAAAGCTGAAATTTCGGCATGAACTTTAAGACTTAAACTTCATGTTGAGCTTCTATGTCAATATTTTTGTTCTGTTCTAAAATATATTTTCCATAAGTCCGTTAAATTCCGTTTCTAGCCAGCAACTGACGAGTGGGTAATATAAAACTTTTCTTAGCCCTTGTATACATATCCCCTTCTTATATTTCTATTAGTGATGTATATGTATGGTAAACTGAAACTTTTGTATACGTTTTAAAAGTTTGTGAAAATGTATGTCTTTTAGAGTGGGGGAAGAATCTATATATATTTTTTAAGCTATCTGCATGCAATTCGTGATTAACTTTTAACAATAATAAAACAAACAGTTCAGTTTTTTTTCGCTCATGCAATAGCTAGGAGGTAAATTATTATTGTATATAAACTATTTGTATGTTTTTAGAGACAAACTGTCTCGTTTATTTGTCTATAACGTTGTCACGAATAATTGTCACGAATTTGCATATAAATTTATATGCAGATGCACTTCTTCATCAAAATCACTAAGAAGGTAATATAAAGAAAATTATTATCTTTTAATCTGCTCCTTGACTCCCCCTTCCCCCGGGTATATACTAAGTGAAAATGGTAACAATTTAATTGATTGAAATTTCTAAAAATGTATTATGAAATAATTCTTTAATTTTATTCTTTGATGTTTATTATTTCTGTGATTTGCAAATTGCAAAAATGCCCTTTTTTCTGTGCCCTTTTTTATGAGTGCCTTTTTTTCCAAGTGCCCTTTTTTCCGGGAGCCATTTTGCACAATTATTCTCTTTTCTGTCCTTTTCTTCTTTTACTTTCCTTTTTATATTTAAGACAGAAATATTTAATATGAGTTTGAGTTTGAATTGCTTTTTCACGCTCAAGTTCGTGAAAAAAACGAGTTTCGCTCAACTCAAGTTCATAATTTAAAAAACGAGCGAAGATCTTTTCAAAACTCAAAATTTTTGAGCTACGCTCACGAACGCGTTCAAATGGACGCGTTCGTGTACAACACTGCATTTGATTGAGTTAAATCCAGCCAGTTCAACCCTCCTTCTATTCAAGTTTGAATAAACTCTTATTTTTATTTTTATTTGAGTCTCGTACTATTTCTACTTAGACACAACACTTAAGTTAATTAAGTTAAGATGGTCTCCGGCAATGCAAACCTCACAACCCTTCTAGAACTTCCTGTAGTAAATGCATAATCCCAGGAAACTTCGGAGTTGGTGTACATTTTCAAATCGACTCCAGTTCTCGACTCCAGAGATCTTCTCAGGATTAGTTCTCACACCTTCAGCAGAGATAATATGGTCGAGATAGCTCACTTCACGACGGAACAAATTGCACTTGCTCAGTCTCAGGTTAGCCATCCTGAGTTTTCTAGCACCTTAATGATGTTTCTTAGATGATCTTCAAAGGTGCACTCCACAATGATAATATCATCGAAATACCATCCTTTTAGCACTGTTTCCATCAGGCGATGGCATGTTGCAGGTGCATTACATAATCCAAACGGCATAAATTTAAACTGCCATAGTCTTTGTCCCGTGGTGAATGCAGTCTTCTCACGATCGTCAGGATGTAATTCTACTTGCCAGTAACCTCTCTTCAAAACCAAAGTCGAGAACAATTTATTGCCATCAAAGGTGTCTAATGTGCCGTCAATTCTAGGAAGAGGGTCTTTCTTCGTGATGTCATTCAAACGACCGTAATCCGCGCAAAATCTTGCTGAATCGTCCTCCTTTTGCAACAAGACTATGGGAGAGGCCCAAGGATTCGTTGATGGTTCGATGATGTCATTGCGCTGCATGTCATTCAGAAGCTCAGCCACCTCTTCCTGCTTAGCAAATGGAAGTATTCTTGGATGTTTGATTGGAGGATGATTTCCTGTGACAATTTGGTGATGGGTGATGTTAGTCCTTTCGACGTCTTCAGGTGTTCGGGGATCCTTAAATTCATATAGTAACTTCTCCGCAACACGTCTCTGTTCATTTCCTATTTCTGCATTCCTGAGTAATTCCGTTGTTGAAAATTCAGAAGACTTGGACTCTGTTGATTGCGTGGGCCGGTTGGTGCATGTAACAGGAGTACAGGTTGCTAACACCTCATCCTTCTTCACTGTAACATTTTATCTTCAGATCCTTTACTTCGTTTTTATTATCAAAGCTGCGCAATCTCATCAAGATTTCTGCGAGATTTCTCTTCATTTCATTTATATCAGCTGGTGTATCATCTAATGTGACTGCTCTGATGGTATGGCGGTCTTTACGGGAGGCTTGTTGGGCTGCCTTTATCTTCAGTGCGTAGCTTAAGCTGAGTCAACATCCCTGATATTGAAGAGTCTAAGTGCTTTTTGAATTTCTGGATCTCGAACGGCATCGATAAAGTACTGAAGGGTCAAGTCGTTTAGAGTGTCAGCATGGCAGTCGGAAAATGCGACAGTCTCTGAATATCCGCTGCCAGCTCTTACAAACTTTCAAGCGCTTTTTGGTAGCGGGATTTTAGCTGGAGGCGGCTATAGTCCTTAGAACACTTTTCTCCGAAACGTAGCTCTAGTGCTCTGGTCAGGACCTCAAAGTCGTGCCGTTCTTCCTTCGAAATATTTCTTAGTATATCGGCTACATCACCCCGTAGCGCTGCTGCTAAGTGGACTGTCTTGGCAGTAGAGTCCCAGCCGTTAGCTTCAGCTACGATGGAAACTGCGTCTTATATACCTGCCAGGAGGGACTGCCGTCGTAAGTGGATAGCTTAATAAATTCCTGATTCTGGATTCTTTTATCTCTCTTTTCCTGGGGCATCGATTCTAATTTTTCTTCAAGACTTCGAATCTTGTTTTGCAATTCATACCCTATCACTTCTCTGTTGCACTCTTCTTTTATTTTTCTCTCAAGATCTTCCTCCATTCTCTTAAACTTGCTTTCTATCTCTGAAAACTTTCCTTTCAGCTCTTGATCAAAGTTTTCTTTAACTTTCTCCTCGAAACTCTGTTCTATCCTTTTAACACTCTCTTCTACCTTCATAAAATTTTCTTCTATCTTCATAGCTTTCTCTTCAAAATTCTCTTCTATTCCATCTATTCTGTTTTCTATATCTGATAGCTTAACTCTCTATTACTTCTTTCACTGTTGAAAGCTCTCTCTTCATCTCGTCTTGATTATATTTAATTTTTTCCTTCATTTGTTTTATTTCTTCACACAAACTGTCCTTCATTTCTTTCATTTCTCTTTGTCCTTCTTTCATTCTTTCGATCAATTCGGTTTCCATTATTTCCTGTCCTGTTTTTAGTTCTTTCTGCCCAGTTTCTATTCTTTTTAAAACATTCATCTGGGCAGTTAGACCTTCTAAAAGTTTCTTCATTTCTTGCTCCATAGCTTTAGTTATCACCGTTCATAGACAATCCCACTTCTGACACCAGAAATGTTGCGTACTTGGGGGTTCGTAAGTTGTCCGAGAATGGAAGGCGAAACTTGCAAAAATTCAGGAGTTTTAGTTACAGAAAAATACAGGCTTATAAACTAGGTATCAACTTCAATTTCATCAATAAACGCAGCTTAAATAACAGCTTTTAATAGCAAATCCACAGTACAAATTGTATATCAATAACACATAAAACAAGGCTCATTCAAACAGGCTCAAAGCTCTTTCGATAGCAATGCAACATTGGTGGAAGCTAATCTCAGACTGACTCTGATCTGATTTGGCGTGCTTGACGTCCTTTTATATTCCTCTATCAAAGCCAGATTGTTCGAGAAATTTCCCGTATCTCATCAGCCAATCATATTTCAGCTTCCATATTTGGTATATCGATAATAATGATTTTCTCTCCAAATGTCGCAAAAAAAGTCGCCAAAGTCGCAAAAGTCGCCTGCCTTACTGGAGCTTTTTAATGCGTTTTTAAGGGGAAATTAGGCTATTTCAACGCCAAAACAACTAGAAATATAGAAAATTAACATTTTATCGACGCCTCTTTGAAAGAATTTATACAAAAATAAATACAATTATTTACAATTTCATAACAATATTAATTTTATAATCGCGCATAAAAAATAACTCTCATACGAACATTTAAAATTTTATATTATACTGCCAAATTAAAAATTTAGAAAAAGTGGGATGATACCGCACAACCTGTGAAGCGATTGATCCCCAGATGTAAACAGCACCAGTTTTCGTTAAGGTCTACTAAATACCAAGTTTGGTTAAATTTTTTCATTGGTTCGTGAGATACAGCTTTCACAGGTCTTGTGATACTTACACAAACACACAAACACAGGATTTTTTCTAAAAAGTGTCAAATAGTTTTCATGGCATAAAAAAAGGTGTAAATCTGTCGCAAACTGGAATTCTAAAATTTTCATGAATTTAATACTTTTTTCTTATGTATATGCAGAAGGAAGTGAAAATCTTTATGCATCATAATTATCAATGCCAGATTGAAGGATATTAAAATTAGATATATCGTGTACAGACTTTCTTATTCTAAGGTAAAAATAAATGAAAATTCTGTTATGGTTTCAAAAATATTCAAAAAATCAACAATTCAGGCTACAGATTTGAAATGAGTATTATTAGAAAGTTCATTCTTTTCTTTTTTTTCAATAATGTAAAATTTAAAATTGTACAATATGCAAAAGCAAGATTCGTTGGTTGAAAAAATAGCTTGTACAAAAAAATCAGTTCAATTTTAAATTACTACTTTCCTGTTTAATTGAGATTAAGCAATTACATTTATGTTTGTTTATCGATATTTAACAGTTTTTTGGTAATTAAGATACGAAATTTTGATTCTTTAAAAGCTAAATTTTATAAAAGAGATTATCATAAATAATTATCTATGAGAAAAATCAGTTTTTAAAGAATTCTGCACATTTATGAACTAGTCAGTTTGTTTTAATATATTTTCTTCACGAAGAAAAATTAAATTTAAATAATTGTCAAAACACCTAATTTTACGCTAAATTGAAAATTCTCCCATTTTCTTGTTAATGAACTTAAAAAGTTCATTTTTATCTCAAATCAAAGCTCTCGTTGATAAAAATATTTTACTCTTTCTTTCATTTATCTGCGATGTTTGTTTGAAAACTTTACAGAAAAAGAATTTGCCAATTTAATATGGAGATGTTGGTTTCTAAAGAATATGCATCAGAAAGGCAAATAATAAGCATCAGGTCTTGGGTTACTTTCAAGCGATTTTATTATCGGCACATTCTGCTCTTGTGTTAGTAGTTTGTTTGTTTTGTTTTATGTGCTTGGCTTGACAAAACAACCGTTTCTACCTGATAAGTACTGGATTCACCAAGAGCTATACAGTTCGAGAAACGGTGACCTCTAACAGGTATATAAATTTTCCGCTAAATTTGATAAGGCATTTAGACGCTATCGCGCTTCAGCCAGTAAGGTATAATGATAAAGAATTTTTCATTGTCTCCCTGTAAAAAAAAATATGCATGCTAGATTTACCGAAATTTATGTGCTTCGTGCAACGATGATCTATAGCATGTTTATAAATTTTCAGCTCAATTGAATAAGGTAAACACCTTATTCAATTGAGCTGAAAATTTATTTTTTCAGCGCTATCGCAATTTAAAGAATGTTGGCCCATATAGACTACAATGATAAAGAATTTTTCCTTTTGTCCTTATAAACGCTAACTATAAACATTAGATTCACCAAAATTTATGCAGTTCATGTGACGGTAACTCATAATACGTATATGAATTTTGAGCTCAGTCGAATAAGGTATTTAGACACTATCGCACTTTAAAAAGTTTCGGCCCATAGCGGGGCCGCCGCGAAAAGGATATTACACGTCGATCTCCGGGCCTGGACACATAGCGTAAAGGTCTGCACGGGCTGGACTTACGGCCCGGCCCGACCGTCCGGCCGGGTTCGAGCCGAATTTTTCAATTTGCTCTCTGGCCAAGCCGAGCTCGGGCTTAAACTTTTTTTGCAGGGTCGAGCCCATGATTTCAGGCTCAATTTTTTTTTCCTTTTGTGTATGCCGGGCCGGCCCTGATGAAATTATTTGTGTGTCGCCCAGATATTTTCTAGTTTCCTTGTCAATCAACGAAAAAGGAAAATATAAAATATTTCTTCAATCATTTATTTTACATAATTTTACAGGCTGGTATATCGCATAAAATTTTATTTCGTTAAAAAATATCTGTAACTTCAATTTAATTGTCTATCATTCTGATTATTCGCGATAATGTAATATTAGATAGTTTCCTATTTAAAATAGCATGCATGTCACTACTGATTTGCGCACATGTACAAACAAAAGAAATAAGTTACGTTACTGTGTATAAGGCTTTGTATCCTATTGTCTGTACATTTTAGGTGGTATGAAGGCTATAAAAGTCCTTCCGCTGTAACTTTTCCTCTAAGGCTCTTTTTTCTTTTCTCCAGTGCACTAGATGAAAGTAGCATCATTTTTAGCATGTGCAAAGCAATGCAAAGCATTAAAGTTTTGTTTACCAGATCACATGAAAGATTCGGATACATTAAAGTATATAAGAGGAAATGGCTGAAAGTGTATTTTTCTGTCTGTCTTTGTGCCTTCTGTACGTTTGTAATAATGAATTTCTGTTTACATATAATTATCTCGTAAATGTTCAGCAGTATTCTTAAAATATATTCTATTGTTTGGCTATATAAAACCTCTACAAAACACATGCTAAAAATCTTTTTTCATAGAAAGGTATGCACTTTTTTTGTTATTTTACATATTTTCAAATCGGGTCGGGCCAGAATTTATCTTTTTTTTGTCCAAGCCGGGCCAGGGCCGAATTTTCAGACTTCAAACCGGGCCGGGTAAGCAAAGCTTTCGAATGGGCCAGGCCGGGCCTGGGACTCACAAAATTTCGGCCCGTGCAGACTTCTAACATATCGTCATCCGCCATTAACCCCGTGACTATAAGGGATGAGCGCGAAACAGAAACTAAAACCAAATGAGAATATTTACGAAATAATGTAAGTTGTGTTGTCGATTAAAATTCTTTTAAGGTTTCTTGTTGTTACAACATTTGAAACTCTTAAACAAGGTAATATACAAGTTAAAATGCCTATTTTATACATATATGTTCCTCGAACTATTAAAACAGTGTTTCGAATTAAATACTAATTTTAAATTTAAAGAACAAACTATAACTTCTTAAGCCTGTTCATTCACATGTTCACTAATTAATATAAATAACACGGTAATCGGTAATCGAATAATAATTTTGATCTTGAAAGAATATTATATTCTTAAATGTGAAATGATAAGTGCCTATCACCTTTAACCTTTAAAATGATGTGTATACAATTTTTACTAAATGTAATGCTTTTTCATAAGAAGAGGATACTTTTTAGCTACAAATAATGTAGTACAAAAATTATCTCCTTATCTCCTTATATTATTAAAATCTGTGCGCGTCTGTCTGTCTGTCTGTCTTTCTGTCTGTCTGTCTGTCTGTCTGTCTGTCTGTGAGAAATGCGTTGTGACCGCTAAAGCTCCGGCGCTAATGGTCGCAGCGCTTCGAAACCGGTGTCGACAGACGCAGAATTTCTTCATCTCGACATCGCGATAATTCGCTAAGCGATGCGACCCTAAATAGCGGAGATATTAATTAAAACGTCGACCCATATCTACCGAAAAATGACCCAGAATTCATGATTAAATGCTTAAAAAGCGACATTTTTACGGAAAAAGTGAAAAATAAATTAGAAATATCAGTCGTGTCGTTACAAATAAGATATCAAATGAAAGGTCCGATTTTTCTGAATCCGATAGTTTAAATAGCTTATCGATAGGGCAATTAGATTTTTTAAAATTAACTAAAGTATGAAAAAAAAGGTGGCAACAAATCACAAGAGTTTTATTAATTTCGCAATAGACGTATTTCGGTTACCATGGCGCCGGGCGAAAGAATAAATAGATTTTACTTCCTGCTTTACTGATTTTATACTGGAAATAAAAATTTCAAATTTCAAAATGCTTCAATTTTCTTCAAAATTATTTCAATCTTGCTACAAACTTTTAACATCACAAGACGAAGTTGCAGTTTAAATATCATCGGGTTTCGAGACTAAATAAAAAATGTACAATTTAATTGCAAATTAAATGTTATTATAATACGCGTATTTCAAATTCTAACTATGATTAAATTATTTTTAGTACATCATTCGAAAAGTACTTTTATATTATCGAAAATTTTAACCAGATTTGCACGTTTTGAGGTGTCCTGATTAGGTTTTCTTTTGCATCTCAGCTAATTCAGTTAGACCGTTCAAAATTGGTATATGTAGGTTAATTAGGAAGGGCTGAAAGGGTGGGGAAGATATAGGCGTGCACCTCGCGCACGGGACAGCGCTGCCGAAGGCAGTGGGGACCCGGTCCGACATTTTAACCGATGAGAAATGATTTTTTTTTTTTTTTCATTTTCTTTTCTTAAGAATAAAAAATTGATTTGAGAAGGAATATGTGCGCGTATATCTTTACACGTGCGTGCCAAGCGCTTATGGGTCTGCGCTGCTGAAAGCAGTGGGAACACGGTGTGAGTTTTAACCCGATCAGAAATGATTGTTTGGGGGGGCACGAAGGGTCAGGGAAGGAATACGCGCGCGCAGCGCGTGTATTCCCTAGCGCGCACGGGACTGCGCTGCCGTAGGCAGTGAGGACCCGGTCCGACTTTCTACCCGATGAAAAATGATTTTTTTTCTTTTCTTTTCTTAATAAAAATTTGATTTGAGAAGGAATATGTGCGCGCAGTGCACGTATACTCACACACGTGCGCGCGCATCGCGCATGGGTCTGCGCTGCCGAAGGCAGTGGGGACCCGGTGTGAGTTTTTACCCGATCAGAATTTTTTTTTTGAGGGGGGCACTTTTTAAAATTAACTAAAGTATGAAAAAAAAGGTGGCAACAAATCACAAGAGTTTTATTAATTTCCTTCTAGACGTATTTCGGTTACCATGGCGCCGGGCGAAAGAATAAATAGATTTTACTTCCTGCTTTACTGATTTTATACTGGAAATAAAAATTCCAAATTTCAAAATGCTTCAATTTTCTTCAAAATTATTTCAAACATGCTACACACTTTTAACATCACAAGACGAAGTTGCAGTTAAAATTTCACCGGTTTCCAGAATAAATAAAAAATGTACAATTTAATTGCAAATTAAATTTTATTCTGATACGCGTATTTCAAATTCTAACTATGATTAAATTATTTTTAATACATCATTCGAAAGATATTTTAAAGTACTTTTATATTTTCGAAAGTGGGATTCAAGATTTCGCTTCATTTACACGTTTTGAGGTCTCCTGAATCGGTTTTCTTTTGTATCTCAGCTACTAATTAAAATAAATTCATAAGTAATACATCATTAGATAGCTTTGTTGATTTGGAATCGAATAGTAGATTACAGAAATTTGTACCGCCAGATGGCGCTGTAATAGTTTCAAATTTCAATATTTCAATTTCTAATTATGATTAAATTATTTTTAATACATCATTCGAAAGATATTTTAAAGTTTTTTTTTATATTATCGAAAGTTCTCACCAGATTTACACGTTTTGAGGTGTTCTGATTAGGTTTTTTTTTTTTAATCTCAGCTAATTCAGTTAGACCGTTCAAAATTGTTATATGTAGGTTAATTAGGAAGGGCTGAAAGGGTGGGGAAGATATAGACGTGTACCGCGCGCACGGGACAGCGCTGCCGAAGGCAGTGGGGACCCGGTCCGACTTTTTAACCGATGAGAAATGATTTTTTTTTTTATTTTCTTTTCTTAAAAATAAAAATTGATTTGAGAAGGAATATGTGCGCATAGCGCGCGTATACCTTCACACGTACGCGGGCAGCGCAGATAAGTCTGCGCTGCCGAACGCAGTGGGGACACGGTGTGAGTTTTTAGCCGATCAGAAATGATTTTTTTAGGAGGCACGAAGGACGCAGCGCGTGTATTCCTTAACTTGAGCGCGCGCAGCGCGTACGGGACTGCGCTGCCGTAGGCAGTGAGGAACCGGTCCGACTTTGTACCCGATGAGAAATGATTTTTTTAATTTTCTTTTCTTAAGAATAAAAATTTGATTTGAGAAGGAATATGTGCGCGCAGTGCACGTATACTCTCACACGTGCGCGCGCATCGCGCATGGGTCTGCGCTGCCGAAGGCAGTGGGGACCCGGTGTGAGTTTTTACCCGATCAGAATTTTTTTTTTGAGGGGGGCACGAAGGGTCAGGGAAGGAATACGCACGGGGCAGCGCTGCCGAAGGCAGTGGGGACCCGGGCGAACTTTTTACCCAATCAGAAATGATTTTTTTTTATTATTTCTTTTCTTGACATTAAAAGTTACTGTTAGTGATTCATTAATTTTAGTGATTCATTTGAAAATACTGACCCGCTAGCGGGCGAAGCTCGCTAGTCTCCTTATATTATTAAAATCTGTACACGTCTGTCTTTCTGTCTGTCTGTCTTTCTGTCTGTCTGTCTGTGAGAAATGCCTTGTGACCGCTAAAGCTCCGGCGCTAATGGTCGCATCTCCTCGAAACCGGTGTCGACAGACGCAGAATTTCTTCATCTCGACATCGCGATAATTCTCTAAGCGATGCGACACTAATTAGCAGAGATATTAATTAAAATGTCCGTCCATGTCTACCAAAAAATGACCCAGAATTCATGATTAAATGCTTAAAAAGCGACATTTTTACGGAAAAAGTGGAAAATAAATTAAAAATATCAGTCGTATTGTTACAAACAAGATACTATTGGAAAGGGCTTTTTTTTTTCTCAATCCGATGGTTTAAACGGCTTATCGATCGGACAATTAGATTTTTTTAAATTAACTAAACTAAAAAAAATGGTGGCAACAAAGCACAAGCATTTTA
Source organism: Salticus scenicus (assembly GCA_963930645.1). NCBI lineage: Eukaryota > Metazoa > Arthropoda > Arachnida > Araneae > Salticidae > Salticus > Salticus scenicus. The sequence continues at coordinate 271,433,045 of OZ005659.1, forward strand.
ACTTGGCAGACGATCTTGAACGTAAAGAAAAAACATCTGCTATTTAATGAGGTCACGTGTTTTTGTACTTTGATTAAAAATTGCAATATTCTATTTTCTTCAATTTTTCAAAATTCGCACATTTCAATTAGTATACAACCTTAACACCACAAAACAAACTTGCAGTTAAAATTTCATCGATTTTGGTCAATAAACAAAAGATTTACATTTTAATTGCAAATTAAATTTTATCTTTACACGCCTGACATTTTATCTGTCGAAAGAGGATGAAAGTTTCAAAACGACACAAATACACTTAAGGTAAAAATATTTCTTTTTCTATTTACTTCAATTAACCGACTACCATAGATAATGGAATTCGAAATTTCACCTGACTTACACGTTTTGAGGTGTCCTGAATGGGTTTCTCTTTTGTCTCAGTTACTAATTAAAAAAATTTCATAAGTAATACATCATTTGAAAGCTTTGTTGAGTTGGAATCGAACAGTAGATTACAGAAATTTCTACCGCCAGATGACGCTGTAATATTTTTAGATTACAATATTTCTATTTCTAATCATGATTAAATTTTTTTTAATGCGTCATTTGATACACATTTTAAAGTACTTTTACATTATCGAAAATGGAATTTGAGATTTCACCAGATTTACACGTTTTGAGGTCTCCTGAATCAGTTTTCTTTTGTATCTCAACTACTAATTAAAATAATTTCATAAGTAATATATCATTAGAAAGCTCTGTTGATTTGGGATCGAACAGTGGAATGCAGAAATTTCTACCGCCAGATGGCCCTGTAATATTTTTAAATTACAATATTTCGATTTCTAATCATGATTAAATTTTTTTTAATGCGTCATTTGATACACATTTTAAAGTACTTTTACATTATCGAAAATGGAATTTGAGATTTCACCAGATTTACACGTTTTGAGGTCTCCTGAATCAGTTTTCTTTTGTATCTCAACTACTAATTTAAATAATTTCATAAGTAATATATCATTAGAAAGCTTTGTTGATTTGGGATCGAACAGTGGAATTCAGAAATTTCGACCGCCAGATGGCGCTGTAATATTTTCAAATTTCAATATTTCAATTTCTAATCATGATTAAATTATTTTTAATACATCATTCGAAAGATATTTTAAAGTTCTTTTATATTATCGAAAGTTTTCAGCAGATTTACCCGTTTTGAGGCGTCCTGATTAGGTCTTCTTTTGCATCTCAGCTAATTGAGTAAGACCGTTCAAAATTGGTATACGTACGTTAATTAGAAGGGGCTGAAAGGGTGGGGAAGAAATAGGTGTGCACCGCGCGCGTATCCCCTAACTTGCGCGCGCGCAGCGCGCACGGGACTGCGCTGCCGAAGGCAGTGGGGACCCGTTCCGACTTTTTAACCGATGAGAAATAATTTTTTTAATTTTCTTTTCTTAAGAATAAAAATTTTATTTGAGAAGGAATACGTGCGCGCAGCGTGCGTATACCTTCACAAGTGCGCGCGCAGCGCAAATGGGTCTGCGCTGCCGAAGGCAGTGGGGACCCGGTGTGATTTTTTACCCGATCAGAAATGATTTTTTTTAGGGGGCACGAGTGTCAGGGAAGGAATGCGGGCGTGCAGCGCGTGTATTCTTTAACTTGTGCGCGCGCAGCGCGCACGGGACCGCGCTGCCGAAGGCAGTGGTGACCCGGGCGGACTTTGTACCCCATGAGAAATGATTTTTTTTCATTTCTTTTCTTAAGATTAAAATTTGATTTGAGAAGGAATATTTGCGCGCAGCGCACGTATACCTTCACACGTGCGCGCGCGGCGCGCATGGGTCTGCCCTGCCGAAGGCAGTGGGGACCCGGTGTGAGTTTTTACCCAAACAGAAATTATTTTTTTTTGGGGGGGGGGCACGAAGGGTCAGGTAAGGAGGAAATAGGTAAGGAGGTCAGGTAAGGAGGTCAGGTAAGGATACACGCGCGCAGCGCGTGTATCCCTTAACTTGTGCACGCGCAGCGCGTACGGGACTGCGCTGCCGAAGGCAGTGGGGACCCTGGACGACATTTTACCCGATCAGAAATGATTTTTTTTTTTTTTTTATTTCTTTTCTTAGGACTAAAAGTTACTGTTAGTGATTCATGAATTATAGTGATTCATTTGAAAATACTGACCCGCTAGCGGGCGAAGCTCGCTAGTCTCCTTATATTATTAAAATTTGTGCGCATCTGTCTGTCTGTCTGTGAGAAATGCCTTGTGACCGCTAAAGCTCCGGCGCTAATGGTCGCAGCGCCTCGAAATCGGTGTCGACAGACGCAGAATTTCTTCATCTCAACATCGCGATAATTCGCTAAGCGATGCGATCCTAATTAGCAGAGATATTATTTAAAACGTCGACCCATGTCTACCGAAAAATAACCCAGAATTCATGATTAAATGCTTAAAAAGCGACATTTTTATGGAAAAAATGGAAAATAAATTGTAAATATCAGTCGTATCGTTACAAATAAGAAACCATTGGAAAGGGCTTTTTTTTCTTAATTCGATGGTTTAAACGGCTTATCGATCGGACAATTAGATTTTTTAAAATTAACTAAAGTATGAAAAAAAGGTGGCAACAAATCACAAGAGTTTTATTAATTTCGCAATTTCGGTTACCATTACGAAGTTGCAGTTCAAATTTCATCGGGTTTCGAGAATAAATAAAAAATATACAATTTAATTGCAAAAAAAATTTTATTCTAATACGCGTATTTCAAATTCTAACTATGATTAAATTATTTTTAATACCTCATTCGAAAGATATTTTGAAGTACTTTTATATTATCGAATGTGGGATTCAAGATTTCGCTTCATTTACACGTTTTGAGGTCTCCTGAATCGGTTTTCGTTTGTACCTCAGCTACTAATTAAAATAATTTCATAAGTAATACATCATTAGATAGCTTTGTTGATTTGGAATCGAACAGTCGATTACAGAAATTTCTACCGCCAGATGGCGCTGCAATATTTTAAAATTTCAATATTTCAATTTCTAATTATGATTAAATTAATTTTAATACATCATTTGAAAGATATTTTAAAGTTCTTTTATATTATCGAAAGTTTTAACCAGATTTGCACGTTTTGAGGTGTCCTGATTAGGTTTTCTTTTGCATCTCAGCTAATTCAATTAGACCGTTCAAAATTGGTATATGTAGGTTAATTAGGAAGGGCTGAATAGGTGGGGAAGATATAGGCGCGCACCGCGCGCACGGGACAGTGCTGCCGAAGGCAGTGGGGATACGGTCCGACTTTTTAACCGATGAGAAATGATACCTTCACACGTATACATTCACACGTGCGCGCGCATGGGTTTGCGCTGCCGAAGGAAGTGGGGACACGGTGTGAGTTTTTACCCGATCAGAAATGATTTTTTTAAGGGGCACGAAGGGTCAGGGAAGCTCCTTAACTTAAGCTCCTTAGTATTCCTTAAATTAAACGCGTGCAGCGCGCACGAACTGCGCTGCCGTAGGCAGTGAGGACCCGGTCCGACTTTGTACCCGATAAGAAATGATTTTTTTTTAATTTTCATTTCTTAAGAATAAAAATTTGATCTGAGAAGGAATATGTGCGCGCAGCGCACGTATACCCTCACAAGTGCGCGCATTGTGCGCATGGGTCTGCCCTCACGAAGGCAGTGGGGACCCGGTGTGAGTTTTTACCCGATCAGATTTTTTTTTTTTTTTGAGGGGGGCACAAAGGGTCAGGGAAGTAATACGCACGGGGCAGCGCTGCCGAAGGCAGTGGGGACCCGGTCCGACATTTTACCCAATCAGAAATGATTTTTTTTTTTTTTTTCTTTTCTTAACACTAAAAGTTACTGTTAGCGATTCATTAATTTTAGTGATTCATTTTAAAATACTGACCCGCTAGCGGACGAAGCTCGCTAGTCTCCTTATATTATTAAAATCAGTACGCTTGTGTGTGTCTGTTTGTCCGTGAGGCGTCCTGAATTATTTTTCTTTTGTTTCTCAGCTACTAATTAAAATAATTTCATGAGTAATACATCATTAGAAAGCTTTTTTGAGTTGGAATCGAACAGTGGAATACAGAAATTTCTACCGCCATTTCAATTTCTAATTATGATTAAATTATTTTTAATACATCATTCGAAAGATATTTTAAAGTACTTTTATATTATCGAAAGTTTTCACGAGATTTACACGTTTTGAGGTGTCCTGATTACGTTTTCTTTTGCATCTCAGCCAATTGAGTTAGATCGTTCAAAATTGGTATACGTAGGTTAATTAAGAGTGCATGAAAGAGTGGGGGAAGAAATAGGCGTGCACCGCGCGCGTATCTCCTAACTTGTGCGCGCGCAGAACGCATGGGACTGCGCTGCCGAAGGCAGTGGGGACCCGGTCCGAATTTTTACCCGATGGGAAATGATTTTTTAAATTTTCTTAAGAAAAAAATTTTGACTTGAGTAGGAATATGTGCGCGCAGCGCACGTATACCACTACACGTGCGCGCGCAGCGCGCATGGGTCTTCGCTGCCGGAGGCAGTGGGGACTCGATTGGAGTTTTTACCCGATCCGATTTTTTTTTTTTTTTTTAGGAGCCACGAAGGGCGGGGGAAGGAATACGCGCGCGCAGCGCGCAAGGGACTGCGCTGCCGAAGTCAATGAGGACCCGGGCCGACTTTTTACCCAATGAGAAATGATTTTTTTTTAAATTTCTTTTCTTAACACTTAAAGTTACTGTTAGCGATTCATTAATTTTAGTGATTCATTTGAAAATACTGACCCGCTAGCGGGCGAAGCTCGCTAGTCTCCTTATATTATTAAAATCTGTACGCGTGTGTGTGTCTGTTTGCCCGTGAGAAACTGCTTGAAACAGCAAAAACTCCGCCGCTAACGGTCGCACGGACTTCGAACAGGTACCATCTGACAGAGAATTTATCACAGATCTACGTTATCTAATTTGCTAAACAATGCGACCCTAATTAGCAGAGATATTAATGAAAGTGTCGACCATTGTCATAGGAAAAAACGATTCAAAATGGCACGCGACCGCCATTTTCGACCAGGACCGCTTACCTCAAAAGAAGAACTAGAAAGAGGAAATTTCGTGGGTTTTTATAAAGTGATCCTGCTCCAACGGTTCGAGATATCGAAATACTCCTCATACAGCAGAAAGAGCATTTATTACCGATTCTTATGGTACAATTTTTTTTTTTTTAAATACGGGTTTTTTATATTTTTTAAAAAAGTTTTAAAAAGGGTCGAAAATTTCTCTTTTTCGCGATAGTCTTTTTTGAAACGCCCTGTACGACCGAGTAAATCTTCCATTTCTTAAAAACTGGCATATAAAGAAAGGCCATTCTTTCGAACCATATAAACATTTTTACAAAATACGGATTAGCGATCCATATTTTTAGATTTTACGAAACATCGATTTTTTCACAAAACATTTTATAACTCAAAAGCGTTTATAGATAAATCATTTTTTTTTTTTTTTTTGTATATAGATATCGCTTTCATAATTTAATTCCCAAAAGATTGAGAGAAAATTTCAAAAAAAGGAGTTATAAATTTTTTAATTTCACGCTTTAAAAACATTGAAATAGAATACGCGGTCTTCCTTCCGTGGTGATTTTCAGAATTCGATTGCCGTTTGTTGTTTCCATGGGAACCACTTCAAGGAAGAGAGATTTCTGCTTTCTCGACGGAAGCGAAGAAAAAAAAACACCTGCCGTTGATAATCGGATGTATTTTAACTGGGATAAAGAATTGCACATTTCTATTTTCTTGAATTTCTAGAATTCGCACACGTCACTTGGTATATAATCTTAAAACCATAAAATAATCTTGCAGTTCAAATTTCATCGATTTTCGTCAGTAAACAAAAGGTTTACATTTTAATTCCAAATTAAATTTTATTCTAATACGCATATTTCAATTTCTAATTATGATTAAATTATTTTTAATACATCATTCGAAAGATATTTTAAAGTTATTTCATATTATCGAAAGTTTTCACCAGATTTACACGTTTTGAGGTGTACTGAATAAGTTTTCTTTTGTATCTCATCTACTAATTAAAATAATTTCATAAGTAATACATCATTAGAAAGCTTTGTTGATTTGGAATCGAACTGAACATTACAGAAATTTCTATCGCAAGATGGCGCTTTAATATTTTAAATTTCAATTTCTAATTATGATTAAAATATTTTTAATACATCATTTAAAAGATATTTTAATGTTTTTTTATATTATCGAAAGTTTTCACCTGATTTACACGTTTTAAGGTGTCCTGATTAGGTTTTTTTTTGCATCTCAGCTAATTGAGTTAGACCGTTCAAAATTGATATACGTAGGTTAATTAGGAGGGGCTGAAAGGGTGGGGAAGAAATAGGTGTACACCGCGCGCAATGCGCGCGAGATTTCACCCGATTTACACATTTTGAGTTTTCCCGATTAGGTTTTCTTTTGTTTTTCAGCTAGTAATTAAAATAATTTCATAAGTAATACATCATTAGAACGCTTTTTTGATTTGGAATCGAACAGTGGAATACAGAAATTCATACCGCCAGATGGCGCTGTAATATTTTCCAATTTCAATATTTCAATTTCTATTTATGATCAAATTATTTTTAATACATCATTCGAAAGATATTTTAAAGTTCTTTTATATTATCGAAAGTTTTCACCAGATTTACACGTTTTGAGGTGTCCTGAATCAGTTTTCTTTTATGGCGCAGTAATATTTTCAAATTTCAATATTTCAATTTCTAATTATGATTAAATTTTTTTTCATGCATCATTCGAAAGGTATTTTAAAGTTATTTTATATTATCGAATGTTTTCACCAGATTTGCACGTTTTGAGGCGTCCTGAATAAGTTTTCTTTTATTTCCCAGCTACTAATTTTAATAATTTCATGAGTAATACTTCATTAGGAAGCTTTTTTGATTTGAAATCGTACAGTGGAATACAGAAATTTCTACCGCCAGATGGCGCTGTAATATTTTAAAATTTCAATATTTCAATTTCTAATAATGAATAAATTATTTTTAATACATCATTCGAAAGATATTTTTAAATTCTTTTAAATTATCGAAGATTTTCCCCAGTTTTACACGTTTTGAGGTGTCCTGAATCAGTTTTCTTTATGGCGCAGTAATATTTTCAAATTTCAATATTTCAATTTCTAATTATGATTAAATTTTTTTTAATACATCATTCGAAAGATATTTTTAAAGTACTTTTATATTATCGAAAGTTTTCACCAGATTTACACGTTTTGAGGTGTCCTGATTACGTTTTCTTTTGCATCTCAGCCAATTGAGTTAGATCGTTCAAAATTGGTATACGTAGGTTAATTAAGAGGGCATGAAAGGATGGGGGAAGAAATAGGCGTGCACCGCGCGCGTATCTCATAACTTGTGCGCGCAGAGAATGCACGTGACGCGCTGCCGAAGGCAGTGGGGACCCGGCCCGAATTTTTACCCGATGAGAAATGATTTTTTAAATTTTCTTAAGAATAAAATTTTGACTGAGTAGGAATATGTGCGCGCAGCGCACGTATACCTCCACACGTGCGCGCGCAGCGCGCATAGGCCTGCGCTGCCGGAGGCATTTGGGACCCGATGGGAGTTTTTACCCGATCCGATTTTTTTTTTTTTTTTTTTTTTAGTGCTAGAGGCCTATTTCAGTCGGTACAGTTGTCGAATTTTTATAGTACACTCTTAATTAGTGCTAGAGGCCTATTTCAGTCGGTTTATTGAATGGGGATTTATTGAATGAAGTCCCCCCCAAGGCCCAACTTTGACATGAGTCCCCCCAGGCCCAACTTTGACATGAGTCCCCCCCCCAGGCCCAACTTTGACATGAGTCCCCCCAAGGCTCAACTTTGACATGAGTCCCCCCCCCAGGCCCAACTTTGACATGAGTCCCCCCAAGGCCCAACTTTGACATGAGTCCCCCCAAGGTACAACTTTGACATGAGTCCTCCCCCAAGGGACACCTTTGACATGAGTCCTCCCCCATGGGACACCTTTGACATGAGTCCCCCTCAAGGCACACCTCCTCCTCATTGGGAAAAAGAGAAAAAACGTTGTTTTGCGGCTATAAGACAGTTTGGATTTCCAACGTTATTTGTTACAATATCTGCAGCTGAAACACATTGGTTTGATTTAATGAAAACTTTATCATGGAATTTAGATCGTCACGAATTATCTAAAGAAGAATTTGTCGATATTAACAAGTTTAGCAGTAGGCCTCTGGCACTAAATTAAAATCTGTCAATGTCAGATTTTCATGTTTTAAATAATGAAATAATGTCGTGTCTGTATATATATATATATATATATATTTTTTAGGAGCCACGAAGAGTGAGGAAAGGAATACGCGCGTGCAGCGCGTGTATTCCTTAAGTTGTGCGAGCGCAGCGCGCACGGGACTGCGCTGCCGAAGGCAGTGGGGACCCGGGCCGTCTTTTTACCCAATGAAAAATGATTTTTTTTTTTTTTAATTTCTTTTCTTAACACTAAAATTTACTGTTAGTGATTCATTAATATTAGTGATTCATTTGAAAATACTGACCCGCTAGCGGGCGAAGCTCGCTAGTCTCCTTATATTATTAAAATCTGTACGTGTCTGTGTGTGTGTGTGTCTGTGAGAAACGGCTTGAAACGGAAAAGGCTCCGCTGCTAACGGTCGCACGGTCTTCGAACAGGTACCGTCGGACAGAGAATTTATCGCAGATCTACGTTATCTAATTTGCTAAACGATGCGACCCTAATTAGCGGACATATTAATTAAAATGCCAACCATTGTCTAACGTAAAAACGATTCAAAATGGCACGCGATCATCATTTTTGCCCGCGACCGCTTACCTTTTAAAAGAAGAAGCAGGAAGAGGAATTTTCGGGGTTTTTTCTAAACCCATCGCTGCCGATCTGTTGGAGATATCGAAAATACAGCTGTACCACGAGAAAGAGCATTTATTAACAATTCTTACGGCACAATTTTTTTTTTTAAATACGGATTTTTGATATTTTTAAAAAAAGTTTTAAAAAGGGTCGAAAATTTCTCTTTTTCGCGATGGTCTTTTTTGAAACGCCGTGTACGACCGAGTAACTCTTCCATTTCTTAGCAAATGGTATACAATGGTAACAAATGGTATATATCCTCTTTCGAACCATATAAACATTTTTAGAAAATACGGATTAGCGATCCATATTTTGAGATTTTACGAAACATCGAATTTTTCACAAAAAATTTTATAACTCAAAAGCGTTTAGAGATAAATCATTTTTTTTTTTTTTTTTTTTTTTTTTTTGTATATAGATCTCGCTTTCATAATTTAATTCCCAAAAGATTGAGAAAAAATTTCAAAAACTTAATGAGTTATAATTTTTTTAATTTCACGCTTTAAACCCATTGAAATAGAATACGCGACCTTCCTTCCGTTAAATGAAGAAGCTCTCGGTTTTCATCACTATGGCAACCTGTTCAGAGAGTAAGCATAAGCGAAAAAAAAAAAAAAAATTGCACTTCGGAAGTGCCGACAGAAGTGAAAACGTGAACAATTACGTGTGTATTTCTTGAAACGTCAGAAAATACTTTATTGTGCAGGAAATACTTTTAAATGAAGTGTTTTTTTATTCATTAATATAAACTACTACTACAAAAATTATATTACAATTTTATTTAATGCGCTAACTGGAATAGAGACAGTATCCGGAAATGAGAGAAGTCGTGTAGTGCCGCACCAGATTGTAAAAACGTGAGAGAAATGGCGGCTTTAGCCTTTATAACGGTTTTGTGAGGTCTAACTGCAACGTTTCCGGCTGCAATCTATAAGAGACAGTGTCAGGAGATGAGAGAAGTCGTGTAGAGCCGCATCAGATTGTAAAAACGTGAGAAAAATTGCGGCTTTGGTTAGGTCTAACTGCAACGTTTCCGGCTGCAATCTTTAAGAGACAGTGTTCGGAGATGAGAGAAGTCGTGTAGAGCCGCACCAGATTGTAAAAACTTGAGAAAAATGGCAGCTTTGGGCTTTCTCAAGGTTTTGTGAGGTCTAACTGCAATAGAGACAGTGCTCGGAGATGAGAGAAGTCGTGTAGAGCCGCACCAGATTTTAAAACAATATACAGTATATAATTACTAATACTTCACATTAACAAGTTAATTGTATGATACATTATTTGTATCATACAAGGATGAAAAGCGTTTGCTGACGATGACGTAAATTCAATGATTTTTGTTCACCCAAAAGTTTTCACTTCAAATGGAAAGCGTTAGCTGACGATGACGGGAGTTCAAAGATTTTTCTTCACCCAAAAGTGCTCAACGCGCCTAAAGAAATTTTCACTTCAAAAAACTTGAACGGAAAGAGAGACATCTGGTATTTAATGAGGTCACGTGTTTTGCTACTGGGATTAAAAATTGCAATTTCGAAAAGGCTTCAGTTTTTCAATGCCGTACACTAAACTTGGTACAAAGAGCTAACATCACAAGACAGCCTTGCAGTTCAAATTTCATCGACTTTGCAAAAAATTTACATTTTAATTGGAAATTAAATTTTATTCTAATACGCGTATTTCAATTTCTAATTAAGATTAATTTATTTTTAATGCATCATTCGAAAGATATTTTAAAGTTCTTTTATATTATTCAAAGTTTTCAACAGATTTACACGTTTTGAGGTGTCCTGAATTAGTTTTCTTTTGTATCTCAGCTAATAATTAAAATAATTTCATAAGTAATACATCATTAGAAAGCTTTTTTGAATTGGAATCGAACACTGAAATACAGAAATTTGTACCGCCAGATGGCACTGCAATATTTTCAAATTTCAATATTTCAATTTCTAATTATGATTAAATTATTTTTATTACATCATTCGAAATAGATTTTAAAGTTCTTTTAAATTATCGAAAATTTTCACCAGATTTACACGTTTTGAGGTGTCCTGAAAGAATTTTCTTTTATGGCGCTGTAATATTTTCAAATTTCAATTTCTAATTATGATTAAATTTTTTTTAATACATCATTCGAAAGATATTTTAAAGTTCTTTTAAATTATCGAATGTTTTCACTAGATTTACACGTTTTGAGGTGTCCTGATTAGGTTTTTCCTTTGCATCTCAGCTAATTGCGTTAGACCGTTCAAAATTGGTATACGTAGGTTAATTAGGAGGGGCTGAAAGGGTGGGGAAGGGATAGGCGTGCACCGCGCGCGTATGCCCTAACTTGTGCGCGCGCACGGGACTGCGCGGCCGAAGGCAGTGGGAACCAGGTCCGACTTTTTAACCGATGAGAAATAATTTTTTTGATTTTCTTTTCTTAAAAATAAAAATTTGATTTGAGAAGGAATATGTGCGCGCAGCGCGCATGGGTTTGCGCTGCCGAAAGCAGTGGGGACCCGGTGTGAGTTTTTACTCGATCAGAAATGATTTTTTTTAGGGGGCACGAAGGGTCAGGGAAGGAATACGCGAGCGCCGCGCGTGTATCCGTGAACTTGTGCGTGTGCGCTGCCGAAGACAGTGGGGACCCGGTCTGACTTTGTACGCGATGAGAAATGATTTTTTAAATATTCTTTTCTTAAGAATAAAAATTTGACTTGAGAAGGAATATGTGCGCGCAGCGCACGTATATCTTCACACGTGCGCGCGCAGCGGTCTGCGCTGCCGAATGCAGTGGGGACCCGGTGCGTGTACCGATCAGAAATGCGTTTACCCGATCAGAAATGTTTTTTTTAGGGGGCATGAAGGGTCAGGGAAGGAATATGCGCGTAGCGCGTGTATCCCTTAAGTTGTGCGCGCGCAGCGCGCACGGGACTTTGTTGCCGAAGGCAGTGGGGACCCGGGCCGACTTTTTACCCAATCAGAAATTATTCTTTTTTTTTTTTTTTTTTTTCTTTTCTTAACACTAAAAGTTACTGTTAGTCATTCATTAATTTTAGTGATTCATTTGAAAATACTGACCAGCTAGTTTTGTACTGTGAAAAATATAATTACAAACCAATCATTAGAAAGCATATTTATGATAATGTACATTCTGCTGTTTTTACTTTAGAAAATAACATTCCTAAATATGACACAAAATATTTGCACGTTGTGTGAAAAATATTGCTTGTACATATATTTCTGAACATTAATAAAAGTGAAAAAGTGCTAAGCTAATAATTATTAAAAAAAAAATTATAAACTTGAATTTTGCTGAGAAATTAGTATATTATACCTATTTCAATATCATTTAAAACATTATATATATATATTCGTTTTAATTATTTGAATTTTAGTACTTATTTCTACAAATCCTGTCGTTAATAACTATAATTGAAATTATTACTTTTGAAATTATTACATCAAGTTATTAAAGATATTACGTTGCAAGGTTTTCTTTTAATTCATTTGAATATGAAAATAAATATTAGTCATAATTTAATAGTTGCGAAAAAAAAAAAAAATCATTAGGAGTTCATTTTCTTTCGAAACATAGTTTTAATTAGTATGATACGCGTATTCTTTGAATTTCTGATAAGTAATAGAGATACTATTTTCAGCTTTTAACTTTTATTTTTTCTTAATTTTAGGCATATCTGTTTTGCATTATAAAATGACAACATTACACATTTAAAAGCCATTGAATTTAAACTTTTTTAAATAAGTATACGTGTACATCAGGATAAAACTCGGAAATCTCTGAGGGGGTCGGTCAAGTAGCGAAAAATTGACAGTGAATAAAAAAAATTAATAAAATATTACAAAAATCTCAAATATAAAATTTTAGCATTCTACGGCTAGTCGTTTTAAATTATATAAGATACAATATTCTTTTTGTAAATCAAGATTAGAATATTTTCTTTACTTCATATACAGAATTAAAGAAATACGCTGAAAGAAATTAGAATGCTCCAAATTCGTAAAAGGGGAAAAAAGAAAATACTACTAAAAAGAGAAAAATTTACTACGTCGTTATTTTTCCTACGACAGATTTTTAAAATATGGTGGTGGGGTCACGAACTCCCCAACAGGGGCGCCCGTGGCGCGCAGCCCCCTAGCTGACGCCACCCCTGCGTACATCGGGCATCCTTTTGAATGGACGCCATTTCGGCCGAAAATGATGTATTCCTTACAAATGTTTCCCTGAGTTGCACAAAACAAGCACTAAAACTGACTTATTCAATGATACAAAAGTTACATTATTCTATTAAACGGTTATTTCGTAATGAATTTTCATACTCATGACAAGACTTTTGGTACACCCTGTATAATAAAGAAATGTTACATTTAATGAACGTGCATTTTAAAATAAGCTTTTTACAATAATTTTGTTTTACTTACCAGCGTTTACACCAGCATCAATACCTGAAAAAGATATTTTTCGTAAATATACAGTTTGTACTTTCCATAAATAACATTGAATATAAATTATGCAACATGAATGAAATAACATTTATAGGTGCATCAGAATAAAAGTATAATTTTTTCAATTAAATCCATAATTTTTTAAAAATCTAATTTGATAAGATCACCTCCCATTTAAATGTTCTACAAAAATTTAGTATATTGCTAGACAAAACCGGACTTTCTTCATACGTTACGCATTTGTTTTGAAGACGGATTTCTTTTTATTTGTAGTTAAATAAGTATTTTAAAAAGAACTTTGTTATATTTGCTTATATCTGTAAAGTATGTAAGGTTACTTAATCATTGTAAATTATAGAATGGATTGCAGATATTTTACATGCCGATACAAAAGTTTAGACACAGCTGTTTTTATCATTATTTTAACAAAACATTGAATAAATCGCAACCTATTTGTACATATTCATTTTGTTCCATCACAAAGTAACGAGTTGCTGTACTCGTTACTTTAACTTAAAACCATTTCCAAAAGTTACTCAATTCCGTTCAGCCACTTTCCTGTTATACCTTTGCAAAAAAGGAGGTTAAGAGCAGACATTCTCCACATACAGAAAATATTCTGAAATTATTTATTTCAAATCTATAGTACCGGGATTATGTGCAAATGAACATTTTGCTTCCTTGGATATCAAATTAACAGAAATATCGTCTCTATACCTAATCTACAAGTTTATAATCAAATTAATTAAAGTTTATTATCTATATAAATAAAGCAAAGAGTTTGTCGGCGGAACACATCCGGGTGGACCACGCCTACTTTTGATTGGTCTAGATTTAACCACTTTGGTGATGAAAGTCGGCCTTTTTACTTTCTTCTATATGTAATATAGAGAAAGTATTGGATTCGTAAAAATTTTCGACCTCGGGTTTTTGATGGATTTACACGTTTTGAGAGCTATAGAACACGATTTGACCCTTTTTAGAAAATGTCTGTCTGTCTGTCTGTCTGTCAGTCTGTCTGTGTGTGTGTGTGTGTGACAAAATTTTGTGGCAACTGTATCTCAGGAACTACAGCACAGAATTTCATACAAATTAGTATGTAGTTGCACCTTGACATAAATTAGTGCCTATCAACTTTTGATAAAAATTGTCTTACAGGTTGCGTTGCCATCCCGCTTTTTCTAAATTTTTAACATGGTGATATAGGACAAAATTTTGTATAAATGTGCATAATGAGAACTATTTTTTAGTAATCATTATGAAATTTACAAGAATTATTTATAATAGAGATAGTCAACTGGGGAAAAATTTTTGTATGCGTAGGAGCCTCGTGAACCCCCCTGGGGGGAAAGTCCCCCCTCGAGGGGAGTAAATTTTCAAGATGGGTATCTTTCGAAAGGTCTCGTCAATACCTTTAAAACGAATGGTTGAACTATAAATCTGTGATAATTTAAAACAAAGCTATCGATTTTTTTTACTTTTAACAAAAAGTAACTTAGAAAAAAAATCGTTTTTTTTTTTTTTTTTTTTTTTTTTTTTTTTTTTTTTAACGAAAGTTAACCAGACTTGGTATTTAGTTGGCCCCTGACATTAACTGGGGCTGATTAGATTTGGGGATCAATCACTCAACAGGTGGTGCTGTGATCGTATTTTTTCTAAATTTTTAATATGGCAGTATAGGACAAAATTTCGTATAAATGTACATAATGGGAGTTATTCTTAACCTGTGATTGTGAAATTAATATGAATTATTGATAATAGTAGTAGTTAATTAGGAAAAAAATCTCGGTCATCGCTTCCCCCCCCCCAGGGGAAAGTACCCCCCCCCGGGGGGGGGGGGGGCAAATTTTCAAGATGGGTATCTTTCGAAAGGTCTCGTCGATATCTTTAAAACGAATGGTTAAACTATAAATATGTGATAATTTAAAACAAAGTTATCGATTTTTTTTTTTTTTTTTTTTCCTACAAAAAAAAACTTTGAAAAGAAATCGTATTTTTTTTTCTTTTAATTGTTACTGCGTGAATTTGTATAGGAAAATATAGAAGAAAGTCTTGTGGTGGCCACAGCATACTAGTTTTTTTTTTTTTTTTTCCAAGTAAAAACTGATGATTTTTTTTTTTTTAAGATACTGCATAGATGTTATACTTTTTTAAAAGAGCTCTAAAAACAGTTCATTTTTTGTGAAGACACTATATACATCAAGTTAGTAGATTTAAAGATATTACGTTACAAACTTTCACAACGCGATATCATTCAACCGCTTTTGATGAATGTAGGCCATTTTTTTTTTAGTAAAAACTGATGATTTTTTTTTTTTTTTTTTAGATACTGCATATATGTTATACTTTTTTAAAAGAGTTCTAAAAACTGTTCATTTTTTGTGAGGACACTATATACATTAAGTTATTAGATTTCAGTTGCAAAGTTTCACAACGTGATATCATTCGATTCCTTTTATCTTAAAATAACAGTCTAATATTAAAGAATAATGAATAACTTTTTAAAAGTGATCATTCTTAAAGTTCTAAAAGCTGCAATTTTTCAATTGCAACGTATTTATTTCCCATACATAATCCATTAAATTAGTAAACAACTGTTGATTCATTCTTGAGAATGATTTACATAAGACCCTAGAGCGTTGTTGCAAAACGGAAGAAATATTTAATTTAATTTAATTTGTAATATGTTATCTTGACTTTTTGACTTGCTACAGTTCGTAAGACTGTTTGGTAACCATGTCTATCATCATAAATAATCATCATAATTTTAGTTCCAAAATATCAGAAATATATTCAATATCTAAAATATCTTTACAGGAATATGCCAATATTCCAGTTCTGCATTCTAAACTAGCATCACATTTTTTTACTCCTTAATGTCGGTTGTAAATACCAGTAATTAAATCATTTTTTTGTAAAACTAAATATATAAGAAACAAATTATTTGTTGTACCATAAACTACACTCCTTCTCATAATTATAAGGACACCCGTTTTTCTATATCAACATAACACTGAACACTATTATTTAAACAAATATATTTTTAATTAATTTGAATTTCATTAATAGACTATAGTTAAAAAGTTTTATCGTTTTTCTATCTTAATAAACTTTAAATAAGGTAAAAAGATTATTTTTCAGGCGTTCACAATTATAAGGACAGCTCGAATTTTAGTAATTTTTTTCAGTTATTCTTTAAATTAATATCTTATGGGGTCTCCTTTTAGGGTTAAACAGTCAGACATTCTCTCTGGTATATATATTAATATTCAGTTTCAATACCATTTCATATAGCATATATGATATTCTTAATACATTTAAACTATTTAAAATTGCTTTCCACTTGCACGCACTTTTCTAATACGATAAGTTAAGGTTTTTTCAACTTTTAAGCCATGGGAAAGGCAATAATGCAGAAGTTTCTTTCTTCAGACTATTTCTTATTGCTTTAAAAGTAGAGCAAAAATGTAAGTCTTGTTGAAAAAAATATTATTATTCCCCAAAATCTAACAAAAATCTGATAATTCCACGTTTAAAATTTGCGGATATTCTCTTGATGTTCATAATAATATAAACTAGTATGTTGTGGCCACCACAAGACTTTCTTCTATATTTTCCTATATACATATTCAATCAGTAACAATATTAAAAAAAAAAAAAAAAACTATTTTTTTCTAAGTTTTTTTTTTTTTTTTTTTTTTTTTTTGTTAAAAGTAATACATATTCAACCAGTAACAATATTTAATATATATATATATATATATATACGATTTTTTTTCTTTTTTTTTTTTTTTTTTTTTTGTTAAAAGTAAAAAAAATCGATAACTCTGTTTTAAATTATCACAGATTTATAGTTCAACCATTCGTTTTAAAGGTATTGACGAGATCTTTCGAAAGACACCCATCTTGAAAATTCCCCCCCCAGGGGGGGGGGGGACTTCCCCCCAGGGGGGGAACCGGTGCCCCCACAAGCACAAAATTTTTTTCGTAGTTAACTACTATTATTATCAATAATTCATATTAATTTTACAATCACAAGTTAAAAATAACTCTCATTATGTACATTTATACGAAATTTTGTCCTATACTGCCATGTTAAAAATTTAGAAAAAATGCGATCACAGCGCCACCAGTTGAGCTAATCATCCCCAAATGTAATCAGCACCACTTTACGTCGGGGACCAACTAAATACCAAGTTTGGTTAAATTTCGTAAAAAAAAAAAATTACGATTTTTTTTCTAAGTTTTTTTTCGTTAAAAGTAAAAAAATCGATAACTTTGTTTCAAATTGTCACAGATTTATAGTTCAACCATTCGTTTAAGAGGTATTGACGAGATCTTTCGAAAGATACCCATCTTGAAAATTTACCCCCCCCCCCGGGGGGTACTTCCCCCCCAGGGGGGGAACCGGTGCCCCAACATGCACAAAATTTTTTTCCTAGTTAACTACTACTATTATCAATAATTCATTTTAATTTTACAATCACAAGTTTAAAATAACGCTCATTATGTACATTTATACGAAATTTTGTCCTATACTGCCATGTTAAAAGTTTACATAAAATGCGATCACAGCGCCATCTGCTGGGCGATTGATCCAAAAATCTAATCAGACACTTTCCATGTCAGGGTCCAACTATACACCAAGTTTGGTTCAATTTCATTTATCGGTTCGTGAGATACGGTGAAAAATACGAAATTTTGCGATCACAGCGCCACCTGCTGGACAATTGATCCCCAAATCTAATTAGCACCTTGCCCCGTCAGGTTTCAACTATATATCAAGTTTGGTTGAATTTCATTCATTGGTTCGTGAGATACGGTGAAAAATACGAAAATTTGTCCTATAGTGCCATGTTAAAAATTTACATAAAATGCGATCACAGCGCCACCTGCTGGGCTCTTGATCCCCAAATCTAATCAGCACAATGCCCCGCCAGGGTCCAACTATATACCAAGTTTGGTTGAATTTCATTCATTGGTTCGTGAGATACGATGATTTTGTCTACTCTAGCCTGGATGCTGTCCAAGTAGTGGAGTGTTGTGGCTGAAGTATGGGCCCAAATGGGGGTGGCATACTCAAGATGTGGTCTTGCCAGAGCAGTATAGGTTGTCCGAAGGGTTTTAGGGTTTGCTCCCCAGTTAGTGCCACATAAGCTCTTTAGGATTTTTAGCCTCTTTAGAGCTTTGTTTCCACAATTCTTGATGTGTTCACCAAATCGCAATTCGGGATCAAGTTGTACTCCTAGGTATTTTGGATTATCTGTTTGTGTAAGGGGAATGCCATTCAGCATGTTGGTAGGTCTGAATTGGTTTCTGTGTTTTCGATCCGTTGAAAACACCGTGAATAACGACTTCTGAGGATTAAATTTCAGTTTTAGATTCTGAGACCAGGTTAGGACATTCTTCAGTGATTGGTTAAGAGCGAGGGCAGATTTATCAATATCATTGCTGGTATGCCATATAGCTATGTCGTATGCAAAACAGGCAATTTTTGTTTCATCATGTAGGTGTTGGTGGATATCGTTAACATACAAAATAAAGAGTAATGGGCTAAGAACTGAGCCCTGGGGAACACCTGCCCAGCTTTTCCTGCTTTTCGAAAGAGCTCCATTAAAACGAGCTCTTAAATTCCTATGTCTCAAGAAGTCTGCAATCCATATAAGTGTGTTTCCTTTGATCCCGTGATTATGGGCAATGACAATTAGTTTTTGCCTCCAAACAGTGTCGAAAGCTGCCGACATGTCAAGAAAGACAGCCGTTGTTTTTCTTGGTGGTTTCTCTTGAAAGCCGTCAATGATGGATTGACAAAGGTGGAACAGTTGATCTACTGTTGAGTGGTGTTTCCGATAGGCCCCTTGGTAGTAGCTTAGTTTTTTCTGTTCGGTGAGAGCACCCAATATTCTAGAATGAATAATGCGCTCAGTAATTTTACAAAGAGTACTTGTAAGAGCGATTGGTCTATAGTTCTTGCATTTATCAGCAGTCTTCCCCGGTTTCAGGATTGGGACAATGATGGACATCTTCCATAACCTTGGCAATTTTCCCGTTTTCCCAGGAGGAATTGATTATTTTTAGAAAAAAGTCTTTTGCGACATTGCCAAAATGTTTAACCATATGTCCAAAAACAAGATCACTGCCTGGTGATTTCCGGGGGTCTAGTTCGTTAATTGCACGATTTAGTTCTTCTATGGTGATGTCATCCGACATTGGGTCGTTGCCATCTTGCGATCTCGTGTCGCTTAGTAGTTTCTTCACTGTGGCACGAACAGATCTATCTATCTTCCTTGCCAAACTCCAATCTACTGGTGCTCGAATAGAATGTAGCCAGCTCATTTGCAATAGCCATATTTGAAATCTCTGATGGATTTGAGATGTCCACAAAGTTAGACCGTGGATTGGTGTGGCCAGTGAAGCAGTTGTTTAAGGTTTTGGCTACCCTCCAGAATTTGGAGTCTTTTCTGGGATCTAGGTTTTTGCAAAATTCAGCCCATTTAAGACTTTTACCGTTTGCAATTGCTTCTTCGACTTGAGTAGTTTCTTCAGAAAGTAGTTTTCTATTTTCTTCAGTATTGTCCGTTTTCAGTTTTTCATTTAAGCAATCTCTTTCTCTAATGAGGGAGTCAATATTTAAATCTTTCCAGTAAGGAACCCAGTTGTTTTTTCTCTTCCATCTGGGAATGTAACGTCTTGCAGCTGTTGTGATAGAATTTATAAAATATTTAACGTTTTCATTTAGGTCTGAAGTGAAAGATTTATTGGAGCACAGCTCATCCAATAAAAGTGTAAAATTTTCCTAGTCTGCTTTTCTAAAGTTCCAGGATCGTTTAATCTGAACAGTCTCGAGTCCAGAGCAGAGATTTATTGATGTGATTATAGGGCGGTGGTCGCTCATAGCATTTTCAAGAATCTTCCAATTGCAGCTAATGGCAAGGCGATAGCTGACAGCCGTGATATCAAGAGCTGATTCAGTGCCTGAAGTTCTTGAGAGGTAGGTGTTTTGCCCATTATTGATGACAGACAATCCTAGGTCAATCAGGATATCTTCAACCTGTTGACCTTTAGGGTTGATGATGGGAGAACCCCAGGTGGGACTTTTCGCATTGAAGTCGCCTAGCAGTTTCTTTAGAGTGTTATTTTATTAGAGTGATAATGAGAGTTATTTTTAACTTGTGATTGTAAAATTAATATGAGTTATTGATAATAGTAATAGTTAACTAGGAAAAGATTTCTGTGCATGTGGGGGCATCGCTTCCCCCCCTGGGGGGTAAATTTTCAAGATGGGTATCTTTCGAAAGATCTCGTCAATACCTTTCAAACGAATGGTTGAACTATAAATATGTGATAATTTAAAGCAAAGTTATCGATTTTTTTTTACTTTTAACAAAAAAAAAAAACTTCGAAAAAAAATCGTTTTTTTTTTTTTTTTTTTTTTTTTTTTTTTTAATATTGTTACTGGTTGAATATGTATTACTTTTAACAAAAAAAAAAAAAAAAAAAAAAAACCTTAGAAAAAAAATCGTAATTTTTTTTTTTTTTTTTTTTTTTTTTTAAATATTGTTACTGATTGAATATGTATATAGGAAAATATAGAAGAAAGTCTTGTGGTGGCCACAACATACTAGTTTTTTATTAATTTTGTTTTATATTAAAAAATTATAACAGTTTTGGTTTTTGGAATACTAGATATATTAAGTGCACTTAGTATAATCTTGTTCACAATTATTTTTACATTAGTTATTTCAAAATATAAAGTGTCCTTATAAATATGAGAAGGAATGTATATGAAAAAAGATATTTCAAAAGTAAATATATAAATAAAATCGTAAACATCTACAAAAAATGAAATGCTAGTTAGACTAGGTCCAAAAGTAGGAAATCCATCTCTATAAAATGCAAGGAGCATTATCTCCCTTGTCCGTTGGCGTAAAATAATTTAAAAGTCTACTTGAGGGTTTTCTCGGATGCCAAACGCATTGAGATGCTCAAAATGTACACTCCTGCTCAAAAGTTTAGCAAGATTTGCAACAATCAGTTTTTATCCATTAAAAAACTTCTCGCTCAATGAAATGTTTTTAAAGCTCAAGTTTTGACGACTTAGGAGGCCAGAAACAAATTGAGCAAAATCAGTAATGTTTGTGATCGCCCTGTATCTTTAAGCGAACGAACTAAACTGTAACTTTAGGATATGTTAACATAGACCCAGTTGAACTTGTGGATGAATTTGTGTGACGATAGCGTGTTAAATAATGGAGATACAAGCATTTATTTTAAAACTCAAGAAAAAGAAAAATCAACATGTTTTTTTATTTATAATAATCAGAGTTTTAAATGAACATTATTCCCATTTTTAGATAAATTGAAAAAACATTTTTGAAACAATATACTGCAATCGGAATACAAATATCTTAAATATCTCATGAAATAGGAGCATTTTTATGAAAAACCTTCTGATTGCGCATGTGCGAAAGATAAAATAAAATTTTTATTGCATAGGTTGAAAGCTAGATATACTGGGTTACATTTGTCGAAAGTGCATTTGAATAGATTGAAAGTTAAACAAATTATCCGAAAAAAATCAAGCTAGATTTCCTAAGGGGTTTTCACATGCCGCGTAATTAATTTGAAGATCCAATTATTTCAACCACGCTCCAAATGTACCTTTTTTGTGAAAAATCCCTTATAAGCTTTAACTGTAACATATTTTTGTTTATTTACTAAGATTCGTGAGATAAGGGTTTTTTCACAAAAAAGCACTTTTGCTAAGTGGTTAAAATAATTGGATCTTTAAATTATTACGCGGCATGTGAAAAATTCCTAATGAATTTTCAACTCTTGGAAAATACCTAAAATCTAGCTCGTTCTTTTTCGAATAATTTGCTTAATTTTTACTCTATATTCAAATGAACTTTCGATAAAAGTTGCCCAATATCTGCAATATATATATTTTTTTTTAAATCTTTCGCACATGCGCAGTGAAAACGTTTTTCTTAAAACAATTTGGTAGAAAAATTGTGTTATTGAAGGTAATCACTTTTAGTATTTTTAGACATTTTTGTAATATACTGCCGTTTTTTGCAGGATGTGCCGTCAACGGTGTGTTCCTTAGTTGATAGGTTTCGAACGTCCAACTCCAACGTATGCACAACTTGCCAGAAGAGAAAATGTTCGAAGGACAAATGATCAGATCTCACGAATAAAGGCTACCCACCGTTCAGCTGGGTACATTTACCCTAATTGTTACACTGGTGTACAAAAATTTAAGCAACAACCTGTTTTCTCGTTTTCTTCATTTGCGCATAATTTTTAAACACATAAACATATGAACATGAAATTTGGACGGCCTATTTGCTATCATATCATTAACCGAATTTTATATAACTGTAACATAAGTAATAATTTTTAAGTTAATAAATATTCATTTTTTCTCAAAAATAATCTTTGAAAAAATGAAAAATTTCAACAATATTAGTAAAGAAAACTTAATGAAAAATGGTCATAAGGATGCATTACAGGTAGGTGAAGATGCACATGCATCCATGTGTTCGATTAAAACAGGATTTTTTCACCTGTATTCAATTTTCTGTTCCTTCTTTTTTTCGCATGGGAATAACTTTTTAAAATATATACAAACAAATATGAAAATTGGATAAGACGTTCGTTATAGAACTATTTATTGATATTTTTATTATTCTGCTGATGCTCATAGTCATAGTTTACAAATTGTTGTATATATATATATATATATATATTTAAAGTAAAAGAAAAGTTAATACAGAAAGAACAATTGAGATTTAGAGTAACATTTCAAGGCATGTGCGTTGTTATCTATTTGTAATGCATTCTTAACACCACTTTTCCTTAAGTTTTCTTTTCTAAATTTGTTGAAATTTTTCCCTTTTTTCCAAAGCATACTTTTGAAAAAAAAAAAAAAAAAAGAAGAAGAAGAAGAATTATTAATTAAATATTATTGCTCGTGCTAAGTTACATAAAATTCGGTTAATGGTATGATAACGAACATGCCATCTAAATTTTATGGTCATATGTTTATTTGTTTAAAAAATATGCACAAAAGAAGAAAACGAGAAAACAGGTTGTTGCTTAAATTTTGAACACCCAGTGTAATTCGTTTTATTAGGGAGGTATAGGGGACAAGGGATAGGGCTACAGAGTTTTGGCTGCCATCCTAGGTACAGGACTTCCGGTCTAAATTTCGATTTGGAAACTGGCAGATTCGTATTCAGCGGAATCGAATTACCCTAAAAACGCTGTTTCCTCAAATTGTTACATGAAAGGCTTTTTGCATTGTTCTTTTTTTTTTTTAAATTGTGCCTAGTCTAAGTTTTGTTTTTGATTATGTTTTATTTTAATTTTGTTAATTTTTTCAGGTGTAAATATTGTTTTCATGAACTTATTTTTTTATTTCTCAAAACTCATAAAGTGTAAAAAATGTCACAAAGCTTAAACAAAAAGTTTTCAGGAATACCCAAGTTCCTTACACTTGTAGTATGATTAAGATCTATTAAATTAGTTTTCATTAATTAGTAATTAGTATTTATTGCGTAACGCATATTTTCAGATATAAATTGTTCAAATGAGTCTATTTACTTACCGAGAACTTCTTCGTTTTGATTTCGAGTGTTCTCACCTGAAAATAAATATTTTTCATTAATATGCAATTTTCTAATCTCCATAACAATTATGCAATTCTTGATAATATTCAATAAAAAAAAACATGCATTTATGTACAGAAATAAGAGTTCACCTTTGTCTGTATATTGCTCAGAATAAAAAATTTTGCGATATCATAAAATTTCACACATCATGGAAGCCAGAAACACCTTTAGAGTATTTTCTGTATGTGTGAGCGGGAGGACGTTTATTGTGTCTGTTTGTCTGCAATCATAATTTTGTCCGGGTATCACGTAAAAAAGACTGGACGAAATTTAACACGTTGAGCGGCACGCGAATTCTTATAGAAATCCCCGTCTAAGCGCGTTATGTGTACCGTGTTTCAATAAAATCCAACAAAATTCCTAATCCTGAAACAAATAAAAATTAAGTAAATTTTAAATAAATTTTCAATAATTACTTAAAACAATGTAATTTTAATTTGTTTATTTATATCATACTAGCAGGCGACGCCCGCTTCGCTGGTCCCTATTTTTAAATGAATCACTATAATTACTGAATTCTCAGAATTGCATTAATTTTTATCACGTGAAAAAAAAAAAAAAAATCTGATTAGGAAAAATGTCGCACCGGGTTCTCACTCTCTTCGAAAAAATTCCCAAAATGCTCTAACTCTTATTTCTATTATTTTCCCCCTTCGCCCCCCCCCTCCCGCCCCTCCTAATAATTTTACAAATTCGAAAATATCCGCAATCGATTTGTAAGTATCGAAAACCTTTAAGCACCAGTTTTGAACGATCTATCTCTATTTTATTTTTTTGCCCCTCCCAATAATTTTAAAAATTCAAAAATATCCGCAATCGATTTGTAGGTATCGAAAACCTCTATGTACCAATTTTGAATAATCTAACACTTTTTTTTTTTTGCCCCCCCGCCTCCCCTTCCCGGCCCTTCTAATAACTTTACACTTCCGAAAATATCCCCATTCGACTTGCAGGCCTTTAAAACCTGTCTGTACCAATTTTGAACGGCCTAACTGTATTTCTATTTGTTTTTGCCCATAGCTCCCCCTTACCGCCCCACCCCCTTTCCTCACCTCCTAATAATTTTACAAATTCGAAAATATCCCCAATCGATTTGTAAGTATCGAAAACCTCTATATACCAATTTTGAACGATCTAACTCTGTTTTTATTTTTTTTGCCCCCCCTCTCTCCCCTCCCCCCTTCTCGCCCCTCCTAATAACTTTACACTTTCGAAAATATCCCCATTCGACTTACAGGCCTCTTAAACCTATCTGTACCAATTTTGAACGGCCTAACTGTATTTCTATTTGTTTTTGCCCCATAGCCCCCCCCCCTTTCTGCCCCACCTGGGGGCTGAACTTCTAAAATTCCAGAAATTAGTTTTTAGATAGTTGCATTAGCTATATTTTAGAGCAAAAATTTCACGTATATCTATTTTTTTTTTGTTTGAGATATGTAGGATTATGCGAAATCACGTTTTACGCATGTGAAATCACGTTTTGCCCCCCCCCCCTTGGGGGGCGAATTTTGTAAAATCACTTGCGGCGTTGTGTTTCTCGGGTCGTAAACATTAACCGTGCCGAATTTTGTCCCGGTCGGTGAAACGATATAGGATTCTATAGCGGACAGACAGACAGACAGACAGACAGCCACACACACAGACTCTGATCTTTTAAAAAAAGATTTTACACTGTCAGCCACCAGTAGATTGACGCGGCTTTATATCATATTCGACACTGGGGTCCCAGACAAAAGCCCCACCGGACAAAATCCCCCCGGACAAAATCCCCGCCGGACAAAAGCCCCACCGGACAAAATCCCCACCGGACAAAATCCCCACCGGACAAAAACCCCACCGGACAAAATCTCCACCGGACAAAAGCCCCGTCGGACAAAAGCCCCTCCGGACAAAAGCCCCGTCGGACAAAAGCCCCTCCGAACAAAATCCCCACAAAAGCTCAAATATACAGGGGGGGAGGGGGGCTAAAGAGGACCACAATGAGTATAGCAAGATAAAAGAAAAAAAAAAATATTTTTTTTAAAGATATTAATGAAACTTTGTTTAATTATCATTAGAATTTTAAGTAATATAAACTGAGAGTTACATATATCTGATAGGGAGGGGTTTAGGATTAAAAAATGTAGTTTTTTAAAGCAAATTTCAACAAATTACGGAAGACTGGAGGGGCATATGAGTTTTTTTTTTCCTACAAATTTCAACGAAATGTTTTCACTGTAATATGTATATTATGTTAAGTATAGCTGTACAAAATAGGTAATATTTTAAAATATAGTATGTATATGTATGATTTATTTAGTTCATAAAAATGTGATTTCAATTCAATAATTATAAAATAATAATTTTTTTCTCTTAATAATAGTATAAAAATCTTCACTTTTCAAAATTTTTTCTTATATTTTCTTTTTATGGTCTTGCAGATGATTTGGAAAAAAATGGGCTCATGTAATACTTGTTTAAATCTCTCTACCCGTCATAAGCGGTGGTGGCCTCTGTTGCTTCTTATTATTATTTAGTTTTATTTATACAGGGTGTTTCAAAAGTCTGGATATACCAAAATACATTGAAAGGAAAACAGTTTCACAAATACATTGATTTCAAAAGTTTCGTCTATTCAAATGATCTATCAGACACGGTATTATAGGCCCAAGCAAAACACAAATTTATTTTTTTTCAGACGAAAATCCTTTACAGAATTTTTGAAGCTTTGTTTAATTATCCATTAGAATTTTGAATAGTATAATTAGAATTACATATATCAGAACGGAACCAAAGAAAGGGAAGGGGGGGGGGGGGTAGGAGACAGCGAAAAAAAAAATGCAGTTTTTATATCAAATTTCTACAGATTATAAAAAGTAGAAAATCCCCTTTTTTTAAAAAAAACAAACTTTAGTGAAATTTTCTTTAATTATCACTCACTCTAATATGCATATATATATTAAATATAGATGTAGTTATGTTCATTTCTACTTTTTTCTTTCCTTTTCTTGAAAAGGATTTCGGAAAGGTTGGACGCCCAACAAAGTGGTTTAATCCGTTCCACCCATCTTAAACCTTGGCGGTCTCTGCTCCTTCTTGTTATTTCTGTTTTATTTTTTTGTATTTTGCCCTTGTTTCACATAGTTTTCCTTCTTTTTATTCATATTAATATATATAATGACCCTCATCTGTCATGAACGAATCCGGTTAGTTCCGCTTCAAAACAGAAACTTTTAGCAGCCATTTTTTTTTCCGTTTGTTTAATTCAACTTACGGAAACATACATATCATTTTCATACATGTTTTGTATCGCACATATCTTATTTCTTTCCTCTAAAACCTTGAAATCTAATCAATTGTAATGTTTAAATGTCTAATTAAATATAACGGATCACTGGCTATTATAAACATGAATCTATAAATAGAATTATGTAACTCCATGATTATAAACAACGCAATGCCAAATAAAAACAAACTAAAACTGTTGCCATTCAGAAAATACAAATTCCAAATGGACAACTCTTTAATTCCGAATGAACGACTCTTTGACTGTTTCATTAAAAAAAACGCTTAAAATATTTCTAAAACATATTAAAGCCTTAAAAATCTTAAAATATTTGTAAAAAAGTATTAAACCCTTTAAATATTTTTATCAAGCTTCATTGTTTGTTTACATTGTAAGGTATGATTGGCGTCGAGTTTAGTACGTAAATGCCACCAGTTAATTTTAGTTTTGGAATTAGTGTAAAGTGATAGTTGGGATAGAATGTTTGGTTGGGCAAGTAAAAGTCACCAGTTGAAATGAGTATTGAAAGTAGAGTAGTCTAAGGTGATAATGTAGAGTCAAGGTAAAATGTTCGGTTGAGAATGAGAAAGTCCCTAGCTGGATCCTGGATATTTTGGCGATGTTGTGGGTGAGATAGCTGGTTGGAGGTATCGAGTAGAGGTGAATTTGGGTTAACATGGTGTGTCTGTAGTTATTGGATAGTTAGTTAGAAAATTTGAAAACAGGATCTACGATAGTCTTAAAAAAAAGTATTTTGGTAAAATGAAGTGAATCGTTTTTTCTTATTACGAGGACTTTAAATACACAAGCGAAGTGATGACGTCACTGTGGCCGTTCGTGGATACAAGAAAAATATTTCCTATGTTAAACGCTTAATGGATTTTTCGTAAAAAATTATTAAAAATCGAGGGAAATTATTTCCCGATTTTAATCCCCATATTTAGAAGGAGCACAAGTGTTTCTAATAAGCTGTTGTGTTGCCACAACAAACAGCGATATTATTATTATTCTATGGCCCTTCTTTAAGGTTTTGAGTAGCAAAAGTAGCTTTCGCTGGCATTTCACTAGAAGGGGTTTGTAAGCAATAACCCTTTGCGGAGCAAGACAATTTGAAACATTTAAATTATACTGGCACCGGAATTCATGAACTAAATTAAACTAAAAGAAATTTTTAATTTTAAGGTTTAAAAAACCGGCCTTTTCTGATATATTATAAACGTGAATTTTTGCTAAAATATTTCCGGGATGAATTTTTGCAGCTGGATCTTAAATTTTGCGTCCTCGTGGCGAGGTCACCGCGCGTTAAGGGGTTAAGAGTATTGGCATGCTCCTTCTTCCAAATTATTATTCTATGGTATAGATATGTATTAGTTATCATGTGCACGAGTTAGATTAAGTTGTTTTTGTTCTAAAATTGATAAAATTTGAATTTTAAATTTCAAAACTCTAGATTAAAAAAAAAGGGCAAACCATATTCCATTGAAAACATAAACATTTCATTTCAAAGGATGATATTTACACAATAAATATCCAACTAATATACTAATTAAAAGGAAAATGATAAATATTTTATCCTAATTTGAAGTGAAATTTGTTTTCAAATGTCTAAATAAAGTATCTGATATAAGATACTAATATGTTGCAGCGGAATAGATTTGATATCGGTCATCCTTGGCAGAAAAAAAATATATAGATAGATATATATATCGCCAAATTATCTGGGGAATATAATTTAATTCCTTTAAAAAATCATGGGTATTTTAAAAACTTATATTAAGAGAGTAATGAATAATATGAAACAATATTTCGCACAATACTTATTACGAAAATATACATCTGGCATGTATATTTTCGTAGTACGTTTTTGATCGCCAAATACAAAACCGTCAAGGACAACAGAGTTTTGAAATTTAAAATTAAAATTTTTCAATTTGACAGCAAAATAACTCAATCGAACACATGCACATGATAACTAATACATATCTATACCCAAATATGGGGATTAAAATCGGGAAATAATTTTCCTCGATTTTTAATAATTTTTTACAAAAAATACAATGGGCGATTAACATAGGAAAACTTTTTCTTGCATCCACGGAAGGTCAGTGACGTCACACTTCGCTTGCATATAGTTGCCACCAGGGCCGTAGGAACATATTCTGGGTCTCCCCCCATAAATTCGTCTGGGGCCCCCTCCTATTATTTTAGAACAAAAACTGTATTGAAATATCCATATCAGATTTTACTTTTATAACGATACAATTACCCTGATACTTATGCATATAATAAAGGCCTGATTATCCAAAAGGCTCAGGAAGCACAATCTTCCCCTCTAAAATTTAACAGGGGGCCCCATAAAGATTAAAAACATGGTCTTGAATTTTTTGTTTCATATTTTCACACTGAGATTGAATTTTTTCTGAGAAAGGTTACCTAAAACAAGACAAAACACTCACTATTTCGGGAAAAATCTATTATTTAACCTCAAAAATCTGAATGTTCTAAATTAAAAAGTTGTATGATTTTAATGTTCTGTGTAGAAACCACCCAGATGTATGAAAAACAAAAATAAAAATAACAAACACTATTTTTTGGTCTATAGCATTTTTATATAACAGGAAAACAAGATTTTCCAAAATGAAAGGGGGCCCTGAAATGATGCTGAGCTTCCCCTAACTTCAAAGCTTAATCGGGCCCTGCATATAATCAGTACACACTGGTGCACAAAATCTTATTATGAGGAGTTTAAATAGAGCACTTAACGGAACATTGGTATGTGTTGTTGCTGTTGTGTTGTTGGTCCTATACTTTTTGTCAACCAGCAGTTTTTTATTGTCATTCATATTTACTAATCGGGTAGAATTTTTTTTAATTTCAGAACAAAAATTATAAAATATCGAAACACATTTGATTTATAAACAAAAATTGAAAATATATTTAAATGATCACGCGGTAACCATCATGATCTAAACATTTTCAAGATTTATCGTTCACATTCCGTCATTTTTGACGGGGTTATATACTAGTTATATATATATATATATATATATTTATTTATTTTATTTTATTCT
Source organism: Salticus scenicus (assembly GCA_963930645.1). Classification (NCBI taxonomy): domain Eukaryota; kingdom Metazoa; phylum Arthropoda; class Arachnida; order Araneae; family Salticidae; genus Salticus; species Salticus scenicus. The sequence goes on from OZ005659.1 coordinate 271,463,400, forward strand.
TTCAGAGTTATATGCATATTTGGGGAGGAGGGTAGGGGACAGACTGAAAAGAAAAGCTTTTAAAACTTCTACAGATTACCATGTAACTTTGTACACACTTACACTTTAAAGAAAAAAAGTGAAGGTTGTCGACACCTTGGGGTGGGGGGAGGGGGAGTAAAAAAAAAAAAAAAAGTTGATTTCTTTTCGTTACGTGCTACATCCGAACAGTGCTATTTGCGAACACATCTTACACCTGGTAGCTCATTCCTTCCCCGTTTGAAGATAAGGGAGGTATCGTCCCAGAGAGCACGTCCCCGTTCCCTAATCGATCAAGAGATCTACTTTAATTAAATAAATTAAATTAATATTTTAATCGATTCCCTAATCGATTAACTGCTTTTTTTTTTAAATATTAAGTCGGACTGTGAAAGTCTGTCATTGTCATTTTCATTTATTAGGTCGTTGCAAAAGTTCGTGCGGACGCGGATCATTTTATTGCCTCCAAAGACGGGAGCTTCTATCGCCGTAATATACATTTGTTACCTGAAAAGGGGTCAAAGATTGCAGAAAGTAATGGAGAGTATTTTTATTAAAAATTGTCATTTGATTTGATGTATTTTTATGAAATGAAGCAAAAAAAAAAAAAAAAAAAAAAAAACGCACGAATTTATACAAAGACCTAATAAATATGCCCCCTCTTTTGTTGAAGGTAAACTGATGGCGGGAGTAAGCGAATAACTTTTAGGCAATCTCTAAATTTTTTATGATCTTTTAAATTTCTGCTAAAATTTAGCCATCATTACTACTTGTTGTATGTGTAGATGAATGTATATGGATGCTTTTAATTTCTGTCAAAATACTTTGTGTGTATATATATATATATAATATTATGTGAAAGATTATACACAAAAAATTAAAAAATAAAATACATATTAAAAACATCTTTATTTATTAAAAGTGAAAATTTTTAATGTTTAAATTAATTTGTTTAATAGAACTATTTGAGCTTTTAAATGGAAAACCTATTTTTAAAAAAATTAATATATATATTTTTTTTTCTATGAATGATTAAAAAGTAAAATGAAATAAAATAAATAAAAATAAGTTTTAAAAAATTAACTAAAAATTTTAGAAAACTAATTTAACTAATATACATATTATCTTATATATATTATAAATGTGAATGTCCGTTTATTTGACTGAGTTTCACGCTAAAACTGCTCGATGGATTTCGATAAAATTTGTTATGGAGATAGCTTATACCCTAACTTAGAAAGTTGGCTGCCTTTTATTCCGAAAAAAACTTTTTTTTGTTATTTTTATGCATAAAATAGCAATTTTGTAAGCTAATAATAGCAAAAAATTAGCCATTTAAATTTTAACCATAATTTAATTGTTGCCAAAATTAAATTTAATTATCCATAATTTAATTGTTGTCGAGTTTATTTTTTTTTTCCTACAGGAAAATAAATACATTTATCTAAACGTGAACAATAAAAAATAAAATAAATAAATAAATTATGCATCTCTCAAAAATTGACGTCATTTTAAATTTAAAATTTCTTTTACAAAGTGCTAATATAGTTTACGATGCTAATGTGTGTTGTATTAAAATCAGTTTTATTTATAGATCCTCCTGGGTGATTTTTTAAATTTTGCGTTGAAGTACACCGAACATTTTTCGCCAAGAGGTTTAATTTAGCAACAGCGATTTTAATCTAGGTAGTTCAAGAAAAATGTAAAATTAATTAAGTTGTGTAGCACGATAATGTTTATTTATTTATTTATTTTTTTTATATACCATTCACTACGCTAATTTAACATACAAATAAATGAGCTGCTGTGTGTGACTGCACTTGCACGCTGTCGGGCAGAAATATTTGATTAATTCAAATTAACATTTAAATAACTAAATAAAGATATGTTTAATAGAAAGCATAGTCTTGGAGACAAACTTGGCGAGTGGGCGACCAAATTTGGTGAAAAATGATAGTTTAGGGTTCCCGATGTTTCGAAGCTCTCCGACACACGGGAACGTAGACCTTGAGCTTACCAAGGGATTCTCGATGGAGTTATCTCCAAGCCCCATCGCCAAAAGTTATAAGTTGGTGTGAGTTGATTTTTGCGAAAGAGTATGTAGTCACTGCGATCCAGAGTTATTCAGAGACCTATTCTGAGTCATTGCACTTTAGGGATTGAGATCTAAGCAACTGGACATTTTTCGTGAGTGAGTGAAAATTTTTCCTCTGGTGTAGTTGATGTTATTTGCTTTACTCCTGTTTAACAAGTGACTATTTTTTAAACTGTCCCAGAACATTCATCGAATAATGACTTATACTGTACGAGTAACAGCTTCAACTGTTTCCAAAATATTCGAAGAATTAACACCATGGACTATTTTCGAAAATATTTGTTTTAATAATATTTTTTTTGTACAGATTCGAGAAGTTCAAAAAATGTTTGATATTGCCAAGAAGGTCCCATACTAAAGCTGTGACGAAAATAGTCGCCAATCGAAATATATTCAGTTACAAAGAAATCATTTAAATATAGTGTCCAGCGAAGCGGGCAAAGCCTGCTAGAATACATATAATAAATTAGTCGATATTATTTAATACTATTGTTTTGGGTTTTAATATTAATTTAAAAAAAAAACTGATTTAAAATACTTTTAATAATAAAAGATTTTATATATATATATATATGAATGATTATTAGGAAAACCTAGTTATAAAAATATTTAATGAAATATTCTAAGTAAAAAACTAATTTATTAATTAAAAATAAAATTTTTAAGATTTCAATTAAGTGAGATTGTTTAATACTGTTGTTTGGACTTTCAGTTAAAAAGTTTATTTAAACATCCGAGCGGTAATCGATGCTAGTAGAATGGAAGTGTTAAGTTCGATCCCAAGTCGCGTTCGTCGACCAAGCCGTTGAGAGTTTCCCGTGGTTTTGTTCGAAACTTTCGCAAGTATAGGCTAAGGTTCCCACCCCCTATTCCCACCCCAGAGAGCATTTCACGCAGGTGTAGGGCACTCAAGTTATCAACCGGCTTTAACACTACCACAATCACCACGAATTTTTTTTTTTTAAATATAAAACGATTTTTTTACTATAAATCATTATATATATATACATAATTTATAGCAATATATTTTAATTAAAAATTAATTTAATTATTATATATATATATATATATATATATATATATATTTAATAATTCAATTAGTTCAGATTGCTCAATACTATTGTTTGGTCGTTTAAATAAAAATACTATTTCAAAATGTTCTTAAACATCAAAAGATTTTTTACTATCATTCATCATAGAAATAAGAAGCTAATTAAAATTATTTAATTTAAAAGACCTAATTGAAAAACTAATTTAATTATTAAAAATATACATTTCAATTTAAAAAAAAAAAAAAAAAAAAAAAGTGGGATTGCTTGAATAATAAAGTTTCAGATTGTAATTATGAATCTTATTGTAAAATATTTTTAATAAAAAAGATTTAAAAGAAAAAAGAATGCTTACATATATATCTTTTTTTTTTTCTTTTTAAGGTTAAAGTTCATTTAATAAAATATTTTAATTGATAATACGTAATTTAATTATTAAAAATAGATTTTTTTTTTTTAATTATTGAATTATTTAAGATAATTCAATATTGTATTATATATAATATTACTGTTTGGATTTAATAGAAAAAAAAAAAATTCATATAAAAATGTTTCCTACTAATAATTATCAAAAAAGAAACTAATTTAAACAATTTTTATATTCTATGCGAGGTACATATTTAAAGCACAATTTGGTACCTTTATACTGATGTAACAAAATTAATATACAAAATAATTTTTCCTGTAAAATAAGCGCCCGCTAGCACTCGAGAGGTTTTGACCTGTAAACTGGTAGACGGAAGATTACGAGTTCGATCACAGGTCGCTCTTCGACCGAGCCGTTCGGTGTTTTCCGTGGTTTTCACCAGAACTTGTGTAAATGCGCGCTAGGACCCCTTAGAAAGACCCCACGGAAGGCACTCCCCTTAAGGTCTAAGACCTTAGCACAATCTTTCGTCTTTACTCCAAATACCAATATCTGTGAAATAAGATATGATTAGCGTAATTGATTGACTAACAGGGTGTCAGAAAGTATTTCTGATTCACCGTGAAGTATATAAATGGGAAAACTACTTAATATTAATTTTCAGTGTTGTACGAATTTTTTTTAGTACATCTTATGGTGTGCATGTACAGTTTACACGATATATATTCGATATAAAAAGTAATCTGTTTAATGCTTTCTCTTATATATACATATGTATATATGTATTATGAATGCGTTTTCATACATGCATAAATATACACGTTTCACACACCATGAAAGCCGAAAATTATTTCAGCAAATTTTGTCTGTGTGTGTATGTGTGTGTGTCAAGGTGTCTGTACGCGTACAACGCTATTTTCATTATTATAAAATATTCCAATATTAAAATATTCTCATTCGATTTGCAGACCCCCAAAACAGTTATATTCCTATTTTGAACGATCTAACTCAATTTCTATGTTTTTTGCCCCCTTCGTCCCCCCCCCCCACACACACACATTCGCCCTTTCTAATAATTTTAGACTTTCGAAAATATTCTCATCCGGTTTGTAGGTTCCGAAAACCTATATGCCCCAATTTTAAACGGTCTAACGGTATTTTTACTTTTTTGCCCCTTCGCCGTCCCTTCCCGCTCCTCTTAATAATTTTACACTCTCGAAAATATTCTCATTCGATCTGTAGACCTTTATGTACCTATTTTGAACGAGCTAACTCCAATTCTATTTTTTACAACTTCGCTCCCCCCCTCCCCCCCCCTTTCCGATCTTAATAATAAATTTAGACTTTCGAAAATATCCTCATCTATTTATACGCCCCCAAAATCTACACGTACCAATTTTAAACGATCTCACGCTAATATAAATTTTTTGTCCCCCCCCCCCTTTTGAGCCGACTAATAATTTTGCACTTTCGAAAATAACCTCATTTGATTTGTAGACCACAAAAACATAGTAAAATTAAGAATAACAGAAGATTAAATGTCACCGAAATCCACGTTAACCAAAAGAATTGTGGTCCCCTTTAGCCCCCCCCCCCCCATGTATATTTGAGCTTTAGTGGGGTTTTTGTCCGGTGTGGATTTTGTCCGATGGGGCTTTTGTCCGACGGGGTTTTTGTCCGGTGGGGATTTTGTCCGGTGGGGATTTTGTCCGTGGGGCTTTTGTCCGTATCCCTCGACACTGTCAGCCACCGGTGGTTGCGTGGCCTTAATGGAAAGTTCAGTGTCAGCCACCGATGGCTGACATGGCACTCAATGTGTTAATGACATTCAGCAAGGGTTTAGGCTTGTAGGCAACTTAAATTATCTATCGAACATCTCCAAATAGTAATTACATTTAGACATGCGGCAAAAACCGTTTGCGCATGTGAAATAAAGCTTCTATCAATAAAAAAAATTACTGACACTCAATCAATTACTGACACTTTAAATGTTAATGAAAAAAACTATAACTGTTGATGGAAAAGAGAAAAAAAAAAAAAAAGAGAAAAAATTTACATTTTAAATATCAAGGATGCCAAAGATGATTTCAGAATATTTTCTGTATGTCGGTACATAGAAACACTTTTTTCTACCGGATATCACGTGAAAACATCTGGACGAAATTCAGTGACAGGTTTAGGCCTATCCCGAACTGGAAATTCTATCCCTGGAACATTTCAAAATTTAATTTAGATTTAGAAATAGGGGCATCTAAGAAAAATGTAATTCTAAATGTCGAAAGAAAATTAATTTTGTAACGACATGACAGGAAATTTTTCTAAGTTTTAATGATAAAAATCTGGAGTGACTCCACTCGACTTTCCGAACATTGAGTACTTAATGGTTCTGTAGATAAAGTAAAGTAAGAGGAGTCGTTAAATAAACAAAAGGGAGAAAATTATAATAGGGAGTTTTTCTTTATATAGTACATGATGTTTAATTTAACACTATTTTACCGAAGACTTAGCTCATAATAATAAAGAATATTTTGTTGTGTCCCTGTAAAAACCTACAAATGCTATATTCACCAAAACGTTTATAGTTAGTGCAACAGTGACTTATAATATTTATATAAATTTTCAGATCCATCGGATGGGAAAAAAAAAAGGGGGGGGGGGGTAAGGGATGTTTATTGGTCTTCTTCATTAGTCAAATCAATACAACGGAAATTTTTATCATTTAGGATGTACACCGAACATTTTTCGCCAAGAAGTTTAATTTAGCAGCAGTAATTTTAATTCAAGTGGCGCATTAAATATATAAAAGTTATAAAATACTTTTGTAAATAACGCTATACATAAGATACGAGTATTTTATAGCTGATCGCAGATTCAATTTTGGGCGCTGCTTTATTATAGGGTCTCCTTCACAAAATTTGAAATTTGTCACCGAAGTAGTTCAGACATTTCTCGCCATGATATTTATTTATGCAGTTGCGATAGCTGCTTCAATTCGTTACCAGAATGGCCAAAAATATATGAATTCGCCAAAGGGTGCTCCATACTAAAGCTGTACCTTTTCGATACAGATGACTTTATTTTAAAAAAAAAGGTTTTTGCAATGGTAAGAATCATTAGAGCATAGGCTTGATATCTGTCGTCCCTGGTGATTTTTGCATTTGCAATCAAAAATGTAATAGGAGAATGTACTTGCCAGATGCATATTTTCGTAATATAAATTGTATGAAATATTGTTTCATATTATTGATTGCTCTCGTTACAAAATATTTTCCATTTGGGGGAAATTTAAGTTACAGTATTATTTTACGGATATTAATAAGCTGGATTTTGAATTCTGATCGTAATTTAGGGCTTTATAATAGAAAATTTTTAAATTTTGGTCCGGTTGTACCAATTAAGTGCTCGTTAGAAATTTAAGTTTAAATATGACTTTATTTGTATTAGTGAGCTAGATTTTTAATTTTGATCATAATTAAGGGATGTTTATTAGTCTTCTTCATTAGTCAAATCAATACAACGGAAATTTTCATCATTTAAGATGTACACCGAACATTTTTCGCCAAGAAGTTTAATTTAGCAACAGTGATTTTAATCTAGGTGGCGCATCAAATATATAAAAATACTTTAATTAATAACATGAAATGTAAATAATGTAATAATTGAAATGAATTACTCGTGGCTATAAAAAATGAGGAAAAAATATAAAAATGAGAGAAATAAGATAATGAATGTGAAATTAAGATAATAACTAATAAGTATATTTAAAAAATATTTTGTTACAAAACGAAAAAGATGAAAATAACACTTATTTAAAAAAAAAAAAAAAAAAAAAAAATGCCCTTTTCTTAAATTTTGCACTAAAAAGAACAAAATAACTTTTTCAGCTCAGTGCCGCCGATCTAAATACTTGCATTTTACTACTATTCCAATAAAATTGCACCTCAAACGAAGAAAAGGGCCAAATCGATTGACTACAAATATTCTAATAGAAAAATTTCGTAAGTTATTCGAAATTTAAGATTTTATCAACATAGCAAAATGGGGCGATATTTCATATAAATACGCATTTTTGGGAAAGTTGCATTGGAAATAGTAGCATGAAAATAAACTACGAAATACCCAATAAAATAAATTAATAGATTGGAATAAGATAAATGTATCGAAATGAATGGTGGGTAGCCTATAAGGCGAGGATTTCGTTCTGTCACAGTGTCAAGCGTTCGGTAAAATTCATTTCTCTTAACATGAATATAATATGTCCTGTACAAGAAATTTCTGAGAACATACATAGGATGGGGAACTGAGCAGAGGCCACCTATGCCAACTAGTTTTCTTTGAGTTTGAAGGTTTTGTGAAATCACATTTTGCCCCCTACTCCCCCATGGTGGTCGAATTTCGCAAAATCCCTTCTTAGGGGGTGTTTACACTATATGTTCTATAATCTGACCCAGTTTTGAGTCGGTGGCTCCAGTAGATTTTGCTGTGCGTTGATGAGTCAGTGAGTGAGTGGAAGTTCTCTTTTATATGTATAGATGGAAAAGAAAAATCTGAATCAAAGCTATAAATTTACGCTTAAAATATATTTATTATTGTCTTGGGAAAATAGAATTAAATATACATTTTGCAAGTGAGTGAAAACAACTGTATTGTATTTTTCATTTTGCGTGAAAAACAACGAACAAACTGTACAGTAAACTTTAAATGAGTGCAATTCTGTAGTTGATTGGGTGGGGTAAGAAGGAATTTTATTAAGGGACTAATTTACATGCATGATGCTCCTGTTAAGTACAATATTACCACAAATATTGATACTATCTTATTTAGAAATATTAGTTTTTTCAATAATTTATATAAATTCTGCCTCATTTTTAATTATTACTAACATTCTTTTTGTCATATTTAGAGTAAAATTAGCAAAAACTTATTATTTTAATTTTACTATGTAGAGTACGCTTAAATTTTGTATATTGAAATTTCATGAAATTTAACCCCCCCCCTCCCCCACTTCTGGCCCTTCTCCCATCCAATCAAAACATCTATTATATCAAAACACAAGGCACTTTGTTTAAGACCAAAATCGTACGTTCTGTGCATGCATTGAAGGCTATTCTTTTTTTTAGACGTAGCTGGGCTCCAATCGCTGGAATGTGTTCGCTTTGCTTTGAACCAATCCGAAGTAGGCTATCTATTCCTTTCCGTAGCGTAGTAACGTTCGATCCTGTTTCTCATCTCCATCTGTCTTCGGTTGTTTCGTTCTGTACAAAATTGGTTTTGCTTTTCCGATTTTCCCATGAATTTTTCATTTGTAAGTATTAGCTTAAAAAAGTTCATATTTTCTTACTTTGAACCACAGAAAGGTGTGTATATATATTTTGTTTTGTTTTATTTCTTCCACTTTGTATGAAGTTTACACTTTTGCATGTGTCCATACGTTGTCTATAATTCCTTATCTTTTAGCATAGGAAACTGTATTTTTTTTACTTTTTTTCTGCAATGTGTAGGTTATTTTATTTCTATTTGTATTTTAACCTTTCTTCTACATTGTAACTATATACGTTTATTTAAATGATGGTATTTATTTACTTGCCCAGAAGAATGTTTTAAATTAGACCAATCAAAATTTTAAAAGTTCACATCGTACTGAAAACTAACAAAATACTCAGTTTAGTATATAAAGCGGTGCTGTAATGTTTTTAATGTGGATTATAAAATACTAAAAGATGATAACGTTGCATTTAAGGATTTTGCGTTGATACTTATTTTTCACAGATTCTATTTTTTATTTATTTATTTTTTATGTATGACAAGTTAATAATTCGGGTTGGTTACACGATTCATTTATACTTTCAAAAGAAGCACATTGAAAATAAGATATTCTTCTGTAGTTCTGTAAACGCATAAAAGGATTGCTTGATAATTATAAATGTGTTATGTATTAAATTTTTATGTTAAATATGTATGGAAAAGGATTTTTAATATTATCAATTACTCCTTTTTTTAATTAGTTTAATTTTACACTTTTATTATAATGGTGTGAATAAACTTAAACTAAAATGATTATTGTATTTAATTTAGATTCTTATGTTTATGCTATTAAATATTAATACTCCGTAAAACTAAAGTGCGTAAAATAGGATGTTAGTATTGCATGTAACAGGAGGTAGCGAAATCAGGTGAGCCATTAATTGTTTCTAAATGTGAGATGTACAAAACTTTTATTGGTATTTGTCCATTTAAATTATACAAATGTTCCTTCAATAAATAAATGTAGTTGTAATAAAAATTTAACTAGAAAAAAGGTTTAAAAGTAAAATAAAAAAATAAAAACAGAATTTCCAATGCTATTAAAAAAAAAAATTAATTACACACAATACTGTAGAACTTATGCAAAAGTGTAAAGTTTACACAAAGTGGAAGAAATAAGGCAGAAAAAATATATTACAAACCTTGCTGTTTTTCAAAATAGAAAATTGTAAACTTTATACTCTAATACTTAAAGCCAAATTGAAGAGCATTGCCGTAATTCATTCGTACCTTAGCTGCTTTTACTTTTAAAACACGGGCCGCGGTAGCCCAGTCTATAGAGCGCCGGTCTCGTAATTGGAAGATTGCGGGTTCGGTACTCGAGCCAGCCAAAGACCGTCGTGTACACTAATGGTGGCTGGTGCACGTAAAATATGTCGTGGCCGCAATATCCTCCATGTTCCCAGCAAAAATTATACCTCTGGGGGTCACCGAAGCGGGAGAGCCCTCCCTTCCGTGAAGGATCAAAATTGGGATGGCATGTCTCTGGACCACCTCTAGAGGTGTGTCCCAGACCGTATCCAATGGCTCATCTGCGCAGTAAAACCAAACCATTCATTCTTTTAAAACACGGATACAAATTACTGTTTAAGTTTTTAAGTTCAGTAAGTTCCAAATTATCTTTATACAAGGATGTCTATTTTCCCTTCCCCCAACTGTTGTAGGAATGATTAGCACCGTGGCTTTCAGTTGCATGTTTTAAATCATGTCTTGGGAGGGAATGGATGTTTGTATTAACTTGAAATTAACTGCAAGCTGTAGGTCGCATTACAATGCCTAAAATACACAATGTGTCCAATCGATACTGCTCGGAAAATTAAGACTTCGAGATAGCGCTGCGATCAACATTCTTGTTGAAATAGCTTAAGATAACATTGCTGAACATTGCTTAGCTGAACATTGCTTAAGAGTTAATTGGCTCTACGCAATTTCATCTGATCAGTCTTGAGACAAGTAACCAATAAATACATTAGTTTCAGATTTTCAGTAATGAATCCCAAACACAGTTACCTCTGAGTTTTGCTGAACGGTTGCATATTATGTATTCTAAGTGCTGTAGTCCCATTGAGATGGGCTCAGCACAGTATTTTTATTTATTTATTTATTTTTTTAACTACTTTTTACTTTTATCACCCGTATCTGTATAGTACATTTGTAATAAATGTACTATACAGATTTTTCACCTAATTTACGTTTTAAGGTCTTCTGAGTCTGCATTTTTCAAAGATTGGTCAGTGTGCATTGCTAGGAATGTTAACATTCCTTGCAAAATAAGGATGTGAGATTAAATGATCCACATTGTAAATTGTTAAGAGCAGGGATTGAAGGTTAATTTTCATAAAACATAAATTTAAGCAGAAATAAAATCTTATCATAAGATTAGTTAAGCTGAAATAAAGAAACTGTTTGTCCGTGAAAAAACATGTGATCTAGGGAAATCAAAGTTTAGGGATGATTAAGAGTCACGACCGATCTATAAGTTCCAAAATGCGAAAATTATGGGTTTTATGATAAAGAGTATTTGAGGTCTTAAAGTTCAGATTTTATCAAGACAACACAATAGAAGCAGTTAGATATATATAGTGAGAAAAGAACGGAATAAGATAAATCGAATCAAATCATTTTGTCTCCGGCCTTTCTGTGTGACAGCATTTTAAAATGGGAGAAAGATGACCCAAGTGAAATGGGGTAAGTGCATTCTCCACCTTTATTTTGTGAGTAAATAAGGTTAAAAATGGGAATTTTAATTAAATTTTATTTTAATTTATTGAATTGAATGTACATAAAATGTAATAAAATTGAATGTACATAATTTTGTGAGTAAATAAGGTTAAAAATGGGAATTTTAATTAAATTTTATTTTAATTTATTGAATTGAAATGTACATAAAATGTACATTTTGAATAAAAGTATTAATTTGTAATTAAAATGTATAAATTAATAAATAATTTGTTATTTTGAGTGAATTCTCTTTTTTTAATTTGAATCTATCTTGCCCGACGATAATCTCCGAAACCTGGGTACATATATTCATTTTTCTAAAGATGTAATAAATGTAAAATATTAGATTCCAACTAAATTAAAAATAGATTAAAATCAGAGTTTAAAATTATAGAGGGGATCGTCGGAGCAGCGTGTATGTGTTGGTCAGAAAATTTGCAAAACCGTGTTGGATTTATTCGCCAAATATGACTCTTTGAACACAAAATTGTTGACCTGATTTCGTCGTCCAATTTTAAATCTGCATTCGATTTATTAAAAAATGGTTCTACAAATTTTTTGCAAAAACGTTATTTTATCTACCTTTTAAGTGTCCTTTCATATGTAATAGTTGATTTCCAGTGTACAGATGTGTTTGCAAAATTTTGGTAAAATCTGATATGGTACCAAGATCGGAGGTTCATTAAATTTTCTGCATAAACCGCAGTCCAGAAATCTTTTTGTCTGAATTAGTTGGTTTTCAGAGGGAAAATGACAGGTGTTCTGATCATTTAGAACAATTTTATTATATTTCTTAAATAGGTGTTTCAAAAAATTGCTCGATCTTTTTTTTTTTTTTTTTTTTTTTTTAATTCACTATATGAAGTTCTTAGATGTCTCTATGGCGTATGTATTAGTTGATTATCACAGGAAAGTTGGTAAGAGTTATGATTAGTCAGGTCAACATTTTTTGTTTCTGATCACATTATCTCCGAAAAGACAGGGGAGAAACTTTTAAGGGGTTACAGAATGGTTATTTTAATACCTTTTACTGTGTTGTCGCATCAAAATGCATTCAGGAGATTGGCATTGATTGGCAGTTAAAAATTATGTAACTTTTCCTCTGATTACTGTATGTATACATGTATAGATAAATATCACGTAGAAGAATGAAACCAGTATGTCAAACTTCGATACTGTATTGAACTCTGCACTGAGTAATGTACGAACACCTCAACACGCTAGTAATGTGACGTTGCACCAACACATTGGGCATTCCTAATGGGCACCTGAATACAGAATTTTTCAAAATTTTACTGCCTCTGAATTTCATGATAAATTATTTTGTTTTTATTAAAATTCTATTTTAAATGTTTAATTTGCCTTATAATGTATTGAGAGCTCCCTAAACACCATTTATTATTCATATTTGGCGTTGGTGTGTGCGCTTTCATGAGAGGAACCCCACCGTCCTCGGCACTCTCCTCAGTTATCGGTGACGATGGAGCGGAGTGACATTTCCCTCTAACTTTCAATTTCTTCTCCAGTAGATGGCGCCACAGTCACTCTAAACCAGCTTTAGAATCATTGCTATTATAGGAATTGCAATTATTAACTATTTCTACCGTTTCACGAAAGAATGTATAGTCAAGGTTATTATAATTTGTGATTTTTGTAGTTTCATTAAATTTAATATCAATATTACTGCCTTGGTATGTTTTAGCTAGGGCAGTGGTAATTTTTCCATATCTTATATCATTTTCATGCTCCTTAAGTCTGGTGTAAATCATTCGCTTAGATTTTCTGATGTAACAGCCTTCATAATTGTTAGGGTGTGTAAACGGGATTTTATAGGTACCTGTGGTCTTGAGAGTGGGGGGATGGGATATTGTCATTACAAATTATTGGATAGAATTTTCAATTGAAATCAGAAATGCAGCTAAAAAATAGAATGTAAATATACTCATTAAACCCAACTCCAATATCTACCAAATAATTCGTAGCGACAAGGATTCCCTCCCCCCTCTCGAGACCGCAGGTATCTACAAAATCCCGCTTACATAACCTAACAATCAAGAAGAATACATCGTAAAATTGTTAGGGTAACAATTGTTAGGGTAACATCGTAAAATTGTTAGGGTAAAAAACGGGAACATCGTAATGTCCAAGTGTAACATTAATACCAGACTTAAAGAGCGTGATAAAAACGCTATAAGACATGGAAAAATTACCAACACCCTAAATAAAACATACCGAGACAGTATTAAATTTAATGAAACTATGAAAACCGCAAATTACAATAATCCTGAATATGTATTGTTTAGTAAAATGGTAGAAGTAGTTAATAATAGCAATTCCTGTAATGGCAACAAATCAAAAGCTCGTTTAAACCTGACTGTGGTGTCACCTGCTGGAAGAAAAATCGATAGATAGAGAAAACATTATTTGGCTCCAGCGTCACCGTCCACCGAGGGGGGTGCTGATGACGGAGGGCATCCTCTTGCGAAAGCGAATACACCAACCCTAAATATGAAACTATAAAGAAAATTTTAAACTTTAACTTAGATAAATATGTTGGTGAAAAATAAGCTCAAATGACATTTCTTTTATTAATAAAGCTTCTTTTTCATATTATTCGAAAAACATTTGTCTCTTTCCTTCTTGATATACATCTACATTAGAGCGTCATCGTGACACAATCCTCTGAATTCTGTGTGCATGTGCTACACATTTGTTCGTTTTTCCTTTTCTCTTCTACGTATCAGAATAAAAATGTAATCGAAATATACATGTGGGATTTTGTTTATGCCCACTATATTTGAAATTCACATTCATAAACCAAGCCAAAAGACGCTGGTTTAATTTATTATAATGACACGAATATTATCCTATTTCAAATTATTTTAAATAGCTTCGGTTAACTACATGATAATTCCAGAAAGCTAAAATCCTTAATTGCTACAGAATGGTTCTGTTCCTGAGATGCGATAGCAGAAGATACTACTCATAAACAAGGTGAGTGGACTTTACTTGCCTTATAAACTTTATTGAGCTATTTTATATTATATAGCAAAAGTAAAATTAAATCAATTAAGTATTTAAGATATTATTTAAATGATACACTTTTGTCATCGTTAGTAAAATAAACACTTTTAATAATAACTATATGATATACCTTCATTGTCTCCATTTGCTGATTAAATCTGCATGCGAGCAAGTAGCAGTATTCAGGGTTTTTACATATTTGTTAGTTTCAACCCTGGTTAACAGTACGCATACTATAGGGTAATGGAATTCATGGGGTTGTTACATGTCAGATTTTTTAAAATAAATACTTCATAAATGTTCTACTTATTTTTCTTCGATTGAAAATATTGCTATAATTATGTCAAAAAAATTGACTGTGTCGAATTCTGTCGTAGACCGACAACTCCATACAAGACTAGCGCACTCACTTTAGGCTTCATTTAAAGGAGTTGGTTAAAAAACAGCGGTTCTCAGTTGGTGTGTTTTCAGCTGTACTTTTATATGTTATTAAGCCGTCAAATTTTGATGGGTACCAACTAGTAAGTAATAATTATTTTACGACACATATTTTAGGCTATCAATCAGTCTATCGTATCATTAACACGTTGAGCGCCACGCGATTTCTTTAGGAAATCCCAGTCAGGCCACACGCGTTGCTTAAAACAGCGTTTGTTTATAGTGTTTCAGTAAAATCCCTTAACCTTCCTATAATCCTGTAATAAATAAAAATTAAGTAAATTTTAAATTTTTCAGTAATTACTTAAGGCAATGTATTTTTTTTTTTTTTAGTTTTATGTCATATTTTGCACTGTCAGCCACTGATAGTTCACGCGGCTGTATATCATATTTGGCACTGTCAGCCAACGATGACTGCGACTGGCAAGACACTCAACGTGTTAATTTTAAAAGAATAATTCCATTCCACTTACTTTCTTCGGGATTACTTCTTGGATTATCTGAAAATAGACATTTTTCATCAGTGTACATTTTTCAAAATAACACAGTTTTTGAAAGTATTAAATTATGCAATAAAAATGACATTCAATAGTATACAATTAATACTTCATTACGATATGATTTTGAAGAAAACACAATTAATTTAAAGTTTATTAAGAATTTATTAAAAGTAATAAATTTAATTAAGAAGGAGGATATAACTAAATCCATTCCTGATATATCCTATCAGGTAATATCCTATCAGACATTTTTAATATTTGTGTGTTAAAAATATCATTCAATTCAAAAGAAAATTATATGATGTTCTAAAAATTTAACGACAGTATTTTTGACCAATCCAAAACATCACTATATATGCATTAAACACTAAACGATATTCTTTACTACGCAATAAATATCGTGAATTATTAATCAATCAATCAACCATCTCATTAAATTTAAAGACGAATTCTCGTTTGTTTTCCGTGAATTGAATCGATATTATCAACTAAAAATACTCCTTTTTCATCACTATATACTAGTAACTGGCTTTGCCTGCTTCACGGTATCTAAATGGATCCTTTTCAGGCTAATTAGTCTCAATTTATTTTTTATCCCAATATTTATTAACTAGCAGATTTTCCCCGCTTCGCTGGACATTATATTTAAATTATTTCTCAAAATTCCACATCATCATTTATAAAATCTAAAAAGAAAAAAAAAAAAAAGCTAAAATCAGTAAATCAATCAAAACCAATGTTGAAGTTTCGGTTTTTACTTGCTCCTCCCCAGTGCGTTAGTTAGAAGTTTCGTGAAATCCTACCAAAATGCATATTGCGCATACTTAATCAGCAACCACTCATCAAAATTCGCCATTCTAAGGTAATTTGATGCAGATTTAAGAATGAAACAGTATTTTTTGCCCCGCCTGCCCTAAGTGGGTAATTTCGCCAAATTGCGTGTTACATTCATCTAAGGAACAGACACATAAAAAAAATCGCTTTCCTGAAGAGTAATTTAGAGCAGATTTATGTTTTAAGGCGTGTTTTTGCTCCCCCACTCAAAGATTTGGAAAAGTGGGGAGAATTTCGCAAAATATCTTTATACTAAGTGTAACGTATAACCTAGCCACGCATCAAAAATCGTATTTCTAAGAAAATTTGAAGCACATTTAAGTTATAAACCGTGTTTTATGCCCCCGCCCCCCTACAAGAAAGGGTAAAATGTATTTTCACAAAATCTTTTTGTAGTGTGTGTTGGGTACGCATAACCATCGACACATCAAAAAATCGCTTTCCTGAGATAATTTGTAGCAGAGTTACTCTTGTAAGCGTGTTTTTCCTCGACTTTAAAGAGGGTAAAGGAACATTTCACAAAACTCCTTTTTAGTGCATGTTGGTACACATAACCAACCCACACATAAAAATTGCTCTTACTGGGATAATTTGGACCAAAGGTGCGCTTGGAAACGTAGTCATTGCCCTTCAGACCCCAAGGGTGGAAAGGGGGCTCTCGGGAGTAAAATCCTGTTACAATAGGTGTCGGATACATATGAACAATTCAAGCAACAAAATCATGACCTCAGATTTCCCAGAACAAATTTAATGCTAGAAGGGGGTTCCGAATATACCCTCTCGTAACACCTTCTACCCCCCCCCCCTCTCCAATGGAAAATTATAAAAAGCAAAAATTGTTTTTATGAAATATCATAAAGAAGATGCATGGCTGTTTTTAACATCATTGTACAATTTTTGGTACAGCTCTACTGAAACATCCGGTATTTGCGAAATTTACCCCCGAAAATCCATTCCCCTCCTGTCTTAAAAATTCAAAATTGCATTTTTTTCGTTTTTTACTCAAGTTTAGTTTCTCAATTTGCAATTTTGTCTCCGCGAAGTAATTTGGAGCCGAGTTATGCTTACAAACGTGTTATTGCTTCCTGCCCCCTCAGGGAGGAAAGGAAGGTGTGGCGAGTGATGTAATTAAATTGTGACGTCAGTAAGTCGGGAGGGTAGGTGTACAGTTCTCAGAGAAAGGAAGCTATTGCGTAAGTTTGAAAAAAAAAAAAACAGAGAAATGCAGCGAGTTTTGCAGTCGCAGAAAAAAATGAAAAATAAAATTGGGGGTATTAGGGCATTTATATTCAGGGGTTCATTAATCTCCTTACCCCGAAGATCAGGACAGCAAGTTTTTAAGAGAGATGATGTGGAATGCTGGAAGATTTGCAGTATAGAAGGAAATTGATTTTTTTTTCTCATGAGAGTTTTTGTCGAGTAACAAACGCAATGGAAGATAACATTCCAGAAAATGTTTAAAACAAACACGATTAAAGTGACACGAAGGAGATTGAATAGAAGGAGATTGAATTTTTTTCTCGTGAGAATTTTTGTCGAGTAACAAACGCAATGGAAGATAAAATTCCAGAAAATGTTTAAAACAAACACGATTAAAATGACACGATTTTGTGATATACGTTTAAAAACTGCAAAATGTGGTTCTCACTTCTTCTAATTCGTGTGGTACTAAGTTGCAGAAAAATTGTAAGTTTTTAAAACGTGCACCATGGCTAGCAGCCCACGGCCCCAGGTGATTTCCACACCCTCCCATCTTTAAGAAAAAGGGAAGTGTCTGCTTTGCTAAAGAATTTATTGTTGGTGGATAAACCGCTGAGATCCCCAAAACTGCTGTGACTCTAATTGAACGTGTAAAATTGCCAGTACAAGTACAGCATGCCTCCTGTACGTCCCTCTGCAGGATGTCCCTTCAAATTTTGTCGATAAGTATAAAAATTTTCTTTGTTTATAAACTTTAATGTATGTGTTTACTTTTAATCAAAGAGCTAAGAAGTTTAAACTTTTTAGCGGTATGAAGTTTAAAAATTGTAAATGGAAACATTTTTTGTTAATTAAGTGGCAATTGAGAATTTGGGTGTTTGTTGTGTTAGAATTAATAAAGTAAAATAGTAAAGAAAAACCATTATTTGTTATGTTATTTGAATGGAGAGAGCACTGTTTTAAATTGGAATAATCTATTTTAGGAGATTAAAATTATCTATCTTTCTAAGAAAGAAGTGGGTGTTAAACTGTTAAGGCAGAATGAGTTAAGTAAAGCTTGAAAACAAAAACAATCTTCCTTAATTAACTCTTAGCTAATTTGTGTAAATAAAAACATGACTGAAATCAAACCTGAATGGGGAAGATTAAAAGGTACGTAAATAAACAAAATGAATTCCCTTTTTTTTTCTCAATTTTAGCTGTTCTCAGTTTATTTATGTAACTTAATAAATTAACCAAAACTCTTATAATGTTTCTGGGTATAAAATCTGTCAGGCTTGTTTTGTAGATTAAATTTTGTGTGCTATCAGAGGTTTAATGTTTAGAATGTCAGGAAAATATTGGTGCTGCAAGCTGAGATTTGACCATTTATGAATGATGTGTAGGAAAGTGTTGTATGTGTGTCTTAGAAATCTAAAGCCAATGTTGTCAGGGCCTGGAGCCTTCTTAATATCGAAACTAAAAGAGCCCACCTGACCTCTGCCTCAGAAAAAGGTGCATCGGGTGGAGCTGTAAAATTTAGATATTGTGCAGAATCAAGGTTGCTTGGCGGAAATAAGATAGAAGTTTTTCACTCTAAGTCATCTTTCTTGGAGGAGTGAGCTGGAGGACGCTCAAGTTTAAGCTCAGATGGGGAGAAGATTTGTTTGAATATAATTTTTTTTTTTTTTTTTTTTTTTTTTTTTTGCTATGCCGAATGGGCCTGTTTGTTGTGTGCAAAACTTTTTCCATGCGGTGTGTTTAGTTTGATTAATTTGTTTTTTATACATTGCTGCAAGTTGTTTATTTTTTTGTTTATGTTGTGGAAGTAAATCAGGATTAATGAATTGTGTTCTCAGTCCAGCTGACTGGACTGAGGAAATTAATAGAATGGTGAAATGTTCTAGTTGCTCTGTATTAAGGATCATATTTATTTGTTTATTTAGATGATCAGAGAAAGTTTTAAGAGTTTTAATGAATTTGTTAAAGTTACCATATTTAGTTTGGAATCTTTTGTTTAAGTAGGATTTGGGGGGGAGGTGTTTAAAGATTAGGTGATGTATTTGTGGTCAGAACAGTTGTATATATCTGGACAGTTCAGTTCGAGATGTGTGTAAAGGTTTTTGGGTTAACTAGTGGGAAGTCTGGCCATCCTTTAGCGTTATTTTTCTGGAAAGTTGGGATTGAGTTATCAATGTTGGCCAGACAAAGACTATTAATAGTAATGTATTCTATTAGGCTGCTACCCCTGACATCCTCTGCTGGAGAATTCCATAGAGGCGAGTTCGCGTTAAGGTCGCAGCCACAAAGGAAAAAAAATTCTGTGAGTGATAAAGTTTTGTTTGCACATCACCAGCGACTGATAATTTTCCTGAACAAAGATGTGAATCAGAACCGTTTTCTATTTCCTTAAAACTGATAAAACTTTTTTATTCCAAAATTATCCTACAGATTTCGTAGAACACCTAATTTTAACCGATATTCTCGCTTTTGAAGTCCGAGTTACTTGTGAACGTTAATTATTTTTAAGATGACATTATTTCAAATTGAAATGTCACCTCAAAAAAGAGAAAACTTTAAATTTTTACTAAAAACATGCGAGTACTTTCAAATATAACGAAGCTATATTGCAATCGGCAGTATCGGGTTTAAGAGTAAACATGAAATATCCTGGAGATAAAACAGATTTGTCATCTAAAAAAATCCAAAGCCGTAAACATTTAAGGCTTTAGAAAATATTTTTTTCTAAATATTTAGCAAAACCCTTGTGCAGTTTGCAAAAAAAAAAAAAAAAAAAAAAAACAGATTTATGCCATATTTTGCTTTAGCGGAGTGAGTGTAAGTGTGGACACAGCAGTGAAAACTAACTTACCTGAAGGTGAGGATGACTAATATGGATTTCTTAAATTTAAGAAGCCTTTAAACCTAAGTTTTCATCAAAATAGTTACACCATTTACGTGTAAACTAAATTTCTGTAGCATTTTGTAACCGGAGGACTGTTAACCTAAGGGTTAACAGTGAACGCTAATTTTTTTTTTTTTAATGTTTTACTTACCTGTCATTCTATTTCCATTCGTTCCACTTCCATTACATAAAAATAAAAGAATTTCATTAAAATGCGGTTATTAATTCAAGACTTAATATTTTTTAAAATTATTAATTCAAATGAACTAATAATTTTAATAATTTGTAACAAATGTTACATAATTGCATTTCTAACATTTCATTTAATATTACAAATCCAATTCTTTTGTAATATTCAAAAAATATATTCATCGTTCATTTATAAAAAGCGAAAACCTGTGCGGAACGAATAATTTGTGCGATTATCGACTTGAAAATGACTCGAGTATGTTGCAGTTTATTTACGAGCAGGTAGTTTTTTGAGCGCATAAGAGTAATAAAATTTATATGTATTATATGGTTAATATAAAAATCTACGCTGAATAAATCTGAGGGCATGATATGTGATTATGATATGTGATTATGTTGTACAACTCTTCTCATGTTTCAAGTAGTTTCCCTGTTAATTATTATCCCTTTCCGACCGAAAGTGTACAATTGTACGGGTTAGACATCCACTCACATTTTTGCTTCTGGAACAGTCGTATGTAATAAAATCATGAACAAAAACGATCAAGCTAATTAGCAGAAACTGTAAAGTACAATTTTCAATCAACAAATGTTGGTTATAGTCCATATTAACTCTCAATTTGCAAAAACAGAAGAATGTAATGCTTTAAGGTATGTTCCCGGTCGAAAAGGGATAAAGTACATGGATGACCGGGTTCACGCAGTCTTATTACCATGTTTTTATTAACTTCGATTCTTGTGTGTTTGTGTGTTTGTGTGTTTGTCAGGGACAAATCTTGCAATCGATTTTTAACTAACTTCCCGACTAGCTAGACATTTGAAACTTTCAGAATAGTTCAGAATAAGGTTAAAATGCATATTTTTAATACCTTTAGCCAACTGTTTCGGGTTCCCGCTGCCTTCGGCAGCGTTATCAGTACAAAGATTGCAATCGATTTTTTCCTAACTTTCCGACTAGCTAGACATTTGAAACTTTCAGGATAGCTCAAAAACCGGTGACAATACATTTTTTTATTACTTTTAGTCAACTGTTTCAGGTCCCCACTGCCTTCGGCAGCGTTTATATGATTCAACAGAAAATTTATTTAACTAACTTCCCGACTAGCTAGACATGGGAAACTTTCAGAATAGTTCAGAACACGGTGAAAATGCATTTTTTAAATATTTTTAACCAACTACTCCGGGTTCCTGCTGCCTTCGGCAGCGTTACCAGTACAAAGCTTGTAATCGATTTTTCACTAACTTCTCGACTAGCTAGACATTTCAAAACTTCAGGATAGCTCAGAATACAGTGACAATACATTTTTTTTATACTTTTAGTCAACTGATTCAGGTCCCTACTGCCTTCGGCAGCGTTTATATGATTCGAACGAAAATTTATTTAACAAACTTCCCGACTAGCTAGACATTTGAAACTTTCAGAATAGTTCAGAATACGGTTAAAATGCATTTTTTTAATACCTTTAGTCAAATGTTTCGGGTTCCTGCTGCCTTCGGCAGCGTTATCAGTACAAAGATTGCAATCGATTTTTCCGTAACTTCTCGACTAGCTAGACATTTGAAACTTTCAGGATAGCTCAGAATACAGTGACAATACATATTTTTTTTTATAGTTTTAGTCAACTGTTTCAGGTCCCTACTGCCTTCAGCAGCGTTTATATGATTCAACAGAAAATTTATTTAACTAACTTCCTGACTAGCTAGACATTTGAAACTTTCAGAATAGTTCAGAATACGGTTAAAATGCATTTTTTTAATACCTTTAGCCAAATGTTTCGGGTTCCTGCTGCCTTCGGCAGCGTTACCAGTACAAAGCTTGCAATCGATTTTTCACTAACTTCCCAACTAGCTAGACATTTGAAACTTTTATAATAGCTCAAAACACGAGAGCAATGAATTTTTTTAAAAAATTTATCCAATTGCTCCGGGTTCCCGCTGCCTTCGGTAGCGTTTATATGATTGAACAGAAAATTTAAAAACATGGTATATAAAAAGATCTTTTTATCTTGTAATTATTTTATATATTATTCTTAGGGAAAATATTAAGTATATTTCTTACTTGTTTGATCAGGGTAGTAACAAATTAGTATAAATTAACAGAGAAAACTAATTTCCTTGAAGATAAATATAAATTGAATTTAGAAATTTTTTAACAACCTTTAAAATTCATTTTTGATAGAATGGGGTAGAAGGCTGAATTCTACCAACTATGTGAAAAATACCAGAGCCGGGAATCGAACCCGGGCCTTCCGCTTAACGCGCGGATGCTCGAATCATTGAGCTACCCTGGCTGATAACCAGCTCGGCATTTCTCACCTAATATACGGTGGCAAGATCACCGAGTCTGCATTAAAGCAGCTGAATCAAGTGACAGATTTTAACATGGCACAACTCCGATAGGCCACGAAATTTCAACTTAGAAATTTTTCAACAACCTTGAAAATTCATAGAGAATCCGCGCGTTAAGCGGAAGGCCAGGGTTCGATTCCCGGCTCTGGTATTTTTCACATATTTGGTAAAATTCAGCCTTCTACTCCAATCTATCCTAAACTGAATTACCATCTTAGGCAACTAATCATAAATTATTATCAAAATCATTCAAGCAATATCCTAGAAAAAAAATTGTTCTATATTTATCGCTATTTCAAACATTTCTGGTATTATTATACAGTTCTGCTATCAGGTTACCAGCGACGGATGATTTTCTTGAATAAAGATGCGAGTCTCTTTTCCATTTCATAAAAACTTAAACTATTTTTTACCAAAATGATTAGAACACCAAATTTTAGCCTATATTCTCGCGGTTGAAGTCTGAGGTACCAGAGAACTTTAATTATTCTGAAGGTGAAATTATTTCGGATATAAATATCACCTCAAAAACGCACAATCTTTAAAATTTTATTAAAATCATGCGAGGATACTTTCAAATAAAAAGAAGATTCCCCTATACCTTGCAATCGGGTTACACAGTTAACACGGAATTTCACGGAGATAAATCTAGTAGATTTTCATCTGAAAAAATCTAAATCATGAAATATTTACGGCTTTAGAAAGTATTTTTGCTAGTGATGTGTAATGTAAAACACAACAGTGAAAACTAATTTTCGTGAAGGTGGGGATGACTAATGTAGATTTCTTAATTGAAGATGTCTTTAAACCCATGTTTTTATCAAAATAGTTAGATCATTTACACGCAAACTATATTTCTGCAGTGTTTTGCTACTGGTATATATTAATAGTTAACTCTTAATGTTAAATTTTCTGAAAATGTTTTACTTACCGCTATGTCTCTTTTGGTTCATTTCATTTTCCTGACCTAAAAACAAACATTTTTCATTATACGGTTATTATTTTAAGAACTAATATAAAATTGTTTGTAATTTTCAATAAAAAATATTTATCGTTTGATATAAAAAGTGAAAACCTACGCGGAATGAATAATTTGTAGGATTATCGACTTTAAATGGCGTGAGTATGTTGCAGTTTTTTCCATTTATGAGCAGGGAGTTTCTAGAGTGTATAAAGGCGCTATCAGACGGAAGAACATATATTCTGAACTATAAGATATTTATTCTCAAAGCTGCCTAGCGACTTTGTTAAACTTAATCTGTTTTTTTTTTTTTTTTTTTCAGCATATAGGAAATTCAGAAATGTAAACAACGGACGCGACATTTGGCGATAACTCACAGCAAGGTGGTTTAAAAGGAAAAGAAATAGAGGATTATCTGGAGCAGGGATTCTTTGATTGGACGGTTTATGCTGAAAACTATTGAATGTGACTCAAACACATGAAAATGCGTGATATAAGAAGATATGTGCAACAAATTTCATCAGGCGAGGATTTTTCGACCGCTTTCCTCATGAAAAACCTGTTAAAATCTATTAAACCTGCCTGAAGCTGGTAAAGAATCTCTTATCAAACATCGTCTGATAGCAGCGGCGTCTTATTAAACTTAGACCCGAACAAATGCACGGGCCTGCGGGGGAGCTTGCCTGGACCCCCTTCTAGAAAGTATCTCTCGCCATCTTCGTGCACAGGAATTATGTTAAATAGGTACTCAAATGGAAAAAGTTGCGTCCATTTATTTTATTAATTACCTGTCATAGCAGTAGTGCTGTAAAGGGGGGTACATAAGATTAAGGGATGGAGTTCAGGATAGTGAAAAGGATGCGTACAGCATCTGAAGGCATGTTGAGAAGCGGGAGCAAAATTTTTTAAGCCTTTAGTGAGTGTGGGGGGGATGTCGTGCAAATCTTCAATTGTAGCGATGGGTCGCAATATAATCATGGCTTTGTGCAACATGACGACCACTTGAAGGAAGCCTCAAGAAAAGGCTTGCCCCGGGTTACAGGTGGACTAAGTCAGACCCTGATTAAACTTGATGTACAACACAGATAATATAAAAATCTGTACTGAATCAGTTTAAGTGCATATCAACTACTTAAAACACGATAAGGGCTCAGGAGATACAGCTCTTCTCATGTTTTAAGTAGTTTCCCTACTTATTACAGTACCTGTATGACAGTGTTTACACAATATTATTTGAAATAAGATTCTTATCGAGAATGCAGGTATTACTTTTCTGATAAATATTCCTTATTTGTTTTCTCTGGGTGGAGCGCAAATTAACAATGAAAACTAATTCCTTTGGGCATAAAGAAAATTAAAAAATATTACTATCTTAAGCAACTTATTATAGATTATTATCAAAATCATTCCTAGAAAAATAGTTATTCTAATTTTATCACTATTGCAATCCCTTCTGGTATTATTATATAGTTCTGATATCATATTACCAGCGACTCATAATTTTCCGTTATAAAGATGTAAATCAGAACGGATTTCCATTTCAAAATCCTGTATCCTTATATTTTTTACAAAATCATTCTAGCAGTTTCGTAGAACACCAAATCTTAGCCCATATTTTCCAGGTTGAAGGGCACGTTACCAGTGAACGTTAATTATTCTGAAAATGAAATTTTTTCAAATCTAAATGTCACCTTAAAAAAGTGAAATCTTTAAATTTTTACTAAAAACATGCGTTCACTTTCAAATATAACGAGGATTCTGCTATACTTTGAAATCGGTGTTGTCGAATTTAACAGTAAACATTAAATTTCCTAGAGACAAAAACAGATTTGTCATCTGAAAAAATTTAAAGCCTTAAATATTAAAGACTTAAGAAAATATTTTTTGCTAAATATTTAGCAAAAACCTTTGTGCAGTAAAAAAAAAAAAAAAAAAAAAAAAAATCTGCCACATTTTTGTTCAGCGGAGTGAGTGAAAGGTGAGGATGACTAATATGGATTTCTTAATTCATGAAGCCTTTAAACAACTAAGTCTTCATCAAAATCGTTTAACCATTTACGTGTAAACTAAATTTCTGTCGCATTTTGCAACCGGAGGACTAAGGGTTAACACTGAACGCTAATTTTTTTTGAAAAGGTTTTACATACCTGTCTTCTCATTTCTGTTCGTTCCCTTTTCAGTATCTGAAAATAAAAAAAAACTTCATTAAAATGCGGTTATTAATCCAAGAATTAATATTTTTTAAAATTATTAATTCAAATGAATTAATAATTTTAATAATTTGTAGCACTAAGATCTCTGCCCAATATGCTTCATTTTGATATTTTTTTGTGATCGCTGTCATTCATTTCAGCCGATAATTTTTTCACTTTCTGGTGTTTTAGGAAGAGTAGAATCACATATATTTTTTTCAATATTTTTTGAAGATGACACCTTTTGAATGTTTCCTTGTAAGTCTCCGAAATACATTTTCAAACGCGAAAAAATACTAAGTTCAAAATATTGTGAAGTCCTCGAAATTCGTGAAAAAATTCTAATTCTCGCCGGTAGATGGCAGCACCGTCATTCAAAGAAGCACCTTCCAAGGTAATGACTCATTCACTTCTGATGGCAACGCTCCCAAAAGTTTCTACTCTTCCGGTGGCAACGACCCCTCGTCCAAGATCAGGGGAAATAATCCCACCTCCACCTCACTTCGCAGCTCTTCCTCCACCCACCTCACTCCGCATCACAGATTAACATACAGATAGGACAGTGAAGCTAAAACGCGAACCGGAAATATAGTAGCACCACTAGTGTCAACAGAGGGGATCTTTGATCCAAAATTCTTTTTCTATTTCGCGAGTAGTTAGTAGCAGGTTAGTATGGGAAGTTTTCT
The DNA here is from genome assembly GCA_963930645.1 of Salticus scenicus. Classification (NCBI taxonomy): domain Eukaryota; kingdom Metazoa; phylum Arthropoda; class Arachnida; order Araneae; family Salticidae; genus Salticus; species Salticus scenicus. Next base: position 271,490,211 of record OZ005659.1, read on the forward strand.
TTTTCTTCACTTTCTATTGTTTTTGAATTCACAAAATTATCCTCAGCTATTCTTCTATGAAATAAAAATAAATTTTTATAATGTTTAAAAATATGCTTTGTGAAACATATTCATATTCAAGTACAGATTAAAATTACAAGCTGTAATTCTGAAATAACAGTATGAAATCATTAAATATTTAACGTTGCTTGGATTAAATAATACAAAATGCTTTAAAATGAAAAAATGTTTTTATTTTACGTATATTTTCAAAGTTTATTTTCTTAATATTTAGCACTTGCTTCTTAAAATAAATTGCTTTTGACAATCAAGTTTGTAAACAATAATAAAGTTGCCAAACAAAAACGTATGTGCAGTGTTCTTTCCTTGACCTTTTTCTATTACTTTTAAATTCACAAAATCATAACATTCACGGCTATTTTCTAAGAAATAAAACTAATTTTTATTATGTTTGAAAATAAATTTTGCCAAACACATTCGTGTTCAAGTGTACAAATTAATATAACAAACTGTAATGCTGAAATAGCAGTATGGTATGAAATCTTAAATATTTAATACTGCTTGGTTTAAATAATACAAAATGCTTTAAAATGAAAAATTATTTCTGGTTTATATGTATATTTTCGAAATTTATTTGCTTACTTTAGTACTTGCTTCTTAAAATATAGTGCGACCACGTTTTCTACGACTAGCAGTGAGGCCGAGTCCAAAAGTTTGGAGGGATGCAAAATTGGCCGAGAGATAGTTATTTGGCAAACATCCAGTTATTCGGTGTTCCCTTATCGTTTGTTTTCTCTCAGTCACCCCTATTTTAACACTGGACTCGTTCAATCCGCACTTGCGCAGAAGCTTCCATGGTCGCAAGAAATGCGGTTAAAGAATAAATTACTTTCGACAATCAAGTTCGTAAACAATAACAAAGTTGCCAAACGTAAACATCAATACAATGGTTAGTTGATTGGATGTTGGGTTTAACGTTGCACTAATATTACGATATGAATATAGATACAATCTAGACACGCGGCAGCGTGTCAAGCCAAGTTCAAGCAAAGGAAAAGGCTAAGTAGCGCCGAGTGTAATATTACACGAACCACTTGGTGCCACTTTTGACCCTTCTATAACTCAAAACCTCTTTAACGTAAACACATAAAACTACGTGTGTTTAATTATATCCATAAGGACATGTAAAAGCCCAAATTTCATGAAGCTAGCTCAAACGGTTTTAAAAATATGAAGGTCAAAAGGTCGTAAATTTTCTCACTGACTGACATATAGTACCTAAACCTAACCTACTTCCAGATGACCTAGAAAGATGAAATTTGGAATCCAGCTCGGTAATTGTGTGTAAGCGTAGGAAAAAATCAAAAAATCAAAAAAAGTCAAAAAATAAATTTTAGCACTGACTGACTGACTACTTCAAAACTGACTTTTATTTCTATTAAGGGCCATTGCATGACGTAACATTTTCATGTAACTGATTAGTTTTATGTTTATGAACTGTTCTTTAGAGAGTAGAAAAATACATATAGAATTTATGCGGTTCATACAAAATGTATGCATAAAATCTCTCTATATTGAAAAAAAGTAACTACCGCTGCCGCTGCCGCCTTTCAAATCGCCGCGTCTTTTTATCTTTCTTGGCTTATATTAAAAGAACTACTTCATATAAAAACATGACATTTTGTAGTTTTGTACATAAATGATCAATAAACATAATAAAGAAAACCGTTTTTCTATAAATAGAATATTTTATGAGATATACAGGGCTGAAGTGAGCAAAAAGTTTTCTGGTATAAAAGTTTTATAGACTCAAAAACTATTCATAGCAGCTCAATAATTTTTTAGCAGAAGATACTTCAATATACCGCGGAGTGCAGTGTGCAATCAGTTTTTAATTTTTACAATTTTTAAACTTTTTATAGATTTTTAAAAAAAAATTTCTTGTTTTTTTCTGCGTTCTTTTTATGCTTTTTTCTCTTTATTGCGTCTATTAAAAATACTATTTCGTATAAAAACTTGATATTTAGTAGTTTAGTTCAAAAATGTACAGTAAATACAATGAAACAAACCGTTTATCGGTAGCCTAATTATGTCAAGAGTTATATTAATTCGAAATTATCTTCATTTCTGATATAAAAATTCTCATTAAAGAAAAAATATTATTTTTTTAATTTATGTCATGTTGCCAACAAAAATATGATAAACACAATTCAATAAACTGATATCTGACTATTTAATAATAATTACATTGCTATAGTAAAAATATAGATGTTGTTGAAATTCTTGAAGCATGTGACTTAAAAATATCCATGATTTTTTTTTTTTTTTTTTTTTATGAATAGATTTTATAATATTTATTATATAAAAACTTTTTACAAATATTCAAAACATGAAACCAATTGAAATAAACTCAATTTATTTCCCGGAATAGCGTTAAAAATAAATAAATCAATAAATATGGACAGTATTTATTTTTTATTATAGTGACGTCATAGTCTTAGGACAGTGACGTCATAGTCTTGGAAAATGACGTTCGGTAAATTTTCCAGTCTACGGGAGTGGGTGGGGTCATAAGATCGTGATGTCCTCTTTGGATGAGCTTTTGATCAAATTAATATGTTTAGTTTTCAAAGTGCTACTATCAAGTGTTAAAACTAATGTATTGTGACTGTTACAGAACTTTCTTCTATATAAAATTATTGTGTTAGTTTAGCGCAATTGCATCATTTTCAGTCATCAAAATACAGAATTTTAAAAAATTACTAAGAAAAAGAAAGGAAGCAGCATCTTCTATCAAGCTATTTCCATGCAAACCGAATGAATGTAATGCCTCACATCAAGTGGCTCGAGTATTAACTTTGTAATTTCTACAAAGGTACGAACCAAGATTCAATAATCAAAAATTGCAAAAAAAAAAAAAAAAAAAAAAAAAAAAGCAAAATAGAATTTTTCTTTTTAAAGAGTTATATACACAAAAATTCTATTAAAGCTTTTTCTTGTGATAAGAATTTTGTACATAAAATTTTCTGCGATTCCAATGATAGAAACGAGATGTTTCCATCCCAAAAATTATTTAAATTTTAGTATCACCTGTTTAAAAATTTTCACTAAAGTTTATTTACATTGATTTACGAATACATATTTATACATCGAAAAAAATCCTCAAATTTAAGTGTTTTTTTTTTCTTAACTTGAAAAATTCCAGATGCGAGGGGCTACTAAAAAGCGTGGGACCCGTAGCACGTGCCTAATGTGCTACTAGTTTAAATCGCCACTGTTTATTTCTTAAAAAAAAAAAAAAAAAAAAAAAAAAAAACTTTAAAATAAATAGTAAGTTTTCTTGACAATTAAATTTATTTTTTTCTTTTTAAATAAGTATTTCTGTATTTTACTAAGTTTTCTTGACAGTTAAATTTATTTTTTTCTTTTTAAATAAGTATTTCTGTATTTTAATAGGTACTTTAACTGTCGCACAATGAGTTGTACCATAGAGTTAATGGTGGATGATACACTTGTCTTACACCATATTATTCCAATGCCTTCTGATGGGAGCTGCTTATTCCATTCGATTGGATTTTCTATATTCAATTCGACTGATACACAACAAGCCAATATGTTGCGAGCGACTATAGTCGAATATGTATGTCTGCACTGGGGAGATTTAGGCGTCTACACTTGCTCGGAAAGCGGCGATCCTTTCGGATCGGAGGAAAAGTATAAAGCAAGCATGCTTCAATCGACCACTTATGGAGCGGTTTCTGAATTAATGGCAGCTGGAGTTTTATATCCTATTAAAATTGAAGTTTATCAGGATGGCGTTCTACGTGGTTCATTCGGTGAAGTGGGTCGTCCTACAAAGCGCTTGCTCTTTTCAGGCAATCTTTCTTCAGGTCACTATGACGTTTGTGTTCCTGTAGAGCAAGACATTTTGAATGAGTTGTACACTCCTGATGCACTCGAACAGAATGAGTCTTTAAACCTAAAAGAGAACTCATTGCGCCATAAGGGCCGTCCCCCGAAGCGGAAACAAGGTCGACCTAAAACCACTGAGAAATCCCGTAAGGATCAACGTCATGAAGCTAATCAGCGTTATAGAAAATCACACCCTGAAGTGGTTCAAAATGCTGTAAAACGTTATGTGCACAAGAATCCTGAAATTCACCAAAAGGCCGTAAAACGTTACACAGAAGAGAATCCAGAGGTGCACCGGGAAAGCGCATTGCGTTATGCAGAAAAAAATCCAGATATAAATAAAAAGGCTCAGAAATTGTATTATACACGGAAAAGACTGTCGTATAAGGGAGAAAATGACGTAATAAATAATTTAACAGAAAAACTAGGAAAACGAAAAAGACTGGAAGCTGAAAAAATTGTAAAATGGGTTCTTGAGCGTCGTAAAAATATGTTAGATAACTATTGTAAAGTCTTAGATCACGTGCAAAATAAAATTGCAATTAGTATCGAAAAAATGGGACGTCTTTCATCTGACACGGATTTGCTTGATAAATTTACCATACTAGCCGGGGGATCTAAACACGTGAGTACTCAAGAACCATACTTTTATGACAGTTCTTATAAAGTAATTAGTTCGGAAGAAATTGTTCCCGTAGATGATGAGGGTCAAGCTAACATATTTATATTGCAGAATGAACAAAAGAATACATCTTGGTGTTGCAATCCCAAAATATGTTTATTAGATGAAATGGTTCTTCAAAGTTTGATACAGGTATTTCAATATTTAATTTCAAAATCGGCCATAGATATTTTTTACTTAATCTCCACACAAAATCAAGAATATTTAGGTAAACTGAAAACACTTTACAACATCAAAACTCATTTCCCTAAAATACGAACTTTAGTTAGAGAGTTTTATCAGTTAACATTTTATTGCAAAAATATAAAATCAATAGACTGTGATTTGAATTCTGTCAATGTGAATAAGCTATGTGAGTTAGGAGTGCCTTTTAATGCAAATAATGCCCATTACGATGTAAGTACCAACGAAAGTGAATTAAACGAAGATTTAATAATAGAAAAATATAAGCGAGCTTTTAATAACTTAAAAAAACGATGCAATGATGTACCGACACACTATTGCATATCTTGCCATAGGCTTCTTTGTTTACGAGACATGTCCGCCATTGCTAAATTAAGAATTCCAATTGAAACAGATATATGGAATAGATTACAACAGTTTAATGAAACATTTAATATTGAACCCAGTGATTTTATTTGTGATTTATGTTTGAAAAAAATTAGAGCTAATGATTTGCCTGCTAATTCCATTCTTAATAGTTTGCATTTTAGTAATATTCCTGAGCAATTGAGTGATCTTAATAATTATGAAAAAATATTAATCCAAAGAGCCAAGGCATTCCAAGTAGTAACTAGCTTGGTTCCAGTGGTAAACAAAATTTTACCTAATAGACAATTGATTAAAAAGGTTAAAGGGAGAACTTTCCATTTGCCATTACCTACGGAAACTACTTTAAACAAATTACCAAATCCCGAGGACCCCTTAAACCGAAACCAAGAACTTTTTATTCTCGTGCGAAGCTGTCCAACTAAAACCAAAATAATGTGGCAAGACATAGTAGATATTAACAAAGTATACAGTGCTTTAAATTATTTAAAAGAGAATAACATTCATTACGCAAACATAGTCTTGCCACAGAATTCAACAAGTTTATTGGACAATCTTGACCAAACTCTAACCCACGATATTGCAGTACATGAAAATGATCTAGAAGTAGAAAAGCAGTACTCAATTCTCACTCAGGTAACCGAAGATAAAGAAGATATTTATGAAGAGTATACAATATATCCTCTACACGAAAAAAAACAAAATGGTACAGCTTCCACGCTCTATCAGATGCTTAAAGTTAATGCAGCGCCAATCGATAATCGCAATAAGGATTTAGACACGTTATGCTTTCCAGATTTATTTAATGAGGGCAAATATGGTCAGTTTTATGATCGCGAAACTAAAATCACAAGTGCCGAATTCATAAAGTCTCGCTTAACTTCTAAAGATTCACGATTCAGACTGAACCAGCAATATTTGTTTTATTTATTGAATGACGCTAATTGGAGACAGTTAAATGCAGGTATATTTTATAAGTTAAACGTAACGAATCTCAACCAAAAATTGACAGCTCAACAATATTTAGATAAGATAGAGAAAGGCGAACTGGAAGGAGATCTGATGGCAATATTCAGTCGACTACGTAACACTGAACAATTTTGGAAAAAACCTAGAAGCGATGTTGTGTGTATGACTCGTCACTACGGACCGGCCACTTGGTTTTTAACTATCAGTCCTTCTGAGTGGAGGTGGACGGAGCTCGGAGATTATATTAAACAAATCAATGGACCCGAAGTGCGAAACAAATCCACTAGTGAGTTAGTGGCGATGGATCCAGTTTCAGCGTCACGGTTCATAGATATTAAATTTAAGGCAATGTTAGAATTTTTAACATCACCTGAGGCACCTTTAGGAGAAATTGAACATTATTTCTGGCGACGTGAATACCAGTCTAGGGGTTTACAGCACTTTCATCTAATGCTGTGGGTAAAAAATGCGCCAGTGTTACAAGAGTCGACTACTGATGAAGTGGCAGAGTTTATAAATAAATACGTAACTTGTGCTGTTCCAGACAAAAAAGTGTCGCCAACATTATACGACCGCGTTATCAATAATCAAAAGCATAAACATAACTCCTATTGTTTGCGAAAGAAAAAAACTAAATCGAGTTTTTCTACTGTTTGTAGATTTGGATTTCCTCGGCCAGTGGGCGAATCTTTAACGATTAAGAGTGTAACTGAGTCTATCGCGGCTAGAAAAACTTTAACATCTAATCGGCTCTACAATATACCTCGGAAAGAAGAATCTCGTTACATTAACGATTACAATCCAGCGATACTTCTTGCTTGGAATGGCAACATGGACTTGCAGTATGTAGGAGAAAAAACAGCAGTTTTAAATTATTATATTACTAAATATACAACTAAGGGCGAAAAAAGTCATGCAGTGGACACTTTCGATAGTATAAACTCTACCAAATCTCTCGCTAGTAGGCTCTTTAATGTTGGTCTTCGAGCTCTTAATAATAGAGAATGTGGTGCTCTTGAAGCCAGTGATACACTCTTAGGAATATCTCTTTATGGCACCGATCCGCAGACTACAATCCGATGGCTTGACGTAAATATGTATCGCAATCGAAGAGTAAAAACCAAAAAAGAGATAAACCAACTTGAATCAGATTCTACCGATATTTTCTTTCAATCTTGGGTTGATAATTATTATCCTCAACGTCCTAAGGATTTAGATAGTATGAATTTATATAATTTCGCTAGGTGGTTTGACATAGTTTCGACTCCACCCTCTTCAGGGCCAGGGGTACAAATATATAAATTATCATCTAATAAATATTTAAAGAAACGACAGAGACCTTATTTAATAAATCATTATACTTACGATGTTAATAAGCACCCAGAAAAATATTATTTTTCGCTATTGTTAATGTTTTTACCGTGGCGAGATTTAACTGTACTGAAGGCTGGTCAAAGTACTTACACTGAAGCCTTCAATCTTCTGAAAAATCAAATTAAAGACGGACTTGATTATGGAGAAATGCAGACAGAATTCTTAAATAACATAGAGAGAGCATTCGAAATGATTGAAGAAAAAGTGGGAGAAATCGAAAGAAATCGACAGGAAGAGGATCAGGAAGATGACGGTATAGAGAATCCGTTGGATTTCTTGCCAGTTGAAGCTGTAAATGCAATGGAAGATTTTAGAAATGCTAAAGATTCGGTATCAGAAGATGAGCTCGAAAAAATGACAAAAGGTTTGAATGTCGACCAAAAACGCATTTTCGATACAATTTGTAGAGCTTTATTAGACAAAAACGCCATTTTGAGATTATTTGTCAGTGGTACAGGCGGCACTGGGAAAAGTTATTTAATTAACACTATTAAAAGTTGGGTTAAAAAACGTTTAGAAAAATTAGTAGCCGTTGCAGCTCCCACTGGCATTGCCGCTTTTCATGTAAACGGTCTCACCATACACCGGCTACTCCAGCTGCCAGTAGAACACGGAAGCAGTCCGAAGTACACTCCTTTATCAGACCAAGTGTTAAAAGTTTTAAGAAGTCATTTAAGCAATGTAGTTCTTTTGATTATTGATGAAGTTTCAATGATTTCCAACGTTACATTAATGTTTATTCATCTACGGTTAACTGAAATTTATGACACTAGTGATGTGGAAGACGGCTGGTTTGGAAGAATTAATATTGTGTTATTTGGAGATCTGCTCCAGCTGCCACCAGTGCGACAACTTTCGCCATTCGAAGATATGAAGTGGTCTGATGTGCAAAAATTATTAGGTTCTCTTAGTGCACCGAATTTATGGAAACAACTATTTTCATACGACGAATTAATGATTAACATCAGACAAAAACACGACCATCTCTTCGGCGAAATATTGAATCGTATAAGAATGGGTGTCGTAACGACAACAGATCATCATACGTTAGCTCATAGACTCCTAAAATTAACTTCCCGAAATCAAAATGACCGGCTTAAAGAAATTATTGACTATTTTAAATTACTACCTGATAATACTGTTGGTTTATTCCCTACTAAAAATATGTGTAACCAATTTAATAATGCAATGTTGGAAAGTATGGAACAACCGGAAATTAAATTGAATTCAATCGATGAAATAGACTGTCCAAGGTATTTAAACAAGCGAGCAAAGGAAGTGCTCAAAAAGAACGAGGATGATTCATCATTAACCGCTGGATTAGAAAACGTTATCACGATCAAATTAGGTGCACGGGTTATGTTGCGTAGGAATATAGATGTTAGTAAAGGGCTAGTGAATGGCTCTATTGGAGTCATACAGAAAATAAACTGGGATGTCGATAAAAACAATAGTGCACGTAAAATTATTATCAAATTTAATAATTTAACTTATGAACTAGAACGTGTCAAGACTAAGTTTCAGATATTAAATAATGTATATATTCACCGGGAACAGTTCCCTATTTGCTTAGCTTACGCTATTACCATCCACAAATCGCAAGGACTTAGTCTGGACAGCGCTCTTCTCGACATAGGCACTTCGATATTTAGCAGAGGACAGGCCTACGTTGCGCTCTCCAGAGTTAAAACACTAGACGGAGTACACCTTATTAATCTAGACCCTAGTCAAATTAAGGCACAAGATAGTTCTATAGTAGAATATAACCGCCTGAGATCGTTATATCGCCCGGACTTGGCTAATTTAAGCATAAACAGGAAGCGCATTAAGAAGGTAGCAGATAATGAATGGGCAATGCGCACTATTATCTCTAACATTCAAGAGAATGTAGACAATAGTATACAAAAGAAAACCACGCAGCGGAAACGCAAGTTTCATCAAGTTTTCAAGTAATGATATCCCACCAAAAACATAAATGTAAAAAAGGAGAGCCAAGTTCAATTCAAAAATTATGCTTGGCTGAGGGCTTCGCCACAAAAAGAATGGAGATCTAAATGAGTGCCAAGTTCTATGCAAAATTGAAATATGTATTTATAGGAACAAAATAACTTTATGAACAAGTATTAAACTCTATTTCTTTGCTTTATTGGATATCTATAACAATTGCTGTTATTTAAAAATGTGAGATCTTAAAGTAGGTTAGATTTGACTTGTCCAGTTTTCATTACATCAGTCATTTTATAAACTTATTCAACATTTTAATTATGATAAAAACCTTATGTATTTAATGTATATGTATACATATGTATATAAAAACTTTACAAACGTTCTTCATGCCTAAACCAGTAACAGTATAAAAGTGAAGTACATATATGAGATTCAATGAATAAACAGGTAGCGTATTAAAAAGGTAGCAGATAAAGAATGGGCAATGCGCACTATTATCTCTAACATTCAAGAGAATGTAGTCAATAGCATAGAAAAGAAAACCACGCAGCGGAAACGCAAGAAAAAGCATTAGATTTCAATACCTGCCTAGTTTTCTTTACAAAAAGTAATGATATCCCAGCAAAAACATAAATGTAAAAAAAGAGAGCCAAGTTCAATACAAAATTTATGCTTGGCTGGGGGCTTCGCTGCAAAAAGAATGGAGATCTAAATGAGTGCCAAGTTCTATGCAAAATCGAAATATGTATTTATAGGAACAAAATAACATTATGAACAAGTATTAAACTCTATTTCTTTGCTTTATTGGATACCTATAACAACTGCTTTATTTAAAAATGTGATATCTTAAAGTAGATTAGATTTGACTTGGCCAGTTTTCATTACATCAGTCATTTTATAAAGTTATTCAACATTTTAATTCTGATAAAAACTGGCCAAGTCAAATCTAATCTACTTTAAGATATCACATTTTTAAATAAAGCAGTTGTTATAGGTATCCAATAAAGCAAAGAAATAGAGTTTAATACTTGTTCATAATGTTATTTTGTTCCTATAAATACATATTTCGATTTTGCATAGAACTTGGCACTCATTTAGATCTCCATTCTTTTTGCAGCGAAGCCCCCAGCCAAGCATAAATTTTGTATTGAACTTGGCTCTCTTTTTTTACATTTATGTTTTTGCTGGGATAAAAATAAGACTAGCGATTGTGTAAGCTGGAGAGCTCGAGAAACTTACAGCCGTTGACAATAGGGTCGTTGCAGTCAAATTCCGGTTACCGAAGAATATACGGGAGTGTCCTATCTGTATAATAATCTGTGCTCCGCATCTCCTTCTCCCACAGCACTCCTCACTCCTCTCCACCACTCACCGAGTGTTGCACAACTCTCATATACTCTGGTTCTCATAATTATAGGACACCCGTTTTTCTATATTAACTAAACACAGAACACTATTATTTAAATAAATATATTTTTTATTATTCTGAATTTCATTAATAGACTATATTTAAAAAGTTTTATCGTTTTTCTATCTTAAAAATTTTTAAATACGGTTAAAAGGATGATTTTTCAGGTGTTCACAATTAACCGCTCGAATCTTAGTAAATTTTTTTTTTTCAGTTATTCTTTTTAAATTAATATTTTATGGGGTCTCTTTTCAGGATAAAACAGTTAGACATTCTCTCTGGTATATATAAATATATACACAATTTTTTTCCTTTTTTTTTTAATATGCAGTTTCAATACCACTTAATACAGCATAGATGATGTTCTGAATACATTTAAACTATTTAAAATTGCTTTCCACTTGCATGCACTTTTCTAAGTTTTTTTCAACTTTTAGGCAATTATACAGAAGTTTCTTTCTTCAAACTATTTCCTGTTGCTCTAGAAGTAGAGCAAAAAATGTAAGTCTTGTTGAAAAAAATATTATTACCCCCAAAAATCTAACAAAAATCTGATAATTCCACGTTTAAAATTTGCGGATATTCTCTTGATGTTCATAATAATAGAAAAAATTACTAAATTCATTCTGCCTTCAGTAGAAACAGCTCCCCAGAGCACCATAGATCCACCTTTAAAATGCCCGATTCATAGCTGCCTTTCAAAAATCTGCTCTGTCTTTCGCCATCTTCAGGTCGTGCCAGTAACTGTTAAAACCATTTGGTTAATCAAGAATAAAGTACTTTTAATCCGAAAATGCAACATTTTACCATTTAATATTGTCTTTATTCAACTTTAACACAGACGTTCTTTCCCCCATTAAATGCTTATTCATTATTACAGATTTTTTATTCATTTTAACAAATTATACGACGATTATATTATAATTATAAGGACGACTAAGGCGCCCTTTGAAAAATGATCATTTCATTTTATTTATTACTCACTTCAAATAATTCCTTTGCTATAGGCATGATGACGTCATAAATTTGATTATTAAACGTGAAGTAATTCTCTGTCAAACTTCACGTTTAATAATCAAATTTATAAACAGGTTAAAGGGGTCCCGATGGGATCGCCTATATTGGGTCTAATAGCTGAATTAAAACTTAGATTAATAGAGAAAACGATTTTAGCATCGTTTAAAAATGAAATAAACTATTGGTTCCGATAAGTCGACGATGTTTTTTCAGTAATAAAAGCAAATTCAAACGTCAATGAAATAGTTGAAAAATTAAACAAAATTGACCAAAATATCCAATTTATACATGAAATAGAAAGCAACCATTGTTTAAATTATTTAGATGTTACAATCATAAGAAATGAACATAATTATGAAACAGAAACTACCATTTATCTCAAACCGAATAATAGTGACGAAATAGTTAGTAATAAATGTAAAACACCATACAGGTATAAAATTAATACAATCCAAACATACAATAGAGCGCCGATTATCTGAACTTCAATTAACCGAACTTCCAATTATCCAAACAGCTTATTTCTCTATTTATTTTTCTTTATCCGAACTTCCAATTATCCGAACAGCCTATTTCTCCCCATAAAAAAAAAATTCCTAACCGAACTTCCAATTATCCAAATTCCTGATTCCCAACATACGAAAACTGATTTGAAAGACTGTTGCATTATGGCTGCTGATTCTTGGAATCTAGAAAAATCCTCAACATTAAAAAAAGGCTTGGAATACAATTTTAAATAAAGAAAAACAATGGTTGTGGATTAGAATAATCTAGTAAAGAAAATGAGGAATGTAAAACAGTAAAGGAGATGGGAAGAATCTTAAGTTATGAAGAAAATGAAATAAACGAACAGTTAAATAGTGGGGTACATGACCTTGGATAACTGATTTTAAATGATGATGAGATTATGGATGAGATTCAAGGTGAAAAAGAAAATGAAAACGAATGCTTTGAAAATGACCCAGGTCCATCACATGACGAAGCCTTTGAATGTTTGGAAACAGCTACGAAATTATTCGAACGGCAGATCGATCCTATTCAATTAACCTGTCTAAAAAGAATGCGGTTATTAATTCAAGACTTAATATTTTTTAAAATTATTAATTCAAATGAACTAATAATTTTAATAATTTGTAACAAATGTTACATAATTGCATTTCTAACATTTCATTTAATATTACAAATCCAATTCTTTTGTAATATTCAAAAAATATATTCATCGTTCATTTATAAAAAGCGAAAACCTGTGCGGAACGAATAATTTGTGCGATTATCGACTTGAAAATGATTCGAGTATGTTGCAGTTTATTTACGAGCAGGTAGTTTTTTGAGCGCATAAGAGTAGTAAAATATTATATGGCTAATATATTATATGGCTATAATCGGTTATATATAAAAAAATGGCTATATATAAAATATATGGCTATAATATAAAAATCTACGCTGAATAAATCTGTGTGCATATTGCCTGATAGGTGACGATGTTGTACAGCTCTTCTCATAATTGATGTAGTTTCAATGTTAATTATTATCCCTTTCCGACCGAAAGCGTACAGTTGTACGGGTTAGATATCCACTCATATTTTTGCATGCGCATACTCATATGAGTATGCGATGTATATGATGTATGCGAAAGCGTATCTAAAAAGGGATTTATGTAGCAGTTTTCACGAAAATCGTTAGTCTTTCTTGAGACATCGGCATTCACCAAAGCTTGTCAAACTCAATTACTGACTGAAAAACAACAGTTACACACGAAATAGCTGTATAATCTGCTGCTTTATATACTTGTTTTATTTTTCCTTTTTATTTATTTATTTAATTTTTCAATGTCGCTATATGAAGACCCTTTCAGGTATATGTTCATTTGTGTTAGTCGTTTTCTTCAGTAAATCTGATAGGCAGTGTTCGTGCACATAGTAAAATATAGCAAAGCATTTTCACAAATTACGTTCATGCACATTGCGTTCATGTAGCATTTTCTGAAATTACGTATTGTATGCACGTATTGTATGTTTTTAAATTTAGTTTCATAAGAAAAATACCTAACACAAAATGAAAAAAAAAAAAAAAAAAAAAAAAAAAAAAAAAAAAAAATCAGTTATTTCCAAATTAAGTCCCAATATATCGAAATACTTCAAGTAGGCCTATAAACGAATCATGAATGATTTCCATTCCACAACCTACCCGAAGCATTTATTTATGCATACATAAATATATGTACACACACACACACACACACACATATGTATGTGTGTGTGTGTGTGTGTGTGTTTGTTCCATTTTGTTTCGGGCAGCCTACCAAAAATTTCCTCTATAGACGTAATATATTTCAATTCTCTTGGATGTCGCTGTACACGAACTATTTAAACCTTAACAAAAAGTTTCGAGTGGAATCACTATGATACAGATTTAGAGTACAAAGTTTGGACTGTCTGCTACTATTTGTTCGTGAGATATTCCAATAATAAACACACACAAACATATCCTAAAAACAAATCCTAAAAACATAATTTTCGGATATATGTGACCTCAAAACGTGTAAATATAACAAAAACTCAATTTCGAAAATTTGATCCAAAAACAATATTTTCTTTGCCATATATATGGGTAAGAGAATGTAAAAAATGTTCCAGAAAATATCATTTGAACACATTTTCAATGAACTAATAACATTTTATTAAATAAAACTCATATAATCTATGCGAATTTTACTGAAAAACAGATGGAAATAATTAGATATTTATAATTTTATGTAACTGTTCATTATTTATGCATGTTCATTTTTATATATTTATTTTTTAAGTATTACGTTAAGAGATAATTATGTAGTATATAAAATATATGTAATACTTTTTATAATTAATTTCTTTTTCTTAAAATTTAGCTTCAGAGATAATGCATAATCGATCTCATAAAAATGAATGTTTCATTTACAATGATTCCCAGTTAAACACCTGCTTTCAAACTGTCGCTTTGAGTATAAACAGCTACCCGATATCAGTTTTGGTGCATTACTTATTCGTTAAGGGGGAACAACACAGTAGAAGCTTTGTAAAATACATTTTTTTAAAATGAATTTTGCAATGATTGAGATAAATAAAACATTATATATTTTTTTTGTCTTATTCTACTTACCTTAATCTTCATTTTAAAATGTAAAAATTACAAAAATCAAAAAAGATATTTTTAATATAACACAATCTTTGAAACTGTGTTTTGCAATTATCGATAATTGGCTGTATGCATAACTTGAGTAAAAAGAATGCGAAACTGAATCTGTTTAGATTTTTTTAAACTATATAAATATAGTTTTCGTTGCACGTAGGTTTTTTTGAAAATTTGAATTTTTCACAAAATGGCGAAGTGTTTAAAAAAAACTCAAAAAATATTCAAAAAAAGGAGTACATATTCTTGGATTACTGAAAAACTATAAATCAAATCAAAAAACCCCTACGTGCAACGAAAACTAAACATACTGTGAACACGGTGTCAAAATTTGAAGCAAATCGGTAAAAAATTACAGTAGTTAGAGCGACAGCCGTTTTGAAAAACTTGGTTTCGAGTAAAACACGTTTAAAGTTTTATGAAAAATCATTCGTTTATAATTTATAAAATGCTTAATTTATTATTCGGTATCCAATGGAATTATCAACTTTAACATTGCAATCAGATGCTTTTATCTTTTTTGCTGAAGTACTTGTATAATCTTTTTTTTTAGTTTCATGGCGATTAAAAGGTCGTTTCCGTTTCTTCCCATCTCTATTTCGTCTTTTATAATCATGTTTTGTTGATTTTCTATCCATATGTGTGATTAATTATATTTTTTGTATATATATTTTTATATATTTAGTTATATACAAACTACTTATATAAAAAATCCTTTTTTTTAAAAATCAGAACTGTCAAATGAACACATCACTATGTATTAAAACACATCAACACTTTATTGTTTAAATAATTAACGAATTAATTTAGTTAAAACGTAAAACAGTTAAAATGATGTTACTCTACTATAACGTTTCGATAAAAGTGAGCAAATGTAACAATTAATCGCGCGAACAAGTTCACTCGCTCGTACATGTTGAAGCGCGTCACGAGTCGCATGACGCGCTTTACGTATTACGCTGTAACTTCTACATTTTAACGAAAATCAATTTAATATTTTGGCATTATAATCTTAAAAGTATAAGCTATCAAAAAATACAATAAATTTTTTTTTCATTTTTCGAAAATTTTACTGTGTTGTTCCCCCTTAAAGAATAATATCGTCTGCCTTACTGAATCTGTCTCTCGGATGTTTTATTATTTTTTTAAATTAAATCCCAGTATGTATTTCCTTTATAAACACTGTATATATTAAGTGCAAATGGCGGGAAGTTAAAAATTTCATCCTGTAAAAGTGAAGACGGAAGTTCATTGCATACATAGGAAAAATGAAGGGATTTAAAAGATCTGTAAATTACGTGGGAAAGTAAAAACCGAGAACGTAAAAAAGGGGCTGTACTGTATTTCTTTTAGTTATACATTAAAGACAGTTTATAATGAGTTATAACAATTTCTTCCTGATTTTCTGGAAATTTCTACAAAAAATCGGTATTAGATCCGTTGAAGAAAAACATCGGATCCGGATATTTTTTTCTTGCTGATACGGATCTTCTTTTTTTGCGGATATCCAAGGATACGGATACAGAGCTCTGGCACATGTCTAATTAGAAGTAAGAAAATGATCAACGCATAGGCACTTTTCACGATGAGAACGACATGTAAACGAAAGTTTATCACAATTAATTTCATTGCAATCGTTGAAAAACAACGATGTCCAACGTTGAAAAACACATCGCGAACATTTTTTAAATTATTGGGTTTTTCTTCGAGATAACTAGCTTTGTAAAATGCACATACAGCTAGATTTTTAAATTTTGGAGATGTAAGCATAAGCAAGGATCAACAGAATAATAACAAAAAGTAAATGTTCTTCCTTTTTACATATGAATAATAGCGGACGAAAAAAAAAAAATGCAATATAAATTTTATTTTCCTGTTGCACTATTCATCCGAAAAACATTTTTTCACTTGAAATAAAATGTTTTAAAAATTCAACAGAATATTTATTTTTATGTATAAAAAAATAACAAAATTAAAAGCAGACGATTAGCATTTCCTACTAGCGGCTTTGGCGTAAAATACAAATAGTAATATATATATATATATATATTACGAAGGAGAAAAATGTTCAATAAAGAAAATATTTCCCCTGAAATTATTCATTTTTTTAAATTAAAAAAAAAAAATGTTGAAATATTTTAATAATTAAAAATATATCATTATATATTTTAAAATTAAATTTAGTACATATTTCCCCTAAATTACGCATTGTTGCTGCAAATTTGCACTCTACCCTATGCTTTCGACAACACTCTCCAGCTTAGTTTGGTTTCAATAGGAATTTTATTGATTCATACTTCCCTTGTAAGTGAAAATGTCTGCAAAGAGATTCAACGAAAACATTTACTTAAATTTTACTTGCAGCTTTGGATAACATGACGCAAAATATAAATTTATTGAAATAATTTCAATTTATAATCTAAACTCAGAGAAAGTGTGATTATTTGATAGTATATTTCAAATTAAAAGCATTGTTTCATTGTGTAAATACACTAAACTAACACAAAACTAAAGTAATTGTAATGGAATCTGAAAAAAAAAAAAAAAATAAGTAACATCGATGTGTCGCTTTTTTTTTTTTTTTTTTTTTTTTTTTAACCGATAGTTTGAATTTATGAGATGCAAATGAAAATGCATTAGTGAGTAAATTTTATGTCTTTTTATGTTCAAACTGAAAATATAATGTTTACAATGTGAATGCAAAAGAAAAATGCAAATGATGAAATAAGAAAATCTATGTATATTTTAATTGATAGCAAAGCGTCACTCAAAATTTGATATCATATTTTCTAAAACACATTATCAAATTCATATTGCCATAAAATGTACTGTGCCAGAATTTTTTAATCCGTTAAAGGGTTTTGTACTCATTCGTATACGTGTATTTTGAAGGTGCTAGAAATCGATTTTTGTTTTAAAAAAAGTTATAAATAATTTTTAAAAATATTATTATCAATTTTTATCCTAAGCATAAAAAATATTAAAATCTTAATGAAACTAAAAAGTTAAAATTGTGGGAAATATGAATGAAAATCTGCAAAAAGAATTTAACTTTAGAAGCTCGAAAATTTAGATGTGTATAACTTCTAAACTTATGCAGCAAATGACTTCCATATTTGTATCTGGGGATCAAATTGACTGTTTTGATATCCGAATCAAAATCGCATGTTGCCACTAAAGAAATTAAAACACATAATTTAACACAATTTCAATATGGAGATGACCCTTTAAGCTAATTTTTTTTTTTTTCAGATACCTTAAAAAAGGTCAAAATTCCCTGACAAATGGCACCTTTGGTGTCTTTCTGCAATAAATTACTGATAAAATAAATGGGGTGTTTTCTTTTTTTTTTTTTCTTTTTTTTTTTTTCGGACTGTATACACGTTTATAATGCGTCATGAACTGACATATTAAAAATTACAAAAAAATCGGATGATAAAGGCACCTGTTGGGCGATTTTCACCAAAGTTCATAGGCGCTAACTTTTGTCAAGGTATAACTACATATTGATTTGTATGAAATTCTGAGTAGTAGTTTTTGAAATACAACTGCCACAAATTTTTGTTACAAACACATGCTTCTAAAAAAATGGTCAAATCGTGTCAAAATCGTTTTGCAAAACCAATGCTTTCTTCTATTGAGCATAGAAGAAAGTAATAAATATAGTTTAAAAAAACTGAAAAACACGCTTTTAAAGAACATCAAACTAAAAAGTGAAAAATAATTCTTAATATAAGCTGAAAACAATAATGAACGAAAAATACTAGTATAATTGTGAAAAAAGCGTGGGGTGCTTTGTGCCATATTTTTCGCATATCGAGCAACCCACGCTTTTTTCACAATTATACTAGTATTTTTCGTTCATTATTGTTTTCAGCTTATATTAAGAATTATTTTTCACTTTTTAGTTTGATGTTCTTTAAAAGCGTGTTTTTCAGTTTTTTTAAATTATATTTATTTTTCACTTTTTAGTTCGATGTGCTATGAAGAAAGCATGTTTTTTAAACTATATGTATTATTTTATTACTTATCACATAAATAGCTACAGTATGTAAGTTTTTGGTTAAAATATTATAGTATGTAATATGGCTAATATCGTTATGAATTCGATCGTGTTTCATATTTTTTTTTCCATCTCTTTTTTAAAGGACTTCTATCATCTTATAATTTTATGTCTTGCTGCAAGTATAAATGAGATTTTTTAGCAATTATTTATTATTTCTTAATCGAATCATTTCATCTAATGCTTCACTGTTACATGGGGTTTTACCTGTCAACTTTGAGCAGTCAAGTTCTTCAATTCGAATACCGTCCAAAGATCCGCACCGACTAAGTTCTACATAAGCTTGTCCAGCAGCAAACAGTCGAGAGCCCAGATAAATGACTGCATGATCAACTGTACAACCTTGCATCTTATGAACGGTCGATGTCCAACTCAGGATTAGTGGCAACATTCGTCTCTCAGCAGTTCCATAGCTATATGTTGCTGGAAATTGTTTCGGTATTGGCTTAATTACGTGTTCACCATCTGAACCGAAATTAATACGGACTGACGGGATGTCTTCCGCATATACTTGGTCCCTGCGAAAATTTGGCCAGATAATTTCTGTAATAAAGCCCATGTTACCATTCACTAAACCTTTTGACACGTCAGTGTTCGACCTTAACATTACTTTAGCTCCTACGAATATTTTTAATACATTAGGAAGACCTCCTGTTTTATTGAAAATGTCCCCATTCGACTTGCAGGCCTTCAAAAACCTATCTGTATCAATTTTGAACGGCCTAACTGTATTTCTATTTGTTTTTGCCCATAGCATCCCCTTACTGCCCCTCCTAATAATTTTACAAATTCGAAAATATCCGCAATCGATTTGTAAGTATCGAAAACCTCTATATACCAATTTTGAACGATCTAACTGTATTTTTATTTTTTTGCCCCCCTCTCCTCTCCCCCCTTCTCGCCCCTCCTAATAACTTTACACTTTCGAAAATATCCCCATTCTACCTGCAGGCCTCTTGAACCTATCTGTACCAATTTTGAACGGCCTAACTGTATTTCTATTTGTTTTTGCCCCATAGCCCCCCCTTACCGCCCCACCTCCCTACCCGCCCCTCCTAATAATTTTACAAATTCGAAAATATCCGCAATCGATTTGTAAGTATCGAAAACCTCTATGTACCAATTTTGAACGATCTGAGACTATTTTTATTTTTTTGCCCCCCCTCCCCTCCCCCACTTCTTGCCCCTTCTAATAACTTTACACAATCGAAAATATCCCCATTCGACTTGCAGGCCTCTTAAATCTATCTGTACCAATTTTGAACGGCCTAACTGTATTTCTATTTGTTTTTGCCCCATAGCCCCTCCTTACTCCCTCACCCCCCTACCCGCCCCTCCTAATAATTTTACAAATTCAAAAATATCCGCAATCGATTTGTAAGTATCGAAAATCTCTATGTACCAATTTTGAACGATCTGACACTATTTTTATTTTTTTGCCCCCTCCCTTCACCCCCTTCTTGCCCCTCCTAATAACTTTACACAATCGAAAATATCCCCATTCGACTTGCAGACCTTTAAAACCTATCTGTACCAATTTTCAACGGCCTAACTGTATTTCTATTTGTTTTTGCTCCATAGCCCCCCCTTACCGCCCCACCCCCCTACCCGCCCCTCCTAATAATTTTACAAATTCAAAAATATCCGCAATCGATTTGTAAGTATCGAAAACCTCTATGTACCAATTTTGAACGATCTGATACCATTTTTATTTTTTTGCCCCCCCCCCCTCCCCTCCCCCACTTCTTGCCCCTCCTAATAACTTTACACAATCGAAAATATCCCCATTCGACTTACAAGCCTCTTAAATCTATCTGTATCAATTTTGAACGGCCTAACTGTATTTCTATTTGTTTTTGCCCCATAGCCCCCCTTACCCCGTCACCCCCTTCCCGCCCCTCCTAATAATTTTACAAATTCAAAAATATCCGCAATCGATTTGTAAGTATCGAAAACCTCTATGTACCAATTTTGAACAATCTGACACCATTTTTTTTTTGCCCCCCCCCCTCCCCTCCCCCACTTCTTGCCCCTCCTAATAACTTTACACAATCGAAAATATCCCCATTCGACTTGCAGGCCTCTTAAATCTATCTGTACCAATTTTGAACGGCCTAACTGTATTTCTATTTGTTTTTGCCCCATAGCCCCCCCTTACCCCCTCACCCCCTACCCGCCCCTCCTAATAATTTTACAAATTCAAAAATATCCGCAATCGATTTGTAAGTGTCGAAAACCTCTATGTACCAATTTTGAACGATCTGACACCATTTTTATTTTTTTGCCCCCCCCTCCCTTCCCCCCCTCTTGCCCCTCCTAATAACTTTACACAATCGAAAATATCCCCATTCGACTTACAGGCCTCTTAAATCTATCTGTACCAATTTTGAACGGCCTAACTGTATTTATATTTGTTTTTGCCCCATAGCCCCCCCTTACCCCCTACCCGCCCCTCCTAATAATTTTACAAATTCAAAAATATCCGCAATCGATTTTTGAGTATCGAAAACCTCTATGCACCAATTTTGAACGATCTGACACTATTTTTATTTTTTTGCCCCCCCCCCCTCTTGCCCCTCCTAATAACTTTACACAATCGAAAATATCCCCATTCGACTTGCAGACCTTTAAAACCTATCTGTACCAATTTTCAACGGCCTAACTGTATTTCTATTTGTTTTTGCTCCATAGCCCCCCCCCCTTGCTGCCCCACCTGGGGGCTGAATTTCTAAAATTCCAGAAATTGGTTTTGAGACATTTGTATTAGCTGTATTTCAAAGCAAAAATTTTACGGATATCTGTTTTTTTGTTTGAGATATGAAGGATTTTTTGCAATCACGTTTTGCTCCCAGAGAAGTTACAAACAAACATACATACATACAGGTGAAGCAAAATAACACGCAAAATAACACGCAAGCAAAATAACTTGTTTTTAACACGCTTATATTAATAAGCGTGTTAAAAACAAGTCCTTCCGGCTCATTCGGAAGAGTTGGTTGATTTCTTTCTCCTCATCAAGTAGCTGCTATTTTGTTTCAAAATGGCGGCTACAAATTATTGATTGACTTGGCGATATTTCAATGATAAATCCATTTTTCAGCTTTGGTTTGAATTGATTAAATATTTCAAAAGTTACCGTGAAAACAAATTTTCAAGTGGTCGCCATTTGGAAACAATATAATGGAGCAAGTTGCACAGCAAACTCGTCCAAGATATTTAAAGCGTAAGTTCACTGTCAAACTTTGGTTCGAATCAGTGCTGTGTTTCAAATGTTATTGTTATGACAAATTTTCAAGTGGCAGTCTAAGTGACTGAGACTTGGAAACAAAATGGCGAAGCAACTTATCCAGCTAAATCATACAAGATATTTGTTAAAAGTTCAATGTTCAACTTTAGTTCAAATTAAATCAGTATTTCAAAAATTATCGTGATAAGAAATTTTCAAGTGGCACCGTGATTTCAACTGGCCACCGCTTGGGAAAAAAAGCGGAGTGAGATGCTCAGCGAACTTATCTGTGATATATGAATAAATTCTAAGTAGAAATATAAATACGCTTTATCCACTACCCAAATTTGATGCGAATTGATTTAGTATTACAAAGTATAATGACCAGGGCCGTAGCTCCCCCCCGTCCCAGCGAGAATAGGGGGCTCGGAATTTTGGTATTATCAATTGTTGAGGCAATTTGTAATATTTATTATATTTATTGGGGGGGGGGAGCTTTATTATATACTTATTTAAATTTATTTTAAATATTTTCATCCGTTTTAAAAGAGCAATGAATCTTTTTTATACTTTTCAACAAAGTTAAAAGGTGTTCATGACTTCGGTTTGTGTTTGTGCCCGCATTCTAATCCCCATAAATATTTTCAGAATTTATTCAAGACGTTATTTAAGATAAAATTAATATTGCTGCGTACGAGAGCATTCGTAAACTGTCTCCAACTTGCAGAGACTTAACGGTTTATTTACAGAATTTTTCAAAGATTACAGGTCTGTAAACCATGTATCAACTTAAATACCAGCTGACAGCTTTAAAGTCACAGCATAAACCAACACCATAGCATTAATATACAACAATAAGCTGTGATCACTAGGAGAAACTTAGCCAGGCAGAATTCTTTACAGTAAGCTAGTAGCCGAGAAACTGACTAACTTGGCCGGAATGGGTTTCTTTTTATAGCAACCTATAAACCTAGAATTTTCTGGTAATTTCTAAACTAATCAAGTCAGAGCTTAGATATTTGAGATATTGACAATAAGAATTTTCTCTCGAAGGTCGTCGAAAAAGTCGACAAATTTCGCCCCAAGGCCATTCCCTGCTTTGGTGAAGCTTTTTAACGGAATTTTAAAGGGACAGAAGCTATTTTAACACAAAAACTATGCATATTTTAATTATGCATATTTTAATTATGCATATCAATGGGATCTCTTAACTGAGAAAAGGTGAGTTTATTGGAAGGCGAAAATATTATTTTAAAATCATATTGTTTGAGAATTTTAGCTATGGTTTGACTGGATTTAGGAAAATAGGGTAAAACAATACTGATATTAGAAGAGACTGATTTAGTAGACGAAATACGAGGGAGCTGTAATTTTTGGATAGCTTTGTCTGTAATGGAAGGGTCATAACCTCTGTCAATTGCAACGGCTTTCAGGTATTTCATTTCAGATTTTAATAAAATAGGATTTGAACAAATATTAAGGGCGCGGTTTACAAAAGTATAGAAAGCAGCCATTTTTTGGTTAGGTGGGTGACATGAACGCGCATGGGGAGGAAGGGAGACTGCAAAATTTTTACGTTAGACGGTGGTTGAAAATCCATTTACAGTGCGAGAGACGAGGGTATCAAGAAATGGAAGGGAGCCATTATTTTCTATTTCATGTGTAAACTGGATATTACTGTCAATTGAATTTAAAGTTTCTAAGACATGGTCATAGAAAGACATGGTCATAGAGATATGTCGATAAGCGTGAAGGTGGCGTCAACGTAACGGGTCCAAAAAGGAAAAGATATTTTCTTAAAAAGCTTGCTTTCGAAATAGTGCATGTAAATATCTGCGAGAATTGGAGAGAGAGAGGGTAACCCATGGCTAAACCTTCAGACTGACGATAGAATTTATTTTGGAAAGAAAAAGTGGTTTGTGATAAACAAATGCGGGTAAGAGAAATTAATTCTTGTATTTGAAAAGATGTGAAATGAAACTCTTTTAATCTATTTTCGAGACAGCAGAGGGCGCCACTTATTGGAACATTAGTGAAAAGAAATTTTACATCAAAAGAAACCATAGTGAGATTAGTGTGAGGGCAGTTTTGAATAATTTTTGCAAATTTTATGGAATTCTTAACAGTATAACTATTAGCAGCACGAAAGGGAGCAAAAATTGCGGTGAGAAATTTAGCTAAATTATAGGAAGCAGTACCGATATTAGAGACTATGGGACGAAATGGAATATTGGGTTTGTGAACTTTCGGTAAAGCATAAAATCTGGCACAATTAGCAATAGAAGGGATAAGATGAGATTTAGTCTCCAATAACAATGAACAAACAATGAGTCCAATAACAAGAAGCAAGATTTTATAGCAGATTTAATTTTATTTAACTCTTGAGTAGAGGGGTCACGGGGCAGAGAAATATATGGGCCATCATTAATTAATACGGTAACACTTTCAATGTATTGTTTTTTATCCAATGTATTGTTTTTTATCCACTTCTCCTGACTCAGAATCCTTTTTGCACTGAAGATGGTATGCTTTAGGCTACCGAAACAGTTGTATGCATTTACAATATTTTTCTTTGGCGTTTCTGACGTACTAGTTTATTCGGGTTTTAATGGATCGGTGATTAAAAGATCTGGACGTACTCCTTGCTTGTCCTCGAGAGACAGATGCCGTGTGCTTTCGCTCGCTGCACACAATAAGATGACCACTACAGACATTGAAAATGCTTTGAAACTGAATTGTTCAAGGAGAACCATTCGTAGAGTGTTGCATAATGCTTCCTATGGGAAATATAAAAAACTGAAGAAAAAACCACCGCTTCTAAGCCGGCACAAAATGGAACGGCTAAACTTCGCTAAACAAACTATGGCCTGGACCTTCAAATGGTACTCTGCGTTATTTTCTGAAGAAAAAAAGTTTAACCTGGATGGTCCTGACAGGTTCTAATATTATTGGTATGATTAACGGAAGTCTCCTCATGTACTAATGAGCCGCCAAATGGGTGGAGGCTCAGTAATGGTTTGGGCTGGTTTTTCGCGCATTCAAGAATGAATTCCTAAAAGTATAAGCATATTCTTAAAGATTAACTAGCCATATACGGTGAACTTATTTGTGGCAAAAACTACACTTTTCAGCACGATAACGTGTCGGTTCATGCATCACACGAAACAAAAAAGTGGCTTTCAGAGCAAAATATCAATGCTCTCCCGTGGCTTTCTCGCTCCCCAGATTTAAATCCCACCGAAAACTTGTGGGGGATCTTAGCTCGTGCGGTTTACCGAAATGGGAGGCAGTTTATATGTGTCGAAGACCTAAAGAATACTATAAAATGTGCTTGGGAAGAACTGTCTTGCGATATTGTTTTAGAATTGATAGATTCGATGCCGAATCGCATCTTTCATGTTATAAAAAAAAATCTGATGTGGGCACCACATGACTTCCTTATACACTTTTAGAAATATACATAATGTTAAAAAACCTTGTCACTGAACCCGAAACATTTGGCTAAAAATATTTTTAAAAAATGCATGCATACGTAATAAAAAATAAAATTGTGCCTTGAGGGGACTCATGTCAAAGTTGTGCCATGGGGGGGACTCATGTCAAAGTTGTGCCTTGGGGGGGACTCATGTCAAAGTTGTGCCTTGGGGGGACTCATATCAAAGTTGTGCCTTGGGGGGACTCATGTCAAAGTTGTACCTTGGGGGGGACTCATGTCAAAGTTGGGCCTGGGGGAGGACTCATGTCAAAGTTGGGCCTTGGGGGGACTCATGTCAAAGTTGGGCCTGGGGGGGGACTCATGTCAAAGTTGTACCTTGGGGGGGGACTCATGTCAAAGTTGTGCCTTGGGGGGGACTCATGTCAAAGTTGTGCCTTGGGGGACTCATGTCAAAGTTGTACCTTGGGGGGACTCATGTCAAAGTCGTGCCTTGGGGAGGGGACTCATGTCAAAGTTGTGCCTTGGGGGGGACTCATGTCAAAGTTGGGCCTTGGGGGGACTCATGTCAAAGTTGGGCGTGGGTCGGACTCATGTCAAAGTTGTACCTTGGGGGGGACTCATGTCAAAGTTGTGCCTTGGAGGACTCATATCAAAGTTGTACCTTGGGGAGGGGACTCATGTCAAAGTAGTGCCTTGGGGAGGACTCATGTCAAAGTTGTGCCTTGGGGGGACTCATGTCAAAGTTGTACCTTGGGGGGGACTCATGTCAAAGTTGTGCCTTGGGGGGGACTCATGTCAAAGTTGTGCCTTGGGGGGGGACTCATGTCAACGTGTTCTGAACTTTTCTGAAAGTTTCAAATGTCTAGCTAGTCGAGAAGTCAGTTAAATTGCAAGATTTGTCCAAACCGTTTTTTGATACATTTTGCCCATTATGAACCTAATTTTCCTAAATATCTCCAAAACGGAAAATCATATAAAGTCCATAAAGGGAGGTGCACAACTAGATGTTATAACAAACCTATGTACCAATTCGCAACTTTCTACGTCCAACCGTTTTTGAGTTATGCGACATACACCCACCCACACACACACACAGACACACATACATACAGACGTCACGAAAAATCGTGTAAAGTTGCTTATATCTCTAAAACGAGAGCTCGTGTTAAGACGAAACTTGCACGTGTGCAACTAGACATCATGACTGCCACACGTATAAATTGGCAACATTCAGCGATCATTCGTTTTCGAGCAATGTGAAATACAAAATCCATTTCGCAAATCGGGATTACTATACTTCCTTATACTTTGTATAAGGAAGTAACAATGGCGGCTCCACCAAATATTGAATAACTATGTTAGAGGATTTTCTTTTAGACCATTAGTGTCTGCTAATTATGTTGACCACTGTATTTGGAAAAAACGGTTGAGGTCTTATAATTTTGTCCATTATCTTTTTAAGTTTTTTCATTAAATTGTATGAACATATCATTATTAATTATTATAATAACTAGCAGGCTATGCCCGCGTCGCTGGTCACTATTTTTAAATGAATCACTATAGTTAATGAATTCTCAAAATTACATCAATTTTTATCATGCAAAAAAAAAGAGAAAAAAAAAATGTGATTGGAAAAAATGGGTCCCCCCTGCCTTTGGCAGCGCAGGCAGTTGTGCGCTGCGCGCGCGCATTTATATTCAACACTCTTAATGAATCACTATATTATCGTAAGGAAAAAACGCAAATAAAAAAAATTCTTCCATCAGTGGAATAATCGGTTCGGGCCACCACTGCCTGCGGCAGTGCATACAGGTGCGCAAGGCTCGCATGCTCCTTCACCTACCGTTCCCGCCTCTCCTAATTATTTTAGACTTTAAAAAATACTCGCAGTCGTTTTTTCGGGCTTTTAACCTAATAAGACTAATTTCCAACATTTTATCTGAATTTCTTTATTTTTAACCTTGCGCCCGATCCCTTCCCGCCCTTCGTAATAATTCTGTACTTTCGAAAATATTAGCAATCGATTTATCGGGCCTTAAAACCTAACAACACTAATTTTCTGCACTCTAACTCTTATTTATATATTTTTGCCCTTTCACCTCCCTTCCCGTCTATCCAAATAACTTTACAAATTCGAAAATATACGCAATCAATTTGTAAGTATCAAAAACCTCTATGTACCAATTTTGAACGACCTAACTCTATTTTTATTTTCTGCCCCTCCGTCCCCTCCTAATAACTTTACAAATTCAAAAATATCCGCAATCGGTTTGTAAGTATCAAAAACCTCTATGTACCAATTTTGAACGACCTAACTCTATTTTTATTTTTTGCCCCTCCGTCCCCTCCTCCCGCCCCTCCTAATAACTTTACAAATTCGAAAATATCCGCAATCGATTTGTAGGTATCAAAAACCTTTTTGTACCAATTTTGAACGGTCTAACTCTATTTTTATTTTTTTTTGCCCCTCCGCCCCCACACACACCTTCCTATTTTTTTCTGTTTGCAATATAAAGGATTATTTCAAATTACGTTTTGCCCCTTCACCTCCCCTCTTCGGGGCTGAATTTCGAAAATTCCAGAAATCAGTTTTTAGGTATTTGTATTAGCTATATATTAGAGCAAAAATTTCACAGATATCTGTTTTTCTGTTTGAGATATATAGGAGTATGTGAAACCACGTTTTGCGCATGTGAAATCACGTTTTGCCCCCCTTTCCCCCCTTGGGGTCCGAACTTCTAAAATTCCAGAAATTCGTTTTTAGATAATTAAATTAGCTATATTATAAAGCAAAAATTTTGCTGTTTTTTTCTTTGAGATATGAAGGTTTTTGTGAAATCACATTTTGCCCCCTAAGCCCCATTGGGGGGCGAATTTCGCAAAATCGCTTCTTAGGGGGTGCTTACACTATATGTTCTATAATCTGACCTAGTTTCGAGTCAGTGGCTCCAGTAGATTTTGCTGTGCGTTGATGAGTGAGTGAGTGAGTTTAAGTACTCTTTTATATGTATAGATAATAACGACCATCTTCTGTCAGGAACAATTCCGCTTCAAAAGAGACTTTTGGTGGCCTTTTTTTTTCTTAGAAATGCTATGTATTTTTATTTATTTTTAATTAATCTGCATAAATGTTACATCATTAGAAAGATCTTTCAAAACTGAACATTTTTTGTGCTTACATTTTTCTCTTGATCTCAATATGTGAAAAAATTTCAACGAAAGTTTATAACTACCATTGCAATAGAGTTCTAACAACCACGTGACTTTCTTCTTAGAAACCGTACTTTGCTGAAGGACAACGCTAATTTTTCCATGCCTTTGGAAGCGTAGTAGTCGAATTTTTTTATGCTTTTGCAAATACATTTACAACACTGTGTTACAATAAATTTATAACACTATTCCGCATTGATAAAATGGGTCAGTGAGGTCAACTGTCCCTCAGCAAACATGCTCGTGACGTCATCTGTTAGAACTCTATTCTAAAATACCCATGGAGGATAAAATTAAAATGTAATATAAAATTCAATCATAAAAATTACGAGCTAATAGTTATTACATCATTTTCTTGCAATCATGATAATGTACTTATCTGATACTAGCAGGCTTTGCCCGCTTCGCTGGACATTAAACTTAAATGAGTTGTCAAAATCCCATATCTTTATTAATAACCCAAGTTCTCGCTGTGATTGGTAGAGGTTTTCTCGCTCGCAAAGTGAGGAGTCTAGGTCTCCACTGTCTTCGGCACAACTTACCCACTTCTTACTTCCCCTTCCTCAGCGGGTGAGTTCGAAGTTTTGCAAAATCACACTAATGTACATAATGCGTACACTTAATCAATATACAGTCTGGGTCCCCACTGCCTTAGGCACAACTTACCCACTTGTTACTTCCCCTTCCTCAGTGGGTGAGTTCGAAGTTTTGCAAAATCCCACTAACGTACATAATGCGTACACTTAATCAATATCCGCACACCAAAATTCGCCATTCTAAGATAATTCAAAGCGAATTCAAACAGAAAAACATGTTTTTACACATGTTTATTGGGAACGACTTCAGTATAAACCCACAACGATATTTGGCGATTTTTTTTGTTGGCGATTATGGCTAAATCATAAATCTAAAAATCATAAATCTAAAAATCATAAATCATATATGATAAATGATAAAATCATAATCTAAATCATAAATCCAAAATAAGCAATATATTAGGCTGCCATATTATATCGCAAACAGTCCAGAACGACATCGTTATCCTTCAAAACAACGCCAAAGAAAAATCGCCAAATTCAGCTGTGGGGTTATACAGAAGTTATACCGTTTATTGCCCTCCAACTCCGAGAAGGAGGGGAGATTTCGAATTTCGTGAAATCCAGTTACAATAAGAGCCGGATGCAAACAAACAATTTACGCACCAAATTTCGTGACCACAGAAGTCTTTAATAGAAAATATAAATAAATAAGTACAAAATGCACAGCTTTAGTATGGGAACCCTTTGGTGACTTTAAATATTTTAAGCTATTTTTGCGATGAACTGAATTGGCTATCGCAATTGTGCAATCAAAGATCTTGGCGAGAAACGTCCGAGCTACTTCGGTTCCGAATTTCAAATTTTGCCAAAGGGATCCAATACTAAAGCTGTTCCATATCGAATCTAGGTTGAAAACGGAAAAAGGGTAAAATAAATTAGAAATATCAGACCTATATTTATAAATTTGGTACCAAATGAAAGAGGCGATTTTTCTGAATCCAGGGGTGTAAACAGTTTTTCGATGCGACAATTAGATATTAAAAAAATAACTAAAGTATGAAATTTAAGTGGCAACGGAAAAACGGAAAAAGGGGAAAATAAATTAGAAGTATCAGACCTATCGTTACAAATTCAGTACCAAATTAAAGAGATGATTTTTCTGAATCCTGGGGTGTAAACAGTTTTTCGATACGACAATTAGATGTTTTAAAATTAACTAAAGTATGAAACTCAGATGGCAAAACTTCATTTAAATCTTTTCATAATTTGTAGTGCGATTCACGCGAATGAAAAAAGTCTTTATCTTAAAAATTTATTTTTGCATTTTATTTTTCCATTCAAAGCGTTTTAGTGAAAAAATATTTATGGCGCATGCGCAGGCGTTTTTTACCCACAATTTAAACACTAATTAGAATTTTGAAAATTTCGATAGATATAATTTTAAGTTGGGTGAAGACCTAAGTTTCTGCCAAGCGCCGTTGAATTCCGTCCAGCCGTTCTCGAGTGATGCCCGGACAAACGTGTTTTAGTCTTTTACCCCCCAGGGGGGAACGGGGGAGAATTTCTGAAAAGTTGATGGATATAATTTTAAGTTGAGTGAATACCTAAATCCCTGCCAAGCATCGTTGAATTCCGTCCAGCCGTTCTCAAGTGATGCCCGGACAAAAAAAGCGACATTCGGACACGATGACACACACACAGACACACAGGCAAAATTTTCTGAAGTCATTTTCGGCTTTCATGGGGTGTAAAACGTGAAGATATCGCAAAATTTTTCGATTCCGACAAATTTACAGACAAAACTCTGATTTTATTAATATAGATAAACAAACAGTTGATTGTGACGTCATATTTATCAAATGAGTTAAAATAAATATGGTTACAAATAAGGTACCTAAGGTTACTTCGTTACAAATAGGGTACCTTTCATTTGGTACCTTATTTGTAACGAAGTTTTGATTAGATATTTTAGAATTAATTAAAAAAAGAAAATAATTTCAAAATTGGACATTTAAATTTATGGTTGTTGCCAAAAAAATTTACCAGTTATTGTTTTATATATATATATATATATATATACACTAAGCGACAAAAAAAGAAAGCCGCACTTGGATGTTTTCCTTTTCGCCTTCTACAACCTCTAATTTTATCGTTTAAAAAGCAAATTTCCGAACAGATTTTACTATGTTGTCTTCCACATACACTTTAGCTTTGAGTCCAGTGTTAAAAACAAAATGCAATTGTCAGGAAAATTGTAATTTTAGAATTTATTTCAAAAATGGTAAGAATAAGTCAGTTAACGATGCCACAAAAAGTATTAGTTTTTGAATGAAAATCAAAAAATATTTTAATACGTGAGATGGCAAAATAATTAAATGTTAACGAAATATTGGTAAAAGGGTTTTCAGCAAGATATAAACATTTTTGGCCGTTTAAACTGGAAATTTGGTTTTAGGTGGGCACACTGCTCATCCAAGCAAGATGACCGTAAGTTAGAAAGCCATTGCTTATAAAATCGGTTTGTATTACATTTTGAACATAAGAGCTTCAGAAAAAGTGTTTAGTAGCATAATTTCTTTAACTACAGTACAATAACTAATAAACAAAACATGTTTAAATGGCAGAAAATTTGAAAAAAATCCATTCTTAGAGTAGAGAAGTAGAAAAGCAAGACCTCAGATGGCTAAAAAAAATTAAGAAATGATTAGTAAATTATTGGGCTGAACTGGTTATCTCTGATGAGTCAAGGTTAACTTATTTCTAGTTAAAGAAAACAAGCAGATCTGACAACGAAAATATGGCCGACTTAATGAAAATCGCACTTTTAAAACAGTGACACATTCTCCGTACATTATAGTACGGAGGTGCATAACTTTTCAAACACTCGGGAAAATTTTTATGCTCAAGGGATCAATTAACTCGAAATAAAACACAATCTGCTTAAAAGTGGTGCCTGACCGACTATTTTACAGGTATCTTGAACGTTTCCGTAAAAAGCATTTGAAGATAATAAGGCACCTTACTACACCGCGTCTGTCGTCTGTGGTAAGTTTATTAACTTCAAATTGTCAAAATTTCTAATACATTCCGATGAAAACCTAATATTTTGTAAGCAATCATATCTTTTTTCACTTTAAGTTAAATACCACAAAGGATATAGTAGAATTTCTTCTTTACCAGACATGGAAATAGTCAAAATCGCGATCCGCTCGAAAATGTTTCGTCTATAAAAAGGCGGGGGAGAGGTGAGAGGATTCGAAATTTGCAGCCTATAACTCCGCCAGAACTAGAAAAAATTATTTGTGATATTTGGCACATTGAAATTTTTGAGATTTATATTAAAACACTGTATAAAACTATGCCATTGTGCATTAATGCAGTAATTCCATATAAAGGTGGAATTAACCCAATGCTGAATACATATTTTTAACAAAAAATTGCTTAGATCTAAGAAATAAATAGTTTTATTTCATATATTAATATAAAACTTGTTTATTTCATATAATAAATCAAAACAGAATGCAAAGTGTATGGTTATTGCATTATGTTCAAAAAGAAAGTTTTATGCATATTTTTAAAAAGTTCTTCGTAAAGTGCAATAAAGCGAATTATTAAATCAAAAATATACATAGGTACCATTTCATCCCTTTGGTATTATGCAAACAACACAGTTTTATTTGTTTCAAACTTTAATTTTAATGTTATTACAAATAAAAAAGGTATAAGTCATTTTTTCTGCAGTGCGGCTTATTTTTTGTCGCTTAATGTATATATATTTTGAGGGTGGGGGGGGGGGGCATAAGATGAAATAATGTTTTCACGTGAAAAATTAAAAATTAAAAAATATCAAATTTGCCCATGCATATAAAAATTACTTATTAAAACGAATCGAAGAAGGAAGCGAAATAAGTACTCAGTTATATTACGGTAAATACGATATGTTATATTAGACCTATCGTCCATGGTTAATATATATTTTCGTTAAAAGAAATAGTTTGTTCGTTCGGTGCAACTTGCATATTAGTCCCGTCAGGTGCAACTTGCACATTAGTCCCCTTTAAATGTAGTGTCCAGCGAAGCTGGCAAAGCATTCGTTGAATCACTACCCTAACTGATTTCACATTCCGTCATTTTTGACGGGGTTATATACTAGTTATAAAATAATTATATACGGTAACAGAATAAATTTATGTTTTTGACGTACTTGATAAAACATGTTTAAGCTCTGAATCTTTTCTTTCACTATCTATCGAATTAGATAGGTGTCTTATAATTATGTCCACCACTGTAGATAGATAGATAGGTAAACGAAGTGATTGCTATAGGTCGATTTCTAAAGAAATCAACCTAATAAAACAAATGAAATATATTACAACACACTTACTTGGTTTTCCTAGCATTCGTCGTGCCGCTTCCATCATCATATCCCTAATCGTTTCATTCTTTTTTTGATGTTCACAGTTCCCAGCACAGTAGTCTGGAAATATCAAACTGATCATTTTAGAATAGTTACGAGATTTTAATAAAATTCACTTTATATATACATATAGTTAATTAAATACCCCACTAATGTTCCACAGGCATTATTTTCAAAGCCAACAGACGAATGGCGCTGGACTCGTAACCAATTCGTCCAAACTTCTTGCAATTTTCGCGTGAATAGAGTCCACCTCAGGAAAGACACCTCCTCCTGGTCTAGGATGAACTCACTCCACCATTTTAAAGAATTAGATTTAGATGCACGCATTCCATTTGTTTCTAACTAGTGCTACCTTGGCTACCTTTTTTCATAAATGATGAAAATGTGTCGATTTTTATATTTGTTATTTGGAGTATACTACTTTAAAATCTCCGTCTCGGAGCTTTTTAACACTCGATATTTTCCGGCATACTCATCATACGGTAGGCTGGTCTAAGAGTACGCAATCCCAGGAGTCATGATGTTGCTTGCGATATGTGTCTAACTTCAGCGTTATTTTGAAGTGCAAGCTAGTGCACAAGCCAGTGCAAAAAAGTATAAAACCTACAAAAACACCGAAATTAGGAAATTTGAAATATTTTTACTTATTTTCTTAAATATTTATAGCATTTTGGAAGTATTATTGTGATAAAACTACAAATATTTAAAAAGTCAAGAAACTAAACTAAGCCTCAGAGCGAGAGTGATTCAGGTTAAGGCTCCTATACACTGTTAAAAAAATGCAGAAAAAATACAGAAATTCTCTGTAATTTCAGA
Source organism: Salticus scenicus (assembly GCA_963930645.1). Lineage (NCBI taxonomy): Eukaryota > Metazoa > Arthropoda > Arachnida > Araneae > Salticidae > Salticus > Salticus scenicus. The sequence goes on from OZ005659.1 coordinate 271,524,947, forward strand.
AAAAAGGCGTAAATTACGGAAAAATTACGTAGACAAAACGTATTTTACGACTTTTTTTTTCTGAAATTACAGAGAATTTCTGTATTTTTTCTGCATTTTTTTAACAGTGTATGTACGAGCTGGCGCATCAGACATTTTGTTGCCTTAGGGTTGCCGCATGTACCCAGCGTGATAAACAAACGGCAGCCATTGTTTCTATCGCCTTGCTCGTAATTTTAGTTAAATAAACTGCAATATGGGAGGTTGTTCAGCGATAAACTGCAGTAAACACTCCAGAAAAGGACACAAAATGTTTAGGTTTCCTTCGGATAATGTAAGAAGGAGAAAATGGGCAGCGAATTATCATCCAGATTCCTGGTTACCGGGACCTAATGCAGAGCTTTGCATAGTAAGTTTCACTTATATTTTTCTTTGCATTTCTGACATTTATATAGTAAAAAAAAAAAAAAAAAGTATTATTTAAATCTAAATATATACATATAACCATAAATTATTACACACTTTTTTACTGTGTGTTTGTAGAGTCTTGGCGACGTTTTTTAGGTTCGCCAATTTTTTTTGTTTCCCTGTCCTAATGGTATATATTTTTTTAATTGAACTTTTAATTAATTAATTATTTTGTTTTATTTTTAGACTAGTATATAACCCCGTCAAAAATGACGAAATGTGGAATCAATGAACGTAGTGAATCAACGAAGGATTTGCCTGCTTCGCTGGTCACTATTTTTAAAGGAAACTCTTTTATATATCTTTATAAAAAAAAAAAAAAAAAAATCATGAAATTTCTCAAAAGCTCGCTTCCTGTCCACGCTGCCTTCAGCAGCAACCCACTCATTTGCAGACTCTCGGGTGCCTGTGACAATAGCTTACCAGTGGGCTTCCATTTGGGTCATTATCAGATGACAGTTTCGAAACGGGCAGTATCGAAAAAATTGAAGAAGCAAATTTATATTTAAACCCCAGTTACATATATGAACAACACGATACGTGATGCACATAATATTTTCTTTCACGCTATTTTCTACATTTTTTTGATTTATTCGACCAACTATAAAATGACAACAATTTCACGCGAAATATGTTATAATATGTTATGATCGGCTACATCTATGTCACGAGACAATTATATTTTGTGGTTATAATAGTAGTTGAGTTAGTTAATAGTAGTTGGTGTATAGAAAAATAAATATTTAAATCTGACAGTCATAGTACAACCTTAATATAGCTCCCCTTGTCGACTTTTGAATTGTTATCGCCATTTTAGATAAAAATACATAATTTATGTGATTATTTTTTCTCTTTCTTTCTTTTCTTTTTCCTTTTCTTTCTTTTCTGTTTTTGAATATTTTATAATTTATTTATATTTTTGATGCGCAAACTTGGCTTAAAGTGGCTTTCAAAAAGAAGAGTTCTTGGCGAAAAATGTCCGATCTATTTCAGAATCAAAATTTTAAAATATTACGCAGGATTATCAATGAATTAGCTTCCATGCCAAGCACGATTCATCCGTGCCAAAAACGTTTAAACAAAACTATTTAAACAAAACAAAAAAGAAAAAAATCTAAAATTCAAATATATTAAAAAAGATTATGGTTGTTTTTTTACTCCAATTTTCATATGCATGAGAAAATTTAATCTTCTATATAATATTGCTCTAACGTGGTCCAGTTACGATTAATTTTTTTAGAAACATTTACGATAGTGATTTAATAAAATACGCGACAATGAAAAATAGTACATAAGCAATATTTAAGCACGCGGACTCGGTCCAGCGATCTAATAAAAAATGACGGCATTTGTACGATGAGATCATTTTACAGAAAAAATGTATTTTTAAAGGTTGTCCTTTTACAATCTTTGCAAGCGTCATTTTAAATATAGCAATATTTTAATGATATAATCCCCATATGAACTTTTGTCATAAATTGGCTAAAAAATGCAATAATAAAAGTATAATCAAAGTAGGTACTAATTTTTTTTAACACAAAATTATGCAAAAATAAATAAATTAATGAAAATGTATCGCCAACATAGTGACAAAAATTTAAAAATCGCCATGAGGGTCTTATACTAAATCTGTCCTGCCTCACGAAGTATGACAATTAGGTCGTTAAACATGAATTTTATTTTTAAGTCATTCGTGAATGATATTGGTTTGATTATCATTAGCATTTCATCTCACAATATTAATTTGTTTCTAATAATAATTTGGCTTCTGATGAATTAAATTAAAATTGGGTGGAAAATATTCATAAGGTTTATGAGTTTCAAATTTTAAAGTTAAATAAGAAAAGGAATAAAGTGCGAAAGTTTCGCACGGGTTTGCTATCCGCGATTGTAATGAAATGCTCGCCCTCTGGTGGGATAAGGTGAAATTATCCTACCACTGAAAGCTTTCACGCTGAAACAATGATAGAACAACAAGAAAGCACAATAATAATACACGTGGCAATTATTACACGTGGCAATATTTACTAACAACTGCAGTTGAGAGAGCGCCATCTATCGATCATTACAAACGCGGATTATTTTATATTTTTTTTATTTTTCGCGTGAAAGCATATTTCATTTTATGCTAAAAATAAATAAATAAATGACTGGTAAATTTTCTTTGTTTACAATAATAAATTTAAATGTCCAAATTTGAAGTTATTGCCAGGTTATTATTTTCATATTTTAATTGATTTAAAAAAAAATCTAATCAAAACTTCGTTACAAATAAGAAAATCCCTTTTCGGCAAGCTTAAAGGCAAAGGTAGATTCCTTTACGTTAATATTACAAATGTAAAGAAATTTTACATATGCATTAATACTTAGCCAATGGCTTTGTTCTCACACATTGCATTATTTACGTAGCTATTCTGCTTTCAAGAAATTTAACTTTCAACTGCAAAAGGGTTTTATTCATTCTACTTAAAATTTTAGGCTAGATTTATTGGTTTGTAAACGTTTCAATTTTTTAAAATTCAAGCTCATAATCATTCAACAAATAGAAAAAGATATACAATACCAGCAATAGTGAATCCGGGAGGGGGCTATTGAGCTACACCCCCCTCCCCACCAGAGCCTGATTAAGGGGGAAGCACACATTATTTATACTTACACCGTTATTTTTTAACAAATACTTTCCTCCTATAATAAACACAAAATTCTCATTCAAAATTATTTTAAAAGAATTCTGGTGTCTAATAACGGTGAGTAAATTGGATTGTTTTACAACGTTCATTTTTTATAAAAAATATTTCCTCGTCAAAGCGTGGAATTTCTATGACATGAAGTAAAAAATATTCCGGTGAGAGCGGAGATAATGTGTGCTTCTCCCTTAATCAGGCTCTGCTCCCCACCCAAGTTTAATCAAAATTATAAATTTTAATCAAAATCCACATAACTGTTGTTCAATATCTTTCTTTTAAAGAAAAATAATAGAAACGTGAAAATGCACTAGTGACCTTACTATGGTCAAGCACTGGTAAGCCTGGCGTTACTATGGTCAAGTCAAATACAGTTAAGTGGTAGCAGTTTTTGACTTGGCGACAACATTCGAACGAAAATTTTGACTTGGCGACAAAATTCGTTGTCTGACGAAAATGTTTGGCGAGCTTGGCGATGGAGAAAGGCAGTTTTGGCGTCATTATATTTTCTTCCCGCGCGAAAACCTCATATCTCTTCATGTCTTCACAGACCATTATCTTGTTTCCACAAGATAAAAAGTCAAAGGAAGCTGTAACGTATTACTCTCAATCGTAAATTTTAAATTCTTGCCTAAACCGGCATTCTAAACTATTCACCACAAACGATATTTGTATTAAGATTGACGTAATATTTAAATTTTACATTTTTAAATGATTAATTAAAGCGTTTAACAAGGTTTTTAATTAACACACTTTTATTAACTTGATATGATGCAATTATTAATGTATGTAACGGAATTTTGCAATTCAATTTTCGGCAACTTCTTGCAGTGGCGGATCCAGAACTTGACTTTTTTTTTTTTTTTTGGGGGGGGGGGGGGCTAAGATTTTTCAAAGTGTTGTTATAGACCAATAAAAAATTTACAATTGCAATGTTCAATTGTGAATGTCAGTGTTTTGGGGGGGCTTCAGCACCCCCCCCCCCTTAAATCCGCCACTGACTTCTTGTCCGAAGGACCTGAAATTTTGCACACGACTTCATAATCAATGACAATACTAGATACAAGTGTTTCCAGGCACTTTTCTCATCAGGGGCAGGTTCCAAGGGCAAACAAAAAGTCTATACTTATACAAAACTATCGTATGTGACACCAGATTTGGACGTATTTATATAATGTTGAGTAGCAACAATTAATTTCTTTTACTAAACATTTAAAAGTATGTAATAGTTTTCTAAAACCTTTATTAGTTCATTTTTCAATAAAAGAGTGTTCTTTATTTTTTAAAATGGTATAATTTTATTTATCAAAATAAGGGGATTCGAGCAATGAAATATTTTAATTTAAATTTAAGTTTTTATGGAAATGAACTTCAACGGAAAATTCATTAAAATCATTCCTAGTTCATTTGTCAAGGGGATAATACATAAATGTCCCCAAAATTTATTACTTTTTCTATCATGCCGGTTTAATTCGTTTAGCATCGATTTACACGATTTTTTTTTTTTTAACGATGACATTTATCTTTTACATTATAGCATATATGTCATAAAGCTAAGTCTAAATCTGCTTAGCCTAAGATATGCTGATTTTATTTACATATTTATTTACATATTTATTAACTTTTGTTTTATTTGTTTAAAATCACGGATAAAATTTTATTTCATTTTTCTCAGTACATTGTTATAATTGTGACGTCATATTTTCTGTTAAATTACACATTTTTTTTTTTTTTTTTAAATCAGTTTATTATATTGTTTAAAAACATGATTAAAATTTTATCATATTATCACTGATCTTTTTTATTATCGTTTGCACGTGACATAAGCATCAGTTTATAAATTTTTGCAATGAAAGCTATAGAAAATGTCGGCTTCAACACAAATGATGAAAAATCACATTTTAGCTTATAACTTCTAAGCAATTGAAGCTATCGAAAAAGTTTAAATGCAAAAATTGTTCTTTAGGGTAAGACGGTAATTCGCCTGATTTGAAGTATTTTCCTATTTTCAATATTAAAGAAATTATGGGCATATGAAAATTTCCCCCCTCCACCATTTCCACCCCCTTTGAGCTGGACACCCCATCTACGAACTCGACCGAGATTTTTACTGTCCTGACAACATATCCTGAGCTGGTTAAATTTAAATAAAAATTACTCCAGTTATCGTGTTCACAACTTAACATGGGAAAAAGCGTTATATATATATATATATATATATATATATATATGTATAAACTTTTGAACGGAGGGTGGTTTTGGGTTCTAGGGGTCATGATCGGTGAAGATATGAACAAATTTTCCAGAAGTCGTGTCATGAGAACCATTGCAATAGGTAGATCTCCTATAAGGAATCTACCTAAAAGCAACTTCTCGTAATTTTAGGTAGATTCCTTATAGGAGATCTACCTATTGCAATAGTTCTCATGACACGACTTTTGGAAAATTTCTTCATATCTTTTCCGATCATGACCCCTAGAACCCAAAACCACCCTCCGTACAAAAGTTTATATATATATATAACGCTTTTTCCCATGTTAAGTTGTGAACACGATAACTGGAGTAATTTTTATTTAAATTTAACCATCTCGGGATATGTTGTCAGGACAGTAAAAATCTCGGTCGAGTTCGTAGATGGGGTATCCTGCTCAAAGGGGGTGGAAATGGTGGGGGGTGGAAATTTCCATTTGCCCATAATTTCTTTAATATTGAAAATAGGAAAATACTTCAAATCAGGCGAATTACCGCCTTACCCTAAAAAACAACTTTTGTATTTAAACTTTTTCGATAACTTCAATTGCTTAAAAGATACAAGTTTAAAAGTGATTTTTCTTGTAATGAAGCCGACATTTTCTATAGCTTTCATTGGAAAAATTTATAATCTGATGCTTATGTCACATGCAAATGATAATAAAAAAGATCACTGAAAATATAATAAAATTTTAATCATGTTTTTAAACAATATAATAATGTGATTACAAAAAAAAAAAAAAAAAAAAAAAAAAAAAAAGAAAAAAAAAAGTTTAATTGAACAGAAAATATGACGTCACAATTATAACAATGTACTGAGAAAAATGAAATAAAATTTTATCCGTGATTTTAAACAAATAAAATAAAAGTTAATAAAAAAATAAGTAAATAAAATCAACATATCTTAGGGCTAAGCAGATTTAGACTTAGCTTTATGACACAGATACTATAATGTAAAAGATAAATGTCAATGTTAAAAAAAAAAAAAAAAATACGTGTGGCACTCGAGAACTGCCGCGGTAAAGCTATTGCATAGCATTTTTTATCAACTTATGCAATTATAATTATTTATTTATTTTATTTATGCAGTATTTTTTTTCTTTGATATTAATTCAAGTTTTTTCTTTGATATTAATTCAAGTTTTTTCTTTGATATTAATTCAAGTTACACTTTTTGAGCGTGGTGACCGATAAGAAAACAAATTTTAATAGAGAAAAGGTATTTAATAGGTTTTAAAGGCCTGCAAGTCGAATGGGGATATTCAAGTTTTTTCTTTGATATAATTTCAAGTTACACTTTTTGAGCGTGGTGACCGACCGCTAAGAAAAAAAATTTTAATAGAGAAAAGGTATTTAATAGGTTTTAAAGGCCTGCAAGTCGAATGGGGATATTCAAGTTTTTTCTTTGATATTAATGAATAAGATAACAATAATGATAAGAAAACAAATTTTAATAGAGAAAAGGTATTTTAATAGGTTTTAAAGGCTTGCAAGTCGAATGGGGATATTCAAGTTTTTCTTTGATATTAATGAATAAGATAACAATAATGATAAGAAAACAAATTTTAATAGAGAAAAGGTAGTTAATAGGTTTTAAAGGCCTGCAAGTCGAATGGGGATATTCAAGTTTTTTCTTTGATATTAATTCAAGTTACACTTTTGAGCGGGGTGACCGATAAGAAAACGAATTTTAATAGAGAAAAGGTATTTAATAGGTTTTAAAGGCCTGCAAGTCGAATGGGGATATTCAAGTTTTTTCTTTGATATTAATGAATAAGATAACAATAATGATAAGATAACAATAATGATAAGAAAACAAATTTTAATAGAGGAAAGGTAGTTAATAGGTTTTAAAGGCCTACAAGTCGAATGGGGATATTCAAGTTTTTTCTTTGATATTAATTCAAGTTACACTTTTTGAGCGTGGTGACCGATAAGAAAACAAATTTTAATAGAGAAAAGGTATTTTAATAGGTTTTAAAGGCCTGCAAGTCGAATGGGAATATTCAAGTTTTTTCTTTGATATTAATTCAAGTTACACTTTTTGAGCGTGGTGACCGATAAGAAAACAAATTTTAATAGAGAAAAGGTATTTAATAGGTTTTAAAGGCCTGCAAGTCGAATGGGGATATTCAAGTTTTTTCTTTGATATTAATTCAAGTTACACTTTTTGAGCGGGGTGACCGATAAGAAAACGAATTTTAATAGAGAAAAGGTATTTAATAGGTTTTAAAGGCCTGCAAGTCGAATGGGGATATTCAAGGTTTTTCTTTGATATTAATGAATAAGATAACAATAATGATAAGATAACAATAATGATAAGAAAACAAATTTTAATAGAGAAAAGGTATTTTAATAGGTTTTAAAGGCCTGCAAGTCGAATGGGGATATTCAAGTTTTCTCTTTGATATTAATTCAAGTTACACTTTTTGAGCGTGGTGACCGATAAGAAAACGAATTTTAATAGAAAAAAGGTATTTAATAGGTTTTAAAGGCCTGCAAGTCGAATGGGGATATTCAAGTTTTATCTGATCTACTTTATACACAAATTTTACGCGTACATATATTAACTGTTGTACATAGATGATAGATACCTATACACCTATATACTTTCTCACAAACAGCTGCTTACGTATTCGTCCGATTTCAGAGCAGCTCGTCTCGATCCGTGCGAGCTTCGTACAGCCGAAGTCTACCGAAGTCTGCCGAACTGTGTTAGGTTTTTTTTCGTTACGGAATTTTTTGATTCGGTCGCCGCGCTCAAAGCCCGCGATAAAAGCTATACAATAGCTTAAAAATCTTGTAAATCGATGCTAAACGAATTAAACTGACATGGTGGAAAAGGTAATAAATTTGGGGACATTTAGGTATCCCTTTAACAAATGAACTAGGGGCGATTTTAATGAATTTTCCGTTGAAGTTTATTTTCATGAAAATTTAAATTTAAATTAAAGTATTTCATTACTCGAATTCCCTTATTTTGATAAATAAAATTATACCATTAAAAAAAAAATAAAGAACACTCTTTTATTGAAAAATGAACTAATAAAGGTTTTAGAAAACTATTACATACTTTTAAACACGGAGTAAAAAGACAGGAGAAGAAGGTAACGCTGAAATTTTGTGATGTTGTTTTATAATGTTTACAGAGGGCGCCAGCGTACAATACTTCCTTCTCTCCAGCTTCCGCAATGTTTTTCAATAGGGAAATGTCTCGTTTTAATTATTTTTTTTTTTTAAATAATATCAAGCTGAAAAAAGTTCGATTGAAAGCAAATTTCATTAAATAGAGTATTCTAACCAACATGTTTTTTTTAAGAGCCATTTTATACTAATTTTACTTTGAAAGAGAACTTTTAAAAAATGACGATCCTTATGAACCGAATCTAGCTAAAACAGACAATTGGGAGGAAGGAGAATGGATGAAATTTTGTAAAGAAAAAAATAAACTTACTTTAGGTGCAGAAAACACGAACTCGGACATTATTTCTCTCCTGGGGCTTTTTTTTTTTTTTTTTTTTTTTTTCTTTTTCTTACCACTATCATAGCCTGTTTTACAACTAGGAACGAAGCATTTATTTGAAACATCTGAATTATGCAGTTTTAAGAACTTACAAAAAAATTAAATTGCTTAAATTAAAAAATTTAAAATGTACTCCATCAAAATTCTATTTTTAGAAAATTTCTATTTGCGTGTGTGTGTTCTATGTGTGTGGCGAAAGTTTTGTTCCAACTAGATATCAGGAGCTACTGCTCAGAATTACATATAAATTAATATGCAATTGAACCTTGATGTATAATAGCGTTTATCAATATTTGGTGTCAATTGCTCAACATGGTGCTGCTATACAGTGTTTGCCGCAATTTCAGAGAAGGCTATATCTGAGTAACTAATACATGGAATTGCATAAATTTACAAATAAATTTATATTGTTACAAATTATAGTGCTTATCAACTTTTGTACCAATATCTCAACATGTGGCGCTGCTATACAGCGATTTTCGCAATTTAAGGAAAGGTTCTGTTGCATATAATGAAACAAAACTTAATATGTGAAAAAGCCATTATGAGACATTATGCTGATTCAATCTCGATGCCTATCGGCCGATAAGTGGAGCTCATATACTACATTTTTTCTTTAGAACTGAAAGGATGCCATCTGCATGGTGAAAATTTACTTCCGTTGGACATTTTGTGCAACAATACCTCTCTGAGTTGATAATATTCAGCATTCATAATGAAAAAAATAATAAATAATTTGTGCTGCGTTAATATGTATAGGAAAATGTAGAAGAAAGTTTTGTGATGGACACGACATACTAGTCTGCATAGAAAACCCATGAATAATGTCTAGCAACCAGAATTATGGAAAGTTTAATGCAAAGAAAACTTTGTAATACAGTTTAACGCAAGGAACATCGCACGAAAGCTGAGTTGAAATCCAGGACATATCTGATGTAAAGTATCAGGTTAATTCCAGTAAATATAAAAACTATTTAAAAAAAATAAATGATATCTACAAAAAAGACACTTGAAATGTACAAAAAAGCCAAGCTCAAAGAAAGAGAATTGATTAAAGTTGTGTCTAAAAAGGGTGTGATATCAAATTCCCAAGCTTACATTCAAATACTTATTTAATATTCCCTTTTAACTAAATTTTCACATGTGAATCAAGTGCCTTATGATATGTTGATAGAAATTCTTCTTTCCTGTACTAAATCAGGGCCCGAAATTTCAACCCATCTTACACTCGCCGAAAGAAAAGATTTACTCGCCACAAAATAGGGTTGTACTTTTTATTTATTTATTTATTTTTTACGCATTTCAGGTTTTATATTTTTCCTAACTATTTGAAATGCTTTTACAAAGACGCCTAAAATTATATATGTATTAAAAGTGGGTCATCATGTTTCATAATCATCTGTAATAAAAAATCTTTATACTTTGAGATTTGAAGAAGATTAAAATACCTATAAATGCAAATAATCATTATTTATTTCACTTTTTACATCAGAAATGTCTTTTTCGTCCATTTTATTTTTGTAATCAGACGAAATGTTAATGAGTATAACTTGTTCATTGTTGTCATTTGAAATAGCCATTTCGGAATTACTTTTTCGATAAAATCATTGATAACAAATTATAACAGTGGGCTCGTCTATTCTCGCTCTGCTTGAAGAAATCACAATGAAAGAAACGAAACTGCCGAAGAGATTAAAACTTTTATGCATGCACTAAGTATTTTTCTTTTTCCAGGCTGGGGCGATCGTCGGGCAGCGCGCGTACAGTCTCGGCACTCCGAGAAGAGCAAAAGAGAGGTTAAATATGAGGTTATAAGATGGCAAGATTTTGCCGTATATAAATTTATAAAAAGAACATTTCTATCACCTTATCGTGTAAGAATGCTATCTATAACTAGACCAAATTTTTACTCGCCATAGTAAAAATTTCACTCGCCAATAGCAAGCTGGCGAGTGGAAATTTCGCGCCCTGACTAAATACATCATAGCGTGTTTCTGAAAAATATTATTATTTTTATTTATGTATGATGGGCTTGGCGGCCATCTTTCAAGTAATGAATAAACATTCACACAATTTGAAAGAAGTTTCTTAAAATATATCTCATATAAAATTAATTTTGCTATTCCATTCAGCAGAGACGGAAATATTTCGATAACATGATTTCTTATAATTATTTAGTATTAAGTGCACTTCCATCCTATAAATGCCGGGAATAAAGAATATAAAAATTTAAATTAACGTAAAAACATGAAGGAGACGGGGGGGAGCATAGAAGCTTCCCCCCCCCCCGTTATATTTACCCAATTTGAATTTAGCTTCTTGGAATAAATATCTCGTAAAAATAATATGGTTATTCCATTCAACAGGGGTTGAAATATTCAGATTAAAAAAGAAAAAAAAATGCATTAAAAACATCGCAAAAGCCCCGTTAAGCACACAAGTTGAATTAATTTAAGTTTTAACAGTGTTAAGTTTGGCGCACTCCCATCCTCCCATCCTATAATTATTTCTCATTGCGCAGCACTAGTGCGATATAAAACTCAATTAACCAACCAATCAACCAACTCATCCTATAATTGATGAGATTTATAGAATTCAAACTAACGTAAAACTTTGAAAGATGGCCGCCAAGCCCATCATACATAAATAAAAATAATAATATTTTTCAGAAACACGCTATGATGTATTTAGTACAGGAAAGAAGGATTTCTATCAACATATCATAAGGCACTTGATTCACAAGTGAAAATTTAGTTAAAAGGGAATATTAAATAAGTATTTGAATGTAAGCTTGGGAATTTGATATCACACCCTTTTTAGACACAACTTTAATGAATTCTCTTTCTTTGAGCTTGGCTTTTTTGTACATTTTAAGTGTATTTTTTGTAGATAAAGTATTCAGATGGCAGATTCATTTATTACATTATTGCGTAGCATAAATTTATGTAAATGAAGATTAAAATAAATTTATTACACTTCAAAATTTTCAATTAATCTGTATTTCGAAATATACTAGCAATTTTAAAGTTTCCGCCCATTTACTTAATAAGATCTTGAAAGTTAGGGGAAATCAGAAACTAATAATTGTAAATTGCAAAAGGCGAATTTCAAATAAAATAAAGTACCAAATATGCGTACGTGAGCATATGCGATTTAAACATTTGTTATTTATACGATAGAAAACATTTTTAATAAGCAAATATAAGTATATTTATTCACAAGTCACTGGATGTACTATGGAAGCTTATATAAAATGAAATCAACTAACTTATCTGACAGTTTTAATGTTGTTCAATATTAGACTATTTCAAGGTGTAACACCAGAAATGGCACTAAGGTGGAATACAACAAATAGAGAAAACGCAGAATCTTAGATGGAAAGAAATAGTCCTGTCGTACTTAAAAAAAAAAAAAAAAAAAGTTTTCACGAATGTCCAAATTTCATACACCTGCAGTATCATGAAAAATAATAATTTAGTTTTCATTAATTAAAGAGTATTTGCTACATAACATACATTATCTGTTATTAATCAATCAATCAATCAATCAATTGCATCATTTTTATTAAAGAAGCATCAAAAACTGGCGTTGTAAAAATTATTACTTACAAACTTTGAATAAACACCATACAATGCAATAAACTCGCAACAATTGTTTCGGGTCGAAAAAACACACGACCCTTCATCAGGCGAATAAAGATGAAGAGATGAAGGGTCGTGTGTTTGTTCGACCCGAAACAATTGTTGCGAGTTTATTGCATTTTATGGTGTTTATTCAAAGTTTGTAAGTAATAATTGCATCATTAACTTTAAAGTATAAAACAATTTTCTTACGGTTGTTCCTCCTGTGATGGTTTTGTTCTGGCTGACCTGAAAATAAATATCTCTTGTCAATATTCAATTAAACTTATGCATTAATCATCTATTATATAAAGGAATGTTTGTTTGTTCACTAGAGAAATCCTAACAAAACATGTCCCATAGTTGAAAGTTCTCCCCTACTGAAAGTTGTTGCAATGTTATCAAAAATGGCTGTAGAGACAAATACGAAGAAAAAATGAGATATACTGTGCAATTAGAAAAAAAAAATCTAGCTAGAATTTCGATTTTCGTTGTGAAAGTTATTCATTCTAGGTCACTATCTTATATTTTTGCAAGATGAAAATTTATCAGTATACATCAATTTTGATAGTAGGATGAGAAGCCACTTCTTCATTTTTACACATACTTTAATGAAAGAAAGCATAACATACACTTACAAAACGTACAATTTCCTTTTAAAGACTGATCTGTTTTAGCGTGAATACAAAATATGGGGTATTAAAAAGAACTTGTGTTGGGTGATACAGTTTACCGGTACCTGTGCATTTGTGTGACGTCATTCACCAAAAGATCAATAGGATAATACTCAGAAACACAATGATGGGAAAAAAACCATTCGAAATCTCTACGAAACTGAAAACCTACGACAGCCATTGCATAGTTATCAAATTTTTCAATTAAATATTAATGTCTTTTGCACCGAGTCTATCCACCGAGTGACTCGACTTCTCTTCTCTGTTTCATTTTCTATGATGTGATCAGTTAAGTAGGGTTGTGTTGAAATATTATTTTAAACAGTGAGTTTCCAGTAATGCTTTAAAAAATATTTCTTTTACTAAAAAAACTGGGTACGAACCCTTTGCTAACACATAAGGATGTACTTTTACGTTTTTTCAATGACAGGTACAGAGTATCATAAAAAAAAACGGCAGTTTTTTGAGTGACGCAGCAAAGCTCAAACAAAGCTTAGCAGCGACTCTCTATTATACAGCTAGTTTTACATCAAAAGAATTTGGAAACGCCGACATTTAATATCTCAGTAAATAGGATATATTTTGATCTGGTGTTTTCAGAATAATCTTTTATCTTCTGCCTGATGCTATCCTGAAAGTTTCACACTTCAACATTGTATATATTTTGAGATCTGGAGTTGCAATTTAAGACTTCAAAGGAAAAATGTGTTATGGTGTGAGTTTTTTTCTCGAAAATGGCTCGAAGAAATTTTATGAAATTGATATGTGATATTAATTTATTTTGTCTGAGAAGCGTGACGTCGCCCGTTTTTCCCAAAATACTCTTGTTTCTTAAATAATTTAGCTTAAAAATCGAACTATTTTTTCCTCCGCCATGCATGGATTTGAACTGCATATTCTCAGAATTCAGAACAGGCGTCATTCGGTTTTCTGAGGCTGTGGTTGGTCGGTTTAATCTGAATGCAGTCAATAAAATATTTAGATTTTTTTTTTTTTTCAATTAAATGCAAAAAAGAAACTTCATTGTTTGTTTTAAATATTTATTACTAGCAGGCTACGCCCGCTTCGCTGGTCACTAATTTTAAATGAATCACAATAATTAATGAATTCTCAAAATTGCATTAATTTTTATCATGTGATAAAAAAAGAAAAAAAAAATCTGATCAGGAAAAATGTCGCACCGGGTCCCCACTGCCTTCGGCAGCGTAGACCCGTGCACTGCGCGCACGTTTTCCTTCACCATCCTTATGACTTCTCAAAATTCCATGTTATTACTCATAAACTTTCATTCTCAAGAAAAGGAATTAAAAAATATATCATTTAGCATCGGGTAAAAACTCACACCGGGACGCCAATGCCTTCGGCAGCGCAGACCCATGCGCGCTGCGCGCGCACGTTTGAGGATATACGTGCGCTGTACACGCATATTCCTTCTCAACTCAAACTTTTATTAAGAAAATAAAATTTAAAAAAAAAATCTTTTATCATCGGGTAAAAACTCGCACCGGGTCCCAAACTCATGCGCGCTGCGCGCCTATTCCTTCCCCACCGTTCCAGCCCTTCCTAATTAACTTGCATATACCAATTTTGAACGGTCTTACTCAATTAGCTGAGATGCAAAAGAAAACCTGATCAGGACACTTTAAATTGTAAATCAGGTGAAATCTCGAATTCAACTTTCGATAATGTAAAAGAACTTTAAAATATCTTTCGAATGATGTATTAGAAATAATTTAATCATAATTAGAATATGAAATATTGAAATTTAAAAATATTACAGCGCCATCTGGCTGTAGAAATTTCTGTAATCTATTGTTCCATTCCAGATCAACAAAGCTTTCAAATGATGTATTACTCATGAAATTATTTTAATTAGTAGATGAGATACAAAAGAAAACTTAATCAGGACACCTCAAAACGTGTATATCGGGTGAAATCTCGAATTCCATTTTCGATAATGTAAAAGTACTTTAAAATGTGTATCAGCTAAAATAAGCTTTCAAATGATGTATTACTTATGAACTTTTTGTAATTAATAACTGAGATACAAAAAAAAACTGATTCAGGACACCTCAAAACGTGTAAATCTGGTGAAAACTTTCGATAATTTAAAAGAACTTTAAAATATCTTTCGAATGATGTATTACAAATAATTTAATCATAATTAGAAATTGAAATATTGAAATTTTAAAATATTACAGCGCCATCTGGCGGTACAAATTTCTGTATTCCACTGTTCGATTCCAAATCAAAAAAGCTTTCTAATGATGTATTACTTATGAAATTATTTTAATTAGTAGCTGAGATACAAAAGAAAACTGATTCAGAACACCTCAAAACGTGTAAATCTGGTGAAAACTTTCGATAATTTAAAAGAACTTTAAAATATCTTTCGAATGCTGTATTAAAAATAATTTAATCATAATAAGAAATTGAAATTTTGAAATTTTAAAATATTACAGCGCCATCTGGCGGTACAAATTTCTGTATTCCACTGTTCGAAAAGCTTTCTAATGATGTATTACTTACGAAATTATTTTAATTAGTAGCTGAGATACAAAAGAAAACTAATTCAGGAGACCTCAAAACGTGTAAATCTGGTGAAAACTTTCGATAATATAAAAGAACTTTTCGATTCCAAATCAAAAAAGCTTTCTAATGATGTATTACTTATAAAATTATTTTAATTAGTAGCTGAGATACAAAAGAAAACCTGATCAGGACACCTCAAAACGTGTAAATGGGGTGAAATCTCGAATTTCATTTTCGATAATGTAAAAGTACTTTAAAATGTGTATCAAGTCAACAAAGCTTTCAAATGATGTATTACTTATGAAATTTTTTTAATTAATTTCTGAGATATAAAAGAAAACTGATTCAGGACACCTCAAAACGTGTAAATCTGGTGAAAACTTTCGATAATTTAAAAGAACTTTAAAATATCTTTCGAATGATGTATTCAAAATAATTTAATCATAATTAGAAATTGAAATATTGAAATTTTAAAATATTACAGCGCCATCTGGCGGTACAAATTTGTGTATTTCACTGTTCGATTCCAAATCAAAAAAGCTTTCTAATGATGCATTACTTATGAAATTATTTTAATTAGTAGCTGAGATACAAAAGAAAACTAATTCAGGAGACCTCAAAACGTGTAAATCTGGTGAAAACTTTCGATAATTTAAAACAACTTTAAAATATCTTTCGAATGATGTATTAAAAATAATTTAATTGGAATTTGAAATATCGAAATTTTAGCTGAGATACAAAAGAAAACCTACTCAGGACATTCTAAAACATGTAAATCACGTGAAATCTCTAATTCCATTATCTACGGTAGTTTTATTAATGGAAGTAAAAAGAAATATTTTTTATTTCCCCAAAACCTATATATACCACGGTAGTCGGGTAATGGAAGTAAAAAGAAAAAGAAAAAGTATTTTTTAGTTCCTTCAAATGTATTTTGTTGCTATGGAAACTTCTATCGTCTATTGAAAGATGGATTACGTGTTAGAATAAAATTTATTTTGCAATTAAAATGTAACTGCTTTGTTTATTAATGAAAATTGATGAAATTTTAACTGCAGGTTGGTTTTGTGCTGAAAAGGTTGTATATTAAGTGTTGTGTACGAAAAAGAAAATTTGATGCACTTTGAAATTTGCAATTTTTAACCCCAGTTAAAGATCATGTGACATTAATGACTTGCACCTGTTTTGTTTCCGTTCGAGACAGGCGTTAAAATCGTCTGCTGAATGCTGATAGAATGCCTCTTTTTAAGCAATAAGGATTTTTGGTCATTGTTCGATCGACATGGGTCAACATTTTAATTAATATCTCCGAAACTAATTAAGATTTTTAAATTCTGTTTCGAGGAAAACATCGGAAAGGCTCCAGAGCATCCGTATGTCAATTCTTGTGTTTCTGTGTTCAGTAGGGGCTGAACGTATAAAAGAACAGACAGACAGACAGACAGACAGACAGACAGATAGACAGACAGACAGACAAACCTTTCCATTTATTATTATAGATATATTTAAAATAAAAGAAGTATTTTTTAATTATAGATATTCTATTTTATCGTTATTCATAATAATAATAATAATAATAATAATAAATTAAAGCAAAAAAGTTTAAATCACACATGCACACGAATTTATACTATGGTCCATGGTCTTTGGAGCGCATGCGTACTTTATCCAGATCCAAAACTCTTGGCGCTCGCTAAAGACTAGGGCTAGCTAGTTTGGTTTGTTTACATACTGTATCCCTCCGCTTGTGGCTTGTTATGAATATGATACGTGTTTTTTTTTTTCAAAATCAATACAATTTTTTATTGCGAAGCATTGTGGATTAAATTTTTTAACGATTTAACCCTTTCATTCCCAACTTTTTCCCTCCATAAAACAATAAATCTTATATTTAATCATAATTTTTTTTCAAACGTAATGTATATAAATATTTTTTTTTAAATAGAAGTTATAGCAGAGTACGAATTAATACAGCTAACAAAGCAACTGATATGTGTTTATTTATGTTTAATATAACCACTGATGTCATTAAAAACCATAACTTTTCAATAAATAAAAATATCAAAATTTTGGAGAAATACATATTGCTATTAATTAAAATACATATTTATAAACATTAAAGAATAAAATAAAAAATATTTCAAACAGTTAATTTGCTTAAATTGCCCAAAATAGGAAACTGATTCCGATATTATTATCAGAACAGCATAAAACATACTTTCAATTATTAATAAAGAAAGTGAAGTCATCCAAAATAGGTATTTTTCGGTGGGAAAATGTATATAGATTTTAATATTGTTCATTTTGAATCAGCGGGGGTGTTAGATAGTAAGAAAGATAATCTGAAATGTTATGATTCCAATTGGAATCACGGGGAAGGAAAGGGTTAACGGGTCTTTGATGATTAACTAGACTGAAAAATTATTGTTTCACGTATGTGTTTATTAAATATTTTGTCACATACTAAGACAATATTATTTCAGTCACCAATTATAAAATCCGACATTCGGGAGTCACACTGTAAGTTAAAATATATTTTTTTTTGCACTACCCTTCCTTTTTTCAGGTAAATGCTTGTTTATATATATCATAAAATATAAAATAAAATTACATTAGTTTACAGAAACTAACGGCTATATTAATCACTTTCGAAAATATCCTCATTTGACTTGCAGGTCTCTAAAACCTATCTGTACCACTTTTGAACGGTCTAACTGTGTTTCTATTTTTTCGCTTATGCATTACATTTTATTTTTATTTATTTATATTTTACATTCCTCGAGTCCTATAGTTTTCTTTACATTGACAAACAACTGTTTTTTCTTGCTTATATATATATAAATTGTATTTTAATAAGATAATTATAATTTTTTTTCACAGAAGACTAGATTTTAATAACTATTTAGTGTTGCTTTACTCAGGGGTGAAACTTTTCATGGGCTATCCCTGAATTCAGGGTTTTTGAAATTTTTGCTTTCTCTGAATTTCATGTTAAATTATTTTGTTTTTGCAGAAATATTCCTCATTTTTAATGTTTAATTAAAATATAGTTGTTTCCTTAAAATGTATTAAGAACTCTTCAAATATCACTTATAATAAGTAGCCATGAAATATATCACTAATAAGTGTGCCCTATCTGCATGCAGGTATTAGTTTTCAGGGTTTTTGTGGCCACTGCTATTTGGACCATCAGTGCAATTAGTGTGGAGGCTATTCAGACCGCTTCCTTGTTGTGTTGGTCATAATAATGATTTTGCTTGTTTGATCTTGAATTTTCTCTGTAATATACTAATGCAGGGCCTAAAATTTCAACTCCGATTACACTCACCCCAGAAAAACTTATACTCGCCGCAAAATAGGGTTGTCTTTTTTTTTTTTCTGTTTTACTCAATTTGGGTTTTTTATTTTTTCTAACTATCTGAAATGCTTTTACAAATATGTCTAAAATTATATATATTAAAAGTGTTGTATATATCATCATGTCTCATAATCATCTATAATCAAAAATCCTTATAATGCACTATATTTGAGATTTGACAAAAAAGATTAAAATATCTATCAATGCGAAGAGTCATCAAAAAAAAAAGAAGAGAAAAAAAATTGTCAATTAACACCCTGTGAAAATCTTATTATGCAAGATTAAGCTTCCTTATTTACCTATTTATATATTTAACTTTTTACATCAGAAATGTCTTTTTCGTCCATTTTATTTTTATGATCAGACGGAATGTCGATGTGTATAACATGTTCATTGTTGTCATTTGAAATAGCCATTTCGGAATTACATGTTCGATAAAATTGTTGCTTACAAATCATAACAAGTGTAAGTTCTTGGCGTTTCAGCAAAAACTGGAAAATGTTAACTGTTTTTTGATCATTATTCAACAAAATAAACATAGGCAGTATCTTTAAAAGGTCTCGGGATCATTTTCATACGCCAATATCGCATAGGCAAACTTTCGCCTTTTTTTTTTTCTCTTGGATTGTGAGCGCCTAGCAAAGAGACTCTCTGCTTGTCTATTCTCACTCTGCTTAAAGAAATCACAGTGGGAGAAACGAAACTGCCTAGAGATTAAAACTTTTATGCGTGTACTTTTATGCATTTTTCCTTTCTCAGGCTGGGACGATTGTCGGGCAACGCGCACACAGACTCGACACTCAAAGAAGAGAAAAAGGAGAGGTTAAATATGAGATTATAAGATGGCAAGATTTTGCCATATTTAAATCTATAAAAAGAATGTTTTCTGTCACCTTATCATGTAAGAATTCTATCTATAAGTAGACCAAATTTTTACTCGCCACAGTAAAATTTCCACTCACCAATGGCGAGAGGAAATTTCGCGCCCTGTACTAATGATTTTGCTGGTTCCAACTACAAATACAAACTTTCAACATTTTGAAAGTGTATAATGCGATAGATCTACAATCTATGTTTATTTCAACATTGTTGTTAGAAAACATTACAAAATAAGTACAAAAGTCATTTTCAGAAAAATCATACATATATTTGTATAGAAAATTGGGTTTGGTTTAGAGCTGTACGAATTTGGACTAAGTATTCGGCCAATGCCGAGTAGTTGTAAGAATTTCATTTTTTTTATATATTATTGAAAGAAGTAAGAGTTGTTTATTAATAACTAAACTAAAAAATTATGAAAATATAAATATAAAGTCATTAAAATTTTGCTGCAAACAGTTTTCGCAGTTAAAATGGGCGAGTATGCCACCAAACTCGGTATAGCGACAATTCATGGTATGAGCTTATCCCTTTTAGTTACAAGTATTTAAGTGTAACCATCTTGTATGTGTGTAATATGCAATTTTTTAATAAAAACTTAGTACATAATATTGTACCTGTAAAACAGACAAAAATAAAATATTTTAGAAAAAAGAACCCTTATATAATACTAAAATAGTAGATAAAACATTAGTTATATATTTGTGTAAATAAAAGTAAGACACTTTTAAAACTGTAAGAAAAGATTGATTTTTAATTTAAAAAATAATAATTATGCAAAAGGTAAATACACTGAAATGTTATTAAAAATATATTTTAATAATCAAATTTGTTGTTTTGCAAATTATGGCCCAAAACCACCTATCTTTTTTACTCTTCTAGAATTTGAAGATTAATGAAATCTATCACGTTTGAAATGATAAAATATTTATTTTAATGTTCTCATTTCATATGTAAATTTTCATGCATGCATCTTAAATTAAGCCTGAGTGTATAGGAACTTCTATATTCTCTAAGAATTATCTAAGAATGGTTCGCATCTGAGAAAGACTATATAATAAAGAATGAAATTATCAATTATTATGGTTTTAATAATCCACTAAGCTGGACGTATCAAATATAACAATGAACCTAATTGTGTATACTATACACTACAAAAGTTCTGAAACATTTCATGAAAACATGCTGTTTGCCATTTAACTTAATTTTGTGTTCAAAAAGCCTTTTTTACTTTCTTCTATATGTAATACTAGCAGGCAACGCCCGCTTCGCTGGTCCCTATTTTTAAATGAATCACTATAATGAATTCTCAAAATTGCATTAATTTTTATCACATGAAAAAAAAGATAAACAAAATCTGAGTAGGAAAAATGTCGCACCGGGTTCTCACTGCCTTCGGAAAAAATTCCCAAAATGCTCTAACTCTTATTTCTATTATTTTCCCACTTCGCCCCCCCCCCTCCTGTCTATCCTAATAAATTTACAAATTTGAAAATATCCGCAATCGATTTGTAAGTATCAAAAACCTCTATATATCAATTTTGAACGATCTAACTCTCTTTTTATTTTTTGCCCCCCCCCCCTCTCCCCCCCCCCTGCTGCCCCACCTGGGGGCTGAATTTCTAAAATTCCAGAAATTGGTTTTTAGATATTTGTATTAGCTATATTTTAGAGCAAAAACTTCACGCATATCTATTTTTTTGTTTGAGATATATAGGATTATGCGAAATCACGTTTTTACGCATGTGAAATCACGTTTTGCCCCCCCGCCCCCCTTGGGGACCGAATTTTGAAAATTCCAGAAATTGGTTTTTTGACATTTGTATTAGCTATATTTTAAAGCAAAAATTTTACGGATATCTGTTTTTTGTTTGAGATATGAAGGATTTTGTGAAATCACGTTTTGCCCCCCCCTCCCCCCCTTGGGGGGCGAATTTTGTAAAATCGCTTCTTAGTGGATGCCTACGTCATAGAAAGAACATTGTCACAAAAATTCATGCTTCTAGGTCCAGGGGTTTGGTCTGGGCGTTGATAGATCACCCCCTCACTCACTAACTCACTCAGGAAGTGTTCTTTTATATATATAGATAGAGAAAGTATTGGATTCGCGAAAATTTTCGACCTCCGTTTTTTGACGGATCTACACGTTTTGGGATGTCCTGAACACGAATTGATAGTTTTTAAAAAATGTCTGTCTGTCTGTCTGTGTGTCTGTCTGTATCATTTTTTTGTGGACGCTGTATCTCACGAACCAATGAATGAAATTTAACCAAACTTGGTATTTATTTGCACCCTGACATGAACTGGTGCCCATTAGATTTGGGGATCAATAGCTCAACAGGTGGCGCTGTGATCGCATTTTATGCAAATTTTTAACATGGCAACATAGGGCAAAATTCCGTATAAATGGGCATAATGAGAGTTATTTTAAACTTGTGATTGTAAAATTAATATGAATTATTGATAATAGTAGTAGTTAACTAGGAAAAAAAATTTGTGCATGGGGGGCATCGGCTCCCCCCCTAGGGGGGAAGTACCCCCCGGGGGGGTTAAATTTTGAAGATGGGTATCATTCGAAAGATCTCGTCAATACCTTTAAAACGAATGGTTGAACCATAAATCTGTGATAATTTAAAACAAAGTTATCGATTTTTTTACTTTTAACAAAAAAAAAAAAAAAAAACTTAGAAAAAAAATCGTATTTTTATTTTTTATTATTATTATCATTTTTTTTTTTTAACGAAATTTTACCAAACTTGGTATTTAGTTGGTCCTCGACATAAACTGGTGCTGATTATATTTGGGGATCAATAGCTCAACAGGAGGCGCTGTGATAGCATTTTATCTAAATTTTTAACATGGCAGAATAGGACAAAAATTCGTATAAATGTGCATAATAAGAGTTATTTTACACTTGTGATTGTAAAATTAATATGAATTATTGATAATAGTAGTACGTAACTAGGAAAAAAATTTTGTGCATGGGGGGGGAAGTACCCCCCCCCCGCCCCCCCGTAGGGGGTAAATTTTGAAGATGGGTATCATTCGAAAGATCTCGTCAATACCTTTAAAACGAATGGTTGAACTATAAATCTGTGATAAATTAAAACAAAGTTATCGATTTTTTTTTTTAACTTTTAACCAAAAAAAGAAAAAAAAAAAAAAACTTAGAAAAAAATTCGCATTTTTTTTTTTTTTTTTTTTTTTTTTTTTTTAAATATTGTTAGTGATTGAATATGTATTAATTTTTACAAAAAAAAAAACCTTAGAAAAAAAAATCTTTTTTTTTTTTTTTTTTTTTTTTTTAATACTGATTGAATATCTATAAAAAAATATAGAAGAAAGTCTTGTGGTGGCCACAACATACTAGTTTAATTTTAACATGTGCAAAATTCTTCATATATACATCAATTATTCATTCTTTCTTACAACTATTCGGTACTCGGCCGAGTAGTAAAAGGCCGAGTACTCGATTACTCGGCCAAAGTGCTACTCGGTGCAGTACTAGTTTGGTTTGCATCGAATTATATTGGAACGGTTTAATTTTTTTTATATTTTTTAAAGAAGGAAAAGAAATAAAAAAAACCAAATGACATTTATGTAGTTTATTGCAGATATATTCATATGTTATACATTTATTCATATTCAAAAACAAACATATTGCAAAGATTTTTTCAAAGATTAAAAATACTCAACTTTACTAAGATCTGTTTTCATGTTAAATTTTTATTTTTTATTATTCAATTTTCAAACTCTTTATTATGGCCCTTTTATGAAGAATTTTAGCATCATTTAGAGTACAAAATTTCTGTGAAAATAATTAATCTCTACCCCACTCCCTCACTCAAAAAAAAAGTAAAAAAGATAATTTTTCATACACGGGGATGAGACACATTATATTATTTCTAAATTTTATTCTTATCAATGCTAACTTATTCTCCTTCGAAAAGATGGTCTGAATAGCTTGTACACTAATCGCACCGACTGTCCGATTAGCCTTTTTGGGGTTTTTGCAGGTTTCGTTTGGTAGTTTCATCCCTGTTTATTAAATTTTTCACATTTAATAGTTTTCATATTAAATGTAATTAAAAATATTCTTCATTATCGTCTCACTACAATAATTACAGTGTTGCATTGTTAAAGTTTTCAGAAATATTTTAACATTTTATTTTTATTTACTTATATTTTACATTCCTTGACTCATAGTTTTTTTTACATTGGCAAACAACCGTTTTTTCTTGCTTATGTAGAAAGTGACGCAGCTTTGCTTGCTTATGTGTTTTTTCTTGCTTATGTTGTGTTACATCCATAAGTGCTTTTTAGTTCATCCTAACACTTTAGCGGTAACATCCATAAAATCACAATCATCACTTTACGCCTAACTTTTGGCAAGATTTAAAAAAAATCAATTTTGTTAGTTTTTTGATTTACAAAATGCTCTTTAAAAAAAATATATATACATATATATATATATACTAGCAGGCTTTGCCCGCTTCGCTGGTCACTATTTTTAAATGAATCACTATAATTACTGAATTCTCAAAATTGCATTAATTTTTATCACGTGAAAAAAAAAAAAAAAAAAAAAAAAAAAGCGAAACAAAATCTGATTAGGAAAAATGTCGCACCGGGTTCTCACTGCCTTCCGAAAAAATTCCCAAAATGCTCTAACTCTTATTTCCCCCTTCGACCCCCCCCCTCCCGTCTATCCTAATAATTTTACAAATTCAAAAATATCCGCAATCTATTTGTAAATATCAAAAACCTCTATGCACCAGTTTTGAACGATCTATCTCTATTTTTATTTTTTTGCCCCACCCTTCCCAATAATTTTAAAAATTCGAAAATATCCGCAATCGATTTGTAAGTATCGAAAACCTCTATGTACCAATTTTGAATGATCTAGCTCTATTTTATTTTGTTTGCCCCTCCGCCCCCCTTCCGTCCGTCCTAATAACGTTACACTTTCGAAAATATCCCCATTCGACTTGCAGGCATCTAAAACCAATCTGTACCAATTTTGAACGGCCTAACTGCATTTCTATTTGTTTTTGCCCATAGCCCCCCTTACCGCCCCTCCTAATAATTTTACAAATTCAAAAATATCCGCATTCGATTTTAAGTATCGAAAACCATTTCTGTACCAATTTTGAACGATCTAGCTCTATTTTTATTTTTTTGCCCCCCCCCATCCCATCCCCCCTTCTCACCCCTCCTAATAACTTTACACTTTCGAAAATATCCCCATTCGACTTGCAGGCCTTTAAAACCTATCTGTACCAATTTTGAATGCCCTAACTGTATTTCTATTTGTTTTTGCCCATAGCCCCCCCCTTCCCGCCCCTCCTAATAATTTTACAAATTCGAAAATATCCGCAATCGATTTGTAAGTATCGAAAACCTCTATATACCAAATTTGAACGATCTAACTCTATTTTTATTTTTTTGCCCCCCCCCCCTCTCCCCTCTCCCCTTCTCTCCCCTCCTAATAACTTTACACTTTCGAAAATATCCCCATTCGACTTGCAGGCTATTGAAATCTATCTGTACCAATTTTGAAAGGCCTAACTGTATTTCTAATTGTTTTTGCCCCTCCCCCCCCCCTTGGGGATCAAATTTCGAAAATTCCAGGAATTGGTTTTTAGACATTTATATTAGCTATATTTTAAAGCAAACATTTTACGGATATCTGTTTCTTTGTTTGAGCTATGAAGGATATTTTGAATTCACGTTTTGCCCCCTCCCCCCCCCTTGGGGGCCGAATTTTTTCAATTTTTTTCTTTCCTAAACCATCCCTGACCTATAAGGAAAAAAACAAAAAAAGAATGATCGAAATCGGTCAAGCCGTTTACAATTTTATAATGGACATACAGACAAACATTCATTTATATATATATATATATATATAGATTATAAGAAAAAAAACTTTTTATAAACTGTGTTTTTAAATTTTCTGTTGAATCATAGAACTAACTACATTAGCACTTTATCAATGCGTATGAAATCTTTAAACCGATAGTGACGTCAATTTTTGTGAGATACATAATTTAATTTTTTACAATTTTTTAAAGCTCACGTTTAATTAAATTATTTATTTAATCACGTTTATTTATTTTTATGTCGAAAGAAAATGAACTCGTAAATTTTTTTTGGCAACAATTAAATTATAGCTAATATTTTAATGGCTATTTATAAGGTATTAGGAGGTTATTATTTTCATATTTTAATTAATAATAAGAAAACTATTCGAATTTTTTCGAATTTTTTTTTTCTAAACCATCCCTGACCTATAAGGAAAAAAACAAAAAAAGAATGATCGAAATCCGTTCAGCCGTTCTCGAGTTTTAGTGAGACTAACGAACAGCAATTCATTTATATATATATATATATATGTTACCGTTAAAACGCGAAACCCGTTAATTTGAAGATTACCTAGCTAATCTGCAGATTAACTAAAATGACCCGTTAAAGTGCGGAATAAAGAGTTTTCCGCATTTTAACTAGGTAATCTGCAGATTAACGGCTTCTGTGTCGTTAAAGTTCAAATGTTTGTTTCGAGCCTTAGTTTTTTTACATTCACTATGACGTCAAACAGTCATGTGATACAGATACGCGAATCCCAGATTAGTCTGTGACCGGAACCGGATTGACCTTCAAACACAAACCGAAACTTTTATCCCTTCCTCTCGGCTCTCCGCTGTGATAAACAGTAAGTGCAAAACGTGGATCATCGAAGCTGTGACATTAGATTTTTTATTATGACCAACACAAATTTTAAAGTACAAGTAAGTTAGAATTGTTTTGAGTTTATTTCTTCTCTTTTTTAATTCTGTCAATATAAGTTTGATAAGGGTTTGCATTTTATTAATGAAATATAATCTTAATTAAAAGCTCTTTCTCGTGAAACTTCATTTTAAATTATGAATCTTAAATTTACAGCACAGTAATTATTTTCTCCCGAAATAAAACTATTAAACCACAACTTTTTAAAACTACTTTATTTTAAAATTGATTTAAATTACTATTACTTACTGAAAAAAAGAACACATGTATGTATTATTTTTTAACTCTCGAAAATATGGCATTCAATATTATGGCATTATTCAATAAATACTTAAAATGAAATTTTTATGCAATTTTTAGCATTTCATTACAATTTTTCTCTTTTGTTTCTTTCAATTTCAAGTTTCCTTTATATATTTTATATATCATGATTATATTTTTATTTTTAATTTTGTTCGCTTTTTCAAATAATTTCGTTGTAGTTTATCACATAAAATGTGTTAATAAAGTTTTTTTTTTTTTTTTTTTTTTTTTTTTTTTTTTTAAATTAATATATTTGCTAAACTTGTACAGATATATGTATGCTGCAAAATATAGTTTAATAAAGCATTGGAAAACTGTCATTTTAATTTTCATGCGTTCTAAAAATTATTAAAGCAGTTTTAATTATTTGAAGTACGTCTTAAAATGCTTCTGATTTGTCTAATTTAATATTTCTTTAGCTAATTAAAAATTGGTGCATATTTTTTTTTTAAATATAGTAATAGCAATATAAGTTGTTAATAAAACTTTTTTTTTTTAAATTGTTAAATATTTTTATTTGAAAAGAAATCGTTACTGTATTACAATTCTAACATTCATTTATAAAATAGACTTTATTGTAAGCTATTAAAGATATTATATTTCATATTAAAAATGCATAACATCTTCAAACTTATATTGACAGAATAAAAAAGATGAAATAAATAAAACAAATTTAACTTTAAAACACATAAAAATTAAAACACATACAGATTAAAATAAGTAAAGAAAGAAAGAAAAGAAAAGCAAACTAATCTTTTTCTTTTTCTTTTCCCGAATGATAAAAACAAATACAACACAGCGTGCAGTAAAATTATACCACCAGAGATCTTATTTTCACTTTAACGAGTGCCTAGTAGGTAATGTGCAGATTATCTGGGTAATTCGCAGATTACCTAGGTAATTTGAGAAATGAAACAATTTTTCTCACTTTAACGGATCACCCTAGTTAATGTGCAGATTGCCTAGCTAATCTGCAGATTAACTGATTTCTGCACTTTAGCGGTAACATATATATATATATCATATTAAAAAAAATTCTTACTTTCTCAGTTTCAACATATATACTTAAAATAAAAAAATCCAGCAAGTACAAAAATACATAAATGCAGTTTGCAGAAAATTTTTCCAAATTATGAAAAATTTCAAATATTAAAAAAAAAAAACTTATAGTTATTACTTAGTTTGTATACAACCAAAAATTTGCCACCATGATAATTTATGAAATACCGAATTAATTTGAACCAAATTTTTGCTTATGGAACCTGAAAATACATGAATAGTTTAAATGGATATTTTATGGTAGTTCTCATTTTGCTTGAAGATGAAATACATGGTATTTGACTTATTTTAAAAATCATTTGACCAGCAGATAATTAAAAATTTTCTTCTACTGTTTGTTCTAAGTAAGTTTTTAATATTTCAATTCATGATAGTTCAGCATCATTAAGATGAAATATGTAATAATACTGGGATTGTCAAAGGAATTTCATAAAACAGCACTTTGTTTTCAACACCAATATCCTATAGCTTTCAAAAATTCCTTTTTAACCATTAGTGAGAAACCTTTCAGTTAAAAATAGATTTTGTTTTTCATTTTTAAAATAAATAACACATAAAAATTTTATAAAGGACTGAAATTCAGTTTTATTGAAGAATTTTCAGTTTTTTGTGAAAAGAAAGTAAACAGACATTTTACAATTTTTAAGTTTTAGAAAATTTTGAATGTGAGCAAATTTCTTGTAGAAATATATTAAAAATATTCATTTCACGTATAATTCATGATTGTTTAGCATCATTAAGATGAAATATGCAATAATAGGTATAGTGATTTTCATAAAAATTTCAAAAATAAAACTTTGTTTTCAACGCCGATATTTCTGGATCAACAAAATTCTGTTAATTTTGAGCCATGTTATTATACTATTATAAGAAAAGTTTTTTTTTTTTTTTTTCAAAGTTTTGTACTAATTAATTACAGTGTTATTACTGTATGTATTATAACTGCAGTGAAAACTTTTTATTTTTAATTAACAAATCACAAAACAAAGACGTATGTAGGTTTAAATAAAATTAATATATAGGAAAAAAGTTGCCAATGCAAATTACGAATATTCCACGAAACTTTGAGTATATATCATCCAGGCCGGCCAAAGTTTTGACTTTACCAAGGCTTCATTCCATCTCTAGTTTTTACTGTATATTTACCAAAAAATCTGCTCAACGTTCAAAATTTTCCAAAATGTAAAAATTGTTAAGTATCTGCTAACTTTTTTTTTTTTTTTCCCCACAAAAAACTGAAAATTCATTAATAAAACTGTATTTTAATCCTTAATAATACTGTTATACGTTATTTGTTTAAAAAGTTAGTAATAAAATCTATTTTTAACTAAATGTTTTCAAACTAATGGCTGAAATCAAATTTTGGAAGGAGTTGGTTATTGGTGTTGAAAACGCCAAGTACTATTTTTTGAAATTCCTATAAAAATCCCTGTATTATTCCATATTTGATCTTAATGATGCTAAACAATCATGAATTATACTTCAAATTAATCTATTATGTATATTTTTATTATATTTTTACAAGAAATTTGCTCAACATTCAAAATTTTCCAAAATGTAAAAATCGTAAAGTTTCCTGTTTACTTTTTGTTCACAAAAAAACTGAACATTCGTGAATAAAACTGAATTTTAATCCTTTATAAAAAAAATTATATGTTATATATATTTCAAAAATAAGTAACAAAATCTGTTTTTAACTAAAAGATTTCTCACTAATGGCTAAAAATCAATTTTTGCAAGCTACCCAATATCGGGGTTGAAAACAATGTATTATTTTTGCAATTCCTATGAAAATACCTGTGTTAATAAAAACTGTAAATAAAAATTATGTAAATGTTTTCTTTGCATCACACAATCTCTTTGCACACATTTTCACTTAGTACTATGATACAAAGTAACATTTACAAAATTTTTACTTACAGTTTTGGATAGCGTGACGCAATAGACAAATCAATTTATTGAACTAGATAATTTCAATTTATAATATAAATTCAGTAAAAGTGTGATTATTTGACAGTATATTTGAAAATTAAAAGCAATATTTCAATGTGTAAATATACTTTATTCAACAAAACAAAAGTAATTGTAATGAAATCTAAAATTAAATTTTTTAAAGTAACACTGAGGCGTCACAGACATTATATCATTTCTTTTAAAACTCATATTTTGAATTCACGAGGTGCAGATGAAAAAGTATCAGGGAGTAAATTCTATATATTTTTTCGTGCCGAAGTTGAAAATATTATGTATACACTGTGATGTAAATAGAAGAAAAAAAAAAACAAATGATGAAATAAGAAAATCTATGTAATATATTTCAATTAATAGCAAAGCGTCACTCAAATTTGATATCATTACTTTTAAGACCCATATTTCCAATTCATATCGAAATAAAATGCTGCTGCGTCACAAACTTTTAACCCGTTAAGGGTTTTTGTTCTGATCATTATATTCCAAAAAATCGCTTGCAATTTTTACTATTGCTGATTACATTAGTTCGCAAAAGCAGTAGTTATTTATTTTAAAACTAAAAAATAATAATAATAATAAATAAATAAATAAATAAATAAATAAATAAATAAATAATAATAATAATATGTTTATTATTATTATTATACACAGAGTTTTTAACGAAAATTATTCTCAGTTTCAGATAAGTTGGAGAAATATTTTTAAAACAATATACTCCAATTGAAACACAAATATGTTAAATATCTCATTGAATCTGAACATTTTTATGAAAAATGTTTTCACTGCGCATTTGCGAAAGATAACAAAATATTTATTTCATAGGTTGAAAGCAAGATATATTGGGCAACTTTTGTCAAAAGTGCATTTGAATAGAGTAAAAATTAAGCAAATTATCGGAAAAAGAACGAGCTAGATTTTAGATGTTTTTGAAGAATTGAAATTTCTTAAGGGATTTTGCGCATGCCGTGTACTTAATTTGAAGATCCAATTATTTCAACCACGCTCCAAATGTACAGTCGGAAAAAAAAAAAAAAAAAAAAAAAAACGCTACACTCAACGTCATTTTGTTGCTAATCGATGTAGGAAAATGTAATAGGTATCATTCGACGGGGATTTGTGAGTAGTTTCAGAAAATAAATTAAAATTTTGAATTGGGGGGTAGTCTACATATTAAAAAGCGCACCAACATTGATTTTTTCTACGGTAATGCCCCATTTTTATTTTATACTAGCAGGCTTTGCCCGCTTCGCTGGTCACTATTTTAAAATGATTTCTTTTTAATTGAATAATTGATACATTTAAGTAAATATATTTGGACTAGCAGGCAACGCCCGCTTCGCTGGTCCCTATTTTTAAATGAATCACTATAATGAATTCTCAAAATTGCATTAATTTTTATCACATGAAAAAAAAGAGAAACAAAATCTGAGTAGGAAAAATGTCGCACCGGGTTCTCACTGCCTTCGGAAAAAATTCCCAAAATGCTCTAACTCTTATTTCTATTATTTTCCCACTTCGCCCCCCCCCTCCTGTCTATCCTAATAATTTTACAAATTTGAAAATATCCGCAATCGATTTGTAAGCATCAAAAACCTCTATGCACCAGTTTTAAACGATATATCTCTATTTTTATTTTTTTACCGCTCTACTCCCTTCCCGCCCTCCCAATAATTTTAAAAATTCTAAAATATCCGCAATCCATTTGTAGGTATTGGAAACCTCTATGTACCAATTTTGAATGATCTAACTCTATTTTCTTTTTTTTTTGCCCCTCTGCCCCCCCCCCTTCCCGGCCCTCCTAATAACTTTACACTTTCGAAAAAATCCCCATTCGACTTGCAGGCCTCTAAAA
The DNA here is from genome assembly GCA_963930645.1 of Salticus scenicus. NCBI lineage: Eukaryota > Metazoa > Arthropoda > Arachnida > Araneae > Salticidae > Salticus > Salticus scenicus. The sequence goes on from OZ005659.1 coordinate 271,556,882, forward strand.
TCTATCTGTACCGATTTTGAACGGCCTAACTGTATTTCTATTTGTTTTTGACCATAGCCCCCCCCCCTTCCCGCCCCACCTAATAATTTTAAAAATTCGAAAGTATCCGCAATCGATTTGTAAGTATCGAAAACATCTATATACCAATTTTGAACGATCTAACTCTATTTTTATTTTTTTGCCCCCCTCTCCCCTCCCCCTTTCCCGTCCCTCCTAATAACTTTACACTTTCGAAAATATCCCCATTCGACTTGCAGGCATCTAAAACCTAACTGTACCAATTTTGAACAGCCTAACAGTATTTCTATTTGTTTTTGCCCCATAGCCCCCCCCCCTTGCCGCCCCCACATCCCGCCCCTCCTAATAATTTTACAAATTCGAAAATATCCGAAATCGATTTGTAGGTATCGAAAACCTCTATATACCAATTTTGAACGATCTAACTCTCTTTTTATTTTTTGCCCCCCCTCTCCCCCCCACTGCTGCCCCACCTGGGGGCTGAATTTCTAAAATTCCAGAAATTGGTTTTTAGATATTTGCATTAGCTATATTTTAGAGCAAAAACTTCACGCATATCTATTTTTTTGTTTGAGATATATAGGATTATACGAAATCACGTTTTTACGCATGTGAAATCACGTTTTGCCCCCCCACCCCACCCCCCTTGGGGACCGAATTTTGAAAATTCCAGAAATTGGTTTTTTGACATTTGTATTAGCTATATTTTAAAGCAAAAATTTTACGGATATCTGTTTTTTTGTTTGAGATATGAAGGATTTTGTGAAATCACGTTTTGCCCCCCTCCCCCCTTGGGGGGCGAATTTTGTAAAATCGTTTCTTAGTGGATGCCTACGTCATAGAAAGAACATTGTCACAAAATTTCATGCTTCTAGGTCCAGGGGTTTGGGCTGGGCGTTGATAGATCACCCCCTCACTCACTAACTCACTCAGGAAGTGTTCTTTTATATATATAGATTGGTGACAATTTTCGCCACAACTTTAGTATGGGATCTCCTCAGTGATATTAAATATTTTTTTTAGCTTCTCGAATCTATACAACAAAACTATTATTAAAACGAATATTCTCGGAAACAGTCCAATAGTAAAGCTTATTCTTCGACTATTCTGGAAACAGTTGAAGCTGTTACTCATATAGCAAAATTCACTATTCGATGAATGTTTTGGTATACTCTGAAAAACAGTCACTTATTCCACAGGAGGTAAAGCAAATAACATCAAATACCATTCTTCGCAATTTCAAGAAAAATGTTCATTCGCTTAGAGCTCAATCCTTAAAGTGCAATCAATCAGAATAGATCCATGAATAACTCTAATTCGCAGTGAGTACATACTTTCTCGCATAAATCAACTCATCACTCCCATTTATAACTTTTTGCGATGATTCCATCGAGTCGAAAGCTCGAGATCTGTGCTCCCGTGCGTCGGAGATCTTCGAAATTTGAGGAATTCTTAAGTACCATTTTTCAACAAAATTGGTTGCCCTCTCACCAAATTTGGTCACCCACTCACCAAGTTTGTCGCCAAGGCTGACATAACTGAAAGTGAATGAATGAACTGCCCTTTTATTTTCACTTCGCCTGTAAAACTGCTTTCGTTGCAACAGTGCTAGGAACAACTATAGTATTACCCAACAGCTGAATTTGGCGATTTATTTTTGGCAATTATGGCTAAATCATAAATCATATATCATAAATGATAAAATCATAAATAAATCATAAATTATAAATCATAAATCCAAAATAAATAGCATGCATGCTGCCATATTATATCGCAAACAGTCCACAACGACATCGTTATCGTTCAAATCGGCGCCAAAGAAAAATCGCCAAATTCAGCTGTGGGGAAATACTATACTTGTACCCAGTGCTAATGATGCGGGGCAAATAACTAATCCCTAATAGCAATATGCTATGAACACTATTTCTGCCGCATTTTAGACAACTCATATTTTTATGGTTATATATATTTCCCATTAAACGTATTCTTATTCTTATTTTTATTTATTTAAGTATTAATTTAAATTAAACAAATATTTCTGCCGGGCAGCGTGCGGGTAAAGTCACAGCAGCTCATATATTTGTATTATAAACTAGCAGGCTTTGCCCGCTTCGCTGGCCACTAAATTTAAAGGAAACTCGTTTCTATATAGCTTTATAAAAATTAAATAAAATAAATTACTGAAATTGTTCAAAAGCTCGCTCCAGGTCCCTGCTGCATTCAGCAGCGATTTGGTCATCAACTGCAACGCCGGCGCTTGTCCCTATTACCTGCGACAATAGTTTACCAATGAGCTTCCATTTAGGTGCTTATTATATAACAGTTTCGAAATAGATAGTATCGAAAAAATTGGAGTTTCCCTTTCATATTTGAATCCCAGTTACATGCGAACAACACTATACGTGTTGTTCACATGTAACTCGGACTGGACTCAAACGTAACTGGGCTTAGACAACATAATATTTGCTTTTACGTTATTTCATATGTTTTTTTTCTTTTTTGTTTATCCAATCAACCATTAAATAACAGCAATTTTACGCCAAATATTACAATATGCTGTGACCGGCTACATCTGTCGCATGAGACAATTAATTTTTTGTGTTTATATATTATTCATGGGTTGTAAACCTGATAGTACAGACTTAATATAGTTCTCTTTGGCGGCTTTTGAATTTTTGTCACCATTTTAGACTTAATCCCTTGTAACAATATGCTATGAGCGCTATTTCTGCCGTATTTTAGACAACTAATCTTTTTATGGTTATATATATTTCCCATTAAACATATTTTTATTTATTTATTTAAATATTAATTTGAATTTTTCAAATATTTCTGTTCGACAGCGTGAGAGTGCAGTAACACACAGAGGTTCATTTGTTTTTATGATAAATTAGCATAGTGATTATTATATAAAAAAATAAATAAATAGGTAAACATTATCGTGTTACACAACTTTATTATGTCGCTCCATTGGCGGCTTTTGAATTTTTGTCGCCATATTAGCGATGGATTTTTTTTTTGTATGAAAAGGGGAAGGACTATTTTGCTAATAATTTTATCAGACTCTTTTTTGTTTATACATAAGAATCCTTTATATTCTGCTTATATTTTTAATGCTTTTTAGGTTTAAAATAGTGCTTGTTGAAATAAATTTCGTATCTTTAAAACTGCATTTGTTCTGTAAATTGTGTAAAAATAAATCATTTATGTTTTTATATATTTGATGCGCTACTTAGATTAAAATGGCTGTTGCTATATTAAACTTCTTGTCGAAAAACATTCGGTGTACTTCAACACCAAAATTTAAAAAATCGCCCAGCAGGATCTGTTAATGAAGCTGATAAAATAAAAATATGGTTCATAGAGTTTAAATAATCTATTTAAAAAAATTTTTAAAACCCAAATTATTAATCTATCGTATCACATATATAGATATAGTAATAATATATAGATTGATCATTGGGGACAAAAAAGTGATTCCTTTTCACTCGGGAAAAGACGCCGATTTTACCAAAATATGGCAGTCTTTCCCCGAGTGAATACACACGGGAATATGCACGAATGTTTTAGCAAATAAAATTCATGAATAATTTACTTACTAAAGGTGAATGAAAAGCCCCAGATATAGTTTCAAATTCATTCTTTTTTTTTTCTTTCAATACCACTTAATATCTGATTCCAAAGCTTTTTTTTCGGCATCAAAAATCTTTGCACGATAATATGGGGATGATAGATCTATATATTATTATTATATCTATGATCACATAAATCTTTTCGAAAATAGAATAAAACTTAATTTGAAAAAAAAAAAAATAATAATAATAACTTTTGTTTATTAACCAAAATAATTGATGAAATTTGAAATGCAAGTTGGTCTTGTGGGTACAGGCTGTTTATTATATTTTTGTGTTCGTGAGAGAAAATTTAAAAGAATTTGAAAACTGCAATTTTTAATCCCTTTTAAAAATCATGTGACTTAATGTGAAGCAGATTTTTCATTTTTTTTCTCCTAACGGTTTCCATACAATCTTCTGCTGTTGTCACCTAAAATTCATACTTTAGTTAATTTTAAAAAAATCTAATTGTCCGATTGATAAGTTGCTTAATGCATCGGATTTAAAAAATTTTTCCCTTTCATTTGCTATCTTATTTGTAACGATGCGACTGATATTTCTAATTTATTTTCTAATCTTTCTGATTTATTTTCCTCATTTTAAATAAGTGTACGGTTTATTATTATTATTATTATTATTATTTTGTCGAAAAAAATGGCAACAATTAAATTATGGATAAAATTTTAAAATTTAAATGTCTTATTTATCAGAAATTAGAAGATTTTTATTTTCGCATTTTAAATTAAGAAAAATCTAATTGTCCGATTGATAAGTTGCTTAATGCATCGGATTTAAAAAATTTTTCCCTTTCATTTGCTATCTTATTTGTAACGATGCGAGTGATATTTCTAATTTATTTTCTAATCTTTCTGATTTATTTTCCTCATTTTAAATAAATGTACGTTTTTTTTTTTTATTATTATTTATTATTATTATTATTATTATTATTTTGTCGAAAAAAATGGCAACAATTAAATTATGGATAAAATTTTCCTCATTTTGAATAAATGTACGTTTTTTTTTTTTTTTTAATTATTATTATTATTTTGTCGAAAAAAAATTGGCAACAATTAAATTATGGATAAAATGTTAAAATTTAAATGGCTTTTTTTATCAGCGAGCCTATCCACTTCATTGTCACTCACTAAATAACGCAATTCTGTTTTTAGGGTTTTCCCGGAAATTATTCGATTTTTTCTCGCCTTTTAAACCTTCCCTAGACCTCCACGAACATTTCAAGACTAAGATAAGATAAATCCGTTCAGCCGTTCTCGAGTTTTAGTGAGACTAACGAACAGCAATTCATTTTTATATATATAGATTAGCGGAGTGATTGGTATTTAAAAAAATAAATAAATAGTACATAAACATTACCGTGCTACACAACTTTATTGAAGCTCTCCCTTGGCGGCTTTTGAATTTTTGTCACCATATTAGTGATGATTTTTTTCTTTAATAATTTCTTGTATAAAAGGGGGAATCGTATTTTGGTGATACTTTTATCGGATATCTTTTCGCTAATTTGTATGAATTCTTCATATTCTGTTTATATTTTTAACGGTTTTTAGGCTGGAAATAGTGCTTGAAATAAATTTTCTATTTTTAAAACTACATTTTTTTCCCCTATAAAATCATGAAAAACGGCAGTTTTTTGAGTGACGCAAGCGGAGGGACAAACGGGACGCTGCGAACTCATAATATACGGCTAGTTTGACATCAAAGAGATTTGTAAAAGCCGACACTTAATATCTCAGCAAATATGCCATATTTTGTTCTGATCTTTTCAGAATAGTCTTTTATCTTCGGTCTTAATCTATCCTGAAAATTTTACATTTCTACACGCAGTATGTTTTGAGATCTGAATCTCAATTTTTTTTCCCCAAAAAGGGAAAAAGGTTGGTGTAATGGACTGAAATTCTGAAAAATATCTCTAAAACGGCTCGAAGGATTTTCATATAATTAATATATGTTGTTAATAGGATTTTTCTGAATCTAGTAACGTTTTCGTTTTTTTCAGGAAAACTCTTGTTTTTTATATAAATCGCTTTAAATATGGAACTATATTACTCCGCCAATTACATATGTTTCTTCGGGTGAAAACGCTGTTATCCGGTTCTTACTTGTGAGGTATGCGGGTTGGTTTGTTGACCGACTTGAATGCAGCCAACGAATTATTTAGAATTTTTTTTTAACGCAAAAGTACTTTATTCCATGTTTAAAATATTTATTGTATGTATACTAAGTCAAATTCACTTAAATATATTTTCTCTTCTGTTATGAAAAAAATATTTTTGATTTCAAAATTTCATATTTAGTCAAAAAAATATTTAGATGATATTTTAAATAAGGAAGTATTTTGTAATTTTAGGTATTCCATTTTATCATAATAATGATGATTTACAATTTTTTAAAGCTAAAAAATTTTTAATCATTCCTGAACATCGATTTTATAATAACTCAATGATTTGCAATTCCTATTCATGTATCCTTACGCGCCGGGAATACAAAAAAAACAGCAAATAGAGTTTTGGCGCCATCTATCGTTTTTATTTCAAACATACTATTTCGTAAATACATGTATATATATTTTTTTCTTTTTAAAAATTAAAAATCTCTTTTGAAAATACAGAGTTTATTCATTTATTTATGTTTCAGACTTTAAAATAATACATATTTTAAATATTAACATAATCAAAATTTTTTTATTATTATTCAAAGCAATAATGACTACGGGATGAAACAGTGCTTACACTGTTTATTAGAAAAAGCAGTGTTTTTAATAAACAGTGTTTAAACAGTGTTTTAGTAAAATTCATTTTTCACGAATTTTATTAAAATTCATGAAAAATGTGTCAAATAGCAATTATTAAAAAACACGTCAAAATAAGTAAATAAAATCTTTACTTTGAAACCCATAATAATTTATTTCAAAAAAATTATTCTTTCTTTTCTTTTCTTTTTTTAATTAATTAATTTGTGCATGAAAAATTCTATTTCATAAATATATTTACAATTGCAATAAACAAAAAATCCTCCTTTAATTTTAAATAACTATTTCTACCTGTTTCTAAACATTTTCGGTAAAAAAAAAAAAAAAAAAAAAAAAAAAAAGTTAAATCTGTATGCATATGATTTTTAATATAAACTACTAGATGGCGCCACTACATTTAATTTATTTTTCTTAAAGATAAATAAATAAAAAACTTTTAATTGCTTCGAAACATGTAGAAATAATTATTTAAAATTAAAGGAGGGTTTTTTGTTTATTATAGTTGTACATATATTTATAAAATAGTATTTTTATGCAAAAATTTCATTTTTTTTTAAGCTTTACTTATATTTTCCATAAAAACTTTCTCCAGGTGATTTTATCTTATTTTTAAAATTATAGAAATAAAAAGCTTAATTTATATTTTGTCTATTTTTCCCCCAAACGTTTTATATGAAAATATATACGAAGTAATTTTTACCTGCACTTTTGATGAAAATTTAAATTGTGAATATTGGAGCAGTATACTTAGCCTCAAAAGGGGAAAGAAAATATATAAAATTCCATTTTTAACATTTACTTGATTTTTTCTTTAACTGTTTAATTTGTAATTCTCTAAAAAGAAACTTGCAAAATGTAAATTACGTAATTCTAACTTAAATTTGAAAATTTTCACTTATTTTTCTTTTTTTTTTTTAAGAGTTTGAGAATCCCAGTCAATATTTTCTCCTAGTGCGAAGCTTCTCCATTTTGTTTCCAAGTGGCAGGCTACTTGAAAATTTGTCAATATGATAACGTTTGAAATACTGAATTAATTCACACTAAATTTGTAGTGTAGATTTATCTCAGAAATGTATTTGATATGTTCATTTGCCAACTTAATCCACCCTCTTGTTTCCCTGTGCCAGCACACTGAAAATTTCAAATTTACATTAGAAAGGTTTTATGAACCGATTTGCTTAAAACTCCATATACACATAGCCTTCATTTATAAATCCACTAAGTCCATTAATAAATTGTAGCTGCCATTTTGAAAAAAAATAGTGGCAACTTCATAAGAAAAGATAAATTAGTTTACCCTTCCTAGGAGCGAGAAGGACTTGTTTTAATTTTTTTATCAATAACCACTAAAAAGTAATGATATCAGTACAAAAAACCCTTAACGGCTTAAAAGTTTGTGACGCCGCTACTTTATGACTATACGAATTTGAAATATGAGTCTTAAAAATAATGATATTAAATTTTAAGTGACGCTTTGCAATTGGTTAAAATATACATAGATTTTCTTATTTGATCATTCACTTTTATATTTTATTTATATTTATAATGCAAACGTAATATTTTTAACTTGAAGATCAGACAGATATATAAAATATACTCACTGATGCTTTTTCATTCGCACTTCAAATTCAAAATAACAGTTTTAAAAGGAATGATATAAAAATTCCAGTGGCGCCTCGGTGTTATTTTAAAAGATTTGTTTTTAGATTCCAATAAAATTACTTTGTTTTGTCTAATAAAGTATATTTACACATTTAAACAGTGCTTTTAATTTTCAAATATACTGTCAAATAATTATACTTTCACTGAGTTTGCATTATAAATTAAAATTATTTATTTCAATAAATTGATTTATCTTTTGCGTCACCTAGAAACAACGTTTTTTAAAATTTCTTTGATAAGAATTCACTTTATTTTCTTATTTGTTTAAAAATTATTTTAGATAGCAAAATAAAACAAATAAAAAATCCAGTTCAATCAAAAAAATTCATTAATTATCGATCGCCTGCCTTCCATAAATCTTTAGTAAAATAAAGATAAAAGTGATTTTTTTCATAGGGTTTGTCAGTAAATGCCTGCATGAGTTTTCTATTGAAAAACTACATAAAAAAAGAAAAGAAAAAAGAAGCAGTAATCTAATGATATATTTATCATTGTGTGCTAAATTAATTGTGTTACAAATATAGATTTTCTTCCCGAAATTTTTATTTATTTTATTTTATTCTCTTCTTTCATACAACATTTGTTTCTTTACCAGGTATGTTTCTAAATACCTATTTGCAGCAGAAAAGTATGATACGCTTAACCCTTTTATTAAACCACTTTTTCCTCAAATGGCCCATTAAACTATTTTCACGAATAAAATTTGATGTTAAGTAAAAAATTCATTTAGCCTATTAGAAATAATTAATTTTACTTTTGGCATCTTATTCTCTTAGTCAATCGCATACTTTTCACAACCCATCGTATTAGCATAAGCAGGATTGTCACAAACAACTACTTTTTAATTTTTTCCCCACTAGAATTATCAAAATAATTTTCATACTGATTTTTTTGGAGTGGTTTCTTTTGGAGTGGTTTAGGGGAAAGTCTCTTATAAAGTTTTGCATGAATCAAATCTTAAAAAATAACAAAGAAAATTAAACAAAATATTTTTGTTTTTTATTTACGGGTCAAATTATATAACAACAACGTCAAACGCAAAGAAAAGAAACAAAAATGATGATTTTTGGACATTAGTGTTAGCATAAAGAATTCTTGTTTTCTAAAGAAGACAGGCCCCGCATTCTTAAAAACCCCCGTTCTTGAAAACAATACAATACAGAAAAGTAAAGTAAAAGTGACATTGAGTATTCGTGTTAAACCCCTTATTTTATGTTGACAAAAATATGCACAAGTGGTATTTACGTCATCGATTACTGGTGATAAATTTTGAATCTTTTAAACGAACACTGGAAAAAAAATTAACTAAATAGGCGGGCTTTACTGTTTTAAATAGAAAAATAGGTTTAATGAAAAAGTTGTCATTATAAAAAAAAAAAAAAAAAAAAACGAATGGAATTGGAATGCAAGACTTGTAAAATCGTTTCTTAACTACCGTCAGAGTTAAAGGCTTAATCAATCTATATATATAAAAGAACACTTTCTGAGTGAGTTAGTGAGTGAGGGGGTGAGTGAGTGGGGGAGGGGGGGTAAAACGTGATTTCACAAAATCCTTCATATCTCAAACAAAAAAACAGATATCCGTAAAGTTTTTGCTTTAAAATATAGCTAATACAAATGTCAAAAAACCAATTTCTGGAATTTTCAAAATTCGGTCCCCAAGGGGGGCGGGGGGGCAAAACGTGATTTCACATGCGTAAAAACGTGATTTCGCATAATCCTATATATCTCAAACAAAAAAATAGATATGCGTGAAGTTTTTGCTCTAAAATATAGCTAATGCAAATATCTAAAAACCAATTTCTGGAATTTTTGAAATTCAGCCCCCAGGTGGGGCAGCAGGGGGGGAGAGGGGGGGGGGGCAAAAAATAAAAAGAGAGTTAGATCGTTCAAAATTGGTATATAGAGGTTTTCGACACCTACAAATCGATTTCGGATATTTTCGAATTTGTAAAATTATTAGGAGGGGCGGGAAGGGGGGGCGGCAAGGGGGGGGGGCTATGGGGCAAAAACAAATAGAAATACAGTTAGGCCGTTCAAAATTGGTACAGTTAGGTTTTAGATGCCTGCAAGTCGAATGGGGATATTTTCGAAAGTGTAAAGTTATTAGGAGGGACGGGAAAGGGGGAGGGGAGAGGGGGGGGGGGCAAAAAAATAAAAATAGAGTTAGATCGTTCAAAATTGGTATATAGATGTTTTCGATACTTACAAATCGATTGCGGATACTTTCGAATTTTTTAAATTATTAGGTGGGGCGGGAAGGGGGGGGCTATGGTCAAAAACAAATAGAAATACAGTTAGGCCGTTCAAAATCGGTACAGATAGATTTTAGAGGCCTGCAAGTCGAATGGGAATTTTTTCGAAAGTGTAAAGTTATTAGGAGGGCCGGGAAGGGGGGGCAGAGGGGCAAAAAAAAGAAAATAGAGTTAGATCATTCAAAATTGGTACATAGAGGTTTCCAATACCTACAAATCGATTGCGGATATTTTCGAACTTTTAAAATTATTGGGAGGGCGGGAAGGGGGGGAGTAGAGCGGTAAAAAAATAAAAATAGAGATATATCGTTCAAAACTGGTGCATAGAGGTTTTTGATACTTACAAATCGATTGCGGATATTTTCAAATTTGTAAAATTATTAGGATAGACAGGAGGGGGGGGGCGAAGTGGGAAAATAATAGAAATAAGAGTTAGAGCATTTTGGGAATTTTTTCCGAAGGCAGTGAGAACCCGGTGCGACATTTTTCCTACTCAGATTTTGTTTCTCTTTTTTTTTCATGTGATAAAAATTAATGCAATTTTGAGAATTCATTATAGTGATTCATTTAAAAATAGGGACCAGCGAAGCGGGCGTTGCCTGCTAGTTGCTTCATATGATGCTTTATTTATATTTATTTAATTATTTTGTAGGGGGGAGGATTATTATTTTAAGGATACTTTAGTCTTTAAAATTTTATTAATGTATTTTAACTTTATATATTTTAAAAAATGAACTTTAACTTTTATAAATATATTTTAACCCTTTGCGGCGCAAGAAAATTTGGATCAATTAAATTATACTGCAACCGAAATTCATGAACTAAATTAAACTAAAAGAAACTTTAAATTTTTAGATAAAAAAAACCCAGGCTTTTTCTGCTATGTTATAACCAATGTTATAACCTATGTTATACCAATTAATATTGATAGTTTGGAGTGCTTTTTGTTTTTGTGCTTTTAAAAATAAGACTACTGGGACATGAAATGTCCACTTTTCAGAGACTTACTCACATATAAAAGCAATGTTTGTGTGCGTGTGTCTGTGTGTCTGTGGACAGCACAGCGCAAAAATGGTACTCGGACTGTCCCGTAATTTGACAAGAATATGCCACCCTGAGGTGTCCTAGTGCCCTTTTTTTGCAATTTTGATTAGCTTTGTTTTAACTAATTAAAATAAGAAAATAATAACCTTGTAATAACTTTAAAATTAGTTATTTAAATATTAGGTTTTACTTAACGCTCTTTTTTTTTTTAACATGAAATATTTTTTCATGCGAATAATAATTTTAAAAAGGCATCAAAAATTAGATTTGCTTATGCATATAACAAAATGACGTCATTATAACTTTAAAATTAAATAATAATAAAAAATAAATAATAATAATAGCCCAGCATATTTCTTTCCAATTTTGTTTCATACATTTTTTTAATATACTTTAACTTTAGATTTTTTTTTTTTTATTGTATATTTTTAGAACGAATAGTATGCTTAGCACGAAAGCTAATTCCCAAGCAGCACCGAAACGTTCTCTGAACGTTCAAAAATTGTTCTGCAAACACGTTCTAAGAACGTTCACTTTGAACGTGTTATAGATGTCTATTTGTCCATCTTAAAGAGGTACAATAGTACGGTTCAGAGAACGTTCAATGAACGTGTAACTATCACCATCGGTGTTATAGAAGCGTTCTGAGAACATTCTATGTATACGGTCTCAGAACGTTCTAAACGTGTTTAGAACGTTTTCAAAACGTTATACACATTTTCAGAACGTTCTAGAAAACGTACTGTAAACGTTCTAAAATAGTGTAGAAACGTTCTGAAAACGTTCTATACACACGTTCTCACAACGTTATGTAAACAATTTTTGAACGTGCTAAAAATGTGTTTCATGTATAATAAAATGGAAGAACTCGCAACATTTGTTCCGGGTCGAAAGAAGACACGACCCTTCGTCAGACGAACATAGTAGGCACGAATGCTGCAAATACAAGAGCAACGTTGCTGTTTTTTTGCAGCACTCGTGCCTACTTTGTTCGGTTGATGAAGGGTTGTGTCTTTTCTCGACCCGAAACAATTGCTTGATATAATATTAATAAAATAAAATAAATAATTAAATAAAAATAAATAAATAAACTTCAAAATTTGAAACATTTAGAAGTATTAAGAATCACCTTCATATTGTTTGTCTATGTTTTTTCTTTCTTTCTTTTCTTTCTTTCTTTCTTTTATTTTTCTTCCTTTTGGATTTTGTGATTTATTTGTATGTACGTGTGCATATTTGCCTTTGTGTTATAAAATTTTACATACACGTCTTCAAATATAATAACATACAGTATTTTCATTTTTTTTTTTTTTTTTTTTTTTCTTTTTTTTTTTTTTTTTTGAAAACTATAATCAAAGAAAACTGAAAAATTTTAAGATGCTCCTTACTGATTAATTATTATTTTCCCTTATGATTTTACATTATTGTATTTTAACAATAGAACTTAACCATATTTGGGTAATTAATTTGTGAATTTCTAGTTAAGTTAGAATATATATATGTTTAAATACTAAAACTTATTGCAAATTTTTGGCATTCAAACATAGAACTATTTTTAAAACTTTAACTTGTCAATGAATTCACAAACGAATACCTAGATATGTTATATATTCTATTGATAAAGAGTAATAATGTACAAATGATGGGAGAAAATAAAAATATTTAAGAGAAGTATTAAAAAAAATTAATTAATTAATCTATTTATTTTTTTTTATTTAAATCGATTTTGTGAAGTTTTAATTTTAAAGTATTGATTTAAAGCTTATGAATTTTACTTACACATGCATTGAAATATAACAATATAAAATATGATAAAATTTCTTGAAAATCTTTTAAATATAAAATAAATAAAATTTAAAATTTAAAATATTTTTTAAAATTTTTAGAGAGCCGGCTGCTAACTATTTTTTCCCTTGATTTTACAATACTACAGTGTAACAATAAAATCTAAACAAGTATACTTAAATATATCTAACATTAAATTGTAATGATACAAAATCGAATGGGGAAAAAATAGTAATAGTAATAAATAATTAAAAGGTATTTAGCATGAAAAATTTAAAAAATTAAAGTTTTCAAATTATTATAATTATTACTCTTTATTTATTTTTATTTTTATGGTTTTTGAAAACTTTAATTTATTTAATTTTGTTAAATTTCAATGTAGATTTGGGCAAAACTATGCAAATCCTAGACTAGACATATGAAAATTGTGTAGAATAAACTTATCTGTAATAGTGTATCCAAATATCAGGAAGAAATCTTAAACCAAACGCAATGAAAATGATTGCAGAAAAAGTTACCGTTATCTATCTTGGACCTTGGAGTCCGTTTTCGTGCTTCCGTAGTCATAACTGGCAAACCCAATAAAAATTTCACAGTTTGGCGAATTTTTTCGTTTTTTTTTTTAAGATTCAAGATTCAGCAAAATGTAAGTCACTTTTATATTATTAATTGAAAAGGAATTTATTTTAGTTATATTTATTATTTTTATGAGAAATACAAAACTCAAGATTTTTATTCAGATTTTTTTTTTTTTTTTTTTTTTTTTTTTTAAATATTACGTGTTATTGCGTATCTATTTAAAAATATTTTACAAAATAATTGACGTTTATTATGAAGTAAAATATTAAAATTTTATCGTAACTAAAATAATCGCATACCTAATAATAGCAGGAGACTTGGCGTTGGAATATTAAAACAGGAATAAACTACTACGTTAGAAACGCCAAAGAAAAATTATTGAGGTGCATACAGCTGTTTCGGTAGCCTAAAGCGTACCGTCTTCAGTGCAAAAAGAATTCTGAATCTGGAGAAGTACTCGTATACATGCATGAATATCGTAGGTGATGAAAAACCACAGGCAAGGCGATATAAAAACAAACGCTCATTATGACGAATGAAAACAATATCTTTTGTTTTAGCTCCTTTCCTGCTATTGGTTCATTGATATCGGTCTATTTCAAAGTGTCGATATTTTCTGGCCAATGACATGGGAGCTTCAACATGTGTTTAACAAAGATCATCAAAGCCGAACTGATGCCAAATTGGCGATTTTTTCCCCATTTTGGGGATTTTTGAGGCTTCTGGGGACCAAATGTTTGTGGGGACTTTTTGGGGGAATTCTAAAATTTTTGGGGACAAATCTGGAGAGTTCTTCAATTTTCTGTCAATGTTGGCAACGTAATGATTTATCCCTACGACCTGGGATTTTTCAATAGCTTTATTGTTATTTGGGGATTTGTTTTCAAAAATTGCCTTCATTTGGGGAAAAATCTGAGCTTAAATCCACTTAAATCTGCTTGATATATATATAAAAAAAATTTGAAAAAAAAAAAATATTTTCCCTTTTTAGTAGAAATCAAGTTGGGGATTTTTTTCGAAAAAAAAAAAAAAAAAAACCCTGATTTGGGGAAATTTGAAGACCTGTTTGGGGAAATAATTTTCGACCATCTGGCATCACTGTATCTACTAGAAGAGTCTTTTTGTAAATTTTCTTAGCGTTTAATAAAAAACTTCTGAAAATATAAGCAATTATAGAAGGAAATTTTTTTTAATATTATTTTATTATTATTAAATATTTCGATAAAATATTTTTTTTATTAAGGCTGTACATCAGTCAGATAGCTCCCTTTCTCCTTTCCCATGTTATCCAACGGGATTTTCGTCGCTTCGTTTTATAAAAATATCTCATTCAAAAATGAAGTTTTTCAAATTCTGTTTTTTGAATATTACTCTTTGAACGGGTCGCCTTTTAGCTTAGTGAGCAATTTTTCAAAAAAATTAATTTAAATATTTTATTTCAATAAGTAAATTATAGACTCTAAGTGTGGATCTCTAAGTAAAATATTTATTTATTTATTTATTTATTTATTTATTTTTTCGAAAAATTGCTCACTAAGCTAAAAGACGACCTGTTCAAAGAGTAATATTCAAAAAACAGAATTCGAAAAATTTCATTTTTGAATAAAATATTTTTGTAAAACGAAGCGACAAAAAACCCCATTGGATAACATGGGAAGGGAGAAAGGGTGCTATCTAACTGATGTAAAATAAAGTTTTATCTTCAGTAATTTTACAGTGACAGTTTCTTTATATAATTATATAATATTGAATAGTTTATTATTTTTTTTATGTAGCATTTGTTTTTTCTCTTTCCATTTATTTATTTTTATTATTATTATTATTATTTTTAAAGCCGTACATGTTAAATAAAAGTGGTTTAAATTCAAAATTAGTTACTTTAAGTAACAAAATGAAACTTTAACATAATTTTGTTTAAATAATATATTTTTTATACTGACAATGTATAGTGTCAGTTTAATATTTTTATAGCGTCTCAAATTTTATTTTAAAGCAACAACCAAAATAATAATATTTCTTACCAGATGATAAAACAACTCCTCTTCCAGCAACGGAAAAGGTTTGTGCTTTACCCTATAACTGAGGTACAGGACAAGAAGTGACAGACAACGTAGCATTGACGGACGGCATCAGGTGAGAAAAACCTGCCTGTACAGACGGACACACAAAACAACTATACAGGGACACGAGAAACAATGCTAAGGCGCGGTTTATGAGAGAAATTGTTACAAATTACATTTAAATACCTTTGTACTGCATAAGTGATATTAACATATATTATTCATGCGTACAAAAAAATTTATAACTAGTAATAATGTTAACAAAGCCACAACAAAGTATAGAGATACATTAAAGAATTAATGAAAATTTCTGTAATTGCCTTTTTATTTGTTCTGTGCCATTTTTCTAATTTAATTTATTACTAGAGAACCCGTGCTACTCCGCAGCATTAGGATAGACTATGTATGAGAGGGTGTAATTATTACATAAAATCATTTTACAGTACTTCCTTCCAGACAATATTAGCTGTGCGTCGGTTCTAGTTATAGAGGTTTGAGTGAAGGAAAATCTTGAATGTAAATTTGATTGTGCACGCATAACTTTCCTCAAACTTAAAAAAAAAAAAAAAAAAAAAAAAAAAAAAAATGAAGGAAATCGGCCGGATTGAACGGCCAGACGGACTGACTTTAGTTTTCATAAATTTTTTTAATATATAGGATTACAAAATAATCTTATATATTAAAAAATTTTATGAAAACTAAAGTCAGTCCGTCTGGCCGTTCTATCCGGCCGATTTCCTTCATTTTTTTTAAATGAAAGGTATTTAGACACAGGTATGTCATCATTCATTGAAATTTACTCAACTCCCACCTTACTCAAGTTATACTCAAACGCGATTCTTCCCTGTGCATTTCTTATGGGAACACCTTCACTCAAGCAATTAGAATTCTCATAGCTCCTCTTCTAATGAATGGATCTTGATCGTTTCACTCTCAGAACACTCAGTGGATCAAGCTCTTTCTTTTGAGCTATTAACTGCTTAAATTCGTTGAGTTTGAAAAAAGTTATGCTTGCACAATCAACTTTACATTCAATTTTTTCAAGATTTTCCTTCACTCAAACCTCTATAACTAGAGTTCTAATTAACGTAGGCTGTTGACACAAGTCTAAGAACACTCAGTGGATCAAGCTCTTTCTTTTGAGCTATTAACTGCTTAAATTCGTTGAGTTTGAAAAAAGTTATGCTTGCACAATCAACTTTACATTCAATTTTTTCAAGATTTTCCTTCACTCAAACCTCTATAACTAGAGTTCTAATTAACGTAGGCTGTTGAAACAAGTCTAAGAATACTCAGTGGATCAAGCTCTTTCTTTTGAGCTAGTCAGTTATTATTTAAATTGGTACCAAAGGGAATAAAGGAAATTTCGTTTACATTTGCTGTTTTTTCTCTAATATTAATAAATATTCTTAAAAGAAAGAAAAACTAAGAAAAAATCTATTGCAATATATTTCAATACACTCACTTCCCGCAGTCAACATATTTTGCATCATCATCCCTGGTCTCATCATTGCACCCATCTGTTGAGGGCGACAGTTCACAAAAAAGTTGTCTGAAAATAACAAATTATTTATTTTAAACAAATTATGCAAGGAAAGTATAATTCTACCATGCAAAACATGTACTTAATAAAATAATTCACCAATGAAATGTTGATGGGATCGTTTTTCTTCTCAAAGTTAGTAGACAATAGGAGGCCGAGGAAATAGTGCAATGAGGAATATTGAAATCCCCCCCCCCCCCCAATCTTAAACACAGAGCCCGTCTAACAATCTTAGTTAAGGGGTTTTTTTGTCCATTTCGGGCGACATTTAAGAGCTGGTAAGTGGCCCTATCACAACTGATACCGCCACTATGATTAAGATGTGGGGGAGGGTTCAAGTTTGTCCAAGTATTGTATTTTTTCAATGTCCTTGCATTCCTTGTATTTTTTTTATGTATTTACTTTGGTACTTTATTCATGAATTTAATTGCTTTTATATGCTTTGTATTAATTAAATTCATTTGCTGCATGGTCTTGCTTCCATCTATGAGAAGTTGGGAGCTAGAAGCGTGTTTAATTAAATTTTATTTTGTCTTTAATGTATTTAATTGCTTTTAAAAGAAAATCTACTTTTTAAATTATTATGACAACATTAAACAGCGTACTGTTCGCACGCATTTCTCTTTCGTTACGCATTTAAATTTCTCCTTTATTTTTTTTAATGACTTCTCTTACTTTGAGTCATTAACGGTGGTTTAAATAAATTAATGTTCGGAAAGTTGAACGGAGTCGCTCGAGGTTTTTTAAATATCTTTTTGAGTTATGCTGACAACCAGCACATATACAAAGCAATTATGTAAAACCTAAAAACACAGTTTTGAATCGCTTAGTCACTGTGTGAGCATAGGAAATTATGGGGAGAAAAGAGCAATGATGGAATAGAAAGAAAAACAAGATCGAAATTCAAAACGAACAAATGCTTCGCATGAATTAAAAACACTTTCCGCTCGTTACATCGTTTAAGTTTCCGTTAATTTAGTCTCCGCTCCGACAGCCCGCCTTTTTTTTACCATTTTCTTTATTTAAAAAGAGAGCCCACACAGTTGCTTACTTTGTGTATGGTTGAAAAGACAGCCTTGTATATCGTCAAAACTTTTCATATGAATCCTACACGAGCCACTAAAATTTCTCGCAACACTGAAAATTTACAGTGAGTAGTTTCTCCTTATACCTAATAAGGAATCAGATCAACTTTGTAAGACCCAGTAAACTAATTTATTAGGCTAACCATACATTTTTCTTTTTTCAGGAAAAAGAGTCTTATGTATCTTAATAATGTATATATACTTTTTACTTCCATTACCCTACTACCATAGGTAATGGAAGTATTGTATTCGGTCTGAAAATTCAATATCGGGTTTTCATCTGATTTACACATTTTAAGGTCCCCTGAGTCCAAAAAAAGTGGTTTTTGGCAATGGGTCAGTGTGTATGTATGTGTGTGTATGTGTGTATGTGGAGAATCTTCTGGCTATTATAGCTCAGAAACTAATAAAGATAGAGCTACGAAACTTTAGAATTGAAATACGTCTGGTGTACAGATGAAATTTCCAAATTTTGGTGAAAATTGAAAAACCGGAAGTGGGGCATCGGAAACCGGAAGTGGGACCGTAAGTCCGTATCTCAAAAACGGCTCTAACGATTTTTTTCAAACTTGCTATATAAACACTCTATTAGATGACCTTTCGAATGATATAGTTGGTTAGTTCGGGAAAATTGATAGGCGTCCTGTATATATTATTATTTTTCTAATTATTGTTTTAAATAACTTATTTGACGGATAGAGCAATTTTGTTACTTATTTAAATCAAAAAATGTATATAAAATGTTTATAATGTGTGTAGTACTGGGTAATGGAAGTCGTGTGGCTGTTACACACCAGATTTTTTTTTTCTATGTTGTATAAATATACTAAGATTTGCTTTAAAAATACACCCCTCATCGATAGAAATGCGTTAGAAATATTTTCTGATTCTCCGTACACAATTCAGTTGTGCATTCTTCACAGTAATTTCAATAAAATTAATTTCAAGTCATTAGCTATAATTAACAGAAATTATAGCGCAAACAAATATACAGACAGGAAAACAGACTAACTGAAGTTTTAATCTTTCTTAACTATTTACCATAATTTTAGATGCAATACCAGCCTCAAAACTGATATTTTAAAGTTTGCCTGACAACTTTGCGCATTCTTCGCCCCAAATGGCACCAAAAATAATTTAGGTATGTCGAGGAATGGGTAGTTTTGAACAGGATATAGGAAACCTCGTTCAGATAATATTGGGTGGTGGCACACACTTACACTTCGGGATAATTATCTCAAAAGAACGGAAAATAAAGGTATAGACGCATAAACATATTTTAAACTACTATGTTGTGGCCACCACATGACTTTCTTCTATATTTTCCTATACAAATTAACCCAGTAAAAATAATTTATTAAAATTATTATTAAAAAAATTTATCTTCCATGATGATGCAGACCATTTCCATATTAGAGAAGTAGTATAACAACTAAATATGCAAAAAAGTTAATTTTATTGTCAATATTACATTTAAAAAAAATCATTAAAAGTAAAAAAAAAAATGATAACTTTGTTTTAAATTATCGCAGATCGATGGTTCAACCATTCGTTTTAAAGGTATTGACGAGACCTTTCGAAAAATACCCATCTTAAAAATTTACTCCCTTCGAGGGGGGGGGGGGGGGTGAGAGGCTCCTACACATACAAAAAAAAATTTCCCAGTTGACTATCTCTATTATAAATAATTCTTGTAAATTTCATAATGATTACTAAAAAATAATTCTCTTTATGCCCATTTATACAAAATTTTGTCCTATATCACCATGATAAAAATTTAGAAAAAACGGGATGGCAACTCAACCTGTAAGACAATTTTTACCAAAAGTTGGTAGGCATTTATGTCAAGGTACAACTACATACCAATTTATATGAAATTCTGTGCAGTAGTTCCTGAGATACAGTTGCCACAAAATTTTGTCACACACACACAGACAGACATTTTCTAAAAATGGTGAAACCATGTTTTACAGCTCTCAAAACGTGTCAATCCATCAAAAACCCGAGGTCGAAAATTTTTACTAATCCAATACTTTCTTCTATTGAATATAGAAGAAAGTAAAAACAATATTAAAGAAAACAATCTGAATAAAGAGAAGTAGCTCACCGCTAAAAACTCCAAAAGTAACCGACATAACGAAATAATACACAAATTTCATGTCTTCTGCTCCAAGCAATCATTGAACGTAAATGGCTTTAGAAGAGAGATTTCAATAAAATATTTCAATGCGACTTTTACAGCATGAATCAGCTGATTTCATTTGAAAAACAAGAGATTTGTCAATCAGTTTCTAGATAATGGCTCAACGATACATTCAGAACATGATACATGGATAAAGAGATTTCACTGGCGTCTCTTTCGCAAAATCTTTATACATGTACAGTCGAAGGGAAAAAATATAAATAAATAAATAAACGCAACACTCGCTGTTATTAATTGACGCAGCAAAATCCAATAGATGTCATTCAACAGGAAATTAAATGCATTTTTTGAAAGTGACGTGAAATTTTGTTTTTAGGATTCCTCTACTTATCGAAATGAGCCCCAACTTTCATTTTTTAAATAACAAAACCCCATTTCGACTTCCTGTTTGAATTTCTGAGTGTCTGACAGTACAAAAAGTACTTTTGTATACTTTATCTTTAGTTCTCATAGAAATAAAACCAAAAATGTGTTAGTGGTTATCTGTGTATCCAGAAAAATAAAATTACGATCGTACAAGAATCAGAACCAAATTTTATTATTTCACACTGAAAATCTTTTAAGATAAAGGAATTTAAAAATAAATAAATAAATCATAATACAAGCGCTATCATGATTACAGCACCTTGGCTACCCGTAATTCCGGTTCTTTAGATATACACTCAAACACTATATTAGATAATAATGTAAAATACAGTGTTATACAGTGTTAAAAATTTCTGTAAATTTAATGTAAACATATGTCCAGAATCTCTGTACATTTACAGCAATTCTTAGTTAAAAGTGAGTAATCGATATTCTCAATCTTTATTCTGTATTTTTACCTAATTTTCTTATTTATTTTTTTAATTAAAATTAAAAATGACTGTACCTATTTTAGAAAAAGCATTCCAAGTCCGAAATATATTCTCACCCATAATTAATTAAACTAATATTAGTTATTAAAATGAATGTATAAAATTAGTCTTTTAACATCTCCGTTTATTTTTCTCTGTAATTTTACATAAGACTTAAGATAATAGATTACACAGAATTTTCTGTTGAGATTTTTATTTTTGTATGAAATGCATATTCATATATGAATGTATATACATTTAAGATATTTTTCAATATATTATCCCGGTATTTTTTAATGATAGACACTTTTTCGTGTCTATCATGGTAACACTGATCACCTATGAAACTTAATTTTTCTTTCACTTTAATAAAAATTCTTTATTTTATATTGTCAGAGTGACATAATGTACGAATTGATATAATGTACGTAGTTATATATATATGTGTGTGTGTGTACAAAACTGACATTAATTAATGGCGTTCTATGATGATGCAAAATAAATCAGTGTAACAACAACACATAAACTACATCTTTTCGGATAAATTACTGTAAATGTGTCATGAAAGTACACATTAAATATTTATGATCGTACTTACCCGTTTTGGGTTAGTTTAACTCACTGAAACTGTACGATTTTTTAAAAACTTTCTTTAAAAATGTAGTTTCTCAATTAAAATATATTTATAAAAGTAAATTTTTTAAGACTGAAGTATTCTTAAAATACCCCCCCCCCCCCAAAAAAAAAAAAAAAAAAAAGTAATATAGGAACTATATGGTTAACCTTTTAACTATAATGATAATTTAGAAGCGATTTAACATTTGCCTTGAGTTTGCCTTGGCTTTCAATAGACAATTTTTTATTATTATTTTTTTAATTGACAAATTTTACTTTCATTATTTTTCTATTTTAAACAGTAAGCCCCGCCTACTTAGTTGATTATCCGTTGTAGTGTTTATTTAAATTTATCATCAGTAATCGATGAGGTAAATAGCACGCTGATATTTTTCCCAACGTAAAATAAGAGGATTAACACGAATATTTAAAGTCACTTTTTCCGTATTGTGTTGTTTTACGCTGTAGCTTGTTTTCTTTAGAAAACAAGAATTCTTGTTTGCTATCACTAATGTCTTAAAACCATTTTTTTTTTTTTTTTCTTCTTCGTCTTCTTCTTCTTCTTTTTTTCTGCGTTTGACGTTGCTATTGTATATAGTTTGACCCGTAATTAAAAATATATTGTTTAATTTTTTTTTTTCTTCTTCTTTCTTTTTTTTTTTTTTTTTTTTTTTTTTTTTTTTTTTGTTACTTTTGGAGATTTTCTTTGTTATCTCATGCGGTACTTTACAAGAGATGGCCTCCTAAGCCTCCCAAAAAGAAAGATATATTAACCTAACAAGCATGTAAATTTATACTCGTGCAAACCCATTTGGATAATCGAAATATGGATGTGTACATTTGATTATCTATTAGAGAATTTTACGCTTAAAACGATATGGGGAAATGTTTATAATTTTCACGATATTGAATATTTTAAATTACCAAAACCTCTTTTACGGAAAGCTATTTACCAAAGTCACAAATGCTTTGAATTTTCTGGATTAGTTTTAAATAGGTTGACATTCGATGAAGTTATACAATTATATATTAGACTTAGTTTTAAAAAGGTCATGGAACAATTACGAAAAGATATAACTATAGACGATGTCATGGAAATGTTTTCCAAACAAGATGTAATTTTCGAAAGAAAAAATCTTCTATATCATTTTAATAAAATTATACCAGTCAAAATTTTCTCGGATTTAGATTTATTCGGTTTTGGAAAAAAAAAAAAAAAAAAAAAAAAATTATTCGATTTCATATTACAAAAAATTGTTGAATTGTGTTTAAAATGTATAAAACAATACTTTTGTGGACAAACATGTACTTTTCTAAGACAATTTACTTTGAAGAAAAAATATTGTCGGGAAATGGTAGATTATATACAAAATTGTAACAATTGGTGGAGATTATGTAGACAAGCACCATTATTTCAAATACTCCCATGTGAAGATTTTTTCCCTCATGTTTTAATGGAAAAATATAAACTTGTTGAAGATTGTTTGATATTAACAAATATGTCTATAAAAACAGGTTATAGTTTATTACATTTCAAATATTTGAGAGATGATTTATTAAATGACAAAACTGATTACCATCAACCGGAGTTGATAGAAGTTGAAATTAAACCCTTTGGAAAAAACGTTGATTATAACAAATATAATGAGATCATTAATGAGGATTTATTAAATTACTTGTAACTTTTCTTAAAAGTCAAATATGTATTTTTAAAAGATTTTCTTTATTCAAAGTGTCATTATTTATTTTTCAATTTCTATATCAAGTGCATTCCTCCAACTTATTCCTACTAAACACATCTTCTTCTAAATAATAATTCTCATCCGATTTTATTTTATTTTAATAACATTGGATCCGGTTTGTTTTTGCATTTTCTTTATTTATTGAGCTCCTAAAAATGGTTTTAAACTTGGAAAATTTATTTTTCATAAATAAATACTCAATAAATAAAGAAAAATGTCAGAACAATCTTGTAAACTACCACAACTGAAAAAAATCTCCAAATAAAGCGTTATTAGAAGAAGTTAAACGATTGTCCGAAAAACATAGATTTTTTACAAAAGAGTGTTAAATAAGAAAAATGAAAGATTAATTGACGATAAATTATATATAAATAATAAATATTTATGTTAAAATACATGCATAACTGTCGTACTAAATTAAATTCTGTCACAGACAGAATTAAGTTTTAATTTTTTTTTAAGTTATTTCATTTATACTATATTTGCACATTTCATAATTTTGAACTTTCACTGGATTCTGAGTCGTTTTGTAGTATTTTGCATATTCATCAGCAGTCAATATTTGAAACAAAGGCGTTAGCTTACATATGCAACACCAATTATTCTTGTTTTCGACAAACAACACGTCTTTATCCACACACATTTTTTTTAAGTAATATCTATTAAGTAAACATTCTTCTCCATAAAGAAATAATTTCACACATTTATAACACATATTAAACTCATTATCGTTTCTTACAAAGTAAAACTTAACATATATATATGTATTTCTTATATCTAAATCTATAGAAAATAATACTGTAATAATCCATGGTATATATTTTATGTTGTTCTTGAAAATAGGCTGCAATATCAAAAATTTTATCTACTTCAGAAAATAATTGCAGTAAAGTTTTATCTTTGAAAAAATCGTCAAAATCAAAAGGGTTTGAGGAATCAGAAGATATAATATATCTATCGTGCTCTCGAATAGCTTCTCGTAAAAGCGGATTCGGTAAATTCAAAAATTCGACATCGTGAAAATTACTAACGTTATTCCATATCGCTTTAAAGCACCAATCCTTCAATGTATAAAAACAATAGTCACAATTATGTGTACAGTTAGAACCATACACAACCGAAAGATATATTTCATGTCTAATCAAGCCTATTTTAATATCAAAATGTTTTTTTTCCAATTTCCAAATGTTTTTGTCAATTTCATCATCCGAACCAATAAACACGTGAATGTGCGGTTCCAGTCTTAAAGAATGATGATGCCTTACATCAATTACTGTTATCTTATTGCACTCAATAACTTCATTAAATCTACGATACGTGCTATTTTTCTTCAATATTCCATGATACAAATATTTAAAATTTTTAAAAGAAACGTGCGAATCGGCGATTATATCAGTTTCGAGCCAGTACATTATAATCTCTTCAAGACAATTGAATTCAAGTGAATTAATTAATTAATTAATTTTCAAAAATGATGAAATTTATAAAATTTAAAAATTAAGAAATATCAATTGTAAATTGTATTTCAAACTTTAAATTGTTTAAAAAAAACGAGATTAGAATTTCAATACTTATATTTAGAGATCAATTTATTTTAAAAGACGACAATTTATATATAATTAATTAAAAAAATAAAAACTGATAAGTTTTGAATTTCAACTCTGTGTGATTTTATAAATATAGATCATGATAATTTTTGATCTGATGTATTTTAAAAAAGTAAATTGCATTTCAAATTTTAAATTTTAAACAAAATTATTTTAATAAAAATGAGTTAAAGTTAAAAAAAAAAAAGATTTTTTAAAGTTTTTTTTTTTTTTTTTTTTTTAAATATTAACTCATTCTTTGGTATTCTGTGAAAGGACAGTTAATTATTTGACTGATCCTTTAGATATTTCTTACTAAAATGAGAAAAATGAAATCACCTGTTTGGCGGACAGTTCGCAGTCTTGTAAATCATAATCAATCTGAAGAAGAAATTTTAAAATTGCCATTACCACCCAAAATTATACACTATATAGAAGAAAATTATACTGACATACTGATAAGTCTAATGTAATACATTATTAAAAGAACACATTCTTTGGCATTTTGAGAAAGGACAGTTAATTATTTGACTGACTGTAATATATTAAAGTAATAAATATATATTTTTATTATAGTTTCAGCTTTTTTGTCTTATTGCCAAACTCATCCATAAAAATATTTATGTGTTAAGGGTTATGGAAATGTACATAAACATATGGAACAGGGCCCGAAATTTCAACTCAGATTATACTCGCCGAAAAAAAAAATTTTACTCGCCACAAAATAGGGTTGTCATTTTTTTTTTCTTTTTTACGCATTTTGGGTTTTTTATTTTTCCTAACTATATGAAATGCTTTTACAAATATGCCTAAGTTAATATATGTTAAAATTGTATCGTATATCATCATATCTCATAATCATCTCTAATTAAAAAACATTATAATGTTTTGCATTTGAAATTTGGAAAAAGTTAAAAAATATCTAATAACATAAATCAAACAGAGTCATTAAACAAAAAAAGAAGGGGAAAAAAAACTCTTTGTCAAACAATATTCTGTGAAAACTTTTTTGTTATGAAAGATCAAGCTTCCTTATTTACCTATTTCTTTTATTTATTTAAATTATTTATTTAAATTTAAATTTATTTAAATTTTTACACCGGAAATGTCTTTTTGTCCACTTTATTTTTGAAATCAGGCAGAAAATCGATGTGTAAAATTTGTTCATTGTTGTCGTTTGAAACAGCCATTTCGGAATAACTTTTTCGATAAAATCTTTGCTTATAAGATATTAAAACTTTTATGCATGAATTAAGCATTTTTCCAGTCCCAGGATGGGGCGATTGTCGGGCAGCACACACACACAGCCTCGTCACTCCAAAAAGAGAAAAGGGAGGGGTTAAATATGAGGTTATAAGGTGGCAAGATTTTGCCATATTCAAATCTATAAAAAGAGTGTTTTCTGTCACAATGTCGTGCAAGAACATTGAACTATAACTAGACCAAATTTTTACTCGCCACAATAAAAATTCCACTCGCCAATGGCGAGCTGGCGAGCGGAATTTTCGCGCCCTGATATGGAATATTGTATATCTTGATGAAATAAGAATTTTAATAATAAAATCTATTATGATAGTGTAATAAATGTTTTTTTACCTTCAGTTTACGGAAAATGAACAAATGATTATGCTTTAGTTTTCAATGAATTTTTATTTGATTAACTCATATAATAAATACAGATGAGAAAGAAAAAAAATGTTGAAACATTTAGGGGGACTAAATCTACAAAAAACAGCTGAAAAATCTCAACTCAGTACAACTTATAAATACATTTAAAATCTAAAAAAACTATGCGTCAGAGCATTTGATAAGAAATTTTTTAATTAATAGATAATATTTATGACAAACTGCCTAAACCCTAATAACTTACGGGTTTGGATAATTATTCAAATACAAAATGCTAAAAAAAAAAAAAAAAAAAAAAAAAAAAAAAAAAAACAGAGTTCTTTTTTCTTCTTCGCATTCTTTGGCATTCTGAGAAAGGTTTCGTGTACAATTAATTATTTGACTGACTGTATCTCGAAAACTACTGACTGGAGTGAGCTGCAAATTTACACACCCATATTTTTCAGCATTAGGATAGATTTTTTGTAAAAATTAATATAAATCATAAATTTTTGAATCTGAATTTCTTAATATTTTTCATAATTAAAAATATTTTTCTAAATCAAAAGTGATCATGGATTATGATTGGGTTTCTTCACTGCATGCTAAAAAATCTCGTAAATATATATATCAGTCAAGTTATTTTTTGTGAAGATATAAATAAAAATTTGCGATATTAATTTAACATTAGTATCTTTAAATTTTGTATGCTTACAACTCCATAAACAAAATTGAGTAAAATATGCAACCAGTATACTTTTTCGCATTGCCGAGACCTAAGGCATTCAAATCGGACATCACCACTGAAAAAAAAAAAAAAAAAGAAAGAAAGTTGGTGTGCTATTTTAATATGTGCTATTTCACTTCGTTTTCTAAAAGTACTCACATTTCTCTGGCAAATGATAGTTATTGCATTTGTTTTGCAATAATTAGCAACGAAGTTACGTCGAGTGTTGAATTCCTTTTTCTGATTATTCCTTTTGCTATAGTTGTGTGAAAAAGATTTATATATATTAACAGAAATGCATAATGTGATATAAACATAATAATGAGCATCATCTGTCAGGAACAGTTCCGGTTAGACCACTTCAAAACAGAAACTTCTGGCAGCCATTTCCTCCCCCCCCCCGTTTGTTTAACTTATAGAAACATACATATAATATGTTTTGTATCACACCTATTCTTGTCTATTTCCTCTAAAACCTTGAAAAACTATTCAATTGTAATGTTTAAAGGTCTAAATTAAATATAACGGATCACTGGCTAAACAACGCAATACCAGATAAAAACAAACCAAAACTGTTGCCATTCAGAAAATACAAATTCCAAATGGACGACTCTTTAATTCTGAATGAACGACTCTTTCAGACCGTTTCATTAAAAAAAACTCTTAAAATATTTCTAAAACATATTAAAGCCTTAAAACTCTTAAAATATTTGTAGAAACATATTAAGCCTTTAAATGTTTTTATCAATCTTCATTGTTTGTTTACATTGTGAGGTATGAGAGGCGTCGAGTTGAGTAAGTAAATGTCGCCAGTTGATTTTAGTTTTAAAATTAGTGTAAAGCGACAGCGTAGAGTTGGGATAGAATGTTTTGTTGGACAAGTCAAGGTCACCAGTTGAAATCAGTATTGAAAGTATTCTAAGGTGATAATGTCGAGTCAAGGTAAAATGTTCGGTTGAGAATGAGAAAGTCCCTAGCTGGATCCTGGATATCTTGGCGATGTTGTGGGTAAGATAGCTGGTTGGAGGTATCGAGTAGAGGTGAATTTGGGTTAGCATGGATTGTCTGTAGTTATTGGATAGTTAGTTATAAAATTTGAAAACAGGATCTACAAGTATTTCGGTAAAATGAAGTGAATCTTTTTTTCTTATTATGAGGACTTTAAATAGAACACTTAATGGAGCACTGAGATGTGCTGTTGCTGTTGTGTTGTCGGGCCTATACTTTTTGTCAATCAGCAGTTTTTTTTTTTTATTGTCATTCATATTTATTCATCAGGTAGAAGTTTTTAATTTCAGAACGAAAATTATAAAATATCGAAGCACATTTGATTTATAAACAAAAACAAGTCCGGCTTATTCGGAAGGGTAGGTTGATTTCTTCTTCCTTATCAAGTAGCCGTCATTTTGTTTCAAAATGGCGGCTACAAATTATTAATGCACTTGGTAGAAATATTGATGTAGGCTATGCACATATGGAGTTTTAAGCAAATCGGTTCCCTTTTTATGTTAATTTAAAAATTTCAAGTTGCCGGCGCTTGGAAACAAAATCGTAGGTTAAGTTGCAAATATATGAAATGTGAGATAAGTCTACCGTACACATATAGTTCGAATTAATTAAAAATCTCAAAAGTCCCCGTGTTAAAAAATTAAGTGGCTCCCACTCCGATCAAAATGGCAGAGAAAGTTGCTCATCTAAGATATCGTTGCAAATTTGAAAATAATTTTTGTTGTAGAAATTCTTTCAAAGAGATAAAGTAAAGTTTAAAGTTTTTCAAAGAGTAAGTTGATAAAATGTTAGTTTTCTGCATTTCTAGTTTTTTTTTAGCATTAAAATAGCGTAATGTTTTCTTAAAAACGCATTAAAAAGATCCAGTAACGCAGATAAGGAATTTGGCGACTTTCCCCTATGGCGACTTTTGGCGAGAAAATACTTATTCTCGATATAACAAAGATGGACGCAATAACGCGATTGATTCACGAGTTACGTGAGTTTTCTAGATTTTTGTTGTTTGAATGATAAATCCATTTTTCAACTTTGATTTGAATTGATTAAGTATTTCTAAAGTTACCGTGATAAAAAAAATTTCAAGTGGCCGCCAGTTGGAAACAATACAGTGGAACAAGTTGCCCAGCAAACACATCCAAGATATTTGAAGCATAGGTCAACTGTCCAACTGTGGTTTAAATCAGTGCCGTGTTTCAGAAGTTATTATTATGGCAAATTTTCAAGTGGCATTCCAAAGTGGCTGCGACTTGGAAACAAAATGGCAAAACAACTTGCCCAGCGAAATCTTCTAATATATTTGTATGATAAGTTCATTGTCCAGTTCTAGTTTAAATTAAATAAGTATTTCAAAAATTATCCTCATAAGAAATTTTCAGGTGGCACCACTTGGAAAAACAAGCGGAGTGAGATGCAAAGCGAACTTATCTGAGATATTTGAATGATAAATCCACTACCCAAATTTGATGCGAATTGATTCTGTATTACTAAAGTTACCATAATGACAAATTTTCAAGTGGCCGCCACTTGGAAATAAAATTGCGGATCAAGTCACCAAGTAAACTTATCCTAGATATTTGAGCCATAAGTTCACTATCCAACTTTTATTTGAATCAGTTTAGTATTTTAAAAGTTATCGTGAGGGCATATTTTCAAGTGGCTGGAACTTAGAAACAAGATGTCGCGACAAGTTGCCCAGTGAAAACATTCAAGATATTTATATGATAATATCACTGTCCAAATTTGGTGCGATTTGGAGTATTATTTCAGAAGTTATCGTGATTTTAAATTTTCAAGTGGGAGCCTGATTTCAAGTGGCCCCCGCTTAACTTAAGATATCTGCCACTTTTTAAAAATGGCGGATATAGTTTAATAATAAACTTCATTGAGATACTTATGTGGTCTGTATATACATCAAAATTCAAACAATTTTGGAATACGCTTTTTACAATTTAAATTTGAAATTTTCAAGTGGTCTCCACTTGAAAAAAAAATGGCGGAGCAACTTGGTTAACAAACGCATCTAAGATATTTATAAGATGAGTTAAGACACTGTCTAAATTTAGTTCGATCTGGAGTATTATTTCAGAAGTTATTGTGATTTTAAATTTTCAAGTGGTAGCCTGATTTCAAGTAGTCCTGCTTAACTTAAAATATCTGCCTCTTTATTAAAAATGGCGGATAAACTTCATAAATAAACTTTATTGAGACCCTTATGTGGCCTGTATTTACATCAAAATTCAAGCAAATCTTGCTCTAAATATGCTTTTTACAATGTCGGTTTGAAATTTTCAAGTGGCTGCCACTTGAAAATTCTCTTTATTAGCTTTTAATAAAAAGCTATTAATAAAAATTTGCTAGAATTGTACTTTCGTTTACATTAAGCGTTTTTAACACTTTCTAACATTTGTCAAATGTGAATATGATTTCAATTTGTGTATATGTCCGTCTGCCAGCCCGTGCTTTAACTCCCGTAAATATTTATAGAATTTTTTGAACCTGATATATGTTATTCAAGTTCACTCTCGGGTGTTCCCTATTGAAAATGAAGTTTATACCTCTACTGATTTGTGTACAGGGGCACCCAAAAATATTCGAAAGCTTTGTGTTCTATGAGAGGAGTTTCTATAAACTATAATTTAATAAATTTACTGTATAGGAACTTAAATGAAATTTTAATATGTTATTCAAGTTCCCTTTTGGATGTTTCCTACATAAAATCGAGTACATTTCTAACCTTTTTGTGTACAAGGGCACTTGAAAGTATTCCAAAGCATTGCGTTCTGTGAGAGTTATTTTTTATAAACGAAATTTAAATAATTTTACTTTTCACAAAGCTCAATGCAATTGAAATAAATCATTCGTATGCACAAAAGAGTGCCTTCTATATAATATAGTATTATTAGCATTAGATTTACAAGGCCACGCAAAAATATTTAGTTACATTAATAAAAATTTGCTAGAATTGCACTTTCGTTTACATTAAGCGTTTTAACATTTTCTTATATTTTTAGTGGGAATATGATTTCAATTTGTGTATCTGTCTGTCCGATTGTCTACCTTTCTATCTGTTTGTTTCCGGCACCTAGCATCGGTAAATATTTTTAGAATTTTTAAAAAATGATGCAATCAAGTTCACTATGGAATGTTCCCCATTTAAAATGACTTTAAAATGACATTAATAGGTGCTGTGCAACTAGTTTGTTTACAGAGACAACAACAAAAAAAAAAAAAAAAAAATGTCAGTGGATTAAGTTTTAGGACAGAATTTTTTATAAAAGTTGTATTTAAAATCTTTCTATTGTAAAAATTATAAAAACATTCACATACATGTTTAATATTCTAAAATAATGTTTTGTATAGAGTATGATATGATTAACTTTTTCAGCTTGAAAGCTATTCGATACAACAATTACGTACAGTTGGAAAGGGTTACTAATCAATGCGTGCTGCATGATTTTTCTTTTATTATTATTATTATTATTATTATTATTATTAAATGAAGTAACCAGCGAGGCTGGCAATGCCACCTAGTTCTGAAATAAAACCATGGCTTTAAAAATTTTTAATTTACTTATTATTTCATTCATTGTATAGTCACGATAAGGTGATTAGATAGTTTCAGTTTTACTTTACTGGAATTCTATAAACATACGTGTGCGTTTCTTGCAAGGAGTATGAAAGGCAATTTAAATTAACGAAAAGAAAGCTCGAATTTGAAAGGGAAAAAAAAAAAAATCAAAATCAAATATATAAAGTGGAGAACGTCAGAGCTTCCAACTGGAGGTTTAATTGGATTGCGTAATTATCGAGCTTTTTTATGACCTCTACTACGGTTGCTGGTAGGGGTCGTGTATCTTGATACTTTTGAACGATCTGTAAATTTAGGTTACGATCGGCATGTCATAGTTCGTAAGTGCTCCTTGTAAGATAATTCCACTGTCGAACGAACTTTTGTTCGAGTTGATTCAATATTTTGTAATCTGTCATGACGAAAACATTTCTAATATATATAAATAGACAGTTGAATCAACAAACTGAGTGTTTACCTGTCTGTCTACCTAATTCGATAAATACAGTTAACCGTAACAGTCTGGTTAAAGCAAAACCACTCACCGACACAGATGCCGACGATAATCATCATGACGAGCTTCATTCTCTTCCGGATGCCAATAAAAAAAGGTGCTTTATGACTTTGCAGTCCGAGAACGCACGCACGTTTTATATACCATTGAACCACCTGCTATCGAGGCACGCCTGCTATTTGAATAAGACAAATCGTTCCTTCCAGACAATGGGTCAAAGAAATGGACAAAAATCAGCAGAAAAGTTTTTCACTGTCGCGCGTCTAATTCCTGTATGCTTTTCGATTTAACGATGACCTATTGAATTCTATCTCGATAAGAAGTGGTACGATTTTTTTTATTTATTCAGCCATTATCAATAAATATTAAAATTGTTGCACCTTTAAAATTTCGAAATTTGAGATTTCAAAATTACAATGATTCTCTTACCTTAAATACGTTTTTATTTTACGCAAATTTTTTAGAAATGTTTTCGAATGAGTGCACCCACTACAGCTATTTCAACAACCCTCTCTTCTATTTTGTCCATTAGATCGAATTTTAAACTCTCCTTTATCTCACATTTCGCATTTCTTTCTGTGTCTTCAAAGTGCTAATTAAAGGTTTGTCATACATGCTTAAAAATTCTTTAAAAAAGCATTTTTAATAAATAATACATACGTAAATGTTTTTAAAATAGGATGAACATTTAAAAAAAAAAACCATATGGTTGACCACACCTGACCTTTTTTTTTTTTTTTTTTTTTTAACATTTTAATGCAATACTATAGTTTCAATTTTATTTTTATAGCTATTACTAATATTAAAGAAAATTAGATTTTTATAATTTTTAATATATTGTAATTGACACTGTATTAAAAGAAAAATTTAAATTCAGCTTACATTCTTCGTAAACAGAATTTAATTTAGTACGACAAGAATGTAAAGACATGCTTTAACTGCATATCTTTCATCGGTTACTACATTCATCTCTTAAAATTACTTTGGTACAGCTTTAGCATAGGAGCCCCTTGGCGGTTTTAATATATTTGTTATTTTGGTGATGAATTAAAATGGATATCGCAATTGCGTAAGTAAACATCTTGGCGAGAAACGTCCGAACTACTTCGGTGCCAAATATTAAAGTTCCTGAAGAAATCCGAGCTGTTCCACTGTTTTAGCATGATTTTTTCTCAAAGATTTTTTAACTTTTTGCAAGAAGAAAAAAAGAAAAATATACTATACAAAAAGTAAACTAAGTATACAAAAATAACTATTTGCTAAGTTTACAAAAAGTCTCCAAGTAAAATATTCTCTTTTTCCTCGTTTTGTTTGTTATTATACAGAAAATGGCTGAGTTAGTTTTTCCTACATCATTGACATCTGTATAAACTAAATTACAGTGGTGGACATAATTATAAGACACCTATCTAATTTGACAAATAGTGAAAGAAAAGATTCAGAGCTTAAAAATGTTTTATCAAATACGTCAAAAACATAAATTTATTCTATTATTGCACATAATTGTTTTACAGAAATGATATTTTTATAGAGTTTAATAAAAAAAAATTAAAAATACCATTTAATTTAAACACCTGCTTTTTTTCGAAAACAATGTGCAATATGCAAATTTTCTGCACGCTGTTATGAGGTCAGCAGTTAACTAAAGCAGACGATAACCGACTTCACACATTTACAAACATGCCACGAGGTACAGAATTACAAGAAAGTGAAATTCGCGAAATTCGGAGATTAAATGAACTGGTGCTTCAATTAATAATATTTCAAAAGGTATTAAACGCTCTAGATGTGCAATTAGAAATGTTTTCAAAAGAGGAATGAATGGATCGGTGATTAAAAGATCTGGACGTACTCCTTGCTTGTCCTCGAGAGACAGACGAGAGCCATGTGCTTTCGCTCGCTACACAGAATAAGATGACCACTACAGGCATTAACAATGCTTTGAAATTGAATTGTTCAAGGAGAACCATTCGCAGGGTGTTGCATAATGCTTCCTATGTGAAATATAAAAAAATTAAGAAAAAACCACCGCTTCTAAGCTGGCACAAAATGGAGCATCTAAACTTCGCTAAACAAACTATGGCCTGGACCTCCAAATAGTACTCTGTGTTATTTTCTGATGAAAAAATGTTTAACCTGGATGGTCCTGACGGGTTTCAATATTATTGGCATGATTAACGGAAGTCTCCTCATGTACTAATGAGCCGCCAAATGGGTGGAGGCTCAGTAATGGTTTGGGCTGGTTTTTCGGCTCAAGGGAAAACGGATATTCTTTTCGTGCATTCAAGAATGAATTCCGAAAAGTATAAGAATCTTCTTAAAGATTAACTAGCCATATATGGTGAACTTATTTGTGGCAAAAACTACACTTTTCAGCACGATAACGCGTCGGTTCATGCATCACATGAAACAAAAAAGTGGCTTTCAGAGCAAAGTATCAATGTTCTCCCGTGGCCTTCTCGCTCCCCAGACTTAAATCCCATCGAAAACTTGTGGGGGATCTTAGCTCGTGCGGTTTACCGAAATGAGAGGCAGTTTATATATGTCGAAGACCTAAAGACCTTGAGAAGAACTGTCCTGCGATATTTTGTTAGAATTGATAGATTCGATGCCGAATCGCATTTTTCATGTTATAAAATGGGGGCATCCAGCTCAACGGGGGTGGAAAATTTCATTTGCCCATAATTTCTTTAATTTTGAAAATAGGAAAATACTTCAAATCAGGCGAATTACCGCCTTACCCTAAAGAGCAATTTTTGTACTTAAATTTTTTCGATAACTTCAATTGCTTAAAAGTTACAAGTTAAAAAGTGATTTTCCGTCAATCGTAAAGAAGCCGACTTTTTCTTTAGCTTTAATTGCTTAAATTTAAAATCTGATGCTTACGTCACGTGCAAACGAAAATAAAACTAGTTGGCATAGGTGGACTGTGCTCAGTTCCCCATCATATATATGTTTTCATAAATTTCTAGTGCGAGATATATTATAATCATGCTAAAAAAAATGAATTTGACCAAAGCTTGATACAGTGACCGAATGAAATCCCCGCCTAATAGGCTATCCACCGTTCACTTCGATACATTTATCTTATTCTAATATATTTATTTTTTTTATCAGGGTCGATTCCGTTGTTTAGTTTTCATGCTACTGTTTCCAATGCAATAATCCTCAAAATTCATATTTATATGAAAAATTTACAATTTCGCTATGTTAATAAAATCGTAAATTACGAATAATTTACGAAATTTTCCTATTAGAATATTTTTATTGAATCATGTTCAAACAAATATCATGAATGTAATTTTGAAGTTGTCTAATGTATTTATGATCCTCAAAATGGAAGTTTATGCTCAATTTTGCCTTATTCTGACATGTTAAGTAAATCGTAAATTCCAAATAAATTACGAATTTTTTTAATTGGAAAAACCATAGTCTATGATATTCATTCCAGTATCCTAAATAATATTTCGAAAGTGGTTTGACATCTTTACGATGAAAATATCCCTCAAGATTGACGTTTATGTAAAATTTTGCTCTATTCTGCCCTGTTAAGTAATTCATAAATTTCCAATAAGTTGCGAAATTTTCAAAGTAGCATTTTTATAGTTACTGATGTTCATTCCGGCATCAAAACTGATATTTTAAAACTGGTCTGACATTTTTACAGTAAAAAGTTTCCATTTAATGCACGTTTAAGTGAATTTTTGTCCTATTCTCCCATGTTAAGAAAATCATAACTTTCTAGTAACTTACGAAGTTTTTTAATTCGAATGTTCCAAATAAATAGGGTTCTTGCCAGTATCGAAAGTAATATTTTAAAACTGATCTGACCTCTTTGCGATTATTTGTTCGTGAGATATCGTGTAAACAGACTAACAAACTAACGGACTAACACACTAACGGAGTGACCCACTGACCCACTAACAGGCACCCTACAGACAGACACCATACAAATTTTGTGATTTTCGGATTCCTCACACCTGAAAACGTATAAAAAACTCAAAAAACCGAGGTCGAAATTTTTCACGATTACCTAAGTTCCCGATACCTATAGTATGATGGGGAACTGAAAGATAGCTGCAAATGTAAAAACCATGGTAACAGCTTTAATTAATCATTTGAAAATATAAAATTAAAATAATACGTTAGTCTTGGTAATCGTTTGTGGTGAATAGTTTAGAACACCGGCTTACGCAAGAATTAAAATTTACGACTGAAATTGAGAGTAATACGTTACAGCTTCCTTTGACTTATTATCTTGTGGAAACGAGATATTGGCCTGTGAAGAGATATGAGGTTTTTGCGTGGGAAGAAAATATAATGTCGCCAAAGCTGCCATTTTTTATAGCCAAATCTTGTCATCAAATAACTAATTTCGTCGCCAAGTCAAAATTATCGTCGTCAACTATCAAATTTTGCCGCCAAATCACAAATTTCATTGCTAAGTCGCAAGGTTTGTCACCAAATTGCATATCTTTGTGGCTTCTATTTGTTGAATGATTATGAGCTTGGATTTTAAAAAATTGAAACATTTACTGACCAATAAATCTAGCCTATAATTTTAAGTAGGATTAATAGTAAATTTCTTAAAAATAGAATAGCGACGTAAATAACGCAATGTGTGGGAAGAAAGCCATTGGCTAAGTATGTGTTAATGCATATGTAATATTTCTTTACTTTTGTAACATTAAAGTGAAGGAATCTACCTTTGCCTTTAAGCTTGCCGAAAAGGGATTTTTTAATGATTACTTTTATATAAAGTAATCAATTATTTATATTTAAATATTACAAAAGTACATCACAGATGGCATTTTAAAATCCGTTCTAAAAATTCAACCTATTATTATTTTTTTTTTTATGTCATTTTATTTATTTATTTATTATGCTGATGTCCTTCTACCGTTTGTGCTTACCATTCTTTTAATAGTGAACGAAATGATATTTTTTAACTGCACTGGCGGACAAAATTAAAGCATTAAGATGTTCATTATGAATCTAGTTATCGACATTTTCATTATTCTGGTGATGCTCATAGTTTACAAATTATTATTATTATCTTTAAGTCCATTGTAGGTTTAGTTTAACATTTCAAGGCATGTGCGTCTAATGCATTATGTGTTCTTTCCTAAAATTATTGAAATTTTTCATTTTTTCCAAAGCTTAGTTTTGAAAGAAAAATGAATATTTATTAGCTTAAAAACTATTCTTATTCTAAAGTTACATAAAATTCCGTTAATAATAGGATAAGAAATTTTATGTTCCTATATGTTTATATGTTATCCTATATGTTATGTTCCTATATTTTATGTTCCTTTATGTTTATTTGTTTAAAAATTATGAGAAAACAGGTTGTTGCGTCCAGTAGTATATTAATTTTTCTGTTCCGAAGTGTCGCATCCCCTTCTGTACATCATTTTTCTCTTCCAATGCTCTACAACTGATTTACCAGCCAACCAATCAGTTTTGCAGCATAATCTTCATACACTGCATGAGGCGTGTCATTACGTTTATGCTTTTCCGTAAAAGAACTATTCATTAAGTATAGATATTCTCCATAGTTATCGTCGTAGCCTGACATCTGAATAATTTGTAATCAAAAGTTTTAGATAACTTCAAAGAAACCTTTAGAGTTCGGTGAATACGCGCGCTACTTTCGTTCACAGGCTGCCGATTTTCCTAGTATAAAAGGATCCTAACTTTATGCATCGCATTTCAATTGTTTTGTTATTATTTTCCAAACATAGTATTATTATAGTAAATTTATTGTAATCTTGAAAATAAAATTTAAGTAAAAAATCATTTTTTAAAGTAAGAAGCTTTTTATTGTGAAGCCCTAAAAGGCATAAAATAAAATGTATTCTGCAAAGACATGCTGAAAAGAAATGAAAGTTTCAACACTAAGAAAATTTTAGAGAAAAATAAAGGTACTTTCCTTTTGCAAGAGATGAACATATTTTATTGTTAAAATATTTTTAAAAGCTTTCCAGACCAATATTCTTAGTTATTAGTTTTTGTAAAATCATTCATTAGGCCAGAAATCTCAAATGTCTCGAAAGCTTTTTAAAATATTTTGAACATTAAAAAATTTTCATCTCTTGCAAAAGGAAAGTACCTATATTTTTCTCTAAAATTGTCTTAGTGTTGAAACTTTCATTTCTTTTCAGCATGTCTTTGCAGAATACATTTTATTTTATGCTTTTTAGGGCTTCACAATAAAAAGCTTCTTACTTTAAAAAATGATTTATTACTTAAATTTTATTTTGTGCTTTTTAGTTACAAAAAAGGAAAAAACTTTTTAAGAAAACTAATTAAAATTTCTTAGGATATTTTGTAGACAACGGAAGATTTTCGTTTATCAATTGACATTTTTCTTCTATTATTTATCTGCAAAAACAGTACTATATCGTCTTTCGAGGACCGAATCCGGGACCATCGCGTTATCAGCATGACGCTCTAACCAAAAGTCTAAAAACTGTCAAGAAAAATCATAGAACATTCTAGAAAAATCTAACAAATACTTATACAAAAGAAATATTGTTCTCGAATGCTTTTTAAAATATTTGGAATATTTAAAATTTTTGATGTTTTGCAAAAGTGAAATATCTATATTTTTCTTTGAAATTTTCTTGTTGTTGAAACTTTTATGACTTTATAGCATGTCTCTGCAAGAATAAATTTTAATTTTAGGCTTTTTAGGGCTTCGCAATAATAAAAAACTTTCAGTGTTATTTTTATTTATTTATTTACTTACTTATATTTTTATTTAATTGTTTATTTTTATTTTTTTTTTTTTACTGAAATTTTTATTTTGTGCGTTTAGTAACTCAAAAAGAAGTTTCTTTAAAAAACTATCAAAATTCCTTAGGACACTGTGTAGGCAACGAATGATTTTCTTTTATCAATTTCCATAGTTTCAATAGAAACTATCTGCAAAAAAGTAACACATCGGCTTGCGAGGATCGAACGCACGAGCATCGCGTTATCACTATGAAGCTCTAACTAAATGCGCTAACGAGCGACGAAAAAGGTTGTTTAAATTTACGTTAAAGGGGAGGCGCCTTTTTTCCAGAATGACACAAAGACACGATGATAAAAATCCAATTTCAATAAAAAGCTTCTAAAAGAATAATATATATATATATATATATATAACTTTTTATTTTGTGCCTTTTAGTATCTAAAAAAGGGCTTTTTTAAAAAGCTCTTCAAAAATTCTTAGAATACTGTGTAGACAGTAAAAAATTTTCTTTTATCAATTGGCATATTTTCTATTACGCATTTCATCTGTAAAATTTAGCACATCGATCCTTCGGGGATGGAACTCACCACCATCATCACCACCACTTGACGCTCTAACCAACTGAGCCAACGAGTGACTATAAAGACTGCTGATATTTACTTTAAAGTTGAGGTGCGTTATTTATTAGCGTGACATGAAGACGCGATAACAAAATACAGTTTCAATAAAAAGCTTCTAAAAAATGTTTATTTATTTCTTTATTTTTATATAATTTTTATTTTGTGCTTTTTAGTTGCTAGATAAAAAGCTATTTAAATGAAATCTTCAAACATTATTAGGATATTGTGTACACAACGGAATATTTTATCAGTTGACACTTTTTACTTTCCGAACACTATAGTGAGGAAAGTATTGTAATCATGTCAAAAATCCGAATTTGAGATTTTGGTGTTTCTATATGTTTCGAGGTCCAATGAGTCCATTTTCACTATTTTTGCGATGATGTATGTATGTGTGTATGTATGTGTGTATGTCTGTGAGTGAACACGCTAGCTTCTAAACGCTTTGTTCGAATAAGCTGAAAGTCGGTACGTATATTGTAAGTCACCATAGTACGAACCCTATAGATTTTGGTGAATCTAGCACTTATAGTTTTTTTACAGGAACACAAAGAAAATTTCTTTATCATTATGGCCTATGGGACCAAAATCTTAAAAGTGCGATAGAATCTAAACGCCTTCTTCAATTGAGCAAAAAATTAATACACATATTATAGGTCACAGATACTCAATCTGTATAGATTTTGGAGAATCTAGCACTTATAGTTTTTTTACAGGGACACAAAGAAAATTTCTACGGGGCCAAATTCTTAAAAGTGTGATAGCGTCTAAACGCCTTATTAATCTGAGAAAAAAATTTGTACACATGTTATAGGTCATAGTTGCACCAACTGTATAGATTTTGGTTAATCTAGTACTTACAGTTTTTTTACAGGGACACAAAGAAAAATTCTTTATCATTATGGCCTATGGGGCCAAATTTTTAAAAGTGCGATAGCATCTAAACGCCTCATTCAATTGAGCTGAAAATTTATATGAATACTAGCAGGCAATGCCCGCTTCGCTGGTCCCTATTTTTAAATGAATCGCTATAATTACTGAATTCTCAAAATTGCATTAATTTTTATCACGTGAAAAAAAAAAAAAAAAAAAAAAAAAAAAAACAGAAAAAAAAAAAATCTTATTAGGAAAAATGTCGCACCGGGTTCTCACTGCCTCCGGAAAAAATTCCCAAAATGCTCTAACTCTTATTTCTATTATTTTCCCCCTTCGCCCCCCCTCCCGTCTATCCTAATAATTTAAAAAATTCGAAAATATCCGCAATCGATTTGTAGGTATCGAAAACCTCTATATACCAATTTTGAATGCTCTAACTCTATTTTTTTTGCCCCTCCGCCCCCCCCCCTCCCGGCCCTTCTAATAACTTTATACTTTCGAAAATATCCCCATTCGACTTGCTGGCCTCTAAAACCTATCTGTACCAATTTTGAACGGCCTAGCTGTATTTTTATTTGTTTTTGCCCACACACCCCCTTCCCGCCCCTCCTAATCATTTTAAAAATTCGAAAATATCCGCAATCGATTTGTAAGTATCGAAAACCTCTATATACCAATTTTGAACGATCTAACTCTATTTTTAATTTTTTGCCCCCCCCCCTCTTTCCTCCCCCTCCCGGCCCTCCTAATAACTTTACACTTTTGAAAATATCCACATTCGACTTGCAGGCCTTTAAAACCTATCTGTACCAATTATGAACGGCCTAACTGTATTTCTATTTGTTTTTGCCCATAGCCCCCCCATACTGCCCCCCGCTTCCCACCCCTTCTAATAATTTTACAAATTCGAAAACATTCGCAATCGATTTGTAAGTATCGAAAACCTCTATGTACCAATTTTGAACGATCTGACTTTATTTTTATTTTTTTGCCCCTCCTCCTCCAAAAAAATAAATAAATAAATAAATAAATAAAATAAAATAAAAAATCGGAAAAAATCAAAAAATGAGTTTTTGGAAATATTTTCAAGAAGATGCTTGACGTTTTTTTTTTTTTTTTTACATCTTTGAGCTATTAATTTTACTCGAAAATCCGTATTTTTCTAAATCATTTATACCCCCTTCTCCCGTTAAAAATCCAAAATTCCAAAATCGCAGGAAAGGATTTTTTCGTATTCAAGTCTAGTCTCCCCATCTGCAATTTCTTCACTGTGAAGTTATTTGGAGCCGAGTTATACTTATAAAGGTGTTTTTGCCTTATGCGCCCCCGAAAATCTCATTTTTACCCCCTACACCCCTTAAAAATCCAAAATTCCAAAATCGCAGAAAACAATTTTTTTGTATTCAAGTCTAGTCTCCCCATCTGCAATTTCTTCACCGTGAAGCAATTTGGAGCCGAGATATGCGTATAAAGGTGGTTTTTGCCTTCTGCACCCCCCGGGGGGGAACGGGGGGTATTTCGCAAAATCCCGTCTTAGTGAGCGTCAGGGTCCTAAAATCAACCTGCTCACCAAAAATTGTGACTCTATCTCCCATAGGATCGCCACAACCGTGTTGAGTCAGTGAATCAGTGAATCAGTGAATCAGTCAGTGAATCAGTGAATCAGTCAGTGAATCAGTGAGTTTACTCTTTTATATATATAGATTATAAATCACTGTTGTACTAACTATAAACATTTTGGTGAATCTAGCATTTATAGGTTTTTTACAGGAACACAAGGAAAATTCTTTATCATTATGATCTATGGGCTCAAAGTTCTGTAGCGTTCATTAAAACATCGTGTAATATAGGGAGAAAAATACTCAAATATTCTATTATGGTTTTCTCTCTTTTGTTTGTTTAACAACTCCTCTTTATTTACTTTATCTACAAAACTGTTAATTACTCAATGTTCGGAAAGTCGAGTGGAGTCACTCCAGATTTTCTATTAATTATTTGCAATAAATAACATCTCGGCCCGGTGAGGATCGAACACACGACTCTCACACTATCAAGGCCCACCAGCGGCCGAGCGGTTCTGCGCTCAAAGCTGGTAGATGGGAGGTGCCGGGTTCGATCCCAGGTCGCGCTCATCGACCTAGCCGTTCGGAGTTTTCCGTGGTTTCCTCCGAAACTCGCGTAAATACGGGCTAGGACCCCTTAGAAAGACCCCCACGGAGGGCATTCCCCCTATAGGCCTAGGACACATAAGGAGTCAATCGGCCTTAATCCTCCAACCAACCAACCAACCAACCAACCTCACACTATCAACATGACGCTGTAACCAGCTGATTCATTAAAAGATACAATGAGTTGCTTACATTTTTTTTCTTTTTTTTTTTTTTTTTTAAATATATATATAATGGAAGCGTCTTGGTTTTTTAACGTGACAAAAAGCCGATGACAAATCCAATTTCATATAATAGTAATATATAATATACATATAAAGCTTCTAAAAATATTTTTTTAATGTATTTTTTACTTAAAACATTTTATTTTGTGTTTTTTAATATCTAAAATGTTTTGTGTTTTCCAATATCTAAATAAAAAAAAAAAAAAAAAAATGCTTCTTAAAAAAACTCCTCAAAAAAAATTCTTAGTGTAAGCAACGAAAAATTTTCTTGTATCAATTGACACATTTTCTACTAATTATCTGCAAAAATTATCACGCTGTATCTTCCGGGGACCGATCTCCTGACCACCGTGCTACTAACTGGACGCTCTTACCAACTGAGCCACAGAACGACAAACGAGGTAGCTTATTATTAGAAGGTTTTTAATTGAAATTGACTTGGTCATCGTGTCTTTGTGTCACGCTAGTAAATAAGGCGCCTACATTTTAAAGTAAATATACGCTGCTTCGTCTGTCGCTCTGTGGCTCAGTTGGTAAGAGCATACTGGTAGTAGCGCAATGGTTGTGCTTGTGAGTTTGATCCCTGGAAGGTCCAGCGTGTTAATTTTTCAATATAATTTGTACAAAGGGTGTCATTTGATACAAGAAAATTTTTCGATGCTTACACTAAGACATTTTTAAGGAGTTTTTTTAAGAAGCATTTTTTTTTTTTTTTAAATTTAGATATTGGAAAACACAAAACATTTTAGATATTGAAAAAGCACAAAATAAAATGTTTTAAGTAAAATATACATTAAAAAAATATTTTTAGAAGCTTTATATATATATATATATATACATACATTACTATTATATGAAATTAGATTTATCATCGGCTTTTTGTCATGTTAAAAAAATCTGATGTGGGCACCACATGACTTCCTTATACAGTTTTAGAAATATACATAATGTTAAAAAACATTGTCACTTGACACGAAACAGATGGCTAAAAATATTTTAAAAAAATGCATGCATACGTAAAAAATAAAAAAAAATTAAAAAAAAATAAAATTGTGCCTTGAGGGGACTCATGTCAAAGTTGTGCCTTGGGGGGGGCTCATGTCAAAGTTGTGCCTTGGGGGGGAATCATGTCAAAGTTGTGCCTTGGGGGGACTCATGTAAAAGTTGTACCTTGGGGCAACATGTCAAAGTTAGGCCTTGGGGGGACTCATGTCAAAGTTGGGCCTTGGGGGGGGGGACATGTCAAAGTTGGGCCTTGGGGGGGACTCATGTCAAAGTTGGGCCTTGGGGGGACTCATGTCAAAGTTGTGCCTTG
This sequence comes from Salticus scenicus, assembly GCA_963930645.1. NCBI lineage: Eukaryota > Metazoa > Arthropoda > Arachnida > Araneae > Salticidae > Salticus > Salticus scenicus. Next base: position 271,601,643 of record OZ005659.1, read on the forward strand.
GGGGGACTCATGTCAAAGTTGGGCCTTGGGGGGACTCATAACAAAGTTTGGCCTGGGGGGGACTCATGTCAAAGTTGGGCCTTGGGGGGGACTCATGTCAAAGTTGTGCCGTGGAGGGGGACTCATGTCATAGATGTGCCTTGGGGGACTCATTTTGAAAAGATTTTGTGTAAATTCTGGCAAAAGCAGAATTTAGTTTAGGACGGAGCACTATTAGTTTTCTTTTCTTCCCAATTATAACATCGCTTTCAAATTATTCAATTATATTTTCGATAAATTTTAGATTTCGATAAATTGCAAGATTTGTTCAAACCATTTTTGAGTTATTAAAGTTTTTTGATACATTCTGGCCATAATGAACCTAATTTTCCTAAATATCTCCAAAACGGAAAATCATACAAAGTCCAAAAAGGGAGGTGCACAACTAGATGTTATAACAAACCTATGTACCAATTCGCAACTTTCTACGTCCAACCGTTTTTGAGTTATGCGTCATACGGACACACACACACACACAGGCACACATACATACAGACGTCACGAAAAATCGTGTAAATTCCCTTATATCTCTAAAACGAGAGCTCGTGTTAAGACGACACTTGCAGGTGTACAACTAGACATCATGACAGTCACACATATAAATTGGCAACATTCAGCGATCATTCGTTTTCGAGCAATGTGAAATGCAAAATCCATTTCGCAAATCGGGATTACTATACTTCCCTATACTTTGTATAAGGAAGTAAAAATTAGAGGTGAAAAAATATACATTTTACCGAAACATTTAATTCAGTTAAAATTGAGAAATTATTTATTAAGTCTGCCTATCCTGAAACAATATTTGCCGCCAAATTTGATCGCTAATCTCGCCAAGTCGCCAAGCTTGTAGCCAACACTAATTTTGGTCTTGGCATCGATTTTGGCGATTTTGCGTCGAATTTGGCGAGTTGGTGACCGAATTTAGCGAAATTTCGTAGTTTATGGTTGTTGATAAAGTTTGGAAGCTCTAACTTCAATAAGAACAAAATTCTGGAATTTTACGTAAAGATTCATTGGTTTATACCGCTGAACTAAATTCTTCGAAAATTCTTTAAATGACAAAGACGACAAAAACAAAATAAAGCGCATTCGTTGACTAGAACATGCTTATATATTAAGAATTACTTTCTACACCCGAAACAGTTGGCTAAAAATATTTTTAAAATGCATCGTCACCATTTTCTGAGCTTTTCTGAAAGTTTCAAATGTCTAGCCAGTCGAAAAGTTACTATAAAATCGATTGCAAGATTTGTTATGGTAACGATGCCGAAAACAGCAGGGACCCGAAACATTTGGCTAAAAGTATTTAAAAAATGTACTTTCACCGTGTCCTGAACTATTCTGAAAGTTTAAAATCTCTAGCTAGTCGGGAAGTTTGTTAAAAATTGATTGCAATATTTGTACTGGTTACGCTATCGAAGGCAGCAAGGACCCGAAACAATTGGCTAAAAGTATTTAAAAAATACATTGTTACCGTGTTCTGGATTATTTCGAAAGTTTCAAATGTTTAGCTAGTTGGGAAGTTTGTTACATAAATTCTCTGTTGAATTATATAACGCTGCCGAAGGCAGCAGTGACCCGAGAGAGTTGGCTAAAAATATTTAAAAAATGAATTATCACCGTGTTCTGAGCTTTTCTGAAAATATCAAATGTCTAGTTAGTCGGGTAAACTAGTCAAAAACCGATTGTAACATTTGTACTGGTAACGCTGTCGAAGGCAGCAGGGACCCGAATCAGTTGCCTAAAAGTATTTAAAAAATGAATTCTCAATGTGTTCTGAAATATTTTGAAAGTTTCAAATGTCTAGCTAGTCAGCAAGTTAGTTAAATAAATTTTCTGTTGAATCATATAAACGCTAACAGTTGGCTGAAAATATTTAAAAAATGCATTATCACCGTCTTCTGAGCTTTTCTGAAAGTTTCAAATGTCTAGCTAGTCGGGAAGTTAGTTAAAAATCGATTGCAAGATTTGTACAGGTAACGCTGCCGAAGGAAGCAGGGATCCTAAACATTTGGCTAAAAGTATTTAAAAAATGCATTTTCACCATGTTCTGAATTATTCTGAAAGTTTTAAATGTCTATCTAGTCGGGGAGTTAGTTAAATAATTTTTCTGTTGAATCATATAAACGCTGCTGAAGACAGCAGGTATCCAAAACAGTTGGCTAAAAATATTTTAAAAATGCATTGTCAATGTGTTCTGAGCTTTTCTGAAAGTTTCAAATGTCTAGCTTGTCGGGAAGTCAGTTAAAAACCGATTGCGAGATTTGTCCAAATAGATTTTGAGTTATTACCGTTTTTTGATACATTATGACCAAAACCTTTGTATTTTTGGTCATTATGAACCTAATTTTCCTAAATATCTCCAAAACGGAAAACCATACAAAGTCCAAAAAGGGAGGTGCACAACTAGATGTTATAACAAACCTATGTACCAATTCACAACTTTCTACGTCCAACCGTTTTTGAGTTATGCGACATACACACACACACACAGACACACATACATACAGACGTCACGAAAAATCGTGTAAAGTCGCTTATATCTCTAAGATGAAAGCTCGTGTTAAGACGAAACTTGCAGGTGTGCAACTAGACATCATGACTGTCACACGTATAAATTGGCAACATTCAGCGATCATTCGTTTTCGAGCAATGTGAAATACAAAATCCATGTCGCAAATCGGGATTACTATACTTCCTTATACTTTGTATAAGGAAGTAAAAACAAAGACGCTTCCATTATATATATATATATATTTAAAAAAAAAAAAAAAAAAATGTAAGCAACTCATTGTATCTTTTAATGAATCAGCTGGTTACAGCGTCATGTTAATAACGCGAGAGTCATGTGTTCGATCATCGCACAGGTGTTATTTTTTGCAAATAATTAACAGAAAAAGTGTCAGTTGATAAAAGAAAATATTTCGCTGTGTACACAGTATCCTAATAATTTTTCAAGAGTTTCTTAAACGGCTTTTTATCTAGTTACAAAAAGCACAAAATAAAAATGCAAGTAAAAATAAATAAGTAAATAATTTTTTTTAAAGCTTTTTGTGGAAATTGGAATTTCTCATATTGGCTTTGTGACACGCCGAAAAACAAGGTGTGTCCCCTTTAAAGTAAATATATACAACGCATTGCATTCCTCGTTAGCTCCGTTGGTTAGACCATCATGTTCATAACGGTCGGTTATGAGTTCGATCCTCGAAAGGCCGATATGGTAATTTTTGGAGATATTGAATAGAAAAGGTGTTAATAAGTAAAAGAAAGTATTAAAAAAAAGAATAGTCCAGCAGGAGATATGCGGTTGAAATAGTTTAGACCTGAAAGTGTTAAATCTCCATTTTTCGGGTAAAATATTTTCACCCATTTTAACTGATTTTTATTACATGAAGTTGAATTTGTCACCGCGTTTTCTGTCACGCTAAAAAGTAAGACACTTCCACTGACAAAAAAAAAAAAAAAAAAAAAAAAAAAAAAAAAAAAAAAATTGAAAGCAATTCATTGTATCTCTATCTCTTAATGGCTCAGTTGTTTAGAGCATCCTGTTAATTTCTCAAATAATTAATAGAAAAGGTGTCAGTTGATAAAAGGAAATATTTCGTTGTGTACACAATATCCTAATAATTTTTGAAGAGTTTTTTAAATAGCTTTTTATCTAGTTACTAAAAAGCACAAAATAAAATTTTAAATAAAAATAAATAAATAAATAATTTTTTTAGAAGCTTTTTATTGAAATTGGATTTCGCTGTCGCGTCTTCATGTCACGCTAATAAATAAGGAACATCAACTTTAAAGTAAATGTCAGAGGTCCTTATAGTCGCTTGTTGGCGCAGTTGGTTAGAGCGTCAAGTAGCTAATGCGTTGGTGCTGAATTCCATCCCCGAAGGATCAATGCGTTAAATTTTCAGATAATTAATAGAAAATATGTCAATTGATACAAGTAAATTTTTCATTGTCTACACAGTATTCAAAGAATTTTTGAAGAAGATTTTTTTAGATACTAAAAGGCACAAAATAAAAAGTTATATATATATATATATATATATTATTCTTTTAGAAGCTTTTTATTGAAATTGGACTTTTATCATCGTGTTTTTGTGTCATTCAGTAAAAGAAGGCGCCTCCACTTTAATGTAAATTAAAACAGCCTTTTTCGTCGCTCGTTAGCGCATTTGATTAGAGCGTCATGGTGATAACGCGATGCTCGTGGGTTCGATCCTCGCAAGACGATGTTTTACTTTTTTGCCGATAATTAATAGAAACAATGCCAATTGATAAAAGAAAATCTTCCATTGTCTACACGGTGTCCTAAGGAATTTTGATAGTTTTTTAAAGAAGCTTTTTTTTGTTGAATTACTAAACGCACAAAATTAAAATTTCAGTATAAATATAAATAAATAAATAAATAAATAAAAATAACACTGAAAGTTTTTTATTATTGTGGAGCTCAAAATAGCCTAAAAGGAAAATTTATTATTGTAGAGACATGCAATAAAATCATAAAAGTTTCAACTACAAGAACATTTTAAAGAAAAATATAGATATTTCACTTTTGCAAAACATGAAAATTTTTAAATATTTCAAATATTTAAAAAAGCATTCGAGAACAATATTCCTTTTGTATGAGTATTTTTTAGATTTTTCTAGAATGTTCTATGATTTTTCTTGACAGTTTTTAGACTTTTGGCTAGAGCGTCATGCTGATAAGGCGATGGTCCCGGATTCGGTCCTCGTAAGACGATGTATTATTTTTTTGCAGATAAATAATCGGAAAAAATAAATGTCAATTGATAAAAGAAAATTTTCCGTTGTCTACAAAATATCCTAAGAAATTTTAATTAGTTTTTTTTAAGAAGCTTCTTCCTTTATGGTAACTAAAAATCAAAAAATAAAATTTAAGTAAAAAATCTTTTTTTAAAGTTAGAAGCTTTTTATTGTGAAGCTCTAAAAAGCATAAAATAAAATTTATTCTGGCAAAGACATGCTACAAAGAAATGTAAGTTTCAACACTAAGACAATTTTAGAGAAAAATATAGGTACTTTCCCTTTGCAAGAGATGAAAATTTTTTATTGTTCAAAATATTTTAAAAAGCTTTCGAGACATTTGAAATTTCTGGCCTAACGAATAATTATAGAAAAAAAGTAATAACAAAGAAAAATATTGGCCTCGAAAGCTTTTTAAAATATTTTGAACAATAAAAAATTTTCATCTCTTGCAAAAGGAAAGTACCTATATTTTTCTCTAAAATTGTCTTAGTGTTGAAACTTTCATTTCTTTGTAGCATGTCTTTGCCAGAATAAATTTTATTTTATGCTTTTTAGAGCTTCACAATAAAAAGCTTCTAACTTTAAAATGATTTTTTACTTAAATTTTATATTTACTTTAAAATGAAGGCGCCTTGTTTACTAGCGTGACACGAAGACACGATGACCAAGTCAACTTCAATTAAAAACCTTCTAAAAATCGACTGTGAAATTTTGATAAGTCTATATGTTTTAAGATCATCATAAATCATTTTTGGAATTTTTTATGGTGATGTGATGTGTGTATATATGTGAACGTCTTTGATCGATTGAGCTGGAAGTCGGTACAGTTATTTAAGGTAACCCTAGCACGAACCTTAAATAATTTGATGAGTGTACGAGTGGTAGTTCTTTTACAGAGACACAAAGGAAAATTTTTAAATATTTGGAATCCGTAAGCCATAATGATAAAATGCGATAGCGTCCCAATGTCTCATTAGATTGAGCTAAAAAGTTGGTAGGTGTCGCATGACTTTCATAGATTTTGATGAGAGTAGGACTTGCAGGATTATCTTACAGAGACAATACAAATTTTTTGTCTTTACGGATTATAGGTTTTCATGATGTGTAGTGTGTCTAGACTCTTCGTTAGGTTGAGATATAAATTGGTAGACAGGCTGTTACAATACAATATGCTACTACGACTTAATATTAATTGGTAGACACCGTATTTGCGATAGTAACTCATAATCTCAAGAACCCTGATTTAAGTTTAGAGCTTAGTTTTTACTCAGATACAGGAAAAGAAGTTTTATATATTATGGTCTATGGGTTCAAACTATTTAACATTCACTTTAGTTATGTTAAATTGCCTAAAACATAAAAAACAGATAAATATTTGATATTATAAGTTTACCTCTACTATAGTTTTTTTTTTTTTTTTTTTTTTTTTTTTTCAATTCCTAGTATATTAGTTCACACTAGTATATTCACACTAGTATATTAGTTCACACTAGTATATTAGTTCATAGATTAGTTCACACTCTCCCTATATATATATCTTGTACAAATCTTGCAATCGATTTTTAACTAACTTCCCGACCAGCTAAAAATTTGAAACTTTCAGGATTGCTCAGAACACGGTGACAACACAATACTTCGAAGTCCGATTTTCGAATTTTTGATCGGTTTTCTTATAACATCCTAATAGCGTTAAAATAGCCATTAAAATATTAGCTGTAATTTAATTGTTGCCAAAAAAAAAAAAAAAAAATTACGGGTTCATTTTCTTTCGACATAAAAATAAATGCATTTAATTAAACGTGAACGTTAAGAAATTATAAAAAGTTAAATTATGCATCTCACAAAAATGGACGTCATTGTCACTTTAAAAATTTTAAGCACATTGATAAGAGCTCTATGACTCATCAGAAAATTTAAAACATGGTACATAAAAAGTTTTTTTTTTTTTTTTTAATCTTATAATTATTTTTCTTTCATTTTGCACGCGCTCTTTTTATTTCCTAATTCAAAATTATTTTTTTAAAAAACTTTTCGATAGTGTTTGCAAGTAGGGATTGATTTTAAAATATTTTCTTTTATATTACTTTTTTTTTCTTTTTTTTTTAAGAACGCACAAAATAATTTAGATACATTAAAATCCGTTATTGATAAAAGATAGGAAAGTCAGGTGGAGTCACTTATTTCTGTTTAATTTGTTTGTTTTTGCCCTTATTACGCATGGTTTTCCGATACACACACACACATTACATATATTTTTTTTATGAGTTGATTCCAATTATTATTTTTTTCCTTAAATTTGTTCCAAGCCATTTCTTCGCTATTACTGCAAAAACAACCCTGAAATACGAGTATTCCTCATCTCTAAAATTTCAAGAAATTCGTCTAAAGTCGAAATTGTCAGGTGAGGTATATGTAAGGTCATGTATATGCAAATGTGGGGTAAAATATTTCATCGTCTTCTCTTTCCTGAATTAATCTTTGCCGGATTTTTCATTTGAACAATGGCTTCATAAAGTAGATCGAAAAGACAAATAGAATCGGAATTCTTCTTCTGACGTCTCGACTGCCAGCAACAACTGAAACGGTTCAGTCGCATACATTTCACACATTTATTACGTGATTTGTCCCAATGTACGTGGCAGTTCTCTAAAGGTTCAAACTTAGTACACAATATAACTTTAAGCCTTAATGATAAATTAATTTAATTGTCCACTGCCTTTTTTTCACAGGGTTTTTTAATCTATTCAAGATCAGAATTCTTATATATTTTGATATCTTTATGTAAATATCTTAAAATTTAATCATGTCAAACTAAGTTTTTAGATACTTAAAAATCAAGGCATCAGTAATTCACAATGTACCGCAAAAATCTTATTCAGACACGTTCTTAATGAAAATAACGAACGAATTTAGAGAAGTAAAAGCCATTTGACGCTTTCCTCAATAGGAAAATAGTACTGACAGGAAGTACTGACAGTAGTACTGAAAATAGTAAGACAGGATTTTCAAAAAATATATATTTTAGTATCCTATAAAGTCCAAATATAGCCAACGAAACAGTGCTATTTCTTTGAACGCAGAAGCACGTAATCTATTAATTTTATCTATTTTTAAAATCCATGGATGGAGGATCTTTTGAAAGGGTCGTAATCCATGTTCATGTAACTTCCGTCGTAAATCACAAAGAACTACGAACGGCCATTCCGAGGAACATGGCCTGGGTTCGAACCTGGTGCCTCTGGTCTACCCGTAAAGAGAGCAGAAGATTTTGTTCCTGATTTCAGTACATTTCTTATATAAAACACAACCAGACATGAAAAAGTGAATGAAGGGGCTCAAATCAAATGCAGATAAAGACTAATATGTCGTGGCCACCACATGACTTTCTTCTATATTTTCCGATATAAATTCACTCAGTTAAAAAAAAAAAAAAAAAAAAATTATTAAAATTATTATTTAAAAAAATTATCTTCCATGATAATACAGACAATTTCCATATTCGAAAAGTAGTATAACACTAAATATCCAAAAAAAGCCAATTTTATTGTCAATATTACATTATTATTATTATTATTATTATTATTATTATTTTTTTTTTTTTTTTATGAAAAAAAATCGATAACTTTATTTTAAGTTATCGCAGATCGAGGGTTCAGCCATTCGTTTTATAGGTATTGGCGAGCTCTTTTGAAAGATACCCATCAGGAAAATTTACTCCCCTTGAGGGGGGGACTCCTCCCCGGGGGGGTGGGGGGGTGGCGATGTTCCTACACACACAAAAAAAAAAATTCCCAGTTGACTATCTCTATTATAAATAATTCTTGTAAATTTCATAATGATTACTAAAAAATAATTCTCTTTATGCACATTTATACAAAATTTTGTCCTATATCACCCTGTTAAAAATTTAGAAAAAGCGGGATGACAACGCAACCTTTAAGACAATTTTTACTAAAAGTTGATAGGCACTCATTTATGTCAAGGTGCAACTACTTACCGATTTGTACGAAATTCTGTGCAGTAGTTCCTGAGATACAGTTGCCACAAAATTTTGTCACACACACAGACTGACAGACAGACATTTTCTAAAAACGGTCAAATCGTGTTCTACAGCTCTCAAAACGTGTCAATCCATCCAAAACCCGAGGTCGAAAATTTTTACGAATTCAATACTTTGTTCTATTGAACACAGAATAAAGTAAAAACAGGGTGAATAAAAAATGTACAACTCACCGCTAGAAATGCAGACCACCATCATCATGATGAAATAATAGTACAGGAGTTCCATGTCTGCCGCTTAATGTAGTTATCGGTCGTACTCGGTGCCAGTACAAAACGTGCAAGTGCGTCAAAACGCATGCACGCTTTTTTATGAGATTGAAACACCTGTCTTGTAAAAGGTCTGTCTTTTTTATGAATAATATAACAAAGAAATAGGCACAAGACGCAATGTGAAAAAAAAGTTTTTATCGCTGTCATTTATTTTGTAATTTCTGCATTTTAACAATGACTGTTATATAATAAAATTTAAGTAAAAAATCATTTTTTTTTTTAAAGTTAGATGCTTTTTATTGCGAAGCCCTAAAAAGCATAAAATAAAATTTATTCTGGCAAAGACATGCTACAAAGAAATGAAAGTTTCAACACTAGGAAAATTTTAGAGAAAAATAAAAGTACTTTCCTTTTGCAAGAGATGAAAATTTTTTATTGTTCAAAATATTTTAAAAAGCTTTCGAGACCTATATTCTTAGTTATTAGTTTTAGTATAATCATTCGTTAGGCAGCAAATTTCAAATGCCTCGAAAGCTTTTTCCTTCTTTTTCAGAATGACACAAAGGCACCATGATAAAATTCCAATTTCAATAAAAAGCTTCTAAAAGAATATATATATATTTAACTTTGTATTTTATGCTTTTTATTATCTAAAGAAAAGCTTCTTAAAAAAAAAAAAAAAAAAAAAAAAAAAAAAAAAAAACTCTTTAAAAATTCTTACATACTCTGTAGACAATGAAAAATTTTCTTTTATCAATTGACACATTTTTTATTAATTATCTGCAAAATTTATTGCATCGATCCTTCGGGGATGGAACTCACCACCGTCGTATTAGCAACTTGACTCTCTAACAAACTGAACCAACGAGCAACTATAAGGACTGCTGATATTTACTTTAAAGTTGAGGTGCCTTATTTATTAGCGTGACATGAAGACGCGGTAACGAAACCCAATTTCAATAAAAGCTTCTAAAAAGCTTCTTAAAAAATATATTTATTTATTTTTATTTAAATTTTTATTTTGTGCTTTTTAGTAACTAGATAAAAAGCTATTTAAAAAAATCTTTAAAAATTATTAGGATACTGTGTGTACACAACGAAATATTTCCTTTTATCAACTAACACCTTTTCTATTACTTATTTGAAAAATTAACATGGCGCTCTAACCAACTGAGCCATTAACGGCCCTCTTCACTTACCGTCGCCGGAAGCCCGAGCCAATGTTATTCTTTGGGGAAATTTTCTTTACAAATAACTTATTAACTAATACATATTTTTAAATTCTGTTTTCACATTCTGAAAATTCCCAACTGTTAAATTGTCGGACCTTTTTTAAAAATGCATTTTTTTTTATTTTCAATATTTTATTTTGAAATTGCAAAATGAAAAAATTTCGCATATTGAAAATTCATATTTTGCAGCTTCAAAATAAAACATAAAAATTAAAAAAAATATTTTTTTTTTTTTTTAAGTCCATCAATTTAACAGCTGGGAATTTTCAGAATGTGAAAACAGAATTTAAAAATATGTATTAGTTCATAAGTTATTTGTAAAGAAAAATTTCCCATAGAATAGCATTAGCTTCGGCTTCCAGCGGCGGTGAGTGAAGAGGGCCCTTAAGAGATAGAGATACAATGAATTGCTTACAATTTTTTTTTTTTTTTTAAGTGGAAGTGTCTTGTTTTGTAGCGTGACAGAAAACGCGATGACAAATTCAACTTCATATAATAATATATAGTATATATATAGTATGTGTATATATAAAACTTCTAAAAATATTTATATATATATTTTGTACTTGAAACTTTTTATTTTGAGCTTTTTTAATATCTAAAATATTTTGTGTTTTCTAATATCTAAAAAAAGGAAAAATTCTAAAAAAACTCTTTGAAAATTCTTAAGATATTGTGCTGTCAACGAAAAATTTTGTTTTATCGATTGACACCTTTTTTAATAATTATCCTCAAACATTAACACGCCGGACCTTCCGAGGACCGAACTCTCGATCACCGCTTAATTAACGTCACGCTCTAACCAACTGCGCCACGGAGCCACAAACACAATGGCTTATATTAACTTTTATTGTTTGGTAGCGTGAGACGATGCCAAAGTCAATTTCATATAGAAAGCTCCTAAAAAGAGCGATGTTGTATGAATTTTTTCTATACCTTCTTATGTAGGGGGTAGGCTATTATCGATAGCCACTAGAATGGTTAAAATATATTATCAAAATATTTAATACCCAATTTGAGGTGAATCGAATGTGCAATTTAGATGCTATCGTACCTCTGAAAATTGTACTCTTATGATAAAATGATAAAACTTTTTTCTTTGTGTACCTGTGAAAGAATTGCAAGTCATCGTAATCTATACAAATAATCCTAACAACATTACGCTAGGGCAGTTAGGTTTTATCGTGTTCTCTCACACGCGATAAAATAAAAAAATAAAATATAACGATAAAATAAATACGATAAATACATGACTCTAAAACTAACCAAATATACACTACGTTTCGATAAATGACTGGGCACTTTTGATTTCGTAATTTTTCTCAAATATTTCAAAAACTAGTTTACGAATTATGTTAATGCGTTCTGCCTGTAGATATGCACTACAAAGTGGATAGGCACTCATTTATGTCAAGGTGCAACTCCATACCAATTTTTATGAAGTTCTGTGCAGTAGTTCCTGAGATACATTTGCCACAAAATTTTGTCACACACACAGACAAACAGACATTTTCTAAAAATGATCCAATCGTGTTCTACAGCTCTCAAAACGTGTCAATCCATCCAAAACCCGAGGTCGAAATTTTTTACGAATCCATTACTTTCTTCTATTGAATGTAGAAGAAAGTAAAAATCCTGACAACATTACGCCAGGGCTGTTAGTTTTTATCGTGTTCTCTCATGCACCTATATACATGGGTCTAAAACTAAACAAATAGCTTTCGATAAACGACTGGACACTTTTGATTTCGTACTTTTTGTCGAATATTTCAAAAACTATTGAACGAATTATCTTGAAAGTTCAAGAGTGTAAAGAACATGGAAAATCTCCTATATTTCGGGGAGATTTTTGTCCCAACAGTAACCAGTGAAAAATGAACGATATCCTATGTATAGATTTATGTAAAAGATGCTTGACATGCGTTCTGCCTGTAGATATGTAGGTTTATGAGGCTTTTTCTTATTACCTGTCTACAATTTTGTAAGTAATATATAAAGGTAGAATGGTTCTTCAAATAATAATAATAATAATAAATAAATAAATAAATACATTGCAGTTAGAATATTACACATCTAATAAAATATGAGGATTTTTAATAAATATACGCATGCTTTAACAAAATTTCATTCGCATAATTTAACACTTCAAAGTACTGAGCTACTTATAGGATAGCCCCAAACAAATATCGTGTAAACTTAAAAAGTTGTACGCAATAGAATGAAATGAGTTTATGTTTCTCGCAAAAGTAAGGAAAATAAGGGGGTTTTATCAATATTTATTTACAATTAACGAACACTCTATTATTATTCATTGAATTAAAATAAAAATGTGAGTAAAATCCCTCATAGTTTAGCTGAATATCAGTTCATCCTTTCGCGTACACTTTTTTGAATTTACACGATATTTGTTGGAGGTTTTCGTATAATTCGTAGGAGGTTTTCGTAAGTCAATAACACATAATAAATATTCACAATAATTTTGGCTGTTAAATTATGCAAATGGTATCTCGTTCAAACTTGCGCGTGTGTAACTAAAAGTTATTTTGTAAAAAAAGTTCCTATTTAATATCTTTGAATTCTGTTTGCTGTGTCTAATGCAGCATGTGAACTTTCTTTAAAATGACTTTGGCACTGGGTTTAATACCCTGAGTGTAATAAATAAAAAATCGGATGTGGACATCCCATGGCTTCTTTATACACACACCCCTTTGCTACGAAAACATTGACATTTTTGGTGAGATTATAGTCAGGTTTGTAAATAAACAGGCACATTTCATTCCACAGACATTTCCGAATTGAAATGAAGAAAAATATTCTTCCGACCACAAAGCAATGATGTTTCTGTGGTTGAAAGAATACTGGAATAGTATTTCACAGATTATCACAGAGCCCCTCAATGCAAAATGCACAGCTTAGAGTTCAATAGTCGAGTGTAGATAGTCTACTTGGAGAAAATTAATGGCTGGAAATAGTATATTATACCAAAACAATTAACTCCGTTAAAATTGAGAAAATGATTACTAATTCACGATACACTGAAATATGTTTCGTCAAATTTTGGTAATATGGCGAACAAACTTCGGCGAAAATTTGTAGTTTAGGGTTGCCAAAGTTTGGAAAATGTAACTTCAAATGTAACTTTTCTGAAATTTTCCGGAAAGATTCATTTGTTTTTAGCGCAGAATTAACTTTTTCGAAAGCTCCATAAGTGACCAACAAGACAATACAAAAATAAGTCTTTATTGATAATTCGTAGACTACAACTTGCCTTTTTTTTTTTTTTTTTTTACGAGGTACTTTATGTACAGTATTACAGTAAAAGGGGAAACGGTTGGCAATTTTTCATTTTCATGAAAGTGGGCATTGATTTAGCATCAAATTGGGCCATTTGGCTTCCAAATTTGGCAAAAAGTAGGTTTAGGATTTCCAAATTTTGTTTCTACCTGTATATGTAAACTATATTTATTAGAAATTTCGCATACACGTAATGTATTTAAATTCTCATAAATGTTCGTACACCAACCATTTCCTTTATGTCATCGAAAAGTTTGTATTGCATCAGCATATGATATAGATTTAGAATACCGAGGTTGCTATTTGTTCTTGAGATAGGCTGGTAACTGACACCATTTGCTTTATCTCAACGAAACGTTTTGTATACCATTCCTATAGAATACAGAATTTGCTGATAATATTTTTCCTTTTGATATTCTGATAGCAGACACACATATACACAGAGACAGAGAGAAACAGAAACACCGACCCATAGCTAAAAACATGTTTTGCGGATACAGAGGATCTCAAAATGTGTAAATGTAACAAAAACTCTATTTTGATATTTTGACCCAAAAACAATACTTTCTCTACCGTATGTGGGTAATATATAGTAGTTTCACCGCTTAAAGTGATCATCTGTTTGATTCGCATATAAAAGACTTCAGAATGAGAACCTATGCCCTTATTTTTTATACAACTCAATCACCTGCTGTCAAAGTCCTATTTGAATGATACGAGAAACCGTTTTCGGGGCAATGGCTCAAAGAAATGAGTCAGTGGATGAACATTTCCCACTGCCATTTCTTTTGTTTGTTTCGATTTAGCAAATAACTTCTATGCATACAGCCAAGTGAAATTCTATCGCTATCTATATATTAATAGGCAAGCATAAAATTTGTAGTCCCTTTTTAACATATTAATTATGGGAGTAGAGGGTTGAAAATGGTATCATTCGAAAGGTATGGTTAGCCAGAAGGTGCGAATACAAATTGTATTATTTTCTTACGATGTCAAGAAGGTATTTAAAAATACATTTATTTTTTATGCATTTCCCCCCATTTTTCCCTTTCATACACGTATTCCTTTACATTAAAAAATACCTAAAAGTGGAAAGTTGTTAAATCTGACAATTTCATAAAGCTCAAATAAAACCATAGACACAGTAATAATGTAGCATCACTATACGCAAGCGAAGTGATGGCGTCACTGTCTGTCCATGGAGCCATGAAAAAGATTTTCTATGTTAATCGTCCATTGGATTTTTTGTAAAAAAATATTAAAAAATAACGGAAATTATCTGCCGATTTTAATTCCGATATTTGGGTATAGTTCTGTATAAGTTACTGTCTACATGTGTTTGATTGAGTTATTTTTTCTGTAAAATTGATCAAATTTTAATTTAAAATCACAAAACTCCAGAAAAAAAAATGGCAAACTTCCAGTTTCGAATGTAAACATAAACATTTCATTTCAAAGGGTGATATTTACAATAAATATTCAACTAATATACTAAATAAAAGGAAAATGGATTTGTGGAGGAAAATGGAACTGCTGCATGTATAAGTAGACGATACGGAAAAAATTCCGATTTCCGTTTTTTGCTGAATTTACATGTTTCGAGCTTTCTTTACGTTTCAATTAACTAAAATTGGCTACTTATTTTTTAAAAAAGTGTCTTTATTGCTAGCTTTTGTGGGTAGAAGAAGCAATTAGAAGATACATAAAAACTTTTGATTTCCGGTTTTCGATGAATTTACACGTTTTGAGATTTCCTTGCATTTTAATTAAGTGAAATTGACTACTTATTTTTATTTTTTAAAAAGTGGATTTATTATTCTTTCCTGTGCATATATAAGTGAGAAAATACAAGATTCAGAAAAGTTTTAGATTTTCGGTTTTCGACAAAGTTACACGTTTTGAAATTTCACGAACTCAATTCGACCATTTTTGAAAAATATCTTTCTTTTTGAGTTCAAACACTGTACTTTATGAACCAATCGAATTAATTTAACAGAATTTGATACTTGGTTGGGCCTTGGTTTGACATGGTACCTATTAGCTTCTGGGCTGTATCACACAACAAGGGGCGTTTTCACGTTGCGATTATCCTTCATTTCAGGAAAGGTTAACATCTACAGAGAGAAATAGTTATATTAAGTAAAACTCTGCTGATTCAGTTAGAGTGAATATCGTCAAACAATTGCCGCAGCTGTGTTGCAATTGCATTCCGTTTAGGACAAGGCAATAACTTTTCTTTGCCTCACTTTGCAAAAAAAAATGGTCGAGTTTCGACCACTGGGCGATACTAGTTTTATTTATTCAGCCATTCTCAACACTGGAATTCTTAACCCTTTAACGTTTAGTACATATTTTATTTTGAAAACTGCTAAACTAATTTCAGTAATCTGGTGTGTCACTCAAACGACTTTCTCTTACCCCTCATTTCAATACTATAAAGGGACCAGTGAGTTAAGATCTGATGAAGTTCAATCTGCTTAAAAAATAATCTAAAATACGTTTAGGAACACTTTTATTCGACATATGTTTCAGTGTAGGACGTCCCTCCCCCGTTCAGTTATAGCACCTACATTTATAAAAATTAAATTCGTGGTTGTTGGTAAATTAAAAAGATCATTCTAAAATTTTCAGACATCTTCCTCCAGCAATACTCTTTGAAACTCACCAATCTTGATCAAATTTATCAAGTCGCAACTATTTTTCTTATCAGACAATGCATTCTTTGGATGGCCCTGTACACGAACCACTTGCTTGATTTTAACGAAAAGTTTTGTATTAAGTTTGAATTTCCTGATACTACTTGTTCTTGATATAGGCTGTAATAGACTCCGATAAATATATGATTGTCAGATTCAAGGGACCTGAAAGCGTGTATCTATCTATAATAATAAAAGAAGATGTCTGTCTGTCTCTCTGTCTGTCTGAGCATCTATACGTTCAGCCCCTACAGAACGCAGAAGTATAAAATTTGACATATGGGTGCCCAGAAGCCTTCCCGAGTTGATAGTGAAAACAGAATTTAAAAATTTTAATTAGTTGCGGAGATATTAATTAAAATGTTGACCCATGTCGATGGAAAAATGACCGAGAAAAAGAAACTTTCTATCAGCAGACGATTTTCTAAACTGTCTCGATCGGAAACAAAACACATGGAGACAACGGTCTGCGATAAAAAAGGACATGAATGTAACCAATTAAGATGCTTCATAGTGGGGATAAAAATTTCAATTTTCAACCTTTTTTAAATTTTCATTCACGTTACATTTGAATTAATATTTGGCCTAGACAGCATATTATAAAGCTACTGTTCAATTTTCATGAAAATATATGAATAAATAAAAAAAATGACGTATTTATTGGAAAAAGATTAAGTTTTCTTTTATACTTTGCAGTATTTTATCGAATGCGGATATTTTCGAGTGTAAAATTATTATTATTGGCGGAAAGGGGGGGGGGGGGGAGCGAAGGGGCAAAGATGTAGAAAAGGAACGGGAGTTTCGGAGAAAACAACGGAATACCCAGAACAATATTTTCTGGGAAATATTTACAATATTTCTTTAATATTTTGCAGAGTTTCGAATTCGAATTTCTGCAGCCCGGAATTATGCAAGTTTCAGGGATTACTGAAAGAAATTTCGCAGAATAAAAGAAAAAAAAAATACATTTTAATTTACATTTAATTGCAAATAAAATTTTATTCTAATATACGTGTATTTCAAATTCTAATTATGATTAAATTATTTTTAATACTTCATTCGAAAGACATTTTGAAATACTTTTATATTATCAAATCGAAAGTGGAATTCGAGATTTCACCTGATTTACGCGTTTTAAGGTCTCCTGATTAGGTTTTCTTTTGTATCTCAGCTACTAATTAAAATAATTTCATAAGTAATACATCATTTGAAAGCTTTCTTGATTTGGAATTGAACAATATATTACAAAAATTTATACCGCCACATGGCGCTGTAATATTTTAAAGTTTCAATATTTCAAATTTTAATGAGCGAGGAAGGTGTTGTAAGTTCTAAAACGGGGATAAGGCGCCGCAGGCGCCACCGAGCGGGACTTAGCTAAAGTCAGAAATTTGAAAGATCATAACATGGTGAGCGAACAGGCTGTTTCAGATATTGAAAAGGGAAGAGGGCGCCGAAGGCGCTACCGAGCGGGAATTTACTGCGATTTCAATAAGCTATTTTCACGATATATCAATAAGCTGTTATTAGACCTGAAACGGGAAAAGGCGCCGCAGGCGCCACCGAGCGGGAGTTTCGTAAAGTCGGTTCTTTTAGGGATCGCGAACCAGCTGGTCGCCGAAGGCGGCTAGTATAAAATAAGAGCTCAATTTCGAAAGTTTAACATAAAAAATACCTTTGCTGTGTATGTGGGTAAGAAAAAAAATATCTATTACAGAGACATGGTAGATAAGTATGTAAAAAGAAAGGAAAATAGCCTTTTTATGTTAGCTTGATTAAATTCAGACTAAATTGAATAATTAATTGACCTTGTAAATAAGGGTAGAAAATTGCAACAACTCAGGTCAAAATAATAGCACGGCTATTCATTAAGAAAAGAAAAAAAGAAGAAACAGGCACGAGTTCATCGTCAGAGCAGCAAGGTGCTCTCTCGCCTATTATGAAATTTCAAGTGACTCTTGTGCGTTTAAGGACTTCTGAAGCCTCAACAAAAACTGCCAGCTTTAAAATGAAATAAATCTGTAGAAAAACTAAAAAAATGCCGATAATCTGAAAGTATTTGGAACAAAAAAAATCCTTTGGAGTTATAGAATCTGCAGAATAATGGCAGTTTGGAAGCAAAAAATTTTCAGATAACTTTCCCTTAAACTTTTTATTGTTCCAAACACCTTCAGATTGCCTGCAGTTTTTTTTTTTTTTTTTTTTTTTAATATGTAGTTTTTCTACAATTTCTTTTAGCTGGGCTTAAAAATCGACAATTAAATTAATGAAAAATATTAAAAAATTAATGCATAAAAAATGTCTTAAAAAAAAAAAAAAAAAAAGAAATTGAAGCATAACAATTAAAATTATAAGATAAAAAACTTTTTATAAACCATGTTTTTTAATTTTCTGTTGAATCATACCTATAGAACTAACTACATTCGCACTTTATCAATGTGTATTGTTACGAAATTGTAAATAACTGTGTTTATTTTTGTATAAATTCTTTCAAAGAGGCTTAGTAGATAAAATGTCAATTTAAAATACCTTAATCTTCCCTTTAAAACGCATTAAAAAGTTCCAATAGGCAGGTACTGGATTATCGATATTCAAAAGATGGACGTTCTAATGTGATTGGTTAAAGAGTTACGGAAAATTTGAATTTAAAAAAAAAGTTGGTTTTAAAAATAAAATATTAATCCTTTCCGAACAACATATGAACTTACATTAGCACTTTATCAATGTGTAGAAAATCTTTAAAATGATAATGACGTCTATTTTTGCCAGATGCATCATTTAACTTTTTACAATTTTTTAACGCTCACGTTTCATTAAATGTATTTATTTTTAGGTCGAAAGAAAATGAACTCGTAATTTTTTTTTTTTTTTTTTTTGACAACCATTAAATTATAGCTAATATTTTAATGACTATTTTTATTGCTATTAGGAGCTTATTATTTTCATATTTTAATCAATTAAAAGAAAACTATTCGAAAATCTGACTTCGAGGTATTGTATTGTCACCGGGTTCTGAGCTACTGTGAAAGTTTCAAATGTCTAGCTAGTAGGGAAATTAGTTAAAAATAGATTGCAAGATCTGTACCGGACAAACAAACAAACACGCAAACAAACAAGAATAGAAGTTAATAAAAACATGGTAAAAAGTGAATGTAGAAAAACTATGCAGTATATATAGAAAATAAATGTTGTATAATTTAAGATTTTGTCGGTTTTTATTAAAATATTTTTTCTTCTGCAGAAATAATAGTTTTTCTAAATATTCTACGTTTTGTCAGTTATGGTTGAGCGTTACTTTAATCAAAGCATTCCTGGATTACGGTCGATTGAAGTCGAAAAAAATAGGCGAACTCACCGCTGGAGAAGACGACCATAATCATCATGACGAAGGAGTAGTATAATGCTTTCATGTCTGCCGCTTTTAGTCACCATCTGTTGGATTCGAGTGCAAAAGATGCCAGAAAAATTCAACAATGAATGCTCCCGGGTGCGCGGGAGCGCTTTTTATACGACTCCGTCACCCGCGTTCGAACATTGCTCGCATTTGAATAATGAGACAAACCGTTTTCGGAGACAATCGGTCAAAGAAATATGTTAGACGACGCAATGGGGATAAACGTTTTTCATTGCCAAATCTTTTTGCATAACCTGTTGTGCTCTCTCTCAAAGTGAACAATGACATCGTAGCGTCTTATTTATGCAGCCATTCACAATAACTGTTGGAATGGTTAAGTTAAGATGTCACATCGTCGAGATATTTACGGCTCGATTTTTCCGCGAAATATCAGAACACACAGAAATGGCTTACCAGTTTTTGATAGTAAGCATGTGACCTATCAAGTGGAATGGGGTACGAAGGAGAATGTATCACTCTAAACTACTACGTTGTGGCCGTCACAAAACTTTCTTCTAAATTCTCGCATAGATATGGACTCGGCATAGATAATTTATTAGCATTATATTTCACGATGAAAGCAGAAAATCGTTTTTTTCATGGAAGTATAACACTAAATGTCAAAAGAAAGACGATTTTATGCTCAATCAACGATATCTCAAAAAAAAAAAAAAAAAGTTTTTTTTTTTTTTTTGCACGACAGATCGTACCATACTTTTTAGACAACGACTTTGCTGTCGTTACCAAATTTTATCTTTCACCTTGAATGAATGCGCCAATATTTTTGTGTTTAGCTAAATATATGAATCTGAAAGTTTGTCATTGTACGGGTCCACATGATTACATTTTATTGAAAATGGGTACACTTATTATTTAGGTAAAACTAACTATCTAGCTAACCCGTATTTTTTAGTTCAGTCTGATAATGGGTTTAAAATATATTAAATAAAAACCCAATTTAACTTTAAAATTAATAAAAGAAAAAACAAATTGATGCCAAAACTAAAAATAATAAATATATTTCTTTTCATGTCGAAAAAAACAAAGAACGTGCGATTATATATAAATATATATATTAGGGTGGTTCGAAAAAAACTTTTTTTTTTTTTTTTTTTTTTTTTTTTCAGATCGCTATAGTGCGCAAAAGTTGCCATTGGTATAGACATGAAAAAAGCACTAATTATTATTTTTTAATTAATTTGTCTTCTGGTCGCGCAATGCCATCGAAGTTAGCAAAAAATTGTGAAAAACCTTAATTTTTCATAATTTTTTTAAGCACGCCAGATGGTTTTAATTGCGTTCCTATCCCATGAATTAACTACTAAAAGTATGTAAAATCAATATATATGCACTTGTTATACATTTGTTTCATCTCTTCCGGTCGCGCAACATAGTACAAAATGAGTAAAATTAGTAGTTTTTTCAAAATTTCAAGGTTTGACTGTTTAGTACATTTTAATCATACGACTTCTAGAAACGCTATAGTTTAATTCTATTACAATAATATATTTAAAATCCAAGCATTGTAGATAAATATGGACGGCTATAAGATAGACGTGGCGTGGCGTACGTGACGAATGCCAGCGATGCGCGCGCAGCGCTGCCAGTCGCAGCCATTATCGTTTCCCGCTATTTTCTTCAGTCTGCTCATGCCGCTAGTTCTAGTCAGTACTAGATTGTGTTGTGCTTAAGTCCGTATTCTACTTTTGTGTTCAGTGTTTGTACTTGAATACGACAGTTATTGATACAATGGATGTACCAATGAAAGTTGGTATAGGTACAATAAATAGAAAAGATTTTGAGTGCCCTATTTTTGGTCGCTCACGAGACTTGTTGCACAACAAGCTTCCTACTCATGAAGATGTCCTTCGCTGCTGCTTTCAACAGAGATTCAACCTAGCTGGGACAATAAGCAACAAGAGTGTATCTTTTTCAAGAGTAGCCTCAACAGTAGCAAAGAAAATTATCGGTTTGTATGACAAAGCCTCGATCCCAAGTGTTACGGAGTACAGAGTCATCTAGCTAATTAGTTCTTACTACGAATCTTACAGTAAACTCAAAAAGTCGTTTCATCGTGACAAAGATAAACTAGCATTCAAACTTAAACTTGACAATTTCAAGGAGAAAGGATGCTCTCTTTTTGATGTCGTGGCGTGTAAATGTGCAAGTACGTAAACCTTAATTCAAAAGGTGGAATATTTTTTTCTCTTTCACAAATGCAGTTCACACTTAGAGGACATACACATGTATCTGAAGATTTCTTACATGAACAGTCATTAGCAACAATTACACATTTACACGCCGCGATATCAAAAAGAGAGCATTCTTTCTTCTTCAAATTGTCAAGTTTAAGTTTGAATGCTGGTTTATCTTTGTCACGATGAAACGACTTTCTGAGTTTACTGTATGATTCGTAGTAAGACCTAATTAGCTGGATGACTCTGTACTCCGTAACAGTTGGGATCGAGGCTTTGTCATATAAACCGATAATTTTCTTTGCCACTGTTGAGGCTTCTCTTAAAAAAGATACACTCTTGTTGTTTATTGTCACAGCTAGATTGAATCTCTGTTGAAAGCAGCAGCGAAGGACATCTTCATGAGTAGGAAGCTTGTTGTGTAACAAGTCTCGTGGGTGACTAAAAATAGGGAAATTAAAATCTTTTCTAGGTTTTGTACCTATACCAACTTTCTTTGGCACATCCATTGTATCAATAACTGTCGTATTCAAGTACAAACATTGAACGCAAAAGTAGACAGAAAAATAAGGACTTAAGTACAACACAATCTAGTACTGATTCGAGCTAGCGGCATAAGCAGACAAAAGGAAATAGCGGGAAACGATAATGGCTGTGACTGGCTGCGCTGCGCGCGCATCGCTGGCATTCGTCACGTACGCCACGCCACGTCTATCTTATAGCCGTCCATATTTATCTACAATGCTTGGATTTTAAATATATTATTGTAATAGAATTAAACTATAGCGTTTCTAGAAGTCGTATGATTAAAATGTACTAAACAGTCATACTTTGAAATTTTGAAAAAACTACTAATTTTACTCATTTTGTACTATGTTGCGCGACCGGAAGAGATGAAACAAATGTATAACAAGTGCATATATATTGATTTTACATACTTTTAGTAGTTAATTCATGGGATAGGAACGCAATTTAAACCATCTGGCGTGCTTAAAAAAATTATGAAAAATTAAAGTTTTTCACAATTTTTTGGTAAATTCGATGGCATTGCGCGACCGGAAGACAAATTAATAAAAAAATAATAATTAGTGCTTTTTTCATGTCTATACCAATGGCAACTATTCCGCACTATAGCGATTTGGAGTTTAAAAAAAAGTTTTTTTCGAACCACCCTAATATATATGTGTGTGTGTGTGTGTGTGTAAATCTTATACTATTAAGCGATCAAAATTTGTATATGTATGTATATTAGGGTGGTCCTTAAAAATTAACATTTAACTTTTTGTATGGGGCACCCACTTATTTTGTTCTTCCACAAAAATTTCAAAATTTTAAAACAAGTTTTAAGGGTGGCTTCCGAGGTTTAAAAAAATTTAAAAATTGACAAATTTGACATATTTTGCAATTTCATTATAAATTATTATATTTTAATTACATTAAAAATCGAGACAATATACATTAAAATATTCAATTTAAAATAATAAAATACACAAAACATAAATTTAAACGTTTCGAGCCTTATTTTAGGCTCTTCATCAGTAAAATGAATGAAAAGTAAACGCTAAGAAGAACAATAGATTTCTTTTACGAAAGTACAGCGTATTCAGCAGGGCTTCTGCACCTGCATGCCTCATTAAGCGGTGGAAAATTCTGTTTCGTACATCAGCCTTCCAGGAAAATTCATGGATGATAATTTGAACAGTTAGATATGATTATTTTAGTATTGTTAAAATCGTGTAGATGGCATGCGACACTGTTTTAGAACGAATATCGCTCCTACATTCTAAAGTAGCGGTGGTTCCCGCCCACCCCCATGAGTTATACTAGGCGAGTCGTATTAATCCTGGACGATAGGACCCATGCCCCAGCCCGCCTCAACGTCAACGTAGTTGATTCGGAGTACCTGCAATCGGTCGCAACCGTTGCTTACCTCCATCGAAAGTGCCGAAAAACATAAAAATAATTTTATAGAAAAGAAAAAATTAAAAAGCCGAAGGCTTTTTAATTAAAAAATAAATTTAGAATTTAGTCTCAGAAACTCTCCCACGTTAGCAGGGGAATTAACCTGAGTAAAGCAGCAGGAGATTAAAAAAAGTAAAAAAAAAAAGAATTAAAATCTCCTTGAAAATATAAGTGCAGCAGCCCAGCCCGCCTGGTTCCCGCTGTTCAATGTATTTTTCTAGTCAATTTTGTCCCCTTATTACTTCCGGTGTGAATTTCTTTTCTTTTTTTTTAACCACACTTGACATTGTGAGTTTTTTTTGCTTTCCTTCCCGTGCTATTTCTATGGGGTTTTTAACTTTCCCCTCCCTCTTTTTCTACATTCTATAGTGGCGGTGGTTCCCGCACACCCACCCCCACGCTATTCCTATGGGGGTTTTAGCCTTTTTTCCCCTCTATTTCTACATTCTAAAGTGGCGGTGGTAGCGTCCTAGTAGCGTCTTTTATGTTCGAGAATTCGAGTTTGAAGGGAACGGCCAGTTTCACCAATAAAAACAGAACTACAAGATTTACAAGGAATATTATAAATAACTCCTGTACGCGAAAAGGGGGGAGGGGGATAACAGATTTGAAACTAATTTTAAATCTGTTATCCCCCCTCTCCCTTCTAAATTTCCTTTAGAAAGGAAATTACGAATCAGAAATTGAGGTTTATAGAATACAGATACATTAAAAGTGTGTAAAACTCTAGCTATAGATTCAGAAATTTTTCAATAGTATGGAATATTAACGAAAGATTTAGGTGATTTGGAGGAATTAATATCGTGATTACCAATGTTAAAGTCGTATTGATTCAATTTTCTTTTAATCCAGCGAAGGGTATAATTATTACGTGTAATTCAGTGAATCCCTCTTCACATAAATCTGCTGTTTTTCATACTTTACTTCTCCGTGCTAAATCATATTGTTGTACTGAAGAGCTTTTCCAGTTAGCATTAAAAATAATTTTTTTTTTTTTTTAACTTAAAACGCAATAATGATCCCCCCTCGCTGGCTTAAAAGAAAATTAAATGAATACGACTTTAATATTTATAATCACGATATTAATTCCTCCAAATTACCTACATCTTTCATTACTATTCCATACTGTAGAAAAATTTCTGAATCTATAGCTACAGTTTTACGCACTGTTAATATATCTGCATCCTATAAACCTCAATTTCTGATTCGTAATTTCCTTTCTAATTTTAAACCTATTACACCCTCCCCCCTTTAACCGTACAGAGTTATTATTTATAATATTCCTTGTAAATGTTGTCGTAAGTAATACTTTAAAACTGGTCCGACCTGTCTGCGATCATTTGTTCGTGAGATATCGTGTACGCATACTAACAAACTAACTGACTTACGGACTTACAAACTAACAGACACCCTATAAATTTTGTCATTTTTGGATTCCTCACGTCTGAAAAAGTGTAAAAAAGTGAAAAATCCGAGGTCGAAAATTTTCACAATTACCTAAGTTCCCCATACCTATAGTATAAAGGTGGAACTAACAAAGGTGTTTAACAAGAGAATTTCTTCAAAAATAGTGCAGCGACGATTAAACAAATAATTTTTGATTAAAAAATAAAAAAAATCTGATTAAAAAATATATATATAGGGTAGGTGCTCTAGTGATTCACATGCTCCAGTAATTGACATCTATCCCGAAACAATTAATAAATAAGGAAAATAATAAAATCATATATTTTACATATAAGAATTTAACATTGTATGTCCAACACTGGAGCAGAGGGTGCTAATAACTGGTAAAATGAATAACTAGCAGTGTCAAATACTGGAACATAGGGTGCCAATTACTGGTAAAATGAAAAACTGGCAGCGTCAATTACT
Source organism: Salticus scenicus (assembly GCA_963930645.1). NCBI lineage: Eukaryota > Metazoa > Arthropoda > Arachnida > Araneae > Salticidae > Salticus > Salticus scenicus. The sequence continues at coordinate 271,627,372 of OZ005659.1, forward strand.
GGAATATTGAGCGGGTGTCAAATAAAAATTCCTAAAAAAAAAAAAAAAAAATTATTATCAAACGTACATATTTTAACATATATGTGGCCCTAGAATGTCTTTCATACCGTATATGCTAACTTAAGATTTCTAAAAATATTTTCTGATGACTAGAACATTAAAAACATCAGAGAATGCTCTAAAAGTGTCAATCACTAGAGCACTTACCCTATATTTAAGAAAAAAAAGACTACAGTGGGGGAAAAAATTAAAATTAAAATTAATTATCCGGCTCTAATGGTTTTTACTGAGTTAAGTTTACCTTATTTGGAACTGACGGAAATAAGCTTGTAGGAAGACAAAATTTGACCGCCTTAACGAAATTTTCTACGTACATTATGGTATGGGGTGCAAAATTTTTGAAAATGTCGGGCAAATTTTAATGCTCAAGGGATCAATTAACTGTTAAAAAAAAAAACGCTCTGCCATTTTGAAAGTGGGCCCCACCGGACTATTTTGGAGGTATCACGGTATTTTCCAAATCAATATTTTAAACCTTTGTCATAGGGCGTCTGTAATATGTTTATTTGATTCAAATTATTAAAATCACTTATGCATTCTTATGAGCACCTATTAATCAGTAATCTTTATTTCATTTTATTTTTACTTTAGGTTAAATCCAACAAAGAACATCGTATAATTTCTCCTTTACCAGACATGTGGAAACAGTCCTGATCTCAATGTGAGCGGAAATATTTAGTGTATACAAAGGGGGGAAATAGTTCCTACTAAATATTCTTCCCACTGTCTTATGCTGCCTTATTAAAAATTATGAAAAAACGAAATCTGTTCTTATTACCAAACCTTAATTTATTTTAAAAATTACTAAAGTAATTTTAAAAATGGCTTTTAGACACATAGCTGATCATAAATATTTAAAAAATAAATTATTAGCATTGTGCCTTTTCGAGAAATTTTTGGCTTGAAACATATATAAGTTAACCTTATTAAATTCAAATAATATTTAATTTAATAAATGAAACACTTCGTATGTAAACATTATCGACTACAAAAACTCGTAAAAGTTGTTTCAGGTGAAAATAATATTCCAGCTCTTCATTAAAGGAAAAAAAAACTAGACATGAGTGCATCATCAAACCAGCCATTCGCACTCGCGCACACTAAAAAACTTCAAGTGCATTTAGCTTTCTTTGAAGCATTATTTGTTAAATTTTGGAATAGTGTTGCTATCTACCAAACAGAAAAGGAACAAAAATTTAAAATCTGATTAAAAGAAGGAGGGAAAGTTAAAAAAAAAAACTTCTGCATAAAAATTGTTAGATTATGACGAATGTTTGGTTTCGCTGGGAAACCAATGAACGTTAAAGGGTTTAAATGAAGGTCCACATGAATATCAAATGTGGTTAAATTCCGTTCATTAGTTCATGAGATACAGCGTCCACAATACCTTGTCAACAAACACAGTCCGACATTTTGTAGACATGGTCCAAGCGTGTTCAGGACGTGCTCAGAACGTGTCAATCTATTGAAAATATTGAAAAGATGGAAATTTTTCACTTTTATATGTAAGAGAAGAAAGAAAATCTTGAAAATTGCTTTTATTTTTCTGACTGCTAAGGCCGTTTTTATTTATTTATATGTTATTCTAAAACAAAATTTCAATTTGAAATTTTCCTTTTGCCAACCTAATTTTTGTTGAAACAACAAAATGGCTCTTTGAGTGTACCTCTCAAATATTTACGCAAATTGAAAAAAATAAATAAAGAAATAGGAGAAAGAAAAAAAAAAATAAATAATATAAAAAAACTGTCGCACTAAATTCACACTTGTTCTTCATTGAAATTCCTAGAAGGCTGGTCCTCCTATCACTTTCACCTGCTTTGAAAGTAAATTGACTTCAGTCACATCGTTTTCACTGCAATTTCTTGTCGTTAGTTTCCCTTCAACGTCACCGTCATGACGTCGTGCAGCATTAACGCGACAAGATAATCTCTGCCGAGCTGTGCTGGACAAATTTATGACGATTTGTTATGGTCTTTCTTGCAAAATATTTACGGACCGTGACTGCTCAATGTTAAAGCTCTAAAAAAAGATTGTTATTGAAGCGAAATTTATTTTTAGTGGGGCCGTTTGTTATTTTTTAGACGTTTGTTGCGCGTGATTCCAGTTATTCTCTCAAACAAAGAGGGTTCATTCGGCTTTTTCTGTCCATCTGTCTTTTGTGCTCTCCTCTACGTAAACATTTTGAAATACTTTCAAACGGGTATGTTATCCAGATTCTCTAAGGCATGTACCTACTTTAAATAGCATATTTAGTAATGCTGCATGGTCTTTTACGAAGGAATCGCGAAAGAATTTGGAAGCATTACGGTGTGTGGCAGGTATTACTCTAAACTTTATTTTTGTGTCTATATACCGAACTAAACTAAATGAAAGAATATTCAATTACGTTAAGAAAAAATATTTTACATTTCTCTGTCTCTTATTTTGAGAGTGGCTGTTTGTTTTGCATGAACATTGTTGGCTAAATATGATTTCAGTTATTCTCCCACAAAGGGGATGAATTTTGTTCGACAGTATGAAAGATGAATTCATAAGCTCTAATTTAAAATTTACTACTAAAAGGACTACAAAAACTGATGATCATGAATTGTTAATGGTTAAACTGCTTATAAGATTTGTTATTTTAAAATAAAATCGGATTTTTCTGGCGTCGCGAAACTTACTAAATTAATATCTTCATAATTCATAATTTGGTGTACGCAGTATTAATGAAACTAGTATGTTGTGGCCACCACAAAACTTTCTTCTATATTTTCCTATACATATTCAATCAATAACAATATTAAAAAAAAAAAATTACAACCCCCCCCCCTCCTTTTTTTTTTTTTTTTTTTTTAAAGTAAAAAAATCGATAACTTTGTTTTAAATTATCACAGATTTATAGTTCAACCATTCGTTTAAAAGGCATTGACGAGATCTTTCGAAAGATACCCATCTTAAAAATTTACCCCACACACCCGGGGGGTCAGGGGGGGGGGGAGGCCATGCCCCCTCATACACGGAAATTTTTTCCTAGTTAACTATTACTATTATCGATAACTCATAATAATTTTACAATCAGGAGTTACAAATAACTCTCATTATGTACATTTATACGAAATTTTGTCCTATACTGCCATGTTAAAAATTTAGAAAGCATGAGATCACAGCGCCACCTGTTGAGCTTTTGATCCCCAAATGTAATCAGCACCAGTTTATGTCGGGGACCAACTAAATACCAAGTTTGGTTAAATTTCGTTAAAAAAAAAAAAAAAAAAAAAAAACGATTTTTTTTTCTAAGTTATTTTTCGTTAAAAGTAAAAAAAATCGATAACTTTGTTTTAAATTATCACAGATTTATGGTTCAACCATTCGTTTTAAAGGTATTGACAAGACCTTTCGAAAGATACCCATCTTGAAACTTTGCGCCCCCGGAGGGGTACTTCCCCCCAGTGGGGGGGGGGAGGAACCGATGCCCCCACATGCACAAAAATTTTTTCCCAGTTACCTATTGCTATTATCAACGAGACCTTTCGAAAGATACCCATCTTGAAAATTTACTTCCCCCCCAGGGGGGGGGAACCGATGCCCCTACATGCACAACATTTTTTTCCTAGTTACCTACTACTATTATCAATAATTCATATTAATTTTACAATCACAAGTTTAAAATAACTCTCATTATGCCCATTTATACGAAATTTTGTCCTATGCTGCCATGTTAAAAATTTGCATAAAATGTGATCACAGCGCCACCTGTTGAGCTATTGATGCCCAAATCTAATCAGCATCAGTTCATGTCAGGGTGCAACTAAATACCAAGTTTGGTTAAATTTCATTCATTGGTTCGTGAGATACAGCGTTCACAAAAAAATGATACAGACGGACAGACATTTTCTAAAAACTATCAATTCGTGTTCTGGACATCCCAAAACATGTAAATCCATCAAAAAACGGCGGTCGAAAATTTTCGCGAATCCAATACTTTCTCTATATTACATATAGAAGAAAGTAAAAAATGATGAACTCTTAAATTATAAACAAACTATCTCAAATCACCAATCTATCACTTTCAAAGAATAAATAGTTATGCGTAATCTTTTTAATCTAGTATGTTGCGGCCACCACATGACTTTCTTCTATATTTTCCTATACAAATTCACTCAGTAAAAAAAATTTATTAAAATTATTATTTAAAAAAAATATCTACCATGATAATGCAGACGATTTCCATATTAGAGAAGTAGTGTAACACTAAATATCCAAAAAAAAAAAGTCCATTTTATTCTCAATTCGTCTCGTCATTCAACACAGCAACAGTTGTGGAGGGTGACTGAATTCATTCACGATGGATACCAAACCAGCGGTGTGGCGGGAATTATATTCCTCGACGTGCAAAAGGCCTGGCATGCCGGCCTTCTCTTTAAAATGGCTGAGTCGGGTGTTCCTGACCAGCTTACTAAAATCTTTGCAGACTATATCTCTAACAGGTCCTTCGTGGTGAAAGTGGGAAACTCCCTCTCTAGCCCGAAGCCTGTTCTCAGCTCTGTTCCTCAAGGTTCTCTCGCCGGGCCTCGGCTAACATCTATATCAACGACATTCCGCGTAAGCCCGACATCAACTTAGCATTATTTGCTGATGACACTGCCATCAAACACTGTGTTCGAAAAACTCCAGGATTACCTTGATTCGTATGCTATTTGGCTTAACAAGTGGAAAATTAAAGTTAACAGTTCGAAAAGTTTTCTTCACCAATAAATCCTATTCCCCCGACATTAACTTCCTTCTTAATAATGAAGCTATTCCCTGGGAAACATCGTATAAATACCTAGGCATTCACCTAGATTCTAAATTATTGTGGCAGAAGCACATTTCAGAAATTCTGAAAAAAGCGCGAAATGCCACCGCCCCTCTCTTTCCTCTTTTGGCTTGGAATAGCCGCCTGTCTGTGAAAAATAAATTGTTACTGTACAAGTCCATGATCCGACCCATCTTGACCTACGGGTCTGCCTCAAAGACTCAGCTTGAAAGACTTCAAGTTTTCCAAAATAAGCAATTGCGTAGCCCCTGCTCAGGCTTTTCGCTAAGTTCGCAATGATGTCATTCACAAAGACCTGAAAAGTAGGCCTATTTATTCTGAAATTAAGAGACTTGCGTTGAAGTTTCACAGGTCTATCCCAAAAGTCCAGAATCCTGCGTTAAACGCTATCAGAAGGTATGATCCAAGAGTTGGAAGGGCAAAGAAGCGCCCTCTCGCCATTCTATACAGGGAGGATGGGTTCGTCCCAGTCTCCAAGCGTAGAAGACGAAATCCTTCTGCAAAATTTCTTTTCCGTAGACTGAATTAATATTTCAGCTACCTTTGTCTACCCCCTGACACCTGCAACCTTTCTGTGAGTATTTATCTCCAGTCGTGTATGGTCAGCCTGCCTACCAGTTACCTTACTCGTAGGGTTTTTTATTTTTAACTTAATTTTGTAAATATTTTTGTATATAGCTTGTAATTAGTTTTCTTGTTTCATTCTTTTGGTAATTTTCTCTATTTTAGACTGCCTAACAGTCTTGTTAGGCTTTTGGTTTTAGTTTTAAATTAAAAAAAAAAAAAAAAAAATGATAGTTATGTTTAATTGTCAGGTAAAAAAAAAAAAAAAAAAATTGTGTTAGGATTTTTAATTTTGTTGGTTTGCCAGAATATGTATTGTACAATTTCCATTCTTTTTCTCCTCTACTCCTTGAAGTCTCATGCCTCTGTCCACAGACATGTTCTGTCATCTAATCATCACGCCCGAGTTCTTTGAACTCCCCAAGTTCAATGTTCCGAGGTGTTTGATCATGCTCCATTGTTTCTTCTCCTTCTCATGTGGAGGTAGGCGACGGTTTCGACCGTTGTAGGAACTCCCTTAAGCAACGTGATGATGATGACGATGATTCTCAATATTAAAAAAAAAAAAAAAAATCGATAACTTTGTTTTAAATTATCACAGATCTATAGTTCAACCACTAGTTTTAAAGGTATTGGCGAGACCTTCCGAAAGATACCCATCTTGAAAATTTACTCCCCTCGAAGCGATGCCCCCACATGCACAATTTTTTCCCCCTACTTAAATACTACTATTATCAATAATTCATATTAATTTTACAATCACACGATTAAAATAACTCTCATTATGTACATTTATACAAAATTTTGTCCATGTTAAAAATTTAGAAAAAATGCGATCACTGCGCCACCTGTTGAGCAATTAATCCCTAAATCTAATCAGCGCCAGTTTATGTCAGGGTGCAACTCAATACCAAGTTTGGTTAAATTTCATTCATTGGTTCGTGAGATGTCAGTCAGTAAGCGGATTTGGAGCAGGGTTAAACTCGGAAAGATGTTTTTGACCCCCCCCCCCCCTCTACCACATAGACCTTTAACGAGGGGGAGAGGGAAGCAGGGAAACTTCGCAAAATATCTTTTTACTGCATGTAGCATATAAATATAACAACCCACACATGAAAAATCGCCTTTTTATGACATTGGTTACACTTAACCAATCGGCACTCTAAAAAATCGCTTTCCTGAGATAATTTGGAGGAGCAACATAGCTTGAAAACTTCTTCCTCTCACATTTAAAAGAGAAATATGCGGAAAATTTTTGAAAAATCCTCACTTTTCTGAGATAATTTGTAGCAAAGTTGCACTTGAAACGTGTTTTTTGCCTCCTTGCCCCCAAGGGGTGAGGAGGAATTTTCAAAAATCCCGTCACTGTAGATGTTACATAAATCATCACCCATATCTCAAAATTTATAATAATGGCTCCCACAGATCCCCCAGGGAATATTCAGCGAAAAATGGGGGCACTCGAATTTGCCCACTCGTAAATTCTCTCAAAAAATTGAATATCACAAAAAACCGAAAACTAATTTTTGAAAATATTCTGAAGAAGAAATGCACGGCCGTTTTTAACTTGTTTGTATTACTTTTAATAGAGTTTTACTCAAAAATTCGCATTTTGGGAAATTTTCCCACGAAAATCTATTTTTTCCGCCACTCATTAAAAATTGAAAATTCCAAAATCGCCGAATTTACTTATTTTTATACTCAAGTTTAGTCTCCCCATGTGCAATTACTTCAAAGTGAAGCAATTTGGAGCCGAGTTATGCTCGCAAACATGTTTTTCGCCCCTCAGTGTAAAAGTCTAGGGTTCGAGGTCTGTCTATAAAATATTTATTTTTATTCCTTTCTTACCCATGTATTGTTTTAGGGTCAAATTTTAGAATTTCTGATTTCAATATGTTCGCGCATCCCCCGAATCTAAAGTTAATCTTTTAGCGTTTCATCAATAGGTGTTTGTCTGTCTGTTTGTGTGTCTGCCACTACTATAACTCAAATACAAATATCAGAAATACGTCCGAGCTCTGTATTCTACACCTGTATCCTATGCTACTTGCAACTTGCATTTAAAATCAAACAAATAGTTCGTGAGCAGGGACATCCTGCAAAACTTCTGGTTGGTACAGTTTAAGGGGTTAGGGGTGATGACTAGAGACACGAAAAAATGATAATTTTCAGCAATTTTTTTTTGCTATTAAATCATTTTATTTTACAAAAGTAATAATATGGCATTATTATACAATGTTTTGACTTGAAGTCACGAAAATTTGAAAAAAAAAAAATTATAATTTCCAAAGTTATAGCTGTTTCTGTTGACCCAGTCCAAAAAAAAGGTCCTTGCGGTGACAATGATAAGTCCTTGGAGATTCATCTAAAATCAATCGGATAAGAAAAATTAGTTTTATAAATAGATAATCCTGGGCCTGATCGAAGCTTTTTTTTTTTTTTTTTCAAAAATTAAAAAAATGGCGGACTCAGGAAATTTTTTTCTAAATTTTTGGGAAAAAGTCAACAGTTAATTGGTCTTAAAAAATCGAAATTTTTGAAAAAAAAAAAAATCCTTCGATCAGGCCCGAGTTTATTATGTATTCTAAAAGCTGTATAAATTTCATTAAAATCTACTGAGCGGTTTTCAAGTTACAGTTGTCACCAGTTCAAAAAACATAGTTTTGAGAAAAACGCATTTAAAGTTTCGCACTAGATTTACGTACAGAAATACGAATTATTTAATCACTTACACTGAGTCATCTACTCCTGGGCCATATAATAGTTCTTCAGCCATTGTGGAAGTTTCCAAAACATCAATTTGCCGTTGCCTACGAAGCATTCTGCCTTCCCGAGTGTTGTCGTTGGCGCGCTGATCTGCCACTTTCACACGTGCAGCATCCTTTTTTTTTGCATACTGATGGGAATTAGACCCACAATTAAGTCCTAGGGCATTCATAATCATTAATAATGAATTTGTACCTTCATTAAATATACATGTAGCTATGTATGCAGCAATTTGTACGATAGTAAAACTAGTATTCATGGTTTTTGGGCATATTTTCCACACTAGTTGGTTGAAGCTCTCATTATTATTTTGATTGAATCCACCTACACATCTTGAAAGTAAATTATCATTACTGAGATCGTCGTAAATCGGTTTAATAGCTTTTAAAACATCAGGATGTAAGGGAGAATAATCTTGAGTATAAGTATCAAGCTCTCCACTTGCTTCAGCGCGCTGGTAAGAGCACCAAGAATCTTCGCCTTTTGGACACATACCATGATTCGGATTTTCATCAGTCGAACCGTAGTGGTAAAAAGTTGCCATAATAGCAGATTTCATATCTTCGATAGAATCGCAATGACGACGTATTGATAAACCATAATACACAGTTAATTTGTCTATTACTTTTCCTGTAAGCTTACCTCTACCACCAAGACCTTTTTGTTGAAGTTTCAGTTTACGCAGTCGAGTCCCCATCCGCTTTTGAACATGGCCTATACATTCCTTTTTATTTACGGTTGTATTTTTGTAAGGATCTGCTTTTATAATTCCCGAATAGGTCTTCGAATCACCATCGCCAATGTAGTTTGCATATTTGTCGAATAACTCGAAAAGTAATTATCGGATCAACTTCAAATTTTCAGAGAATATTTATAAGATATTACACTTTAAGAAAATGCAAAAAAAAAAAAAAAAAATTGATTTTTTGAAAATCCTGACTACCCCTAACCCCTTAACATCTTCAGTCTGAAATAAACCAAATGACATGAATGCAAATATGTATAAACGTGTTTTATATAGAATATTGCAGGGAAATTGTTAAGCATTCGTTTACAGGGATATGTTTAAATTATATATATATATAAAGAAACTTTTAAAACAAATATTTATGTATATGAAATTAAAATAAAAGTTTAAAGATTAGAAAAAACAACAGGAGATTTACAAACCAATGCGCAAAATTGCTGCTAAATGAAATATAAAACTTGAAAATATGAATAATTTAACAAATGAAATTAAATAAAACCACAAAAAACACAGAAGTCTTCATCAGGGAGGCCCTTCCGTGTAGGGGTTAAAGAGAAGTTTCAGAAAGGATAGTAGCAATTAACTAATAACTATCCATAGCCCCCAACTTCTCACCAAACAGAAAACCACCTATAACAGAATAGAAATCTAACAGATCTGAAATAGAACAAATCGAAAGTGGAAAACACTGAAACATTCGGTTAAAAGTTAAGACGAAACAGTTAATTTACATCACATTTACGTTTTATTATAACTATATTTAATTATATATCATTTTATATCATACACATATTCGTTAAAAAAAAAAAAAAAATCATATAAGTATACCAAAAAGTACATTTCAAGTATTGTGGTTTTCATGTAGTGTTAAATCGTGTAATTTATAGATCCAAAATTATGCAAAAACGATTGATGGAAGAGCTTTACTAAATTTTATCAATTTGCTTTGATTATCTTCTAAATCCATATGGATGAGAAAGTCCAAAAACTTACACGATGATTTTTATTTTTATTTTTATTTATTTTATTTTTTTACGTGTTTTGAGATCTCTTGACTACGAAAAAGAAGGTTTTAGCATTTGATATGCATGCATGTATAGTGTCACGTAAAAACAAATAATTGCAAGAAATTTAAATTTCTTCCGCAAAAAGATCCACTGTATCACTTCAAGTGAATATCTAAACTGCAAGAAATTCAGTTGAAAAACTTTATCAAAATTGGTAAATTTCAAGCAGTGATGTGTGAGAAAATTGTGCGAATAATTTCGAATAAACTTTTTAATTGGTTCGGAATCTTATTTATTTTTTTATGAATGTAAGTACCTACAGTCGGTAACAAAAGTATCCGAACACTAGAAAAAATTCCTATATAAAAAAAGTAGAGTTAATATTGTTTTTTAAAATAAATCCTTGTCGAATCATGTTCTTAGTCAGTCTAAGAACACGATTCGACAAAGATTTATTTAACAAAGCAGTATTATGTGTACTTTTTTAACACGCGTTTATTAGCTTCACCTGTATGTATGTTTGTATATATCAATGTATGTTTGTAGCCGCTCTGGGAACAAACAAAAAATCTATATTGTAAAAAAAAAAAAAAAAAAGACTTTCCCTACGTGAACGCCGTGGCTGTGAGGTAAAGCTCTGCGCTACGAACCTAATGGTCTAGCCAGTCAGGGGAGATTTTTTAAAAATGGTTTTTGTTTAATTCTAAATTATTTTAATTAAAGATTTAAATGTATGTAAATATTATGATTTGTCACTCACACGATTTTCGCTTACCCTGCATTTTAATATTAAGATAGATATTTTGTGCTTTTTAGTTCACATTTCTATAAAAGCGTGTTCTTTAATTTTTTAAAACTATAATATTATTTATATAGGAATTTTTGCTAGTGTTGGGATACTTTTGTTACCGACTGTACTATATTGAAAGAGGGATTTCTGATTCCCCCTCACATTCAATTATATCAAATAAAACTTTTTCTGTAGATTTTTAACTCTTTTTTTAGGTATATTCATTCACAGTACTTATTTTCTCACTCCCTAATCTGTAATTCAAAAGTGGGATAAGAGAAAGTAAGTGCCCCATCAGTTTATTTTATCATAGTTTAAAAAGAGAATTAATGTAAATTCAACGTTGCGTGCAGAAGTTCTGTTCGTGAAACACGCCATAGAATTAAATATTCGCAATTTATTGAGTGGGTGCTGCCATCGTTCTGCTGTTTAAAAATTATTGAGTAAACAAATCGCATTATTGTATCAACTTGTATCAAATCGCGGACTTGTTACATTTTATCTACATGTTTATCCTACCTGTTACATTAGTTGCCTTGTCACGCCAACTGTGGTCCACTCCCCATCCATGTCATGTCGATGTTGCATCGAAGAACATGTTATCGACAAAACATCATCCAGGACACGAACGCGGTGCATGTCAGATGAATATTTTATGAAATATTGTTATTTTTATAACAAATTGACACACTGTTAAAAAGAATGTTTATTTAAATGGATAAAAATTAGAAAATTGCATTTTTTTTTTTTTTTTTTTTTCTTCAATTCCTAGATTAGAGTTATTCTGCATGGAATCAGCCTATCGGTAAGTTTGCTTATATTTTGAGAATATTTTTCTCAAATAAAAATGGTGTTTAATATTTATTTTATTTTAAATTTTGTTATATTTCCAATATGAGCTAATTTTTCTTTTTCATTTTTCGTTTCATTTGTTTATTTTCTATTAAAAATTATTTTACATTAAAATACGTGAAATGTGTGTTGTTGGTATTCTTAAATTAAAGTTATATTGCCTGCAGTCGGTAAGTTTAATTATGTCTTGACCAAGAAGTTATTATATTAAATTTTGAATACATTTCCAATAAATTTCTCTTTCAGTTTTTCATTTTATTTATACGTTTATTCATTTTAAATTGTAAGAATTATGACTATAACAGTACATCTATGTAAAAAGTGACACTTATAGTGATTAAAACAATTGAAACGTAATTTTTCTTTTTGAAAAACAAAGCTACAGTACAGATATTTCTCATCATTCAATATTCTGTATCAATTTAACTATTACATAATTTATATTTTAAATGCTGCAAAGTATTTTTATTATTTTCTATCTATAACGATGAATTAGATATATTTGTCTAAAAACAATCGTAATTCAACAATCGTACAGACATTTCAGGAAAGATATATAAAGCATTTAAGTATAGTGAAATTAAGCATTTCAAAACGCCTTTAGCATCATGAAATTTCTGTTATGAGACTTATTTAAAAAAAAAAAAAAAAGAAAAAAAGAAAAGAAAAAGAAGGTTTTCTATGAAAAATTAAATGCTGCATGAAGTTTTTTTTACCTCCCCCCCCCCCCCCACAAATGTAAGAATAAATAAAATTTAATAAATAAAGTAAGTAAATAAACAAAATTAAATTAAAAAAAAAAAAAAAAACTAACCTATTTCTGTTTTATGCCTGTTAATTTTTCACACATTCTATAAAAGGATCTCTGACTAAATTTAATACCTTATATTTATTGCGTTAAATCTTCGGTTATTTTTCTTTTATCTGTTTCTGTGGATTTTTTTTCTTTTGAAGTGAAAACTTCTTTAGGCGCCGAGCACTTTTTGGGTGAACAAAAATCATGGAACTCGCGTCATCGTCACCGAACGCTTTCCATGAGCTATATGTATACTGTACATATATATACCTGTACATATATATTAGTATACATTATATATATACAAAGAGTATATCTCTCTACATATATATCTATATATGTAGCGCACAGCGCGGCTTGCCTCAAATACACACACACACACACACACACACATATATATATATATATATAATGTATACTATTACGAGTAGCATACTGGCTACTGGCATCTGTCTCTTTCTAGTTTTATACACTATGTATGTATGTACTTTTTCCATAGTATATACATAGTTCACAAAGCACGTGTTTTTACACAGACTGTTATATTCTTCTTTTTGCTTTCAATATAAATTTTTAAATAAACAATAAAAAAAAAAAAAAAAAAAAAAAAAAAAAATTAGTCATATTACAATATTTTTACCTAATATAAGGCTTAGTTCATTTAATTTGGGTAGCTACAAATATCGTGCCGAACCCTATAATACAGATCATAAACACTTCTTCACAAATCAAAAATAATTCGAAAATAATAATCTAATAGCTCGACGATACAATTCACGAGTTACTTAGTTTTCATTTCTAACGGCACTCCCCAAAGGGTTCCTTTAGGTTATTATTATTATTATTATTATTTTCATAAACGTTACGGTTCGTTTCATTATTAAAAAAGTTTTGAATATTTCTAAGAAATGAAGATGTTAAAATAAATATACATAAAATGTTTTGCATTAGTTTATTCTATTCAATAGTCGTGGGGAAAAAAAAAGGGGTTAAATATGAGATAATTAATTTTGTTTCAGTAATTAATATTATTTAAAGTTTATTCAACTTTATTTTTGATGATTAGAATTTTTTTTTTTTAATTATAATAATTTGTGATGCTAAAGCGTTTACAGTGTGACTTCACACATGTTTTATTAGGATTGGCTGACTTTTTCTGCTATCTGAATGAGTATGAAAAAACATTTATTGAAATTAATTGGTAAAAAATATTTTAGGCTTTCTTAAAAGTAATCTTTGTTTTAAAATGTAACAAAAGAAAAGAAGACTCCTATACTTACTGAATTAAAATTCGAGGGACCGTTTTTTCTCTTTCCTTTTAAGCAAAATTATTAGCTTTAATAATTTTATATACTAATTAAGTGAATAATTTGATAAAAGAAAAAAATTATAATAACAGATTACGTTTTTCTACTGGAAAAAAAAAAAAAAAATCTGGAGTGACTCCACTCGACTTTCCGAACACTGAGTCATTAACAGTTTTGTAGATAAAGTAAAGAAAGAGGAGTTGTTAAACAAACAAAAGAGAGAAAAACATAATAGAGTGTTTGAGTATTTTTCTCCCTATATTACACGATGTTTTATTGAACGCTACTGAACTTTGAGCCCATAGATCATAATGATAAAGAATTTTTCGTTGTGTCCCAGTAAAAAAACTATAAGTGCTAGATTAATCAAAATCAATAGGGTTCGTGCTATGGTGACTTGCAACATGCGTATCAACTTAAAGCTCATTGTTCATGCACACACACATACATACATCATCGTAAAAATAGTGAAAACGGACTCGGGGACCTCGAAACGTATAGAAACATCAAAATATCAAATTCAGATTTTTGACATGATTACAATACTTTCCTCACTATAGTGTGCGGAATGTAAAAAAAAAAAAAACAGGAGCATCGTTATCGCTAAGTATTATTCTCCCCCTCTTTTTTTTTGTTTGTGTGTGTGTGGGGGGGGGGGGGGGGGCAACTAACAATAATTTTCATTACGTGCATTTATACAAAATTTTGTCTTATAATGCCTATTAAAGTTTTTTGAGAAAAAAAAAATAATAAAAAAACTTTTTTGATACTGTTCGTTTCGATACTGATTAATATTAGTTTCTTTTTCTTTTCTTTTTCTTTCTAAGAAAAGAAAGAAACGGAAAAAACGAGCAGGAAAATCTGGCAAAAGCAGAATTTAGTTTAGTACGGAGGACTATTAGTTTTTTTTTTTTGTATCATCGCTTTCAAATGACTCAGTTATATTTTCGACAAATGTCCAACTAATCGTAAAACTGGTATCGTAAAAATCCGTAGATTGAGACTAATAGTCCTCCTTCCTGAAAATAAAGTAAAACAAATGATAATAATAGCAAAGCCTTCAAAATGAAATTATGCTATACTTAGGAAGAGTTTAGTGGTCTACGAATTTCGAAATTTAATAATTATTAGAATCTTTGTAATCGAAGACAGATTTCTTCCTTTGATTCGGCTTGACCGTGGTCCAAATGTTCCGCGTATGGCTGTGAATTGCTGAGTCAATCGGGAAGGAAACTCGAGTCTAGACTTTTTTTTTTTTTTTCCAGTTTTATTTAAGAGGTTGTTGTTTAAATCGAAAGGAACGGAGACTTACACGTTTAAAATAACGACATAAAAAAAGTGATATTGCACTTATTTCGCATGCAGGTGGAATTCCTATTACTTCCATTGCTCTACTGCCGTAGATAATAAAAGTATTGTATTCGGTCCAAAAATATCAAGTTTAATGTAATATATCAAGTTTTCATATGATTTACGTTTTAAGGCCTCCTGAGTCCAAAAAAGTAGTTTTTGGCAATGGGTCAGTGTGTGTGTATGTGTGGTGGGAATCTTTTGGCCAGATTATCTCCGAAACTAATAAAGATAGAACTACGAGGCTTTAGAATTGATACAGGTCTGGTGTACAGATGTCTTTTCCTAATTTTGGTAAAAATTGAAAAACTAGAAGTGGTCCTCACCTCAAAAATGGCTCCAACGATTTTCTTCAAAGTTACTATATAAATACTCCATTAGATGTTCTTTCGAATGATATAATTGGTTAATTCAGAAAAATTGAAAAGCATTTTGTATCAATTGTCATTTTGTATCAAGCATTTTGTATCAAGCATTTGCTCAATTTCAAGTCTCGCAAGTGCGTTTCCTTTAAAAACGGCTGTATGGTTTTTTTTCAAACTCGTCATATGAAATTGCTTTTAAATATCCTTTTGCATGTAATTATATTTTTCCGGTCAAGTACGATTGAGTATGCCGAGTTTTGGTAAAAGTTGATATCTCAAAACATGGCTCTAACGATTTTCTTGGAAATTGGTACACAAATCCATTTTATATACACTTTCTCATGTATTACGTGATTATTCCAGAAAAATTAACAGTCATACTGCTTAGGTACCCAGGTAACACATAACATTGTTATGGCGTTGCAAATAAGTCTGAACAGTGAAAAATTGGTTACGTTATTTTATGTCCGTTGAAAAATAGTTTTTATTTCGCAATATTCTCACTGAACAATTTCGAATATTTATTCAGTAATAAAGAAAACCTATAACAAACGTTGTTTTATGGTTGTACTTTTTCTGTTATTTTTTCGACGTTTTAAAATAGGTGTTTTATTAGTTTTTGTTTTCCTTTTTGATTCTAATAAAAAATATGTTTTTTCAATGAATTAATCTTTTTATAAGTCATTATTTCCGTCAAATGACGTTGAATCTCTTCAACTTGATATCGATACACGATTGTGAATTGGCGGGATGTGCGTATTATAATTTTCTTTAGAGTTTTAGAAGATGGTGTGCTGCGAAAGAACTTCTAACTTGATAAGGGGAAGCTTTCGGCAAAGTAATTAACTAGTAGTAAGATGTTCTTTGGCTTTCGGAAACCATAACTAACGAAGGAGTTTATGTTGTACGCTTTCTCCCGTTCTACATGCGAAATCGCCAAGTATATTGTGACAAACCTTAAAAGCGTCTTACGACGCATGTCATTTTGAAAGTGAATGAAGTTATCGCTTTCCTGTTAAATTGGTATGAAAGTTTCCTGTGAAACAATAATTAATTAAACGCAATTTAAAACTTTTTCATCGAAAGAGTAGTGAAAGGTAAATTACATTTTACAAAAAACTTGCTAGCTGGTTAGCTCCACTTAGGACTCTCCACTTACTGTGGCCGGAAACCAAAGCCCGTATATTTCTATCTACAAAAAAGACACTTAAAATGCACAAAAAAGCCAAGCTCAAAGAAAGAGAATTGATTAAAGTTGTGTCTAAAAAGGGTGTGATATCAAATTCCCAAGCTTACATTCAAATACTTATTTAATATTCCCTTTTAACTAAATTTTCACATGTGAATCAAGTGCCTTATGATATGTTGATAGAAATCCTTCTTTCCTGTACTAAATATATCATAGCGTGTTTCTGAAAAATATTATTATTTTTAGTTATGTATGATGGGCTTGGCGGCCATCTTTCAAAGTTTTACGTTAGTTTGAATTCTATAAATCTCATCAATTATAGGATGAGTTGGTTGATTGGTTGGTTAATTGAGTTTTATATCGCACTAGTGCTGCGCAATGAGAAATAATTATAGGATGGGAGGATGGGAGTGCGCCAGACTTAACACTGTTAAAACTTAAATTGATTCAACTTGTGTGCTTAACGTGGCTTTTGCGATGTTTTTAATGCATTTTTTTTCTTTTTTAATCTGAATATTTCAACCCCTGTTGAATGGAATAACAATATTATTTTTACGAGATATTTATTCCAAGAAGCTAAATTCAAACTGGGTAAATATAACGGGGGGTGGAAGCTTCTATGCTTCCCCCCCTTTTATTCATTACTTGAAAGATGGCCGCCAAGCCCATCATACATAAATAAAAATAATAATATTTTTCAGAAACACGCTATGATGTATTTAGTACAGGAAAGAAGGATTTCTATCAACATGTCATAAGGCACTTGATTCCCATGTGAAAATTTAGTTAAAAGGGAATATTAAATAAGTATTTGAATGTAAGCTTGGGAATTTGATATCATACCCTTTTTAGACACAACTTTAATCAATTCTCTTTCTTTGAGCTTGGCTTTTTTGTACATTTTAAGTGTCTTTTTTGTAGATATCATTTATTTTTTTTAAATAGTTTTTATATTTACTGGAATTAACCTGATACTTTACATCAGATATGTCCTGGATTTCAACTCAGCTTTCGTGCGATGTTGTTCTTTGCGTTAAACTGTATTACAAAGTTTTCTTTGCATTAAACTTTCCATAATTCTGGTTGCTAGACATTATCCATGGGTTTTCTATGCAGACTAGTATGTCGTGTCCATCACAAAACTTTCTTCTACATTTTCCTATACATATTAACTCAGCACAAATTATTTATTATTTTTTCCATTATGAATGCTGAATATTATCAACTCAGAGAGATATTGTTGCACAAAATGTCCAACGGAAGTAAATTTTTACCATGCAGATGGCATCCTTTCAGTTCTAAAAAAAAATTGTAGTATATGAGCTCCACTTATCGGCCGATAGGCATCGAGATTGAATCAGCATGTCTCATAATGGCCTTTTCACATATTAAGTTTTGTTTCATTATATGCAACAGAACCTTTCCTTAAATTGCGAAAATCGCTGTATAGCAGCGCCACATGTTGAGATATTGGTACAAAAGTTGATAAGCACTATAATTTGTAACAATGTTAATTTATTTGTAAATTTATGCAATTCCATGTATTAGTTACTCAGATATAGCCTTCTCTGAAATTGCGGCAATCACTGTATAGCAGCACCATGTTGAGCAATTGACACCAAATATTGATAAACGCTATTATACATCAAGGTTGGATTGCATATAAATTTATATGTAATTCTGAGCAGATGAGCAAGATGAGCAGATGAGCAGTCTGAGCAGATGAGCAGATGAGCAGATGAGCTCATCTGCTCATCTGCTCACTTCTGAGCTCCAGGATATCTAGTTGGAACAAAACTTTCGCCACACACATAGAACACACACACGCAAATCGAAATTTTCGAAAAATAGTCAAATTGTTTTCAGGACCTCTTACAACGTGTAAATCCATTAAAAACCGAAAGTCGAAATTCATTTCAATAAAATGACAAGCGAAGCGAGCAAAGCCTGCTAGTATACTATATAGAAGGAAGTAGAAATCTTTATGCATCATAATTATCATTTCCAGATTGAATTGAAGGATATCAAAATTGGATACTATATCGTGTACTGACTTTCTTATTCTAAGGTATGAAAAATATTAAAAAATCAGCAATTCAAGCTATAGATTTAAAACAAATGTTATTCAAAAATGTATTCATTTCTGTTTTCAGGGATATAAAATTTAAAATTGTACAAAATAATAAAAGCAAAGATTCTTTGGTTAAAAAAATAATTTATAAAAAGAAAAAGCAGCTCAATTTGAAATTAATATTTTTCGGGTAAACTGAGATGAAGCAATTTCATATTTGGCGATTTATGTCTCTTTGGCGATATTTAACAGTTTTTCAGCAATTAAGATAGGAAATTTTGATTTTTAAAAGCTAAATTTTATAAAAGTTCCTAGATTAAGTAATTGTCTATCTGAAAAACCAGTTTTCAAAGAATTCTGCACATTTATGAATTCTCTAGCTTGTTTTTAAAAAAAATTTCTTGAAGAAGAAATTTTTTCAAAAAGTTGTCAAAACATCTAATTTTACGCCAAATTGAAAATGCTCCCATTTTTTCACTTATTAACTTAGAAAGTTCGTTTTCATCTCAAATTAAAGATCTCGTTGATACGAATATTTTACTTTTTGTTTCATTTTACTGCGATATTTGGTTCGTCCAATATTTAAAACTTTACGGGAAAAAAAATTTGCCGATTTAACATGGGAAAGTTGGTTTCTGCATAAATAGCATAATAAGTATAAATAGGTATAATAAGCATTTAACGATCTTGGGTTATTTCTGTCGATTTTATTATTGGCGCGTTCTGCTAGGTGTTAGTGGTAGTTTGTTTGTTTTGCTTTTCTCTGAGCTTGGCTTGGCAAAACGACCGTTTCTGCTTGATAGGAAATTTTTCCCCTTTATAACTCGTTAACTACTGCATATTGTTATATTCTGTTTTTACATTAAGATAATGCACAACTAGTAAAAGATTTTTCACTTTGAAAAAATTATTATTATTATTATTATTATTATTTTTATGTTTCATTTTTAAGCTAAAAAATTCGAAATTTGCCTTGATTGTTTTCATAGCTCGTGAGAAATTAACAAATTATGATATCGAAAGGCTGAAAAGCGTAAAAATCTTCTAAATAATCAGGCTTACTATTAATTCCTATGAAAAAAGTTTAATTTTAAATGCGTATTAATAACAAAGGGACAAAGTAAGAATTTTTGCTAAAAATTTCGCATTTTTTTCCTCAAACTCCTCCCTAGACAGATTCTCGCACGAGAGGAAGTAATTACTATTGATTGAAAGGGGAGACTGGAGACTTCTTACACGAAACCGGCTTGTATCACAAAACAGGGTTTTGCCTCAGATCTATAAATGAATAAGTTGCTCCTTTTAGAAAAAAAAAAAGAAAAAAAAAAAAAATACTTCTTACTTTTCGAAAATTTATTGCGCAATGGAAATGTTGCAATATTGTAATCTGATTTTTACTTTATTTACTAATTGTTATTAATTTTCTTTTCTATTTCTTTCAAAAAAAAAAAAAAAAAATTGATGAAATTCTGAGAAAAGCAGAATTTTGTTTGGTATGGAGGACTATTAGTTTTTGTTTATTTATTTATTATTATTATTATTTATTTATTTATTTATTTATTTTCAAATTATAACATCGCTTTCAAATTATTCAATTTATTTTCAATAAATGCTCAAATATCGTAAAACTGGTATCGTAAAAATCCGCAGATTGAGATTATTAAAAATGAAGAAAATACAGTTTTTATACTCAAATCGATAAAAACATCATCTGGAAACTTTTTTAACAATTGTGTAAGTTAAATTAACATCACAGAAAATTTCACATGAACTATTACCTGTCAAACAGATTTACATTAAACCTAGCTAAGAATTATCCTGGTTATACAAGTGTTTTTCTTTTTCTTTTCCTTTAAAAAAAAAAAAAAAACATTGAAATCAATCATTTCGTTTCCAAGCTGTAGTGTTACACACAGACATGCAGATAAAGGCTTTAAACTTTATAACACCCTTCTTTCTTAGGGTTAAAAATACATTTCTGTGATAGAAACTTTACTTGAATAATTCGTAGCTCGAACAAATAGTGTAACAAATATTTTATATGAAATCATAAAAAAAAAAAAGGAAGAAAGAAAAAAGAAAAGAAAACTATCTTGAGTTAATACCATTATTCATTTATTTATTTATTTAATTATTTAGAGGAAGGCTAATATGCACTGGTTTTATAGTATGTAAATACGCCAAAATTTGTATGTGAGATAAAAAGAAAAAAAAAAAAATCTTGTGTAAAACAACCACGCGACTTCCATTACACACTATTACACGTATTATATGTTTTTTTTTTTTTTTTTTTATAATTTTCCAGTAAGAGAAATACACGTGTAGAGACATATAAAATAGAGTTTACACAGCGAGTGAAAGAAAGAAAGAAAAGAAAAAAGGGAAATAGAAGTGCTTTTTTTTTTTTTTTTAATACCAATTTTTAAGATCTAAAATTAATCTACCTGATCAGGATGACTATTAATTTTCCTGTAATAACCACGTAAATCATTATGAAGGATATCTAAAATGGGTTTATGTAATAAAAAATCGTTAGAGCCGTTTTTGAGATACCGACTTTTACCAAAACTTGGCATATTCAGTTGTTGACCGGTAAACAACAATTGCATACAAAAGTATATTTAAAAGGAGGTTAATATTGCTAGTTTGAAAAAAATCTTACAGCCATTTTGAAAGGAACGCACTTGTAGTACCTGAAATTGAACTATTTATACAGGACGACTACAATTTTCCTGAATTAACCAACTATATCATTCGGAAGGACATCTAATAGAGTGTGTTTATACAGTAATTTTGAAGAAAATCGTTAGAGCCGTTTTAGAGATACGGACTTATGGACCCACTTCGGGTTTTCCAATTTTCACCAAAACTATTATTGTTAGTAATAACAGCATGCTAATCTGATCCGCACCTGATATAATACTAAATGGTTAATTCGTTGGTTCACGTGTGTTCGGCGCAATGAAAGAACTTGGCTGAATATTGATCAACATCTTTACCATTTTACTTTACGAATCTCCAATTATAAATTGCTTAAACTTTTTATTTCTTTTCTTTTCTTTTTGTTATTTAATCATCTGATCAGAATAACACTCCATGTACATATGTATAGATGAATAAGAAAGACAGAAATCAATGCTTAATGTCGTACGGAAAACGAATTTTTATTTTATTTTATTTTTTTAGTTGCCGCTATTTAAAATGAAACAGCGACTATTTAGAAAATAGTCAGTTTTCAACTACCGTCAACTTTACTACAACATCACTCGATATTTCTGGATGAAACAATTTCCGATTTTGCCATATTCGACAAGAAACAGTGGTCAGTTGATCTGATACGTTGTGGCCATCACAAAATATTCTTCTATATTTTCTTATACAAAAATTCACTCAGTACAAATAATTTATTAAATTATCTTCCATGCTGATTGAAAAAGTTTTTTTTTTTTTTTTTTTCCCTCATAGAGCGTAACACGAAATGTCCAAAGAAAAGCTGATTGTATGTTGTATGTATTGTATGTACTGAAAGTTGATTGTATCTTTAAATATCTTTAAAAAATAATTAAAAAATCCATTTTTTTAATTGATCGATTAACTTTTTTTTTTTTTTTTTAATAGTAACAGATAAATGGTTCAGCCATTTCTTTTAAAGGCACTGATAATTTCTTTTGATAGATACCCGCATGGAAAATTCCTCCCCTAGGAAGGGGGGTTTGGCATCACTTTTACGTCTCCAAATGTTTTTTCCTTAGTTGGCTATTACTATTATAAATAGTTCTTTTCCATTTCCTGTCAAAAATAATTCTCATTGAGCAAGTTTATAGGAAATTTTGTCCTATATCGACATGTTTAAAATTTGGAAAAATTGGGATGGACTTTCTTGTCAGCCAATATTTAAAACTAGTCCGCCTTCGTCCACCTAACGGTCGATATTTCCAAATAAATCTATTTTTAAATTTACCATATTCTCCAAATATTCTCCAATCAGCGACCAAATTCCATGATGAATAACAAATAATGGAAAAAAAAGACTATTATTTAAAATTTCTCTTTTATAAATAAAATTATAGAATTCGAGTAATGGAATGTAGTTTGAATTTATTTACTTATGAAAATTACTTCAGCGAAAATTTACCAAAATCATCGTTAGTTTACTTGTCGAAAATGTAATACCAAATACGCCAAATTTCTTTCTTTCTTTTTATTTTTCCCTTACTTTATCTGAATCCGATCCCAATAACAGAAAAGTACCATTTAAGTTTGAATTTATTATCATTTTTATTATTTTTAATAATATTATTATTTTTATCTATTATAATCATTTTAGTTATTTTCAAGTTTTCCTGTAATATAGCTAAATGTTTTCACCATTACTTTGCAGTTTATACTGAGGTTGAGAAGAAAACAGTCATACAGAACTACATGCATTCTTTTAATTCATCTTTTATTCTTATTTTATTTTTTCAAGTCGCGTGTAAAATTTATTTCTTCTGAATACATTGTCGATTGTTCCAATTGTGACGTCATACGTCATTTTTTTTTGCTAAATAACTAAATAACCTGTACATTTTTCGAAACCAAGGACAAAAATTTGTATTCTTTATTATTTCAATATATTTTTGTAGCTATGACGTATAGCCACAAAAGTATAGCTTATATGTATATATTGTTTCAATAAATCTAAATATGTATACATATCTACATAGAATAAGTTTGATATGTATGCATCGTAAAAGCTACACTGCGCTAAAAGCAATACTTTTGTGGCTATACGTCACAGCTACAAAAATATATTGAAATAATAAAGAATACAAATTTTTGTTCTTGGTTTCGAAAAATGTACAGGTTATTTAGCAGAAAAAATGACGTATGACGTCACAATTGCGACAATCAACAATGTTTTCAGAAGAAATAAATTTTACCCGTGAAAAAATAAAATAAGAATAAAAGGTGAATTAAAAGAATGCATGTAGTTCTGTGTGACTGTTTTCTTCTCAACATACATAGCATACTTATTTGAAGTATACTTATATTAAAATAAATAAAGATATTTTATTTGTGTTTATTTTTTCATATTTCTTAATTATTTACGAATTTAATATTTTTATCATTAGAAAAGATAACAGTCAATCGAAAAAGTTAAGTTTTATATATATGTAAAAAGTAAAACTAACATCTCTCACACTCTTTAAAAAAAGAAAGAAAAAAAAGTGGAAATTCAAACGTTTTATTACAACAGAAATAATCACTTATCGGTTTTTCTGTCAAACAATTTCTAGAATGTGTTTTCTACGTCAAAAGGATACACCCTTTCAAACAGAATCACGTAAACAGTATTTATATTCTTACCTATTTCACTTCAAAGCTAAACATTTCGTTCCTTGTGAACATTTTTGGCAATCTCCGTATATTCAGTTAAAAAAATTATGATAACAAAAGGCGGCAAGAACTGTAAGAAATTGAAAATGGTATTTATTTTTACCCCCGTTGGCTTTTGAGTCTATGCTTTTGAACTACCGCACGCAGACAGTTTGTCCACAATTTTCTCTTTGTCGAAAGGAGCCAGTATTTTCTGTAGTTTTCTTTCATGCATTTTTTCCTAGTTTCATTCAATTGTATCGTTACTCGTTACAAAGCATGTAATAATAACTTATAGTTAGGTTATTGTTGTATAAACATCAGAATCACAGATGTAGTAAAGAAGGTACCTAAATTCGTTTCACCTAGCAACATTTTAACTTGACAGTAATTAATGTTAGAGATGATGAATTTTGGAAAGACAATATGGAAAAAAAAAAAAACTGTGTGCATTTTATTATGACTGCCTAATTCCTGAGCTAATAGATCCACGTTATATGGAAATCAGAAATTCTGATTACATAATTAAAGCTCAGAGAGAAAGGCAAGAGAAAAATACAACGTAAATCAAATATATATATATATATATATATATATATATATATTTAATATAGGGGAGAGTAGGGAGGGATGGGACAGTTTTGACAAAAATATCTTTTACAAATTTACTTTTACTGTTACAACACTGTAAGTTTCAGAGAAACAAAACATTTTAGCATCTTTTAAAAATATAAGTTTGATGGTAATTATTAAAATATTAATTTTATAAGCCAATTAATGTAGTCATAAAAATGTCCCATCCCTTCCTCATATGGGGGAGGGATGGGACATGTTTATAAAGTTAAAATAAATACATAATATAAAGACATACTATGAAAAATGACAAAAACAGTGGGATACGATGTATGTAAGGTTAATTAATTACTAATAACATCTATTTTATCCAACATTAGAGTATAGTATACCACTTAAATAAAAAATTTCAAATGCTCAATCAATTCAACTTTTTTTTTTTTTTAATTCTAGCAGAGAAAGTACTGTTTTTTAGTTCAAATATTCAAAATTAAGTTCTTGTTATATATACATGTTTTGTGGTTCCCTGAATAAGGTTTTTAGTGGCTAGTCTGTGTGTGTTATCAGCATATCTCATTAACAAATATTACCAAAAAATCCGAACTGCAATTAGTAAATGTCATTTCTTTTGTATTACTAATACTCTTACTTTTCCTTACCATGTCCAGGAAAACTGCTCAGAAATGAAAATTAATTTTTCATACATATATGGAAAATGAAATATTTTTAAAAGTTAAAAGGGTAAACAAAAGTCGTGTGAGTGCCACACCAATTATTTTCCATGATTTTGAAATTGTTTCGTGCACTTTTTCTTCGATCTATTCATTCATTTGCCTCTTGATTTACATGTCCCATCCCTCCCTGGGCTGCTCTATCCCATCCCTCCCTTTTCATTATTTTTCAAAAAATAATTTATTATTAGACACATGCTACTTTTAGGCTTAATTGAGCTACTAATTCATAAAACTTATATCATTAGGTATACAAAATATGAAAAGTAATTATGCTAACAGCCCCAACAGCAAATAATTATTGGCCGAACTTCGGCCGAATGTCCACGTTTGACTATTTTTCGTTCAAACGACCTCATTTCCTGACATCGGCAGGAAGCACAATATGTCCGCCCGGCAAATGATCTATCGACATCGGAGTCGGAGCATTTTTAGAACAAACCTGATACTTTTCCCCCGCTCTTTTCGACCATACTGATTACTTATCGACATTATATGATGTCATGTAGATTATAATGCGATATCATTTGTAGTATTTTACAATGAATTTTTCCTCCCGCTTTTCAACCAAATGGTTACTCGCCGATTATTTATTAACGTTATATGATGTCATCTCGATTATCATGCGATGCCTTATTTGTTAGTGTACAACGAAATTTCATGGTACTTTCATATGCTTTTATATCTAAATAAATTTAAATGTATTAATAAAGTATTTTAATATATTATTATACTTTAATATATTATTCAGTTTATTAATATATTCGATACATAATTTAGTGTAATATTCAATCGTTGTATTTTATAGCCGTCTAAGTATTTTTCAAACAAATTTATATTCTTTTATACAGAAAATTGTATAGAACTTAATTTCTTTTTCATATGACGTCCCTATTATCATTATTATTATTTAATTAGAACAAAAATTTTGCTAGAAATTTCTAATTGTTTGGAAATTTTTTCTGTGTTTTGCTCTTAGAAATCAATTTTTCATGTATTTTTATTTCTTTAGTTATAAATTTTCATAATTTTCTTTGCAACTACTCATTCCAATAATCCAATTATTTTATTTTGCTTTAAAATGAAGGCAATTCTTTTATCATGGTATCATGATCACATAATAACTTAACCCCCCCCCCTCCCTTAAAGAAACTTTGTATAAATTATTAAAAGTAAAATCCTACTACTAGTAATAAGAAATAGAATTGACATCACAGTTGGTTTATTGTGCAATCTTGGAAATATATTTACCTTTTTTATTTCTTCTGCAGCCTTAAAGAAGATTATTTATTTTTTTGCATGACGGGGCTTTTATTGGTTTAAATTAAAAACTAATGAATAGACATCTCAGTCCTATACATTTATATAAAACAATTTTGTATCAATAAATAAATAAATGTATTATACATGGTTTTTGCTTTAAGTTTTAATTTTTTCTTACTTAATTTTTTTTTTTTTTTTTTTTTTTTTTTTTTTAAAGTAATTATTATCTCTATTTTAACTTTTCACTTTGTTACAATATGGTCTTGCAGAGGTTTTGGGGAAAGTTAGATGCCCGTAAAATTTGTTTAACCTGCTACACCCATTTTAAGCCGTGGTGTCCTCTGCTCCTCCTTCTTATCCTAGTTTATGTGATTCTATATCCATTAATTCTGGTCTTCCTTCAAGGTGTTTGATCATTGTACTAAATTATTATTTTATTTATTATATATATTGAGTTGGCAAGAAAGTTCTTTCGGTTTTCAAAAAGAGATAATATTGCGTTTGCGCTGTTATTTTTCTGTCAAAGTTGTAATTTACGCGCGCAAGAGTTTGTAAAAAAGGTTAAACGTAATAGGTAAAAAGTTGTTAAGGTGGAATTAGTATACATCTTTATTTTCAAAATGTAGAAGTTTTGGTAGTATTATCTTTTTTAGAAATCTTTTTTAGTTTCTTTCTTGCATTAAAAAAACACCTATTGAGAATTCTGAGAATTACCAGAAGAAATCCATGCATGGTGCCATGGCGGAGTAAAAATAGTTCGATTTTCAAACTGAGTTAGAAAAAAAACAAGAGTTTTCCTAGGGAAAAGGGAGATGTCAGGCACATCTGATAAAAGCGATTAATATCATATATCAATTAAACGACATTCGCTCGAGCCATATTCGAGAAAAAATCGTACTACATATAGGCCGCCCATTTACAACTTAAATAGGCGAATTCATATCTCAAAATATATTGCACGCAAAAATGTAGCGATTTCAGGGTAGGATCAGACAGAAGGTGAAAGACTAATTTGAAAATATCAGAACATAACCTCCCATATTTCCTGAGATATTAAGTGTCGGCTTTCAGCGGTTCCTTTGATCTCAAACTAGCTGTACATATAAGTGTGGCAGTTTTCGTTCGTTTTTCCGTTTCCGCTGAGTGTCGTGGCATTCGTTTGTTTTTCCGCTTGCGTCACTTGAGACTCTACCGAGTCTCTTGATATAGTGAAATCTCGCTAAATAGGCCAACCCTGTACCATAGAAAACAGACCCTTCAGAGAGATAGCTTTTTTAATATAGCTTGCTCAAAAACTCTTTAATTCTGGCAATAAATAATACAAGTTAAATGATTATCGTTATTCATGATTATATTATTTGTGTTTCTAAAACTATATAATAATTATTAATATTTATCTTGTTTGAAACTCTTTAATTCTGGTAATAAATTCTATAAGTTAAATGATTATAGTATTTGAGTTAAAAAAAAAAAAAAAAAACTATCTAATAATTATTAATATTTTTCTTGTTTGAAACAAAATCACCAATATTTATTTATTTATTTATATTTTAATGCTATGTGCTAATTTAAACTATCACTAAAGTTTCCTGCCAGAACATATTGTTTTAGCTTTTAATTTTTAGTCTTTCAATACTTTAATTTTGTCATGCAAATTACCCTCTTGAATTCCTTGCATTTATATTTATTAACTAAAGTCCTTGAATTTATATTTATTAACTAAATAATAGTATGACACGATATTTCTGTTTCTAAGTTTGAGCATAATCTTTAATCATGCTCAATTAAAAAAAAAAAAAACTATCATTTTCTAAATATTAAAAATTTAATAAGGAGGAGGATAAGGAAAACTATATACAAACAATTTCATTGATTGCCTGAGAATTAGGCTAAAATAATAACTGTCTTGCATAAAATTTCGAATTATTTTAGAATGAAATAAAGAAAAAATATATTAATTTCAAAGAAACGTTTACAGAAATAGATAACCAGTTTAAGTGAATATTATTTAGTCTAATTAAACAAAAACTGGTTTTTAAAAATTCACTTAGAATTCATAGTTATTGAATAAAAATTACTCACAATTTTGAAGGATTTGTACCGACATTTAAAAGAATAATGGTGCTAATTAATATCCCATATTTAACACTAATAAACAGAAATGTATTTTTTGAATATTTTTATATTTTACATTTAAATATTTCTTAATAATAATTATTTATTTTTAAAGTTTAATGGTCATTTCTAAGACAACAAATGCATATTTTTATTATGTATTTAGATAATAAGACAACATTTCCTTTCACTGCAAGATTTCAAATGTAATTCGCATATTTTTTAAATAATATTTTAAAAAGATTTGCATGTTGTTTAAAATATTTAAAAAAAAAAAAATTCATAAAATTTAACTGTCCCGTATTATAAGAAAGAAAACATGAAAGAATGGAGAAAATACTGTGTAAATATTAATATGAAGGTGCTGCTGTTAATGCATAAAGTAGTAATAAGGTCTTTATTAATCTATAAATTTCCAGGAAACAATATTTTAGATTTTAGATTTTATATTAGCTAGATAAAAATACTTTAGTTTTACTATTTAAAGCCAGCATTACACAATAAATAGTCGAAATTTTATGACATAAAATCATTTTTTCCAAGCTTTAACATCATAGAAATATTAAATCTTATCACTTTTCAAAAATTAAAAATTGAATGAGGATGGTGACAGTTTAAAAAAACCTAACTATTGGTTTAATACCTGTGTGATTTATAAAACTAGTAATTTATTTAAAAAAAAAAAAAAAAAAAAAAAAATCTTCGACAAAAGAAAGAAAGATTTCAAAAATTTAATTGATTACACAGTAATCTTTTACATGTATGAAAATATAAATAAGTAACAAAATAGAAATTTCAAATTACTGCTTTTAAATATGAAAGTATATTTTATTTTTATATATACATATTTTTCAATACATTTATGAAATGAAAGTAAAATATAATAATTTAAAAGTATAAATTAATTAGGGGGATTTTTTTTTTTTTTTTTTTTTTTTAATGAACGATGTTTTTAAAGCAGTTTAACAAATTATACAGAATTAGGCAGTATATCTTTGTAAAAATACTTGATAAAATTATTATTATATTATTATTTGCGGGAAAAAAAGAAAAATACAGATTATTGATAGAATAATGTTTTAAATAGAGAAAAATCTAAGGATTATCTTTAAAGATACACGCACACACACATATATCACAGAATTGTCAGCAAACGAGTATAAAAAATCGATATTAATCTGCATTGTGTTAAAATTTCTAGTTACCACAGAATAGAAAAAAAAAAAATATATATGTATTAATTTTAAAATTATGTCCCTTATATATCCAGTTGTACATCGAAAATTGTAAAAAAAAAAAAACTGTCAAATTTAAAGATTTGTGTCAACATTAGTAGAATAATAATGATGGTTAATGCCTTTATTTAACCCATAAAAGTTATTCCGAATATTTTTATATTTTACGCTCAATTATTTTTTAATAATAATCATGCATTTAAATTTAATTTTTTAATCACCTATAAGACAACAAATGAATAATTTTATCACTATTTAGATACCATTTTCTTTCACTGCTTAATTTTAAATTCAATCCATACAATCATATACTTTCTTACCTACCTTAAAATATTTTTTAAAAAGATTCTTATGTTGGTTAAAATATTTAATAATTAAATCCGGAAATCTCCTCTAAAAAAATTACAAAACAAGAAAAGGAGAAAGAAAGAAAAAACAATATGTATTTTTGGTTATATAAAGTACACACTATTTCTATAATGGATGAAATAGTATAAAGATCTCTATTAATATATAAACTTAATATATAACTTTTTATATTAGCTAGCCTTAATTAGTTTAATTTTAACATTTAAAGTGAACATTACATATTTAGAAGCCCTTTCACTGAATAAGGATTTCACTTTAAATTCCGTCACACTAAGCTTTGGAATATTTTTTAAGTATGCACATTAAAATAAACAAAATAAAATAAATAAATAAATAGAATTCTATCACTTTTAAAACATTAAACATTGAATAGGGAAGGGTATAATGAAAATAATAAAAATAAAAATACAATTACAGGATTGGGGCGCTTATATGATTTTTAAGGCTAGTCATTTATTTCTTAAAATAAATGAATAAATAAATAACAAAGTATAAACGGAAAACACGATTCAGTCACAAACACAAAACAAGTAGATAAAAAAATATATTAAAAATTTTATGGATGATATATTAACCTTTTTTATACTGACGAATAAAGTTAATTATAAATTTTATTGTTTTGACTGTGAAAGTAATTTTTGAATTATCGATTTAATGAAATGAAGGTACATTATAATTAAAATATAAAAATGCCAAGACAAAAGTTATTTATTATTATTATTATTATTATTGTTATTATTTCTGCTTCAACATAAAACAGGGATGAGATCAGCAAAAATACAAAAAGAGCTGAAATTATACGCCAAGGCTAAAATGAAATACTGGAATTTTGATGTTAAAATCTTTTAGAGTAACAAAAAAGCTGAAAAATCTCATCCCTGATAATAAATAAATAAATAAAAATAAAAATATTCGCTTTGAAGCTGTGGCTTTAAAACAGTTTAAGAAATTATTGAAAATTAGACAGCATGTTATTGTGAGAATACGTGGTAACATTATTGTTAGAATTACGTTATAATATTATTTCAAAATAAATAAATAAATCGCAAGAAAAATCTAAATGAGACCAATTATTGAAAGTAATAGTGTTCAAAAATAGAAAATATCTTAATGTTATCTGATAATATATATACATATCTAGATATATAAAGTGAGAAATATTAATACAAGTTTCAAAATTCAGTGTTTGTCTAAAAAATTACACTTTCCATCATGTACATTTTTATGAAAAAAATAGGAAAAAAAAAAAAAAAGTAGAATAAGTACTTACAAAAAATAAATAAATAAATAAATAAAATAAATAAATAAAATACTGCCAAAGCTTCCTAGATCTACTATCAAGCCTGAAGGTCCCCTACGTGACGTCACAACCGGGGTCCTTCCGCATCGTTTACTTTTGCTTACAGCTTCATTTCTTCTTCATAAAGACTGATTTCTCATTAATATTTCGTTAAAAAATATTATTTGACATTTATCAACCTTTTTAAATCGATGTTTCGTAAAATCTAAAAATATGGATCGCTAATACGTATTTTTTTAAAATGTTTATATGGTTCGAAAGAGGATTACATGGCCTTTCTTTGTATGCCAGTTGTTAAGAAATGGAAGAGTTAATCGGTCGTACAGGGCGTTTCAAAAAAGACGATCGCGAAAAAGAGAAATTTTCGACCCTTTTTAAAACTTTTTTTAAAAATATAAAAAATCCGTATTTAAAAAAAAAAATTGTACCGTAAGAATCGGTAATAAATGCTCTTTCTCGTGGTACAGGTGTATTTTCGTTATCTCCAACAGATCGGAAGTGATCGCCTTACAAAAATCCACGAAAATTCCTTTTTTTGCTTCTTCTTTTAAGGTAAGCGGTCCCGGGCGAAAATGATGATCGCGTGCCATTTTGAATCGTTTTTTCGTTAGACAATGGTCGACATTTTAATTAATATCTCCGTTAATTAGGGTCGCATCGTTTAGTAAATTAGATAACCCAGATCTGCGAGAAATTCTCTGTACGACGGTATTTCATTAAATAATTTTTTAACTAGCTTTTTTTTTTTTTTTTTTCAATAATTATTCATAGAAAATAAAATCTTTTAATATTAAAAGTATTTTAATATAAATGTTTTTATTAAAAGCAGAAACAGTTGTATTGAGCAATCTCAGCTAAATTAATTATTAAAATTTATATTTTTGATAATTAATTTAGTTTTTAGATAATTAATTTAGTCTTATATTAGATGTTTTAAATATAATAATTTTAATTCGATCCTTAACTAGCTTTTTTTCATAATTATTCACAGAAAATAAAATCTTTTAATAATGAAACTGTTTTAAAATATTTTTTTCTAATGAAAGCAGAAACAATTGTATTACGGAATCGCAACAAATTTAATTATTAAAATTTATATTTTTCTTAATTCATTTAGTCCTTAGATAATTAATTTACTCTTTCTTTGAAAGTTTTTTTTAAATAAAACAATTTTAATTAGATCCTCATTTCTACAATCAGTTATAGAAAAAAATATTTTTATGTTTAAGAGCATTTTGAATTAGATGTTTCATTTTAAAACTCGGACAATAGTATTACATAGCTGCCAAGTTTTTTAATTTATTCCGGAATGTTGTTAGTCCCGCCTCTTTTTCACACCGTAATATTTTTAGAGTGATTTTCTTAATATTTAATCGTAATTATATATCGAAGAAATTTTTTCTACAAAGATTACAGTGTGAAAAAAAGTACGGGATAAGAACATTCTGGAATGAATTAAAAAAAATAGCAGCTATGTATTAAGCAATTTCAATTAATTTAATTATTAAAATTTTACATTTTTAATAATTAAATTATTTTTAATTTGAATGTATTATTAAATGATTTTTTAATTATTATTTTTTATACATAATTTTTTTTTAAAAAGTTCTTTAATTAAAAATATTTTGGTGGTTGTGGTTTAAGCGATATACAGGTCCTAAGCCTGGATGAAATGCCTTTCATGAGAGTTATTTCTAATGATCCCTGGTCTGTATATACGCGAGTTTCAGAGAAAACCATGGAAAATTGCACACGTCTACGTTGAAATGTGGGACCTTGGATCGCACACGGCAAAAGAAGCCAATCAGATCCCACTAGTGGCTGAGCGGATCTGCGCTCAAAGCTGGTAGACGTGAGGTGCTGGGTTCCATCCCAGGTAATGCTCGTTGACCTAGTCGTCCGGAATTTTCCATGGTTTTCCCAGAAACTTGCGTAAATACGGGCTAGGAACCCTTAGAAAGACCTCCACGGAAGGCACCCCCTTTCAGGCCTAGGACCCTTGAGTAGTTAATCGGCCTTATTCCCAAACACTAACACCAATCTATCAACTTGGAGAGCAGAACCGCTCGGCTACTGAAATAGGCCTTTTAATTAAAAATACAAAAAATATTATAAAGTAATTTGAACTAATTTAATTATTAAAAAAAAAATGTTTTTAATAAATAATTTTTTATTTTTTAATTAAAATATTTTATTGAATCATTTTTTTAAACTAGCTTTTATTATTATTATTATTATTTTCGTTCATAGAAAGGAATATATTTTAATATTAAAAGTATTTAAATAAAGATTTTTCTATTACAAGCCGAAACAATAATACTAAACAATCTCAACTAATTTTATTTAATTATATATATATATATATATATATATATATATATATTAGTTAAATTAATTTTCTAGATTTTTTATTTTTATTTATTTATTTATTTATTTCAATCATTAATTATTTACAGGCAAAAAAAAAAAAAAAAAAAAAAAAAAAAAAATACAATATTATATAGTATTTATAGTATTTAGAAATATTTTTTTTTCAATTAAAAGCTCAAATAGTTCTATTAAACAAATTAATTTTATTATTAAACATTTTGATTTTTAATAAATGCAATAATTTTTAATTATACTTTTATATTACATAATTCCTTAGATATTTTTTTTCTATAATCTCCCAAAGAAAAAAATATGTTTACATTAAAAGTATTTAGAAATAGATTTTTCAATTAAAAGCTCAAGTAGTTCTATTAAACAAATATTAAACATTTTGATTTTTAATAAGTGCAATCATTTTTAATTATATTTTTCTATTAAATAATTCTTTAATTATTATTATTATTATGTATAATTTCCCATAGAATGTTTTTTATTATTGTTAAAAGTATTTTATTACAGATTTTTCAATTAAAAGCATCCATATATACATTCATTCATTTATATAATAAGCAATAACAATGGCTAAATCTTAGCAGAAATGTAAAACGTTAAAAATATTAGAGAAATGGAAGTACATGTAGCCAAGCCGTTATTTGTCAAATAAATTGTTTCTTAACCTGGTTTGAATTCTTTTTAACATAGTTTTATATACAATTAATACTTGTTATCTGATCCCTTGTTTTGTATTCTGTTTTTATAAAATTGAATTACAAGATAAGAGAAAGCCCTGTGAGTGCCACACCAGATTATTAATGTAGGCAAAAGAACTAAAATACTAGCGCATACTAGCACCCCCTCCCACCTCAAACTACGCACCTGAATTACATTACAATAATTGTATATTGTAAAAAAAAAAAAAAAAAAAAAAAAAAAACCACCTCTTTTCTAAATTTATTGACTTTTGTACGCGTTTGGGTTTTTTTTTTTTTTTTTTTTTTTTTTTTTTTTTTATATTTAGTAATTAAATTCAGTTTTGTTAACTCTTTTTAACGAATTTAATCATTGAAGCCCCCCCCCTCTTTACACATGAACACATCTGTGTTGCACCTGCTTTCGGATAGATCCGGTCGCAAGTGCTACCCTCAAACCAAAGCGGTCGCAAGTGCTACGATTTTAACCCCGGTTGCATCTGTCCCGGTCGCAAGTGCTACACCACCCTTACTTTCAAGTACAAATGCTTATTATATCTGAAAAGGAAGAAAGCAATTTGTTTTTCGTTCAAAACGGAAAAGGCATGCTGCCAGTACTAACATTGATTGATTTCTTTCTTTATTTAAAAACAGGTGTTACCAATTAACAACCTGAGATTTTGCAGGGTTGTTTGCAGATATTTCCGGAATTCAGAAGATTTGTTAATGACGTTTCGGCAATGGCTTTTAAATATATCATATATCAGAATGTTAAAGTGTCTATTTTTTAATTTTTGTTTTTCAGAATTTCTAAAATAGACAAAAAAATGAATATTTTACTTCCAAATTTTTTATTACCAATTAATATTTGCTTATAAAAATGATTGTATCTTTGAAAATACTCCACCATTTTCTATGTTGAGAATTGCGATATTTTCTCGCATATAAAAAGTTAACTTTTTTTTTCACATTTAAGAAAGGAAAAAACTTTTCTCTTGTATACCACGAAACATAATAATACATTGAAAGAAATCAGCAATTCTGATTTCTAATTAAGAAAAGAAAAAAAAAAAAGATATATTTTATCGTACAATGACTTAAGTCGAATTTTGCGCATTCTTTAGTGTGAATATTTAAGTAATGCACATTTATTATTATTATTATTATTATTACTTATGTGTTGTCTGAAAACAATGTTTGACTTTTATAGTGTGATAACTTTTAATATTAATAATAATAAAAGTAACCTTGAAAAATAATAAATTAAAATCTTTGAATGAACACCAATTAAAAAAGAAAAAAAGTTTGGGATCGAAATAAAATATGAACCTTCATCAGTGCGAATATAAAGGCTCGAATGTTTCAAACAAAGCAGCAACACACGTGTCTACTTTTTTCATCTGACGAAGAATCTTGCTTTATTTTGATCCGAAACAATTGTTGCAAGTTTTTCAATTTTATAGTATTTATCCAGAACTTTTAACTTCTAACATTTTACAGATATATTATTTTAAATAAAATTAGAATTTTTTTAAGAGACCATGCATTAAAAATAATTTAATGGCTGTGAAATGCTCATAATGCACAAAACTGTTGCAATAAAGTTTAAATATTGTTTTCTCTCTCTCTCTTTTTTTAAAAAAAATCTAAGTTATCATTTTTTTTTTCTTTTGCGATGCGTTTTATTTTAAATCTTAAAATACAATAACTTAATAAATCTTGTGTTGTTTATAATGCGTATCTTATTTTAAAGATCCATTTTTCTTTTCTTTTCTTTTCTTTATTGATTTATTAGTACGACAAGGCTTTTTTTTTTTTTTTTTTTTTCTTTCTGTCTATTTTAAATGAACGTGCAAGCATTTGTATTTAAATTATATAAAACTGAAAGTTTGCTATTGTATCTGTTTGGATTATTAGATTTTATGAAAAATTAGTAGACTCTTTAATAAGATAAAAATCGACTTAATGGTGTAGTTCTTAGTTCAATCAGATAAATGATTTAAAAATTATTAATTAAAAACCCCGTTTTAACTTTAAAATTATTTAAAAGTGAAAAACAAACTGATGTTAAAAATAAGTAAATAAATAAATAAATAAGCGAGTATATTTCTTTTAATGCCAATAATAATAATAATAATAATAAAGAGCCGTGCAAAACATTTTTTTTTTTTTTTTTTTAATAATAATTAAAATAAAATGGAGAAAAATCGCGCTGAGGAAATGTAACATCTTCAGTATAGAACTTCTTTCCGAAATTTGAAATTTGGTACCGAATCAGCTCGGACGTTTCTCGCTAGGTCGTGTCGCATTTGCGACCGGGACAGATCCGACCGGGGTTAAAATCGTAGCACTTGCGACCGTTTTGGTTTGAGGGTAGCACTTGCGACCGGATCTATCCGAAAGCAGGTGCAACACAGGAGATCTGTTTATATGTGAGGAGGGGGGGGGGCTTCACTGATTAAATTCGTTAAAAAGAGTTAATAAAACTGAATTTATTTACTAAATAAAAAACCCAAACGCGTACAAAAGTCAATAAATTTTAAAAACAGGGTTTTTTTTTCCTTTTTTTTTTTTTTTCTACAATATACAATTATTGCAATGTAATTCAGGTGCGTAGCTTGAGGTGGGAGGGGGTGCTAGTATGCGCTAGTATTTTAGTTCTTTTCCCTATTTTAATAATCTGGTGTGGCACTCACAGGGCTTTCTCTTATCTTGTAATTCAATTTTATAAAAACCGACTACAAAACAAGGGATCAGATAACAACTATTAATTGTATATAAAGAGAGACATAAAAGACTTGGCAGCTATGTAATACTATTGTTTGAGCTTTAAAATGAAACATCTAATTCAAAATGCTCTTAAACATAAAATTTTTTTTTTTTTCTATAACTGATTACGGAAATAAGGAACTAATTAAAATTGTTTTATTTAAAAAAACTTTCAAAGAAAGAGTAAATTAATTATCTAAGGACTAAATGAATTAAGAAAAATATAAATTTTAATAATTAAATTTGTTGCGATTCCGTAATACAGTTGTTTCTACTTTCGTTAGAAAAAAATATTTTAAAACAGTTTTAATATTAAAAGATTTTATTTTCTGTAAATAATTATGAAAAAAAAAAAAAAAAAAAGCTAGTTAAGGATCTAATTAAAATTATTTTATTTAAAAAATTCTGATAAAAGACTAAATTAATTATCTATAAACTAAATAATTTATCAAAAAAATAAATTTAATAATTAATTTAGCTGAGAATGCTTAATACAACTGTTTCTGCTTTTAATAGAAAAACTTATTTTAAAACACTTTTAATATTAAAAGATTTTATTTTCTATGAATAATTATTTTTAAAAAAAAAGAAAAAAAAGAAAGAAAGAGAAGGTAGGGGGTAGTTAAAAAATTATTTAATGAAATATTCAGTTAAAAAACTAATTTATATATTAAAAATGTAATTTATTATAATTAAGCTAGATGAAATTGCTGAATACAATTATTTGGACTTTTAATCAATAAGCCCAGCAGTACCAAAGTGTCCGCGTTGGTAGACAGAAGTGTCGGGTTCGATCCCAGGTCATGGTTGTCGACCCTCATGTTCTCAGTCGGGTTTAACACCTAACTACCACCACAAAATTATTTTTAATATAAAACGTTATTTTAATCACTAATTATACAAAAAATAATTAATAATATAATATAATTAAAAACTTATTTAATTATCAAAAATATTTTCTAAATAATGAATTTAGATCAGATTACTCAATATTACGGTTTGAGCTTTTAACAGGAAATCTATTTCAAAATACTTTGTAATATAAAAAAATATCATTTGTCATGATTATAGAACAAAGAACTAATTAAAATTATGTTATTTAAATAGTCTAATTCATATTTTTTTACATTAAAATATACATAATAAATACTAATTAAATTAGTCGAGCATTCTCAGTACTATCCTTTAGGCTTTTATTCGAAAAATGTACTTCAAAAGACATTTACTTAAAAAAGATTTTTTTCTATTAATTATTATAGAAAAATATAAAAAAATATTTAATCAAAAATTACAATCAAAAATTAATTTAATTATAAAAAATAGTTTTTTTTAATAATTGCGTTTTCTTTTCCGCTATTCTTTCAGCTTTTTTTTTTTTTTTTTTTTTTTCCAAAAAATTTTAATATATATATATATATATATACATATGTATGTGTGTGTATTCTTTGAGTTATTATTAAAAAAAAAAAAAAAAAAATTATTATTTTTTTTTTCAACAACTTGGCAGTAAAAATATAAAAAAAATTTCTTTTAAAAATGAAAAGTCAATTTACAACAACATACTTTGGCATCATGAACTATATTAGCCCTTTACCAATATGTATAATTTTTTTAAAGTGATAATGACGTCAGTTCTTGTGAGATGTATAATATTTATTGTTCAAGTTTAATTAAATGCATTTATTTTTACACCGAAGAAAAAAAAAATCTGGAGTGACTCCACTCGACTTTCCGAACAAGGAGTAATTAACAGTTTTGTAGATAAAGTAAAGAAAGAGGAGTTGTTAAACAAAAGAGAGAAAACCATAATAGAGTGTTTAAGTATTTTTCTCCATATATTACATGATGTTTTCTTTAACGCTACTGAGCTTTGAGCCCATAGATCATAATGATAAAGAATTTTTCGTTGTGTCCCTGTAAAAAACCTATAAATGCTACATTCACCAAAATGCTTACAGTTAGTGCAACAGTGATTTATAATATTCATATAAATTTCCAGCTCAATTGAATGAGGCGTTTACATGCTATCGCACTTTTAAAAATTTGGTCCCATAGGCATAATGATAAAGAATTTTTCTTTGTGTCCCTGTAAAAAACTATAAGTGCTAAATTCACCAAAATCTATAGGGTCCGTACTATGGTGACTTACAATATACGTACCAACTTTCAGCTTATTCGAACAAAGCGTTTAGACGCTAGCGTGCCTTTGGGTGCTGGGGTGCTTTGTGCCATATTTTTCGTATATCGAGCAACCCACGCTTTTTTCACAATTATACTAGTATTTTTCGTTCATTATTGTTTTCAGCTTATATTAAGAATTATTTTTCACTTTTTAGTTTGATGTGCTTTAAAAGCGTGTTTTTTAGTTTTTTTAAACTATATTTATTTTTCACTTTTTAGTTCGATGTGCTATGAAAGCATGCTTTTTAAACTATATTTTAAACTATATTTATTATTTTATTATTTATCACATAAATAGCTACAGTATGTAAGTTTTTGGTTAAAATATTTACACACAATCGAAAATATCCCCATTCGACATGCAGGCCTCTTAAATCTATCTGTACAAATTTTGAACGGCCTAACTGTATTTCTATTTGTTTTTGCTCCATACCTACCCCCTCACCCCCCTACCCGCCCCTCCTAATAATTTTACAAATTCAAAAATATCCGCAATCCATTTGTAAGTATCGAAAAACCTCTATGTGCCAATTTTGAACGATCTGACACTAATTTTATTTTTTTGCCCCCCTCCCCCTTCTTGTCCCTCCTAATAACTTTACACAATCAAAAATATCCCCATTCGACTTGCAGACCTTTAAAACATATCTGTACCGATTTTCAACGGCCTAACTGTATTTCTATTTGTTTTTGCTCCATAGCCCCCCTTACCGCCCCACCCCCTACCCGCCCCTCCTAATAATTTTACAAATTCAAAAATATCCGCAATCGATTTGTAAGTATCGAAAACCTCTATGTACCAATTTTGAACGATCTGACACTATTTTTATTTTTTTGCCCCCCCTCCCCTCCCCCACTTCTTGCCCCTCCTAATAACTTTACACAATCGAAAATATCCCCATTCGACTTGCAGGCCTCTTAAATCTATCTGTACCAATTTTGAACGACCTAACTGTATTTCTATTTGTTTTTGCCCCATAGCCCCCCTTACCCCTTCACCCCCTACCCGCCCCTCCTAATAATTTTACAAATTCAAAAATATCCGCAATCGATTTGTAAGTATCGAAAACCTCCATGTACCAATTTTGAACGATCTGACACTATTTTTATTTTTTTGCCCCCCCCCTCCCCTCCCCCACTTCTTGTCCGTCCTAATAACTTTACACAATCAAAAATATCCCCATTCGACTTGCAGACCTTTAAAACCTATCTGTACCAATTTTCAACGGCCTAACTGTATTTCTATTTGTTTTTGCTCCATAGCCCCCCCTTACCTCCTCACCCCCTACCCGCCCCTCCTAATAATTTTACAAATTCAAAAATATCCGCAATCGATTTCTAAGTATCGAAAACCTCTATGTACCAATTTTGAACGATCTGACACTATTTTTATTTTTTTGCCCCCCCCCTCCCTTCCCCCCCCCCTCTTGCCCCTCCTAATAACTTTACACAATCGAAAATATCCCCATTCGACTTGCAGAACTTTAAAACCTATCTGTACCAATTTTCAACGGCCTAACTGTATTTCTATTTGTTTTTGCTCCATAGCCCCCCCCCCTTGCTGCCCCACCTTGGGGCTGAATTTCTAAAATTCCAGAAGTTGGTTTTTTGATAGTTGCCTTAGCTATATTTTAGAGCAAAAATTTCACGTATATCTAATTTTTTTTTTTTTTTTTGGGATATATAGGATTATGCGAAATCACGTTTTATGCATGTGAAATCACGTTTTGCCCCCCTCCCCCCGCCCCCCTTGGGGACCGAATTTCAAAAATTCCAGAAACCGATTTTGAGACATTTGTATTAGCTATATTTCAAAGCAAAAATTTTACGGATATCTGTTTTTTTGTTTGAGATATGAAGGATTTTGTGCAATCACGTTTTGCTCCCAGAGAAGTTACAAACAAACATACATACATACATACAGGTGAAGCCAATATAAGCGTGTTAAAATAGATAAAACGGTTTTAGTGACACTCGAAACGTATAGAAACATCAAAATCTCAAATTCGGATTTTGACATGATTACAATACTTTCCTCACTATAGTGTTCGGAAAGTAAAAAGGACTTGTATTTTTTTTTTTTTTTTGGTAACAATTAAATTATAACCAGCTAAAATTTAAATGGCTAATAAGTATGAAGTTATTATTTACATATTTTAATTAGTTAAAAGAAAACTAATCAAACATTCGAAAATCGGGTTACGAGGTGCACAAAGATCCCTCGGAGGGCACCTTCGTGTCGAAACACGTGACTGTTCAAACTACCGTCTTCGCGCTACGCTGTCCACACACAGACACACACACACAAACATTGCCTTATATATATATAAAGATTATTATTGTTATTGTTGTTCGTAATGTTTTATAATCTATCTATATCATTATATAAAGCGCAAAAAATTGTTTGTTTGTGGAGGGTAATCTCTGAAACTACTGAACCGATTTAAAAACTTCTTTCACTGACCGAAAGCTACAGTATGCCATATTGTTATAGGCTATATTTAATTTTGATAAAATAAATTTTAGTTTAAAATCTGAGCATTTTAATTAAAATCCCCATAGAAGCCGTAATAGA
Organism: Salticus scenicus; assembly: GCA_963930645.1. Classification (NCBI taxonomy): domain Eukaryota; kingdom Metazoa; phylum Arthropoda; class Arachnida; order Araneae; family Salticidae; genus Salticus; species Salticus scenicus. The sequence continues at coordinate 271,669,566 of OZ005659.1, forward strand.
AATGGAAATAATGAAATATTAAAAAAATTAGCTGCTGCCAACATAAAAGAAACATTTACATATTCATTTCGTTTTTAAAATATCTTGACGTGAAAATTACTCCGTGCGTGAAAAGAAAAGAAATATATTTGCACGTGCATTAAATTGAAATTCATATAAAGCTTTTTAAATTGTTAAACTTACACGTTAAATCTGACGTCATTATAGAATTAAAAGTGTTTATTTTTCTAATAATTTAATTTGATATGATATGAGGATATGATATAATATCTAAGCATCAATGTTTAAACCACGGAGTCTTTATTACTCCGTGGTTTAAACTGATGTGTGTAAACGAAATTGGAATTTAAAAATAAATAAATAAATAAAATAAAATAAGAAATTCTATTTTATAATATTATTTATTTTAATTTATAATTGTTGCCAAAAAGATTTACGAATTAATTTATTTTTAGACATATAATAAAATATATTTTCACGCGAACAATAATATAAAAAGTGAACTGGATTTTTTGTAAAAAAATAATAAAGATCGAGGAAAATTATTTCCCCATTTTAATCCCCATATTTGGATATAGATATGTATTAGTTATCATGTGCATCCGTTAGATTAAATTGTTTTTGTTGTAAAATTGATAAAATTGGAATTTTAAATTTCAAAACTCTAGAAAAAAAAAATGGCAAATTTCCATATTCGATTGAAAACATAAACATTTCATTTCAAAGGATGATATTTACACAATAAACATCCAACTAATAAACTAATTAAAAGGGAAAGGATAAATATTCTATCATAATTTGAAGTCAAATTTGTTTTCAAATGTCTAAATAAAGTATCTGATATAATATACTAATATAATGCAGCGGAATAGATTTGATATCCGTCATCCTTGGCAGAAAAAAAAAAAATATCGCCAAATTATATAATTTAATTCCTTTCAAAAATCATGGTTATTTTAAAAATTTACATTACGAGTGTAACGAATAATATGCAACAATATTTCGTACAATACATAGTACGAAAATATACATCTGGCATGTATATTTTCGTATTACGTTTTTGATCGCCAAATACAAAAAACGCCAAGGGTGACAGTTTTGAAATTTAAAATTAAAATTTTGTCAATTTGACAGCAAAATAACTCAATCTAACGCATGCATACAATAACTAATACATATCTATACCCAAATATGAGGATTAAAATCGGGAAATAATTTTTCTAGAATTTTAATTAAAAAAAAAAAAAAAAAATCCAATGAGCGATTAACATGGAAAATCTTTTTCTTGCATCCACGGGCGGTCAGTGATGTCATACTTCGCTTGCGTATTGAGATGTTTAAATTTACTTGGCGACTATTTTTAGCAACTAACAGTTATGGCAAGTAGCTCAATATACATAGCGCATACAGCCATTACTGAAATGTAAATAGCATTTAATAATTTGAGTTGCATTATATTGACTGGAAACCTATTTAATATACCTATGCTCTATAGCTATACTAATATAAAAAAAAGAAAGGTTTATATGCATATGTAGAGAACGATCGCTAGAACTAAAAAGCCGATTGCTTTTTTTTTTTTTTTTTTTTTCTTTCAATAATCAAAAGTTACACTGTCTCTCTCTAAGTGCTAGAAGCTATAATAAATTTTGGTAAAATAAATTTTTAATTAAAATTTTCAATATTTTAATTGAAAACAAAGCATAGATTTAATATCTATCGTCATTGGCGATTTTTTTATTTGGCGATCGAAAGCGTAATACGAAAATATGTATATTATCGTAGTAAATACGAGATGTATGTGTTTACTTCAATTACCCTACTACCGTAGGTAGTGGAAGTATTGTATAGGTTTTGGCAATTGGTCAGTGTGTGTGTATATGTGCACGTGTGTGTGTAATCTTCTGGCTGTCATATCTCCAAAACTAATAAAAATAGAACTACTAAACTTCACAAGTGATTCAGGTCTGTGTACAGATAAATTTTCCAAATTTTCGTGAAAATTGAAAAACCGGAATTGGGTCATCGAAAACCAGAAATGGGACCCTAAGCCCATATTCAAAAACACCTCTAATGATTTTCTTCAAAGTTGCTATATAAATAATATATTAGATGCCCTTTCGATTGAAAAGTTGCTTAGTTCAGGAAAATTGATAGGCGTCTTCTATAAACAGCTCAATTTCAGACTTCGCAAGTGCGTTCCTTTAAAAACGCCTGTACGGATTTTTTTCAAACTCGCCATGTTAACTTCCTATTAAATATCCTTTTGAATGTAATTATTGTTTTTAGGTCAATAATTGAGTATGTTAAGTTTTGGTAAAAGTTGGTATCTCAAAAACGGCTCTAACGTATTCTTGAAATTTTTTTCTTTAATCCAATTTAGATAACCTTTCTCAAGTATTATGTGCTTATTACAGGAATATTAACGGTCATCCTGATTAGGTAGTTCAGTTTTAGATCTCGGAAATTCGTGTTTAAAAAAATAACTATCTATTTTTTTCCCCTTATTTTTTAACTCGCTATGCAAACTCTGCTGTATGTGTCTTTATACGTGTATCAAGTTTCTCTTACTCGAAAATCTCAAAAAATGCAAGTAATATCTCCAAAAAATTGTATATATTACGTGTAATAGTGGGTAATGGAAGTCGTGTGGTTGTTTTACACCAGATTCTGTAATAGTATATATTGTACGAATATTGTTTCATATTATTGATTTCTCCTTTAATATACATTATTAAAATAATAATCAGTTATGGAAAAAATTAAATATATTTGCGAAATGAAAAAATAAATAATAATTAAAGCTATTATGACGTCAATTTTATCAAAAGCATTTTCATGTCATAGGTTTATTTTTCAATATTTTTTATTCATGAGTAAAGAAATGTTTCTTTTTATGAAATAAATAAATAAATAAATAAATAGCATTAAGTAAAAATTGCCAACATTTAACAACTAATTAAAAAAAATAATTGTAAAATTATATTTTGACTTTCCAGTTAATAATATTGCCTGACTATAACATATAAACTGATATATTTCTTGATTTTTTACATATCAATCCATCTTTAACTAAAATTTGTTCATCAGTGCGAAGCCGGACGGGTCAGCTAGTGTATTTATATTTTTAAATATAATAATAATAATAATAATAATAATAATAATAAATATAGAGAAAGAGAGAGATTTTAACTTAAGTGAATAAATTAAAAAAAAAAAGTAGTACGACGTGGCTACACCACAAGACTTTCTTCTATATAATTTTACCGAAAATTCATGCAATGAAAATTATTTATTAAATTATAAAATTATTTTTCATTATAAATGCAGATGATTTATATCTGACAGAGAATTATATGATTCAATGTCGACAAAAAGTTTTTTTTTTTTTTTTTTTTTTTTTGCCAATATCAAAAGAAATGTGATTTTTTTCGTTAAAAAAAAAGAAAAAAAAATCTGTAACTTTGTTTTAAATTATCACAGACCTGTTCAACCATTCGTCTTTAAGGTATTGACGAGATTTTTAGAAAGATACCCATACTGACCCCCCCCCCCCCAATAGGTAAGAAGCAACGCTCCCACATGCACAAACCTTTCTTCTTAGCTTACTACTACTCTTATCAATAATTCATATTAAATTTACAGTCACACGTTAAAAATAACTCATTATGTACACTTATACGAAATTTTGTCCTATACTGCCACGTTAAAAATTTTGAGAAAATGGGATCACAGCGTCACTTGTTGAGCGATTGATCCTCAAATCTAATAAGCACCATTCAGGGTCCGACTATAAATACCAATGGCTAAATTTGTTTTATTGGTATTTCATAGATACTTTTCTTCATTTATTTTATTTTTATTTATTTTATTTTATTTTATTTTATTATTTATTTATTTATTTATCTATTTATTTATCTATTTATCTATTTATTTTTTATTATTATTTATTTATTTATTTATTTTTTTTGAAGATTAATGAAATTTTTCATTAACTCAAATATAGGTACTTTTGTAAAAGTTATAATTTTATGAATAAGAATATCTAATAAATAAATCTGAATATGCTCCGGATTCAATGATTTTACTAGTTTTTAATAATGATTGCAAAAATGATTGTGCACCATCATTGTATTTATGTAATTATTAATAGAATTTTGGTTCTGTTATTTATTGTACTATAACATATTTTAAACGATTTTTGCATAGTAAAATATTTAATCTTTTTGGCGAGAAAAATTCAACAACAAATAGATTGTTTTGAAATAATATTCATTAAATCTAATGTGCATTGCTAAGGGAATTATGGCGATCTTTTGCGGGATATATCCATTGACGCAGCGATTGCCATGCCTTTAATTATAGCGGTCGGAAAAGCTACCTTGCGATGAACAGGTGTGCATAGATTTAAGAATTCGGTCGCAAGTGCTACAATTTTAACCCCGGTCGCAACTGCGATGTAAATATTATTTTAAAATCATATTGTTTGAGAATTTTAGCTATGGTTAGCTATGGTATTGTTTGAGAATTTTAACCATAGCTAAAATTCTCAAACAATATGATTTTAAAATAATATTTTCGCCTTCCAATAAACTCACCTTTTCTCAGTTAAAAGATCCTATTGATATGCATAATTCTTGGGGCATTTATAGTATTTCCTGTCAGTGTGGTTTATCATATATTGGCCAAACTAAACGCAGTCTTAAATTTCGTCTAAAAGAACATATGAATTACGTCCGCAAACAAGAAACCAATAAATCGGCTATTTCTAAACATTGCTGGGAGGAAAATCATAATTTTAAATTTAATTCAGCTAAAATAATTTGCAGACCTAAATCCATTCATGAACTCGATTTCTTTGAAGCTTTTCATATTTATAAAAATTTTAAAAACCTTGTAAATTGTGATTTCGCTGTTCCCTATTTGTCTGATTGTTGGAAATTTTACATTCAGTCCACATTTCCTTAATTTTTCTACTGTTTACACAGCTACACATTCCTTAATTCCTATTAGCCACACTCCCCACCTCTTCCGTAATCCTATTGGTTGAACTAAATCCGGTCCCTCTCCTATATATAAGAGCACTTCTCCAGATTCAGAATTCTTTTTGCACTGAAGACGGTACGCTTTAGGCTACCGAAACAGCTGTATGCACCTCAATAATTTTTCTTTGGCGTTTCTGACGTAGTAGTTTATTCCTGTTTTAATATTCCAACGCCAAGTCTCCTGCTATTATATATATATATATATTGTTCATGTATAATTAATTTATTCAAGGAATGGTAATTTATTTTTTAAAAACTCATTTCTATTATTTTAATAAAACTTATTTTTATTTATTTATTTTTATTTTTTATTATTATTGTACATAGCAAGGTTTCTAATGATATATATATATATTATGACAACATGACTAGATTTCAGTTAGGTTAAACGGTTATTTATTATTCTTTAGGTTGGTTGGTTGGGTTTTACCCATTAATCTTTAGGATAATTATCCTTAGAAATATGTACAGAAACTTATACTAATTTAAAAAACTCACATAATGGTAATGATAAATAAAAATGTAAAAATTTATGCATTTTACTTATTAATTTTTATTAATAGTTTTGTTAAAAGTCGCTTACTTACATAGAACATATGTCAAATAATATTTGTGTTTTAAAAAATTGTAGTACACATCCATCATAAATATTAAGTGGATTAATTTTATATGTTTTTCATAAAATCAATTTCATATCTATATGAATTATCTTTATGTGCTTATAATTTAAGTATTTTAAACAGGCTAAAGTGTTTAAAACAAAAATATTTAAAAAGCTAAACTATTATTTGAGAATATATAAATATGCAAATATTCGATATTAATTTTACTTCTTCTAAATGTAGAACTATTATTTTTTTATAGTGAAAAATAATACTTATGTATATATATATATATACACTCACATTTACATATCTTTTATAAAACTGTAATTTCTTTATATATATATATATGAGTGTGAGTAAATAAAAATTGCACAAACTTACTTTTTATTTTTATTAATTTATTTATTTCATCAACATCTTAAAAGCAGAAAATTTATTAATCAGTTAAAAAAATAAAATGAATAAATAAATAAATAAAAAAATAAAAATATTCAATATAGTTCAAGTGCTTATTATTTTATTTTTGATTATGTATATTTACACTTGTGTGCTATGAATCCATATTCTTACAAGATTCAAACACGTGTTTTATTATTATTATTATTTAAATGAATTCTACTATTTTTCACCACTGTTTCATTACAATAATTTTTCAAATAATATTATAACATTATAATCATCATTTTTCTTTCTTTTTTTTTTTTTGAGAATGGTAGTAACAGTAACAAAATAATAACACAGAAGTAATAAACTGAACTGTTGCGATCCCTGTTTACAGTAAAAATAAGAAAGTAAAATCATACACCAGATATTAATTACGTAAACACTTTCCCATATTATCGGATATAATTATAATAATACTTAAAAGGAATCATATTATGATTGTGAAATAATAATAATAAGAAGAAAAGTAAGTTAAATCATGTATCTTTTACAAATTAAGAAACACTTTCCATTATTACTGGATATGCAACTGGCCGATTTTTATGCAAGTATGGGTAATGTGTGGAGTAAACGGTAGATTTAAATAAATGTGGTGTTTACGAATTTGTTTGGTTTTCGATACATTTGGGTATGCTTTCGAAGCTAATAAATAAACAAACAGTCGTGCGCAATTCATATGGAAAGGATGCTCCCGAAATCAGTAAATATATATGAAACGAGATTCGTGCATAAATACATTTGTTTCCCGAGAACTGCTTGTCTGATTTGAATGATTTTTTTTTTTTTTTTTTTTTTTTTTTTTTGTTACAACATGTCTTTATATAGAAGAATAGACTTGAAAAAAAAAAAAAAAAAAAAAAAAAAAACTACATCACCCTAAATTAAATTAATTTATATTTTACTCAGAACTCTATTGTACTTTCTAAGAAATATACAGAAGCTTTAGTTTTTTTCTTTCTGCCTTTTTTTTTTTCTTCTTTCTCTACTACGGATAAAATTTGCTTTCCTTTGTGACGACAGTGACAAACAAATCCTGGAAAATTATCCATTTTTATTTGAATAATGAATTTATATACATATACATATATAATATATATATATATATATATATATATATATATATATATATATATATATATAATTTCAGTAATACAATGTAATTTAAATTTAATTATTTATGAAAATTTTTAAATTTAAATATACTATCATTTTAAATAGACTTATCCCAGATTCATCAAAATCATTGCTAGTTTCTTTGTTGACGTATATAATACCTAATACTCCAAATATATTGCTTTTTTTTCTTTTAATTTACAGAATCCAATCTCAATACAGTGACCGTTGCTAAGAAACGCAACATTGTTACGACATGTCTTTATATAGAAGAATAGACTTAGAAAGAAAAAAAAAGTTACATCACCCTATTTATATTTCACTCAGAAATCTATTGTACTTTGTAATAAATAGACAGAAACTTCGATTTCTTGACGACAGTGACGAAACGAATCCTGGAAAAATATCTATTTTTATTTGAATAATGATTTTTTTTTATATATATATAATTTCAGTAATAAAATGTAATTTAAATTTAATTATTTCTGAAAATTATTAAATTTAAATATACTAGTATTTTAAATGGACCTATATCAAATTCATCAAAATCATCGCTAGTTTCTTTGTTGACGTATATAATATCTAAATACTCTAAATATATTGCTTTTTTTTTTTTAATTTACAGAATCCAATCTCAATACAGTGACCGTTGCTAAGAAACGCAACATTGTTACATGTCTTTATATAGAAGAATAGACTGAGAAAAAAAAGTGACATCATCCTAAATTAAATTGTTTTGATTCTGTTTTGCTCAGAACTCTATTCTATTTTCTACAAAATGGGCCGGAGCTTCGGTTTTTTTCTCTCAGTCTCCCCCCCCCCCTCTCTCCACCTTTCCCCCCAATCCTCTCTATACAATTTGCTTTTTATTGTGGCGAGAGTGACTAATATAAACTGTGAAAATTTTCTGTGGAAAACGGAAGTGGGTCATCGGAAACCGGAAGTGGGACCGTAAATCCGTATCTCAAAAACGGCTCTAACGATTTTCTTCAAATTTGCTATATAAACACTCCATTAGATGTAATTTCGAATGATATAGTTTTCTAGTTCAGGAAAATTGATAGGCGTCTTGTATAAATAGCTCAATTTCAGGTCACGCAAGTGCGTTCCTTTAAAAACGGCTGTACGGATTATTTTCAAACTCTCCATTTTAACACCTTTTTAAATATTCTTTTGTATGTAATTATTGTTTCCCGGTCAATAATTGAGTATGCCAAGTTTTGGTAAAAGTTGGTATCTCAAAAACGGCTCTAACGATTTTTTTGAAAATCAATACATAAATCCATTTTAGATACCCTTTTTTATGTACCATGTGGTTTTTGCAGGACAATTAACGGCCATTCTGATTAGATAGTTCAGTCTTAGACCTCATAAATTGGTGTTTAAAAAAATAACTATCATAATTCTTTTTCTTATTTTATTAACTCGCTGTGTGAACTCGGTTTTATATGTCTTTACACATGTATCAAGTTTCTCTTACTAGGAAATTCCAAAAATGCATATAATATCTCCAAAAAACGCATATAATATGTAGGTAATAGCGGGTAATGAAAGTCGTGTGGTTGTTTCACACCAGATTTTTTATTTCTGTGTCCGATTATATTGCTATACTTCTGACATCACAATTTTCACTCTTCTAAAGATTTTACATTTTAAAAAATTATCTGTATTTTACATTCCAAATAAAAGATAATAATAAAAGATAAATTACATATTAAAGAAATAATAATTAAAATTTGACTTATACAGAATTTAAGTTTCGATAAAATTATATAAAAACTCGCCATATTAACACCTTTTTAAATATCCTTTTGCATTTAATTATTGTTTTCTGGTCAATAATTGAGTATGCCAAGGTTTGGTAAAAGTTGGTATCTCAAAAAAAACGGCTTTAACGATGTTTTTTTATTAATAGATAAATCCATTTTAGATACCCTTTCCCATGTATTATGTTGTTATTACAGGAAAATTAACAGTCATTCTGATTTGATAGCTCAGTTTTAAATCTCATAAATTGGTGTTTAAAAAAAAAAAAAAAAAAAAAAAAAAACTATTATTATTATTTATTTATTTTTTTTTTTTTTTACTTAAAATGAATCAGATTATGATAGTTAAATAATAATAATAATAATAATAATGAAGTAAATTAAATCATGTGTCTTTTATACATTAAGAAACACTTTCCATTATTACTGGATATACAATTTGCAGATTTTTATGCAAGAATGTGTAATGTGTGGAGCAAACGGTAGATTTAAATAAATGTGGTGTTAGCGAATTTGATTGATTTTCGATACATTTGGGTATGCTTTCGAAGCTAATAAATAGCAATAATAACAAATAAACAAACAGTCGTGCGCAATTCACATGCAAAGAATGCTCCCGAAATCAGTAAATATGCATGAAACGAGATTCGTGCGTAAATGCATTTGTTTCTCGAGAACTGCGTGTCTGATTTGAATTATTAATATTTTTTTTTTTTTTTTCCCGAAAGTTCATATTTTTGACATCATATTTAATAAACTTTATATATATATACATCTCCTTTTTGTAGGATGATGAATTCCAGTCACTCCATATTAAGAGAGTTCACTCAAAGAAATACTCCACAATTGATGATGCAGTCGTTTATTTGAAGACAGTCATATTACACTTTATTAACAGTCACATCATTTTGAGCACGCTGTACAGATCCGTAGCCGAGCCGGGCCGAAATCGTTCCATTAACGGCGGAACCGCTAATCAATCCCCCTCCTGGGACCGTTAAACTGAACTTGTTATTGTCGTGAACTATTTAATCAAAAGCTGCCATGGAAAAAGACCCCGATTTTCGGGTGCTCCCGTTTTTATATGGATATTTCGGCGGGAACCGAAACTATTTTTATGAATGCTTATTGGATAATTAGGTCAGCTAAAATCCAGCCCACATTCTTTTATTGGCTGACCCGGATATCCAGGATTTCGTATTTCGCAATGCATTGCCGCTAATTTCAACTATTGCATAATTTTGATTATGAAACTTCTTCTAACTACGATTCCCGCGCTACGACGTGTTTTGCTGAAAAACTAACTTTACTGGGGCGCTAAAAAAGAACTCTCACAAAGTTGTTCTTAAAATTAAGATTTATTCTGAACTAATACTATTAAGATATCATTTAATATTAATTTAAATATTAATTTAGAATCTTGCTTATTTTATCCTTTCATATCCCCCCTCCAAGCCGACGCTCCCCCATACTTGCCTGCAAGTATGTGGGAAGTCCCTCAGAAGTAGAAGATACTCCAGGAGAAAGTTAAACTTAAAATGGAAAATTTGACAAATTATAAAACTTAAGTTTTTGAAAAATTTATTTAAAATTGAAAATTTTATTTTAAAAATGGAAAATTTTATTTTTTAGAAAATTGCGTCTGAAATATTTTGTTATGGAATCATTTTTAAGTAGGAGTTATGGTCTTTCCATTATTTATAAAAAATTTAATTTTTCTTTTTTAATTTATTTACTTGTATGTTGGACTGGTCAACGTGCTCGCCTGATACATATAATGGTATTTACAGCACTTGTTTACAAACATAAGAAAAGTTTAATATAATATATGAAAACGTATGACATACTGTATGAAAAAAAAAATTTATAACATAACATGTTTACCGGCATAACATTTTTGACAAGATATCTTTCTTATGTACAAACTAGTTTGTTGAGGAAAGTCTTTAAAATGTAAAGTTCCTTTTGGCCAATAAAGTTTTTAAATGTCTTGAAAAATAACAATGAACAATGTCGTTGACAATGAATAATTGTTGTAAAAAGTCTGATCTTGGTTATTGAGTCCATATAGAATATGTATAACAATAATTATAACACTGTAATTTTAACAGTACATTGTAAAAAATGTTTTGTAAATTGTAAACAAACTTTTCTTTTCACAAAATCTGTGTTTTTCTTTGTGTATCTTTTTAATAATGCAAAGATATTTTAATCAAACATAAAGTATATGAAAAACAATTATATCATAGTACATTTTTAACAATTTCTAGAAACTTTATTTACATACTAACACAAATAATTTTTTCATAAATATAACATTTAACAGACACATAAAACTATTTAATAAATACAATAGTGTTTAATACACTCTAATAATACTACTACTAATATTAAGAATACCAGTACTACTAGGTCTTTTCTTTTTACAAACTATTTACATAAAACCAACTTAATCACTTTATTTAATAATTAATTGTTTTAAAATACCACATTGGCATCAACAAAGAGCTTGGTCAGCCATTGGCAAGCCAACAAAAAAAATTGTTTTTGTGGGTAACTTGACCCCTGAACTTGTGAGAAGTCAAGTCTTTCCAAAAAGGTGAGTTGGGATAAAGGTGGTAATTGGTGAATTTTGACAGAGGGCAAAAACAAATCATTTTTCCCGCACTCTCTGATCACTTTATAGTGGTGAAGATCAGAAGATCACGAGAATGATAAATAAATAAATAAAAAATACTTGGGGCATGGAGTTGATCCCTAACTAAAATTATTCATGACTTAATTTGAATTTTTGAGGGTTATTATAGTATCTTAACTTAGATGAATGAACAATTTCTGACTTTCTTTTAAAATGGGGACTGGGTTTGTCTATTTCAAAATTAACTTCAGATATTTGTTTTAAGATTGTGTAAGGGCCTGAATAAGGTGGACTTAACTTACGTGTGTTGGGATATTGGAATTCTTCATAAATAATTTCATCACCAACTTTAAATTTAACAGGGAGAAATCGAGCATCAAATCGGATTTTGTTTTTTTTATGATATTGTATTGTTTTTTCTTTTGCTATTTTTCTAGCTTCATCAACTGAAGGATAGTAACTATTGTTTACCAATAATGGATCATATGGTAATTCTCCTAATAATAAATAACTAGGTGGGAATTGAGTTACAGAATGAGGTGTTAAGTTATATTGATGTAAAACTTCATCAATTAATTTAGTCCAGGGAATTTTATTTGAAGAAGAGTTAACCTTACGTTTTAAACGCGTAACAATAGTCTGATTGAGGCGCTCGACTTTCCCGTTGCATCCGGGATGATGGCTACTAGTTAAAAAATGTTTTGTATCATAATTTCGAAGGAATTTTTTGAAACGGGATGCCGTGAATGCTGCATTCCTATCTGTTAACAATTTTTTAGGTACTTGAATTTGAAAAAGTTGTTTTAAAAAGTTTGTATAAGTTTCAGTGGTAACGCTTTTTGATGGAAATCCCCACACATAACGGGTTGCATGGTCCACGACCAAATGCAAATATTTTTTTGTAGAATTATAGTAGTTAAACCCACCAACAGTGTCCAAAGACAAACATTCAAAAGGTTTATCTCTTGGCGGTACTTCCTGCAATGAACCAAACCGTTTTTGTCTGCATTTTTTATTTATTTGACAGATATGACAATGTTTTACAAAATTTTCAATATCTTTATTAATATTAGGCCAATAATACTGTGGTGTAATTAAATTTATCATTTTATAAATTCCTGGGTGTCCAAATTGAGTGTGGGTTTTCTGTAGGAGGCGTAATCTTAATGACATCGGGACTATTACCTTATACAAACCTTTCTTTTTAATTACAATTACATCTTCAATTTCAAGAATTTTTTTAATGTTAATACCTATGTTTTCTTTTTTCTGGTTTTCTTTAATTTCATTTAAATCTAGGAGGTGTACATGGTGTGACACATTTTCCAAAACAGGCAATCTAGATAGCATATCAGCTTCAATATTTGTTGATCCTTTTTGATATTTAATTTCATAGTCAAACATACTAAGTTTAAGGGACCAGCGGAATAATCTTCCTCTTAAATTTTAACATTTTTTAACCAAGTGAGAGACGCATGATCCGTATGTATGACAAACTTTTGACCGTGTAAATAATGATAAAAGGTATCTAAGGCATCAATAATTGCTAAACATTCTAATTCTGTAATTGCATAATTTTTTTCATAATCTCGTAAATTTCTTGAACGATATGCCACTGGGTGTAAAGTACCATTCACATCTGCCTGTTTAACAACACATCCCACACCATGACTCGAGGCATCAACAAATAACTGACAGGGAGTTCTGGGATCATAAAGTCTTAAAATAGGTTTACTTATAAGAGCATTTTTTAATTTTTGGAAGGATTTTTCACATTTCTGGTCCCACACATAGGGGACATTTTTCTTTAATAAATTATTTAAAGGAGCTCTTGTTTCGGCATATTTTGGAATAAATCTAGCATAAACGTTAACTGATCCCAAAACTCTCTGTAATTCCTTCACATTTTTTGGCGGTTTCAAATTTTTTATTACTTCAATGTTTGGATTATCAGGGGTAATTAGGAAATTAGTTATTTCGTATCCTAAAAAGTTAATTTTTGTTTTGGCAAAATTGCATTTTGATAGTTTTAATTTTAAGTTTTCTTTAACACATATATCAAAAAGTTGCTGTAGGTGTTGGAAGTGTTCATCTTCTGACTCTGAAAATACAATTATATCATCAAAATAATTACAGGCAAAGTCTATTTTGTATTTATTTAGAATCCTTCTAATGGTTCGATTGAAGATAGCAGGGGCATTTTTAAGGCCAAAGGGAAGGTATTTCCACTCATATAATCCGAAAGTTGTAGCAAAAGCCAATTTTTCAGTATCTTTTGGGTGGATAGGAATAGGTGGGTGGATCCACTTGCCAAGTCAAGAGTGGAAAAAATTTTTGCTTTAGCTAGTTTATCTAACAAAGTATCTATTCTGGGAAGTGGTTCAGCATCTGTTTTAGTGATCGAATTGAGTTTACGGAAGTCAATACATAATCGCGTCTTTTTGCCTTCTTCCCGTTTATACACCAAAGTTACAGGTGCGGAATAAGGCGAACAACTTTCTTTTATAATACCGGCCTGTAATAAATTTTGAACTTGGGTTTTATTTTCTTCTTCTTCCTTAGGGGAAGTTCTATATGCTCTGAGAGAAATAGGTAAATCTGAAGTTAAACGAATCCTTTGTGGTTCCATATGAATTCTTCCAACATCATATTTAGATTTTGCAAAAATTTGGACATATTTTGATAATAAAGTAGGAAGTTTTCCTTTTCTAGCAGACTGAGGATTTACGTGGTTCTCAGTGGCTTGAGTGTACTTGAACTCCCTTACTCTATTGTTTGTTGGAATATTAAAATTTTTCTTTTGACTATTGGTATTTTCACCTTCAGAAGTTATATGTAAAGTTTGTGTACATTTAGATATATTTTTTTAACAATGGGAGAATGGTATTATTTTGTTTTACCAGCTTTTTAGCACAATCAATAGTCAATTGAAACAGACAACAATGTGATAAGCTAAGGAGAGCATAAGGTAAGTTATTATCTAATATAAACATTTCTATATTTTTTGTAATATTACCAATTTGTAATTTAAAGTAACATTTTTCTCGAATTGTCAACATCCCCTGTGTTCGAATGACGTGTAATGGTGAGACCTTTTTTGTTTGAAGTTTAAATTTATGGACAAAATGTTGAGGAATAATGCTTAAGCTGCTGCCCGTATCGAAGATTTTTTTCACTATGGATGAAATTTGCTGTCCTTTGCGACGACAGTGACGTAATATATCATATGAGATTATCCTTTTTTCATTTGAATAAATAATGAGGATTTTCTTTTCTTTTTTTTTTAAATCTCAGCAATGAAATGTAATTATTCATGAAAATTATTAAATTTAAATATACTAAATATACTTATCGCAAATTCATGAAAATCGTCGCTAGTTTCTTTGTTGAAGAGATACGATAACTAAATACCCCAAATGTTTCTTTTACTTCACCGAATCCGATTCTGACACAGTAAACGTTGCTAAGAAACGCAACAATGTTACGACATGTCTTTATATAGAAGAATAGACTTAGAAAAAAAAAAGTTACATCACCCTAAATTAAATTAATTTATATTTTACTCAGAACTCTATTGTACTTTCTAAGAAATAGACAGAGCTTCGGTCTCTTTCTTTCTTTCTGTTTTTTTTTTTTTTCTCTCTACTACGGATAAAATTTGCCTTCCTTTGTGATGACAGTGACGAAACAAATCCTGGGAAATTTTCCATTTTTATTCGAATAATGAATTTCTTTTATATATATATAATTTCAGTAATAAAATGCAATTTAAATTTAATTATTTATGAAAATTATTAAATTTTAATATACTAGTACAGTGGACTAGTAAATTAAATATACTTGTAAAAGTGACCACCTTGGTAAAGTGACCATTTTCCAATTTTAAAGAGACTTTATAAAGTGACCACCTGTGTATAGTAACCATTTTAGCCGGTCCCTAGGGTGGTCACTTTAGACAGGTTCCACTGTATTTTAAATAGACTTATCCCAAAGTCTCTCTCTCTCTCTCTCTTTTTTATAATTGATTTTTAAAATTGTATTTAATATATATATATATATTGCAGTAGTACTTCAGTTGTAATGTTTGAGCATTTCAGTATGTTGGTTTGGTTAGATAATTAGCGGAACTGTCAACGTTCTTCTCACTCTCGACCCTGTTGTAATGTTGAGCAGATAATCCCTTCTGGGGGATTTAAGCTGTCAGTACTTGATAGATAATTTTTTACGGAATAGGGAACTCGCGCGCGGTTTGTCATTGGTGGAATTTACTATCAATTCTGATATTTTGACCAATCCTCACATCTTGTTCTGAACCACTTTTGTAGAGGTCGGCCATCTTGAATTGAAAAGCGAAGAATGTGGAGAGCCGCCTTAACAGAAGGAAATGGAAAAAATCGTTTATGATTTCTATCGCCGCCTTGCATCTCCAATTCTTAATATATACGTTAAACCTGGATGGAAAAAACTTCTAACATTTTTACTATTAAACTTTAAAAACTTCTATTAGATGAGACATTTTCTGATACATATCCCACTAATTTTTTACTGTCGGTTCCGGAAACATTGCGGTATTAACAGAAGGAACTGAGTAAGAAAACCCCTTATTCTTTCTGTCAAACAGTTGTAAATTTTACTTCTGCTTTATTCTGCAACATCTATGGAAAGGTACTCAACTTTTCCACCAAATTTGTTTCTGTGAGTTCCGGAAACCATGCGGTGGTAACGGAAGGAACTGGCGAAAATTTTACATGATTTCTATTGCATTCTTGTACCCTTTTTTCTGCAATCATTTAAGACAAATTGGAAGAGAAAGTTTTCTAATATTTTTCATACAAATCTTATACGCCAGTTCTGGAAACCCTGCGGTGTTAACAGAAAGAACTGAAAAAAAAAAAAAAAAAAAAAAAAAAAAAAAACTTTTTGTAATTTCTAAAAAAAGAAGTTCTCGTAGATTAAAAAAAAAAAAAAAAAAAAATATTTTTATGTATATAATTTTTCGACTATTTTTTTTATCAGTCTGGGAAACCATGCGTTGATAATAATCGAAGTATATGGCAAAAAATTGTTTCCATTTCTATCAGTTATCTTATTTCTATGAGACATTTTTCACAAATTCTTTCCTCTGAGTTTATTCCGGTCAGTTTTGAAAGCCTTGTGGTGTCAAAGAAAGGAACTGACAAAAAGCTTTTACCATTACTTTTAGACTTTTACTTTACTGTCTTCAACTTATAATTTTAACAGAAAAATCTGTACCAAATTTTTAAAATGTTTGTCAATTCCGAAAAATGTGCGATGTAAATGGAAGGAAGTGGGAAGAAATCTTTCATAATTTCTATCACAGTCTTACATCATTTTTGCTGCTATCGTATACGACAAATCTGAATAGAACTTTTTTTTTTCCTATTAAACTTAAAAAAAAATTTCATCTATTAGATAGAAATCCGTCCGGAAACCATGTGGTGTTAACGGAAGGAACTGGAAAAAATTTTTCCCGATTTCTATTGCAGTCTTGCATATTTTATTCTGTTACCATTTACGTCAAATTGGGAGAGAAATTTTTCTGATATTTTTTCAGGCAAATCTTACATACCAGTTTCGGAAACCCTGCGGTGTCTACAGGAAGAGCTGGAAAAAAAAAAAAAAAAAAAAAAAAAAAAAACCTTTAGCATTTCTAATAATTAATTTTATATTTTAGGATTTTCATCTTTACTTCACTGTCTTGAACTTAAATTTTAACAGAATTTTTTGTATAATTTTGAGATAAAATGTTCTTGTGAATTCCAGAAACTATGCAGTGTCATGCAAAGAAGTGGCAAAAAATATTTACTCTTTCTGTTAAACTGTAAATAGTTCTTTTCCATTGAATGGGGATATTTCATATATTTTTCACTAACTTTTTTTTTCTATCGGTTCTGGAAACCTTGCGGTGTTAACGTAAGAACGGACAAATATATTTTAGTATTCCTATCAAACTGTTATAACCCTTTCTTCTGCTGTATTCTACGAGATATTTTGGAGGGGGGGGGGAATCTCACAATTTTCCAATCAAAAATTTTCCGGAAACCATGCGGTGTTAACGGTTGGTTGGTTGGAGTATTTTAAGGCCGATTGACTCCTGATGTGTCCTAGGCCTCCGCGGTGTTAACTGAAAGAACTGGCAAAAAAATCTTTCATGATTTTTATTGGAGTCTTATATTCTGCTATGATGTACGTTAAATTGGAAAAATAAATTTTTCTGATAAAATACAAAAACAATTTTAAAGAATTTCGCACATGGCAGTGTCAGCCACAATGTTGAATGTAATTAACATTTTTTTTTTTTTTTTTTCTGTTTTAGAAAATAAATTTTATTTTGGGTTTGTTTTATTGACTCACTGTGAGTTGGAAAACTCAAATGAGTTTCATTAGACAGATTTTTTTCAATGAATACATTTTCTTAATTTTCAGAAATTTACAGCCGGGAAGTCTACAATGTACAATACCATTACCAATGTACAATACCGTTATTATTATCTTTCATTTTTCGAACATTTCTTGTATCATATGGTTACACAATTTTTTGTAACATAATTGATCTCTTGAATTATTTTTCTGAATTTGTATGTCAACAATACATTCTAATGCTGAAACTTATGGTGAATTCGTTTATTTTATATAAATATAATTATATTTATTTTATACTGTATATTTTTTATTTATTTCTTCTTTTTTCTCCTATAGGTATTGAAGTTTATTCCTTTCTAAAGCGTCTACAGCATTCCTTTCTAAAGCTGAATTTCGCACAAGGTGTGTTCCAGATGGGAAATTAAAAAAATAACCTTTATATTAGTGTACATGTAATTCAGTATTTGTTTTTATTGAAAATGGTGTATTGTCTTAAAGAGAGAACTATTTTTAAATTACCCATCACAATTCCCTTAAACGAAATTGAAGTTGTTGTCGGAACAAGTAATGAGTTACTACGGGGATATGACAAAATGTCTGAAAGACATGCTGCTTTTATCGTATCAGAAGATAATATATTCATTAGAGATTTAGATAGCCAATGCGGCACTTATGTGAATGGATCAAGAGTTGGCTCGACCTGCAAACTTTTAGCCGCTCAAGACATCATCGGTTTCGGAGTGAATACAGAACTATCCAAAAATTGTTTCGTTTGTAATTTAATTCGGGAACCATCTGCAGAGAACAAAAATGGGGAAAATCGTATGGAAATACCTATTGAAAAAGAATCAGAATTTATTGATCTTACAAATGAGGATTATAATATTGATAATATTCCCACCAGTACTATTAAAACTGCTTACTCCAGTGAAAAAACTTCTTGTGTTGGGCAAGGAAATTATCATTCTTTGCATAATAATCAAGAAAACGAATTTTTATCCCATGATGATGATAGGATTCTTAAAAAATGTCTCGCACCTTCTACGTCAAGTGAGCACATTTTTATTTCAAAAAACATTTCGAATGCTGATCATGAGGAATTATCCATTGTAAAACAACTAGGCGTTGATTATCTTATGTGTGATGATCACGAAGCAGGACACTTTGGTCCCGCCGTTTTGGTCCCGCCACTTTGGTCCCGCCATTTTGGTCCTGCCGTTTTGGTCCCGAGGAAATTTTGGTCCCTGGCCATTTTGGTCCCATGACATTTTGGTCCCACCAATTTTTTGCAATTTTTTAAATATATATCAGTTTTTTAATATGATAACATATTTATTGATACGGGAAAATTGAAGTGCTCTTAGAATATCTTTAATTAAGGAATATCTTACACACGAATATATAAATTTTCGCCATTACGATTGCTGCCTAACTATTGAGATTTGGAGAATTTTGTACTAATTATTTTACGAACATTTTATTTATTTATTTTATGCAATTGCACTTTTTTTTTAATTGATATTTTTTTCATTTGATTTCGATTTAAGTTACTTCAATTGTAATTGTAATTTTAATTTACTATCAGTGACAACATTTTGTCATTTTAAAAGTATTGTTAACAATAACAACAGTAGATAAAGTTTGAATTATTTTAAAAATAATAAAATACAGAAAAATTTTGTTTAAAAAAAGGGAAAAAGAAAGAAAGAAAACCTTATGATATTAAATATAATTTGCTTTTAGTGGCAGAATGCTATTTCTTTCAAAGAATTAATTATTGACCTGCTCCCATCATAGATTCTTCTTCATAAGCATAAGCTTGGGATCATTTATGAAGTTCTTGAATTTATATATGAATTTATTCATAAATATATATGTGTGTGTGTGTGAGAGAGAGAGAGAGAGAGATACGTTTCATTCGATTTGATTGTGATTTAATTTTTAACATTAATCTAAGAGGAATTTATTTCAAAATCTGTGTTATATTGATAATAATAATAATAAAATGCATGTTTGTTTGTCCGTGATACTTAATTACGTTAACCGTGTATATATGTGTAAATTACTTTTATTTCAATTACAATGGTTTTATTTAAAAAATGAAAAAAATTAAGCAATCCAATATTTAATTAACTGTGCGCATTGCAAGCATAAATGTTCAGAAAATGTTGATGTACAATTTTTTTTATCTTTTTAGTTTAATATTATGTTTAAAAAAAAAAAAAATCTGTCTGATATGTCTCTATGACTAAAAGCAATGCCCGCATTGAAATCTCTGTAGCACATTGAGATTCGTTTCGTACCTGTTTCTCCCACAGACAATAAAAAGACATTTCACTGTTTTGTTTCAGAGCATTTGAAAAAAAAAAGGGGAGATGGGAGGGACTTTTAATGGACATTTTCTTAAACAATATTATAAGGGGTTATAATGGAATAAAAATGCTTTTCCAATTCTATGTGATATGTAACTATTGTGTTTGACAAATATATCCGGATTGACAGAGAAGAAAAGGACTTAAGTTTAGCAGATCTGTACAAATTATTCCTGAGATCATTATTTAGGTTCCTCGCATCTTCTTTTACTATTAAACTCTAACATTTAGGAGATGCTTCGATAAAGCATTGATTTCCTACAAATTTTGTATTCGAGCACTCTAAATATGAATATGATAATTAAGAGCCGCATTACAGTGTTTTATATTGAAAACCTTGTATTTTATTTAAACTAAAATTTTGCAGACTTAGATAAATTAACAAAGCTTAGATCTGCGCTGATAACTAATACCTTTATGATTCAAAATTTGATCCGAAATAATAAATTTTCTGTTCCATGTGTCCTATAGTTACATAATTTTCAACAAAGGTTGTAGATATTCAACTCTCCAATTGAAAATATTCGTCTAAGTTCTCTTTTGCCCGAGGTTCCCTCATGTACGAGTATTTGCTGTCCTTTTCCTCTGTCGTACAAAGAAAAAATCTAAATCTCAAAATTTTAGACATTTTTTTCAGTTTTATTTGTTACTACAACTTTCTGTTGCAAAATAATAATAACAATAATAATAATAATAATAATAATAATAATTTTCCTACCCCCATGTTTCCAAGTCAAATGACAAAAATTGGAAATATGAAGAAGAATTTCGCTTTTTTCTGTAATACTTTGATTATTCCTGATATCGGGACCAAAATGGCGGGACCAAAGTGGCGGGACCAAAATTTCCACGGGACCAAAGTGGCGGGACCAATTCGGCGGGACCAAAGTGGCGGGACCAAAACGGCGGGACCAAAGTGTCATGTACCCGATGATCATGACAATGCACCTAAGATTTTGATCAATTCTGTTAAAAGTTTAAAACCAGCACACGCCAGCATAAATGATGAAACCGTGGAAAAAAACCTTGAAAATGTGCACGAAAATTATAATGCATTACATTATAATCAAGAAAATGATATTTTACCTCTGGATGATGACAAAATGTTTGAAGAATATTCCACATCCATATCAAGTGAGCAAATTTTTATTCCAGAAAGCAGCCATGAAGTTAATTATGTAAGAATGCCCATCGGAAAAGAACCAGACGTGGTTTATCTTACGGATGATGATTATGATAATACGCCTAAGATTTTGAACAGTTGTGTTAAAAATTTGAAATTAACTTACACCATCATAAAAACTCAAGTCTCGAAAGGAAGCCATTCACTGCAAAGTGATAAAAAAAATGAAATTTTATTTCAAGACAATGATGAGAGATCTGTTAAAAATTACGTTACAAGAGAACATTCTATTTCAAAATGCTCTTTTGGCATGTTGGTGAAAAAATGCTCAGTAGCCTTGATTAAATGCGATTCAGAATGTTTCAAATGGCCTTCTAATGTCAAAAATCCATTTAGAAACCAATCTGAAGAGGACGAAGATCATAAAAAACTTCCCAGAATAAATTCCGATGAAGATGATTTAAGTCTTTCACATGAAGTAAATTCTGTAAAGAAAAAAAGACGTAATGAAAACAAATTTATTAAAAATAGACATATTAGCACAACGAGTTCTAATAGTTCGCAAAACAAATACCGACAAGCATTTTTAAATTCACACAATCCTCTTGTTATTGTAATTTCTTCAAAACGAAAGTCAAATGATGAAAATATTTTCTTGAACCATCGTAAAAAACGTACTAAACGAATCAGTTCTCATTCCTCTGATGATTCTTTCAATTTAAACTCTTATAAAAAGAAAAAATTACATCGGAAACAATCAAAAAATAGAAATCGGCTTTTTAACGATTTTACAATACATCCGGAAAAACGTTCAAACTCCTCTACAAAAAATTTAGAAGAAAACTTCTATTTAAATGTATCACATAGTTTTAAAAATGATGAAATTGCAAGTTCTTACAATCATGAAAGTTATGACACAAAGATTAATGGAAATGAAATCGAGGAAACACCCTTCCAAATATCCAATAGTGTTGCGAATATGAAAACCGTGGAATCTCATTTGACAGAAGACAATTATCCAGGGACTGAAGAAATTACTGATATCTCAGGTGATGATTACTTTGACAATGAAGCGGGGCAAAATTTTATTCCAAATAAAACTCGTAATCCGAAGTATCACCGGAAGATAGTTTTCTGCCAAGTAGAGAAAATTCTTTAGAAGTTGAAGCTGAAGGAAGTGAAGAAATGAATTTTAAACATTCAGATTCACATTCTCAAGTATCATTGCTAGATGATTTTGTGCCCAGTATGAAAGCCTACATTCTGCAGTATCCACTAATGAAAATAGTTCAAATTCTTCTGTTGAAACCTTGAAAACAGTGACATACCAATCTCGAGATGAAGGACAATGTGAAAATAAAAATAAGAATCCTGCTGAAAACCTAGATGCAGACACAAAATCTTTTCAAAAATGTTCTACTGATTATAAGACTAAAGATAAAGATAGTTTTACAAAAAAAACATAAAGAAAATACTAAAAATTGCTTTGAGTCAGATCATGAAGCAAGTAATTCAGATTTACCAAAATTAATAGAAAATAATCTAAAAAGGAAGTTTCTGTTAATGGTTGTCATAGTAATAAGAGTTGTCAACGCTCTGTTGACAGTAAAGATTCAATGGAAAGCAGATCTTCCGTCAAAAGGCTACCTGAAAGATTTAGTTCATATATGGCCTCTTTGTCACAGGACGAGACGTGGAAGCCTATAAAAAGAGATAAAATTTCTGAGAGGGCTAAGAATTATAAAAATATGCTTATTTCTGAGAAAAGTAAGATTCCACCAGTAAATTCTGACAACTATGTAAAAATTGCCGATCTAAATAGAAATAATATTGCTGCAAAAAATGTGGCTCGAAATATTCCTCAAATTAATCGAGTTGATGAAAGCCATTCTTCAGAAAATACAAGTTCTTCTTCTCAAAATTTGAATATTGAAGACTTGGAGGATAATATTTATAATTATTCTTCTGATTCTTTACGCAGAACGTCTATGTCTGCAGAAATTAATAAACTACCTTTTGAATTAAGTTTTGATGGTATGTCGAAATTATTTACGAAATCAAAACCCATCTGGCTACAAGAACAATGTAAAATATTAAAACCACCTCCTCAAATAATAGACGATGTTTTCTCTTTGCCTCTTAATTTTACATCATATGAAACTTATGCGCGTTCGTTTTTTCATTTGCTGCGGCTTGAAATTTGGCAGTACATGTTCGAAGAATCAAAAAAAGCGTGCACTAAAAAGAAAAAGGAAAAAGAATTTAGTTTTAGAATTATTTCATTTATTTACAAAGATAAATGCATAGAACTGAAATGTGAATCTCTTGTAAATGAAATGGGCTCACTTGAACCTCGTAGAGGTATGTGTGACAGTTTTAGATATGCAAGTCAATCCCCATAGAAACTATTCTTCATTTGGACTGATATTTAAACACAAAATTAAGGATCTGAATTTAAAATTGTTG
Organism: Salticus scenicus; assembly: GCA_963930645.1. NCBI lineage: Eukaryota > Metazoa > Arthropoda > Arachnida > Araneae > Salticidae > Salticus > Salticus scenicus. The sequence goes on from OZ005659.1 coordinate 271,693,522, forward strand.
CATCCATGCTGGAGGAATGCATTTAAAAGATGCCAGGCGGTGGACTTTCCGAATGTGGATTAAAGAGAAAAAAGAACTGTCATTGAATTCGGACATTCTGTGGAAAGGTTTCTTCGCAATAAACTGAAACTAGCTTGTGCACTACGATGTTTCAGGAATTCGCCTTTCATGGATGATATTATAAAACCTAAGTCCTCAACATTTCATTTAAGGTGTTCCGAGTTCTCTCCTACTTCTTCTCGTCAGATGGAAATAATTGAAGCCGTGTGTTCTGTGATAAATAAACCATATCCTGAATGTAAAATTACTTTGATTCATGGACCACCTGGAACATATTATAGTGGGAGTTCTCGAAAGTTTGTATGACTCGAATCTTCAAATATTAGTCACAGCACAATCTAACGTTGCCGTTGATGAAATAGGATGCCGTCTCATTGAACTGAATAAAAAGCGTGCCTGCCAATCAAATTTGCTAGGGTCGGAGAAGAAAGATTCTAAAATGTTGCCATATTTCATTGACATAAAAGCTGGAGAATTGCATAAGAAACATGAACAAAAGGAGCTTCAAGAGTTGAGGTTGAAAATATCTGACCTTGAAAAAGAGCCAGATAGTTCAGACAAGAGGGCAGAATTGAATTTTTTAAATGAGAGGCACAAATTTCTGGAAGATTATTCTTCGCTGAAAAATGAACATTATTCAGAGGTAAAATATGAACGTGATGTTCTTAAGGATGTTCTGACGACCTTAAGTGGCTGTAATATCTCATCAATGAAGAGAATATTTTCACCAGCATTTGAATCTGACTTGAAATTTTCCTGTTGTATTGTTGATGAATCTACTCAGTGCGCAAAATTGGAAGTTCTACAACCACTAGCATTAGGTGTCAGTAAACTGGTACTCCTTGGTGATGACAATCAGTTACCAGCTACACATTCTGAATATTCTAAAAAAGTACCTGTTTGATCGATCAATGTTTGAGAGGTTCTGTCAGTATTTCGACAACACTGAACAAACTAGTCCTGTTTTGTCTCTGGTGGAACAATTTCGAATGCACCCGGTCATTTGCGAATTTCCATCGGCATATATTTATAACAAGAAATTACATACTTCAATTGCTATGGACTTTAAGTACAAAGATTTTCCTCTGAATATTATTTTGGACATCGCTTATTCTAACGATCCGGGTTCGGCAGGTATCAAAGACAGTCATCTACTTGTAAACAATGTTTGCAAATTTCTTGAAGAAGTCGTTAATCCTTCGACTACTGTTGGTGTTATCGTACACAACGAACGTCAACGTTACAACTGCAACAAGGGGCTACAATCTCTTAAGTATTTCAGAGATCTAGAAGTGAATACTGTGAATGGATTCCAAGGAAAAGGACATTGTTATTTTGTGCGCTTTTGACTTTAAAACGCATAATCAAATTGAAAGTTTTATAACTTGTAAGCGAAAATTTAATGTCGCTTTGACAAGAGATTAATTAATTATTTGCCTTGAGAGTTCCACTTTGATGCCTATTTCACACTGGAAAAAACTGATTGAGCATAGTCAAAGAAAACATATTTGTTTCAGTTTCACCGTTAACCCTTTGAGTGCTATGGACGCACATATGCGTCCAGCGAAAGTCATTAATATAGACTATGGACGCAAATACGCGCCCGGCAAATACGCTACTTCAGTTATTTTCTAATAACTCATTTCTCCTGTTACGCCGTACAGTTATAATTGTTGCATTGGCGTCCGTATGGACCGCATAGGCCGCGAGTATTCAGCACTCAGAGGGCTACTTCAGTCACCGTCGCCGGAAATCAAAGCCAGTGTTATCCTATAGTAAAATTCGCCCCCTTATAACTTATTAACAAACGCATATTTTTAAATTCCGTTTTCACATTCAGAAAATTCACAACTGTTACACGAGCCATTTGTTTTTAAAAAATGATTATTTTTATTTTTAAGCTGAAATATTCGAATTTTCACTTGATTTTGTTCATTGGTCTTAAGAAATTAACAAATTGCTGTATCGAATAGCTTAAAATAGTCAGCTCTTTCTAAATGATCAAGCTTATTATTAATTCTTAACAAAAAAAATTACGTTTAAATGCGTAGCGTTTACGTTTAAATAAAGCAGTTCCGAAGTATGAAAATTTGCTAAAAATTTTGCATTTTTATGTAAAACCACGCCTCTCATCCCGAACAGCTGGAAGGAAGTAATTACAGGTGATTAATTATCTTCGGTGGGGTAGGACCGTTCAGGTGAACCTCCAGGGGAAACTAGTTTTGTATGGAGCCCCCCCCCCCTCCCCAACGCATACACCTAAACCTTATCTATAAGTAATTTTATGTTTCTTTCAAAACATATACTGTGCAACGAAAATATTGCAACATTGTAGTCCGACTTTTTAGATTTTTGTACAGTGACATAATTTTATATCTATACATTTTTTCCTTCCGTGATATGTGTAATTTTATTGCGTACGTATATGTATGAAAATGAAACAGGGATTTCTATTATAGTATTACATCGGGTCGGGTAATCCGATTTGGTACGGCTCGAATTTGCATTAATTTTTTCACACGCAATATACATGTGTATATATATATATATATATGTGGGTATTATTTTCAGAAGAATTTCTATTGCTTTTTCTTTTTTATGATGAATATGACAACCTTTTAAATGCAGAAATTGGATGACATTTCTAAGTAACATGACTCATGACATGAATTTAATTGCAGTTGTTAATATTTTAAATTTTTTATGAGACAAATTTTCTAGCCAACGAATGTATATTTGTCTCATTATTTTCTTGTATATATTGTCAAAATATTTCGAACAGTATTTAATATATAAGAAATTTTGCGATACGATACACTGAAATTTATAGCTAGATTAGTAATTATTAATATAATTATAATGTTATATTTATATTAAAAATTACTTATTTTATAATAAACAAAACTTCATTATGTTAAATTAGTAACATTTTATCCCTTAAAAGATATGCTCAATAATTAACTGTATTTTATGTACTAAAATTTTAATTTTGTTTCTTATGTAACATAAATTTAATTATACATTATTGCAGGTCTGGTTGTGGGTCTGAAGATGCAAGTTCGTGTTGTGTTTTTGGGTAGATAGTTATTTTACGGTACAAGTTTACCCAACTCTCGCATATTCTAATTCATATACAGCGCAGCTGATACAGTTTTTTGAAAGGAGCCTTCGGCGAATGGCGCCTTTTTTTTTTTTTTTTTTTGGAAGAGATATAACGCATAAATAACCAAAAATTATTATTATTATTATTTTCACTCTACCTGAATCTGATCCCGAAGTACATATGTAACTTTTTCTGTTTGGATTTATTATCATTTATATTATTAGGTTGATTTCTTTAGAAATCGACCTATTGCAATCACTTCGTTTATCTATATATATATGCGTGATTGCCAATCTAAAGGGTAGAAAACGAAGACTAATTTGAAAATATAAAAATTTTACCAAAAAAAATTGAAAAAATTCCTTAATTCCTTTTTGACAACTATGAATCTAAATTACTTGATGAGCTATCTCGTTAGCTATTCTTTGGTTGGTAATTAATTAATTTCAAAATTAATGTGTCCACGGAGCGGACATCACTGACCACGGAGTGGACACTTATAAATATCCAAACCTGAAAGTTATTTTGCAGCTGTATCTTTTCATCCTTATTGTTTTACTTGTGTTTTAGAAAATAATCAACAAATATTTTTACTTTAATTCTTTTGAAAAATGAAAATAACAGGAAAATAATTGTTGGTTCCGCATATTCTTTCTTTCTTTTTTTTTTTTTTTTTTTTTCTTTTTTTTATGTGATTGATCTAATATGTTGAAGACACTTGTATTTTCTTGCTATTTTTCCTGTTAAAACTTCGAAGATTTCTTTAAGTTTCTTCTTTGATTTTGCGCCTTTAAAACTTTCTTTTATTGGCTTTTTTATAACCTCGCCAAAAATAATACATTTCTCAATTTCTTTTGAATTTGCTTCTGTGATAATTTTTTTCACATTTCTCTTAGGTTTTTCAGAATCAGTAGTATAATTTTTTGACTTTACATCCTTAGATCTTTGCACATGCTTTTTGTGTTTTTCAAGCTTCCTAACCAATTTTTTGTTTTCTTCACAAAGCCTTTCACTGTTCTTTTTCGACCTTTTTCTTCCACTTTCTAGTCTGCTAGATGATGATACGGGTGGAGGTCGATTCCCCTGACGTATGATATCTTGACAGAAAAAATGGGTCGTTTCCCCTCACCCTTTTTTAGCAGACACAGGTCGTTTGCCCTGACACCCCCCTTTCCTGTGTCCATTGTCCATGTTTATGGCTGACATGTACTGATAAGCATGGGGGGGATGTGTCCTTCATTCCCTTACAGGTTACATAAATAGTACACACTCTCACACGCACGCGTGCAAAAAGAAAAAATAAATAAAAGAATGTGTAATTAATTATCAGTACAAAAACCCTTGACGGGTTAAAAGTTTGTGACGCAGCTACTTTATCGCTATAAGAATTTGAAATATGGGTCTTAAAAATAATGATATCAAATTTTAAGTGACGCTTTGCTAGTAGTTAAAATATACATAGATTTTCTTATTTGATCATTTGCTTTTTTCTTTTATTTATATTTACAATGCAAACATATTTTTAACTTCAAGATAAGACAAATATATAAAATATACTCTGATGCTTTTTCATTTGCATTTCAATTTCAAAATAACAGTTTTAAAAGGAATGATATCAAAATTCCAGTGACACCTCAATGTCACTTTAAAAGATCTGTTTTTAGATTCCACTAAAATTACCTTTGTTTTGTCTAATAAAGTATATTTACACATTGAAACAGTGCTTTTAATTTTCAAATATATACTGTCAAAAAATCACACTTTCACTGAGTTTGCATTATAAATTGAAATTATTTATTTCAATAAATCGATTTGTCTTTTGCGTCACGCTATCCAAAACGGTAAGTAAAATTTGTGCAAATGTTTTCTTTGTACACATTTTGACTTAGTTGGGTACTACGATACAAAGTAACATTAACATAAATTTTACTCACAGTTTTGGATAGCGTGACGCAAAAGACAAATTGATTTATTGAAATAAATAATTTCAATTTATAATGCAAACTCAGTGAAAGTGTGATTTTTTGACAGTATATATTTGAAAATTAAAAGCACTGTTTCAATGTGTAAATATACTTTATTAGACAAAACAAAGGTAATTTTAGTGGAATCTAAAAACAGATCTTTTAAAGTGACATTGAGGTGTCACTGGAATTTTGATATCATTCCTTTTAAAACTGTTATTTTGAAATTGAAATGCAAATGAAAAAGCATCAGAGTATATTTTATATATTTGTCTTATCTTGAAGTTAAAAATATGTTTGCATTGTAAATATAAATAAAAGAAAAAAGCAAATGATCAAATAAGAAAATCTATGTATATTTTAACTACTAGCAAAGCGTCACTTAAAATTTGATATCATTATTTTTAAGACCCATATTTCAAATTCTTATAGCGATAAAGTAGCTGCGTCACAAACTTTTAACCCGTCAAGGGTTTTTGTACTGATATCATTACTTTTTATAGGTTATTAATCAAAAGATTAAATTAAGTCCTTCCGACTCATAAGAAGTTTAGGTTGATTTATCTTTTCTTATGAAGTTGCCACCATTGTTTTCAAAATGGCAGCTACAATTTATTAATGGACTTGGTAGATTTATTAATGAGGGCTATGTATATATGCAGCTTTAAGCAAATCATTTCAAAAGTTATTGTGATAATTTTCAAGTGGCCACCATTTAGAAACAAAAGGACAGAGTGACTGAGTTGCCCAGTGAACTTATCAAAGACATTTGAATGATATATCAACTGCACAAATTTGATTTGAACTGATTCAATATTACAAAAGTTATTGTAATGAAAAAAATTTAAGTGGCTGCCACTTGGAAACAAAATGGTGGAGCAAGTTGCCTAGCAAACTTATCCATGATATTTGAATTGTAAGTTCCCTCCCCAAATCTGATTTGAACCAGTTTAGTATTCTAAAAGTTATCGTGGTGGCACATTTTCAAGTGGCAGCAACTTGGAAACTAAATGCTAGAACAAAATTCATCTAAGATATTTGTGTGATAAGTTCAATGTCCAACTTCAACTGATTCAGTATTTAAAAAGTTATTCTGATGATAAGTTTAAAAGTGGTAGCCTGATTTGAAATGGCCGTACTTAAGATATCGGTCATTTTGTTAAAAATGGCAGATAAAATTTATTAATAAATACTTGGTTGAGACCCTTGTGTGGTCAATGTAAGCATCAAAATTCAAGCAAATACAGTCTTAACTAACCTTTTTTCAATGTGGATTTGAAATTTTCGTGTAGCCACCACTTGAAAACAAACTGCAAAGCAACGTCGTTAACAAACTCATCTAAGATATTTGTAAGATAAATTTGCTGTATAACTTTGGTTCAACTTTGAGTATTATGTCAAAAATTATCGTAATCACAAAATTTCCATTATATATACAGAAAAACTCAACATTTTTTACATTTATACGACCATTTTTTAATTCATGAAATCAATGAAGGTAGTGAATCAACGAAGGCTTTTCTCGCTTCGCTGGTCACTATATTTAAAGGAAACTCTTTTCTATGTAACTTTACAAAAAAAAAAAATAAAATTTAAAGAAATCATGAAGCACTTTAAAGCCCGCTTTGGTTCCCCGCTGCCTTCGGCAGTGACCCACTCATTCGCTGACTCTCAGGTGACTGTCCCTATTGCCTGTGACGACCGCTTACCAGTGGGCTTCCATTTGAGTGCTTATCAGATGACAGTTTCAAAAAGATTGAAGTAGTCATTTTATATTTGAATCCCAATTACATATGAACAACACTATATGTGGTGCATATAATATTTTCTTTCACGTTATTTTCTATATTTATTTTATTTAATCGATCAACCATAAAATGACAACAATTTCACACATAATGAAATATGTAAACCTGATCAAGGTACAGGCAGCCTTAATGTAACTCCCCTTGGTGACTTTTCAATTTTTATCGTCACTTTAGACAAAAATACATATATAGATGAAGAAAATAATTTAGATTTTAAAACTTTGCATTTCGTCAAAAAACTATTTCGATACTATTTTAAATAGGGAACTGTTTTATAATTATGGTGATTCTATTTCATAATTGTTGATAATAAAGTTACAATTTTATAAGGAGAAAATATTTCAATGTATTCATCCACTGGACCACAAACAGTAAAATGTAAAAAGCAAATTTCTGATTGGCAACACTGCAAACAACAACAGTTTGTTTTGTTACCATTGCTTACTTTGCTTACAAAATTATATTGCATTATTTAAAAATGTTTTTTTTTTTTTTTCTTTTTTTTTTTTTGTCTGGTAAAATCTTGGATTAATCTACATTTACATACATTATATTTCAGGTAGGAATTAGTATTTTAATAGTTTTATTTTACTTTTTATACACATTGTCCATTGTGAAGCACGTGTAAACTTTGTACATTTAGCTTCTCAGTTTTTTTCAGCTTTTTTATGTTTCTGATGCATATTTGTTCTTTTTTTATACACTGAAGATTAAAATAAATATTTATTACTTTTATTAAAATATGTATACCATGAATCATAAAATAATTCATGACAAAAAAAAAATAATAATAATAATAATAATAATAATAAAAACATTAGCAGAATTTTCTGACTATCTATCTGCAAAAAAATAAAATTTATCTTCAAATAGTGAAGAAGGAAGGCACTCCCTCTCAGGCCTAGCACCGTGTAGTCAGTCAGCCTTAATCCCAAACACAAACACACTCAAACCATGACAGCCGAACCAAGTCTGGTATCACTAGGAATAATTGCAATTCCTAAAATTAATTTGTAGATGCAAATTTTACATAAATTAAGACTATAGAATATAGTAATCTAGAGCAGGGTGCGAAATTTCCGCTCACCAACTCGAGTGGAATTTTTACTGTGGCGAGTAAAAATTTGGTCAAGTTATAGATAGAATTCTTACACAATACGGTGACAGAAAACATTCTTTTTATAGATTTAAATAAGACAAAATCTTGTGATCTTATAACCTCTCCTTTCTCTCTTCTCGGAGTGTTGAGTCTGTGTGTGCGCTGTCTGACGATCGCCCCAGCCTAGGAAAGGAAAAATGCTTAGTACATGCATAAAAGTTTTAATCTCTTCATCAGTTTCGTTTCTCTCACTTTGATTTCTCCAAGCTGAGTGAGAACAGACGAGCAGAGAAGAGAGCCTCTTTGCCCGTCGCCCTCTATCCGAGAGAAGAGAAACACGAAAGTTTGCCTATGCGATATTGGTGCATGAAAATGAGCTCGAGCCCTTTTAAAGATACTGCTTATTTTTATTTTGTTGAATAATTACCAAAAAGTAGTTCACATTCTCCAGTTTTTCATTGAAACGTCAAGGATTTGCGCTTGTAATGATTTGTAAGCAACGATTATATCAAAAAAGTTATTCTGAAATGGTTATTTCAAATGACAATAATGAACAAACTATACACACCGACATTCCGTCTGATTACAAAAATAAAATGGACACATTTCTGATGAAAAAAGTTAAATAAATACCGTATATTTCCGTGTATAAGCCGAGAATTTTTGGAAATTTTTCGGAAGCTGAAGTCGGGGGTCAGCTTATATATAAGAGTACACATTTTTAGGAAAAAACGTACATTAGAAACAATGATTGAATACATAGATTTTAAGCTTAAAAACTAATATAAAGTAAAATAGTGATATTAAACCTTATTTTTAAATAATTATCACATATAAAACTTTTAAATTAGCAATTTTAAATTTATTTCAAGAAACGCTCAATGTAGTCACGTGTGTTACATTTATTTTTTTTTGACCTGCCGGTAACTGACATCATTGGCAGATTGCACGAACGGAGTAACTACTCTGTCTGATTCAGAAATAGTATAAGAAAAACTTGAAAAAACAGGACTCCTGATCATATTTTTAATTTATACAATTAAATCATATCTGTTTAAAATGTTTCAAGGCTTACACTAGCAAAAGAAGTGGCAAATCTTTGTTTTTTTCATATAGAAGTTTTTTTTTTTTAAGATTGCCTTGAGGTACTGATAAAAATACTCAAAAGTAGAAGATATACAAAATAATTTAGATATGTCATTAAAAAAAAAAAAAAAGATGCAATCGGTCTTTTAACGGCTTATTTATGTAAACATCCAGCGGCTGCATCATCGACGTTAGGGTTAGACCTCCCGGTATTACGGCAAGGCAACCATCGTTTTCAGCTGCTGGGACTTGTGTGTGCGAGTGCGTCTGTGCTAGCCTCCCTCCTGATAGGGTTGCCAGAGTTAAAATTATCGTCATTGGTGAACACACTGCGATCATTTTACGTCATAGCTAAGCAAAGTAAGGAATTCTATTGGATAAGCATGCATTTCGTGCAATTTCATTGGACAGATTATCCTGAAAGTTGTATAGATTGGCAATATACTCGAACTTTAAAAGAGTATTTTTTCAATTCGGCTTGTACACAGGTTGGCAATTTTGGGCAAATTTCTGCAGGGAAAAACATACTCTTGGCTTATATTCGGAAATATACGGTAAATAGGTAAATAAGGAAGCTTAACATTTCAAATAAAAAGATTTCAGGGGGTCGATCCAGGTTTTAATTTTTGGGTCCCTTTTTTGTGAAAAACAAAATATTTTTGTGAAATTTTTATTTGTTTTTGTGAAATGTAAAATATTTTTGTTAAAAAGTAAAATATTGTGTAAAATCTTCCGTTTTTACAATCACTTTATGTAATGTTTAATATCAATTTAATAGAGTTTCGTTGAGACAAATTAAGGCATTAATTAAAAATAATACTGAAAATATGAAAACATTTAATAAAAGGATCATTTTTATAAAACAAAATCTTGTGAAGGGACTCATTTTATAAATTTGAATTTTGTGAAGGGTCCCTTTTCATGGATTTGAATTTTGTGAAGGGTCTCTTTTTACTATGTGGAATTCTGTGAAGGGGCCGCAAAAGGGACCCAAATTTTGCCTGGATCGACCCCTGGATTTTCACAGAATATTGTTTGACAGAGTTTTTTTTCTTCTTTTTTTCTTTAATGAATCTTTGCATTTTATGTTATTAGATATTTTCATCTTTTTCAAATCTCAAATACAATACACTATAATGATTTTTAATTATAGATGATTATGAGACATGATGATATACGACACACTTTTAATATACCGTAAAATTCCAATAGTAACCCCCCTCCCGATTATAACCCCCCCTCCCTTACCTTTGACGTAAAGGTAGAAATTAAGAAATTTGGTTGGTGGCCACTGGCCTTCATTTTTTTAGTGGCCACTTTTAAAAAGTTACTTGGCCACTCGCTGATAAAAGTAAAAGTAAAATAAAATTTTCTTTTCTTTAATTTTTTCAATGTTCAGTCTCGACAAATCATTAAGAAAATAATTAAGGTAGTCAACTTTTTGAAACTCATCCACAATAATACATTTCTGATAAATTTTAATAAATGAAATAGAAATAGATTTACATAATTTATACTATGAATGTAAGAAAATACTATTCATTACAAAATTCATATGTTTAAAATGCTCTTTTGGTTATATTATTTTATAACAGAAAAATTCTGATTATATTGCCCCTTCACTATCCTGAATGGTGTCGATTTTCTACTTAAAAAAAAAAAAAAAAACATTTTTGATTCATGAAAATATGTATTTGTAAATAAAAAAAAATATTTTTTTAATAATACTTTTTTATTTTGCAAGTTTCTTTTTCCTTTTTTTTTTTCTTGTTACAAATGAATTATAAATTAATTTTTCTTTAATTAATAATGAATTTTTAATAATTTGCAATTATAATCCCCCTCTCTAACTGAATTTAGAGAGTGTGGCTGTAGTCGAGATTTCACAATGAAATTGTAGCTGTCACTTTTTAAAAAGTTGATTTTGACAAATTTTAAAATTAGTAGCACTAATTCATCTTAAGGATAAACAAGATCTTAAGCTCAATCATTAAATGATAATTCAATAGAAAAAAAAAAAGAAATCAATTTTAAGATATTATCAAATTTGTAATTTAATGGTCTGTAGTATGTAGTACATCAGTGTAACTCAGATTAGGCATAACAAATTACATATAATGCGTCAAATGACGTTTTTAATTTTTCTGCGAACGTAATACAATCAGAGTTTCAGCCGATTGATTATCTCACGAGCTTCCTTTTCGTCTCTTTCTCCCGAAAGTTGGCTGAAACTCTCATTTTGACATTTTTTTAAAATTAAAATCTAATACTTTTATAGAAAAATGGAAAAAAGCCATACTTTTTTTAGTATATGAATAAGACTACCTGCCAATTTCCAGTGTTTACTGTTAAAATTGACTTCCGAAAATGTCTGTAAGTGGTGATGTTAGATTTGAGAAAGCCTGAATTCGAGGCGCACGGCGCGTTTACTGTGAAAACGCCGCCGCACGATCCAAGTTTGCATTGGAATGGGGTATTCTGTAAAGAATGGGTAGAAGAATTTTAAGTGTTTACTATTAAAATTGACTTCCGAAATATGTTTGCAAGTGGCGAGGTTAGATTTTAGAACAGCCTGAATTCTTTGCGAGGCGCGTTTACCACGAAAAAGCCGCCGTGCGATCCAAGTTTGCCTTGGAATGGGGTATATTTTATAAAGAATGGGTAGAAGAGAAGTGGCCACTGCAGTGGCAACCAAAGGCAATTTCTTTAGTCGCCACTTTTAAAAATCTAGTCGCCATGTGACGAGTGACGACCGCTAATTTCTAGCTTTACTTTGGCAGCTAAGTTCGCCACTCTTTCGTTATTCCCATGAGCGTTGCAAACATACTTTTTTTAAATTCTGAAGTCTTATATGTTTATTTAGAAACTTTAATTTGCATATAACGTATCCAAGTGTTATTTTTACTCATCTTTTTAAAGTAAAATAACTCCAAATAAAAAAAATGTGGTGTTGTTTACATTCTTTAAACTCCAAAACGTTAACTGCTAAATCAAAATATTCACTGTACTTTATTTGCTAATGCAAATGTAAACAAACATGCAGCTTTAGCATAAAGCAATTTGTTATGTTTATATTTTCAAAATCAGAATGAGGAACAGCTATACGATAAAATAAGCCACCCATTACTGTTGCCAATGTACAGCTTACCAGATGAGTCGATAGTGCGAACTGATACTCAGAATCATTACAAAACATCAAAAATACATTTTAAGAAAATAAATTATTTCACTCGTGTTTGTTTTGAAAGTCACTGAAATAAATGAATCTGAAAATGCATGAAAATCAGGGGTCGAAATTAGAATCAGTAAGTTGGGAGCCAAAAGACAACTAATATTATTTTCTTAGTTGCAATTATGTTGTACTAAGGTGCCATTTCGAAATTGTCATTTACACATAGAAACATGTGCATAAACATTATACATAAACAGAAATTAATCAAAATACTGATACCTTATCTAGTTAGTTTTTTCCATTTTAAAAATGTGTTAGAGCAAATATTTTTACAAGAAAGCTAGGAATTTAATTCTACTACTTCGTTGCTAGTGCCTTTATTTTCATCACACATTATAACTGCACACTGAAGGGGGAAAAAGAATGTTAGGCGTCAAAGTGATGATTAAGTATAAAATTATGGTCATCAAAATGAAATATTTATTTGCAAAATACAACTAACTACCACTAATTTCAAGCCCTGATGAAAATCTGTGCTGCAGCGGTCAGTATTCTAATATAAAAACTAAAAAATAACATCACTGGATACCCCTAATTCATAGCACACAAATCAGAAAATGCATAAAAATCTGTACCGGAGCGGTTAGTATCCCAGTATTAAAACCAAAAAAACATCACTGGATATCCTTAAATTGATCGGACAAGGATCGGAAAATGCATGAAAATCTGTACTATATCACTACCATGAACAATTTTTTTCCCTAAATAATTCCATTAATTTAATAATAATAAAATACACTCAAAAATTAATTTTTAAATTTCAAAAATGCATTTAAAAAAATCATTCACCTCGGTTGCATAACAATAAACATATGAGTGGCTGACGCATGAAGAAAAACAAAATTCCGAGACAGTTAAACGAAGTTCCGATACAAAAAGGTTACTATTAAAAAGTGTTGATGTACTCAGTATGCTCATTGCTCAGTAAAATCAATGAATAAATCAAAAATTAGTTACCATAGTTATAATAAAATTCTTAATTTAGTTTTAAGAAAATGACTTTCCAATTCAAAATTTATAGGAAGAGATTTAAGAAAAAATACCGTAAGATTATGTAATGGAATATTATCCATCTAAATACTTTATATATTTCCCAAAGGCAGAAACACTGCGACACGGCGACATAGTCGCGGACACAGAAAAACGGCTTGCGGATAGTTTTTGTCTGCACTGAGAAAAAAAATTTGTCTGTAACTTTTGGATAACTATTCACTTATAAAAATTTCTGTATCAAAACTAAAACTAATACTTGTATTATTTATAATTATTTATATTGTGTTGTGTGGAACATTGCTATAAAATATTTAATTGAATGAGATAAATTGAATGAATACAATTGTTTATATTATATCGTTTTGTAGTAAAATTGTATTTGTGTATTGTTGCACAAGATCAGCACTGATGTTAAGCCCCTCCCCCCCCCCCCCGTCCCCATCAGCTTTCAGGCTTTTTGAGTGTAAGCCATTTTCACCCCTGATTACAAGCAAATTTTGCAGACAGATTATGAAATCTTAAAAGCCTGTTGCAGACAGCTTCAAAACTTTCTGCCACTGGGATATATTTTAACGAAGTGGCTAATCGGACCGTCGTTGCGATTAGTGTACAGGCTATTTGGACCATCTTTTCCAAGGAGAATAAATTAGCACTGATAAAAGAGTAAAATTTAGAAATAATATAATGTGTCTCGTCCCCGTGCATGAAAAATTATCTTGTTTACTTTTTTTTGAGTGCGGGAGTAGGGTAGAGATTAATTATTTTCACAGAGATTTTGTACTCTAAATGAGGCTAAAATTATTCATAAAAGGACAATAACTCAAAATTAATTTTTATAAAGCAAAAATGAAAATAATAAAGACTTCGAAAATTGAATAATAAAAACAAAAAAAATGCAACATGAAAACAGACCTTAGTAAATGAGTATTTTCAATCTTTGAAAAAAATCTTCGCAATATGTTTGTTTAAGAATATGTATAAATAAATCTTCATATTCAACTACATTGATGTTATTTGTTTTTTTATTTCTTTTCTGTCTTTCCTCTTTTTTTTTTTTTTTTTTTTTTTTTTTTAACAATTAAACCGTTCCAATATAATTCAATGCAAACTAAACTCAATTTTCTATACAAATATATGTATGATTTTTCTGAAAATAACTTTTGTACTTATTTATTAATGTTGACAGCAATGTTGAAATAAACATGGATTGTAGATCAATCGCATTATACACTTTTAAAATGTTAAAAATTTGAATTTGCAGTTGAAACAAGCAAAATAATTAGTATAGGGTTCCCACTAAATTTCAAAAAAAAAAAATTCCCTGACTTTTCCAGGTCTATTTTTAGAAAATTCCAGTCACAAAATTTGGTTTGTGACATAAAAGATAGCTCACGGTATAAAGCAAAACATAGCTCGCAACATAAAAGACAACATAGTAACGTGACTTGTGATATAAATTGAATGTTTAAAATGCATTTTCCAGGTTTATATCGTCATTTTCCCAGGTTTTTGAGCAATATTTAGATTCAGAAAATTCCACTAATGTTTTATTACTATTATTTTTATCATACTGAAAAACAAAACAAACAAACAAAAAAAAAAAAAAACTGAGAAGCTAAATGTACGAAGTTTATACAAGTTTCATAATGGACAATAAAACTATTAAAATACTAATTCTTACCTGAAATATAATTTAATTAAAATCCAAATGTAATTGTTATCCAACAGACTGTTTTACGACACCACGGAGTATTATAAGACGCTTTCATGACGCTAAGATAACAAAACATAACAAACGTGTTGTTAGTAGTGTTGCCAATCAGAAATTTGCTTTTTACATTAACTGTTTGTGGCCCAGCGAATGAATACATAGAAATATTTTCTCCTTAAAAAATTGTAACTTTATCATCAACAATTATGAAATAGAATCACCATAATTATAAAATAGTTCCCTATTTAAAATATTATCAAAATAGTTTTTTGACGAAATGCGAAATTTTAAAATCTTAAATATTTCCTTTATAACAAAAAATATATATATTTAAGTGAAATTTTATTTCGTATATATGCAATAAATATTTAAAAGAAACAATAAAGTTTCTTTCTTGCATTAAAAAACAAAATCTTAATTTTTTATTGACTGCATTCAGATTGAACCAACCAACCAACTACAAGACCAAACCGAATAACACCTGTTCAGAATTCTGAGAATTATCAATAGAAATCTTTGCATCGCGTAGTAAAAATAGTTCGATTTTTAAACTGAGTTATAAAAAAAACAAGAGTTTTCCTAGGGAAAAGGGAGATGTCAGGCACATCAGATAAAAGCGATTAATATCATATATAAATTAAACTAAATTCGCTCGAGCCATATTCGAGAAAAAAATCTTACACATTAGGCCGCCCATTTATAGCTTAAATGAGCCAATTCATATCTCGAAATATACTGCACGCAGAAATGTAGCGATTTCAGGGTAGGATCAGACAGAAGGTGAAAGACTATTTTGAAATTATCAGAACATAACCTCCCATATTTCCTGAGATATTAAGTGTCGGCTTTCAGCGGTCTCTTTGATCTTTAAATTCCTGTATATATAAGTGTCGCAGTTTCGTTCGTTTTTCCGTTTCCGCTGAGTGTCGTGGCGTTCGTTTGTTTTTGCGCTTGCGTCACTTGAGACTCTGCCGAGTCTCTTGATTTATACGTGTATGTGCTGTACTTTTATTTTTATTTATCTATTTTCATTTACCAAAAATTCAAGTACTGATTTATCAGGTCATGGTATTAGAATATAAATTTATTATTTTTGTATTAACAATATTAATAAGATATTTTGTAAAGATTTTGTAAGGAATACAATGGGAATATTTGATTTTCTTATTTTTAAGTTTTAAAATAAAATTTTTGTTTGTAATAATTTGCGATAAATATTTGAAAACTGGGTTCAAGAGAAAAAAATCTTTCAAATGTGTTACTTTCTTTCTTTTTGTTTTTTAATTATCACTATAAATAATTACTTATAACCAACTAGTGGTGAAAGAAGGGAGAAACTTTGAATAAATATATATATATATATATATATATATATATATATATAATTTATATTACTGTGATCAAACATAAGGAAAGAAGGCTTGAATTAATCAATAAACAGTTACTTATAGAAATATAGCCTTTTACACGGCAGAAGATATTCAAAAAGTTAATGAGTTGTATCTGCTATATTTACCGATGAGTTATGTGTAACAAATATAAACAAACTATAACAGAAAAAAAAAATAATAATAATTACTAGAAGAAGAATATGGAGCAGAATCCACCACAGACAATTGGAGACCTTAGTAGGTATTACCTTATTGTAGTTAAAATGAAGATAATAATTACTGTAAATTTAAAAAATAATAATAATAAACAAGTGAAAATTAAAACTTAACGAGATATCTTTGAAAAATGTAATTAAGTAACATAGTAATTTTATGATCGTAATGTAGAAAAGTTTTTTGTTTTTGTTTAAATGAGATTAGAGACAATTATAGGATATCAACAATTGTGTTAGATAACATTTCAATATTATGTTATTGAAAGACACTCGTTAAAATGAATTTTAGTTTGATTAATACATTTAACTATTATCTTAAGTACCTTCATCAATAACTTTACTTTTTAAAAAATACAATTATTGTGATGATAATTTAAACTTGTTATGTATTAATTACAGTTATAACCCTCATATTAAAGCTAAAATAGCTATTTAAATCCTTAAATGTTATATAGTAATGTTAATAATTTGTAATAAAATTGTTACAATATACTTCAATCGAAATAACTTTGCAGTATGAAATGCATAGAATCAAAAATAAAGAAATAATTGAAGTATACAGTATTTGTTTTTACTTTCTTCTATCTTCAATAGAAGAAAGTATTGGATTCGTAAAAATTTTCGATTTCGGGTTTTTGATGGATTTACATGTTTTGAGAGATGTAGAACACGATTTTACCATTTTTAGAAAATGTCTGTCTGTCTGTCTGTGTGTGTGTGTGTGACAAAATTTTGTGGCAACTGTATCTCTGGAACCACTGCAAAGAATTTCATACAAATTGGTATGTAGTTGCACCTTGACATAAATTAGTGCCTATCAACTTTTGGTAAAAATCGTCTTACAGGTTGAGTTGCCATCCCGCTTTTTCTAAATTTTTAACAGGGTGATATAGGGCAAAAATTTTCAAGATGGGTATCTTTCGAAAGATCTCGTCAGTACCTTTAAAACGAATGGTTGAACTATAAATCTGTGATAATTTAAAACAAAGTTATCGATTTTTTTTACTTTTTACGAAAAGAAAACTTAGAAAAAAAAAATCTTTTTTTTTTTTTTTTTTTTTTTTTCTCTCCCCTTAATTTTATCTAACTCCCACGGTTTCCGTGTTCTGACAAACTTAAACTAGTTTTTGCTTTTTCCCCCTAATTTTGTCAAGTCCTACGGTTTCCGTGTCTTGACAATCTTTAACATATTTTTGCATTTTTCCCCTAATTTTGTCGAAGTCCCACGGTTTCCGTGTTTTGACAAACTTTGACAAAATTTTGGGTAAAATGTGAAAATTATTCTAAGTTTGTCAAAACACGGAAACCGTGGGACTTTGACAAAATTGGGGGTAAAATGCAAAAATTTGTTTAAGTTTGTCAGAACACGGAAACCGTGGGAGTTTGATAGAATTAAGGGGAGAGGGAAAAAAAAGTGGGACTTTGACAAAATTTTGGGTAAAATGTGAAAATTTGTTGAAGTCCCACTTTTTCCCCCCCTCTCCCCTTAATTCTATCAAACTCCCACGGTTTCTGTGTTCTGACAAACTTAAACTAATTTTTACTTTTTTTCCTCTAATTTTGTCTAAGTCCTACGGTTTCCGTGTTCTGACAAACTTAAACAAATTTTTGCATTTTTTCCCCCAATTTGGTCAAAGTCCCACGGTTTCTGTGTTTTGACAAACTTAGAATAATTTTCACATTTTACCCAAAATTTTGTCAAAGTCCCACTTTTTTTTTTTTTTTTTTTTTAAATTATTGTTACTGAGTGAATTTGTATAGGAAAAGATAGAAGAAAGTCATGTGGTGGCCACAACATACTAGTTTTTTCTTTATCTATATATAATACAGCCGTAGGCGCCTCTGCTTCTTCTTCTAGTTACCATTTATTTATTTATGTTATACTTGTTTCATATTTGTGATGTATGATCTTATGTATCAGGCTCCTTACAAAGCTCATTAACTTTTCAATATATATTGCGTTATATAAAGTTTCATTTCCATGTATTATTGTTTAATGACTAAAGTATGAGTACTATGGATTCATTCATATTTCATTTGGATGCTAAATATATATTTTTAAATTTATAGATAATTTTGGCAACTGTTCATTTGTTTCTCTTGCATTCTACAGTTATATTGCATCATAAATAGGCATATATTTTTTATTGATGGGGGTGCAGGGTGGGGTATGAAAAATTATTTTGTTTTTATTATTTTGCAATGCACTTTTTGTTTACACATCGCCATTTAATACCGTCATTTGTTACAGAGTCTTTATAAAATTTGAAATTACAAAACAAAATTAGTGGTTTACCACGTTTGCTGTAAATTAATTCCATAATAGCATAATTTACAATCTAGCAGCATTAACACAATAAAATATAAATGCTTATAGGAATGAAATCATAAGCTAAGCAAGATTTTAAAACTGTTAACTCCATTCAGTTTTCTATACAAAGTGTCACGTGTTTCTTATAGATAAATAACTCTAATCCCTTTGAGAAGCATGTCTTGAAAAAGAAGTGGAGGGGAAGAGATGGGAAAAGATATGTGGGGGAACTCACCGGCGCAATCGACCTGTAAGGGAAAACCAAATTTCTCTCACCCCCTTTAAATCAGGGGAAACGACCAGGCCCCGATGATACAGATGGTTTTGTTTTCAGAGATGGATTAATTTGTGGTAGTGTGATGTTTATGGCTGCTGAACGAGGTGTCTCAGGAGGTGTATCATCTCTGAGATGTTCTTCAAAGATTATTCTGTTTCTTCAATCTCTCCCTTTGATTTCTGTTTTGGTTCTTCCATTTTTTCCTAACACTTCATTTCATTTGTTCAAACATTTTAACTACAGTATTCTTCCTTCTGTGATATATTTATCTTTCTTTAGCTTTTCCTTCTTCATGTCTTGCGGGATCATTTCTTATGCTCTTATTATACACAAAGATGTTTCACGCGACTTTTATTTCATCCAATTTTTGCTCCAATTTTCGAAAGCTGTAAGCCGAAAGAAGGTTACAATAGTTGAATCAAAAATTGTTCGAAAAACTGGTTTACACGGTGTACAGTACATGTCAAGGCACACCTATTTATCTCTGTTTTAACGGGGACGACATGGGAGAGCGAAGAGGAAAACGGTGAATGAATTCCCGCCGGCGCTGTCATTTCTCGGTACATAAAGAGCTTTCTTCTCACTGGTTTATCACAGTCTGACTTGCCAGAAAAAATTGATCGTATTCCCAATTCCTATTACACTGGGCATTGACGTGATTTGAGCCAAATTTACAATTATCTCAAAAGTTGTGTGAAAACGTGTTGTGTGTAATAGGAGCATTAGTCTGTTTTTTGCTCTCAGCATACTTTTTCTTTTTTGTTCTTTACGTTTTTGTGTAGTTTGGCTGGGAAGTTTCCTTTTCTTGTTATTTTTTTTATCTTTTTGATTTTCAACTCCGCCTAATTTTCTTTTTGACTGAGTTTGAGCGAAGGTTTGTGCACATTTGTTTGTCCTGCATTGCGTTACATGCGAATTTCCATTTTTCTTGAACAGCATAATAAATTTCTCCAAAGAAAATAAATATATATTTTAAGTATTGTTTTTATATATATATTAAAAAAAAAAAAAAAAAAAAAAAAAAAAAAAAAAAAGTTATTCAATTAATAAAAATACAAAACAATTTTAGTTTTGCTGTAAAACAAAAATATTTTTATTTATTTTTTCTTCTGAAACTAAATTTAATTATATTTTTTGCAATTATTTTTCTGAAGTGTTATGTCACCTTTTCTACATTTTACCTTTAAAATTAAAAAGAAAAGAAAAAAAAAAAGGACATATAGTATACATCATCCTTTTGCATTACTCTGTAAACAACACTCATAAAACTGTTCTTAAAATTATATTAATACGAATTCTGTTGTTACATTTAAACCATGAAGAGAAATGCTTAAGAGTTCAGTAAAAAATAGCAAATACTGTTTTAAAGACGTTGAAATGACATTTTTAGAAAATCACCAATAAAAATATAAAAGTTAAGGGGAAAATATATTTCCATTGCACCTTAAGCAATCAGTAGGCTAACAAAAAAAAAAAAAATAAAGGGATAAAATTTATTTAGATTATTTTTCAAATGTATCTATTTTTAAGATTAATTTTGAAAGTATCCACTCCGTGGAAAGAAGTGTCCACTTCGTGATCAAATGATGTCCACGGAGTGGACAGAATGTCTGATTTTGAATTTTAAGGAACAAAGCAACAACGTCAGGAACAATTTAACTTTAGTGTTGAATTAAGTCTTATAATCATTAATTGTAATAATAATTAGATAATAAATAATCCTTATAATTACTTGTATACTTCTGACCACGGAGTGGACTGATGAGATAGCCAAACAGAGGCATCACAGATGAAATCTATTTTAACAGAACGAAATAAAGCATTGAGTTCAGCACATGTAGGTAAAAACAAAGATGGCTTCCCCCTCTTTCTTCTCAGTTACACACTGGTGACAGACAGTGCCATCTACTGAACTTTATGGGAACTTAAATAGTTGTCCACGGAGTGGACGCATTTTATTAGGGACATTTGTTATAAATTAATTAAAAAAACAAGATTCATTTCATAACTCTAAAATTTAATAAATATATTTTTAAGGATAATTATGTCCTGCTTAAATCAAAATGTAATTAAAAAACATTAATATTAAGCTTGAAAATAATGCTATATTCTGCAGACTTCCCTTGGTGACAATCCACGGAGTGGACATTCCAGGTGCAGCGGTTCGCTATGCCAAAATAGCGATAAAGAACTGCCCTTACTGCCAGTTGGCGGAAAAACGGTAATATGGCAACCTGCCAAGAGGGAGAAACACACATCTCTCTCTCTCATCATCAGTCTGTGCATGTGCTCTGCTTCCGCTGGTATCGTCGGCCGTTGGGTCGCTCGTAAATGACTGCTTGTACCGAAATGTTTACTTCCTTATCTCTTATCTTTAATTTAATGTTTATTGTTTTATTTATCTTTTATTAAACAATGTTAATATTTAATTGGCTGGTGTTTTTTGGCTAAATATGTTTATAAATATATTTTCTGACTCAAAATTTATCGGCATGCAAAACGCACGCCGAACAGGTTTTATCGATCGAGTTCTAAGAAAAATAAATAACATTAAAAACTTTTATAATAATATTCAACTAGAGAAAATCGTAAGAAATAGCCTAGTTGTAAATTTTTTTCTGATTGAAAATATTTTCTATTTTTGAGGGCTAAGGGACATGGTTTCTACCCCTTATGTTGGCAATGGCCCATATATATATATATATATATATATATATATATAATGAAAATTTTGTCATCACGATAACTCCCGAAATAATACTCGAAATCGAACCAAATTTGGACAGTGAACTAATCTTATAAATATCTTGGATGAGTTCGTTAACCAAGTTGCTCCGACTTTTTGTTTCCAAGTGGCAGCCACTTGAAAATTTCAAACCGACATTGTAAAAAGCATATTTAAAGCATGATTTGCTTGAATTTTGATGTAAATACAGGCCACATAAAGGTCTCAATGAAGTTTATTAATGAAGTTTATCCGCCATTTTTAATAAAGTGGCAGATATTTTAAGTTAAACGGGACCACTTGAAATCAGGCTACCACTTGAAAATTTAAAATCACTATAACTTCCGAAATAATGCTCCAAATCGAACCAAATTTGGACAGTGTCTTAATTTATCTTATACATATCTTAGATGAGTTTATTAACCAAGTTGCTCCGCCATTTTGTTTTCAAGTGGAGACCACTTGAAAATTTCAAATTCAAATTGTAAAAAGCGTATTCCGAATTTGTTTTAAATTTGATGTAAATATAGACCATATAAAGGTCTCAATAATGTTTATTAATGAAATTTATCCGTCATTTTTAATAAAGTGGTAGATATCTTAAATTAAGTGGGACCACTTGAAACACGCTGCCACTTGAAAATTTAAAATCACAATAACTTCTGAAATAATACTCCAAATCGAACCATATTTGGACAGTGTCTTAACCTATCTTATAAATAACTTAGATGAATTTGTTAACCAAGTTGCTCCACCATTTTGTTTTCAAGTGGAGACCACTTGAAATTTTCAAATTCAAATTGTAAAAAGCGTATCCCGATATTTTTTAATTTTGATGTGCACGTAGATTATACAAGTGTCTCAAATAACTTTATTAATGAACTTTATCCGCCATTTTTATTAAAGTGGCGGATATCTTAAGTTAAGCGGGACCACTTGAAATCAGGCCACCACTTGAAAATTTAAAACCATGATAATTTCCGAAATAATAGTCCAAAGGGAACCAAATTTTGACAGTGATATTATCATATAATTACCTTGAATGTTTTCACTGGGCAACTTGTCCCGACATCTTGTTTCTAAGTTCCAGCCACTTGAAATCACACTGCCACTTCAAAATATGCCAAACGATAAATTTTAAAATACTAAACTGATTCAAATAAAAGTTGGATAGTGAACTTATGGAATGGTTCAAATATCTAGGATAAGTTTACTTGGTGACTTGATCCGCAATTTTATTTCCAAGTGGCGGCCACTTGAAAATTTGTCATTATGGTAACTTTAGTAATACAGAATCAATTCGCATCAAATTTGGGTAGTGGATTTATCATTCAAATATCTCACTTAAGTTCGCTGGGCATCTCACTCCACTTTTTTTTACAAGTGGTGCCACCTGAAAATTTCAAATTCAAATTGTAAAAAGCGTATCCCGATATTTTTTAATTTTGATGTGCACGTAGATTATACAAGTGTCTCAAATAACTTTATTAATGAACTTTATCCGCCATTTTTATTAAAGTGGCGGATATCTTAAGTTAAGCGGGACCACTTGAAATCAGGCCACCACTTGAAAATTTAAAACCATGATAATTTCCGAAATAATAGTCCAAAGGGAACCAAATTTTGACAGTGATATTATCATATAATTACCTTGAATGTTTTCACTGGGCAACTTGTCCCGACATCTTGTTTCTAAGTTCCAGCTACTTGAAATCACACTGCCACTTCAAAATATGCCAAACGATAAATTTTAAAATACTAAACTGATTCAAATAAAAGTTGGATAGTGAACTTATGGAATGGTTCAAATATCTAGGATAAGTTTACTTGGTGACTTGATCCGCAATTTTATTTCCAAGTGGCGGCCACTTGAAAATTTGTCATTATGGTAACTTTAGTAATACAGAATCAATTCGCATCAAATTTGGGTAGTGGATTTATCATTCAAATATCTCACTTAAGTTCGCTGGGCATCTCACTCCACTTTTTTTTACAAGTGGTGCCACCTGAAAATTTCTTATGACGATAATTTTTGAAATACTGATTTAATTTAAACTAGAACTGGACAATGAACTTATCATACAAATATGCTGGATGATTTTGATGGGCAAGTTGTTTTATCATTTTGTTTCTAAGTCACAGCCACTTAGATTGCCACTTGGAAAATTGCCATAATAATAACTTTTGAAACACGGCACTGATTTAAACCACAGTTGGACAGTGAACCTATGCTTCAAATATCTTGGATGTGTTTGCTGGGCAACTTGTTCCACTCTATTGTTTCCAAGTGGCGGCCACTTGAAAATTTGTTATTTGTTATCCAATTTGAAAATTGGATTTATCATTCAAACTACAAAAATCTAGGAAATGCACGTAACTTGTGAACCAATCACGTTATTGCATCCATCTTTGGTATATCGATAATAAGTATTTTCTTGCCAAACGTCGCCAAAAAAGTCGCCATAGTAGAAAAGTCGCCAAATTTGGCGCCAAATCTATTACCTGCGTTACTGGATCTTTTTAATGCGTTTTTAAGGAAAAATTAGGCTATTTTAATGCAAAACAAACTAGAAATGCAGAAAACTAACATTTTTATCGACTTACTAAGCCTCTTTGAAAGAATTTCTACAAAAAAAAAAAAAAAATTATTTTAAAATTTACAACGATATCTTAGCTGAGCAACTTTCTCTGCCATTTTGATCGAAGTGGCAGTCACTTAATTTTTCAACACGATGACTTTTGAGATTTTGAATTAATTCGAACTACATGTGTACAGTAGACTTATCTTACAAATACATTTCATATATTTGTCACCTTATCTCACCATTTTGCTTCCAAGAGCCGGCCACTTGAAAATTTTAAATTCACATAAAAAGGTATTTATGAACCGATTTGCTTAAAAATCCATATGTGCATAGCCTACATCAATATTTCTACCAAATGCATTAATAATTTGTAGCCGCCATTTTCAAACAAAATGACGGCTACTTGATAAGGAAAAAGAAATCAACCTACCCTTCCGAATAAGCCGGAAGGTCTTGTTTTTTATATTGTTATGAAATTGTAAATAATTGTGTTTATTTTTGTATAAATTCTTTCAAAGAGGCTTAGTAAGTTGATAAAGTGCTAATTTTGTGCATTTCTAGTCGTTTTAGCGTTGAAATAGCCTTATTTTCCCTTAAAAACGCATTAAAAAGCCCCAGTAATACAGGTAATGGATTTAGCGCCAAATTTGGCGACTTTTTCCCATCTTGGCGATTTTTTTGGCGACTTTGGCGAGAAAATCCTTATATGGGATATACCAAATATGGAAGCTGTAAGTTGATTGGTTGACCACTTTCTAGAGTTTTCTCGAAAAATCTGGGCTCCATGGAACAGCATATAAGGAGCGCTTCCTCGCCAAGGAGTTAGTTCAGTTCAGATCTCAGCGAGCTTCGCTAGTGCTTGCATTGCTCTTGAGCCTCTTTGAGAGAGACTTGCTTCAAGTGTTATTGGTATACAGTTTGTACTGTGGATTTGTTATTGACAGCTGTTGTTTAAGCTGTGTTTACTGTTTGAATTGAAGCTGATACTTGGTTTATAGACCTGCATTTTTCTGGAATTTTCTGTGAATAAATTACTGAATTTTTGTACGTTTGGCCTTTCATTCTCAGACAACTCACGAACCCCCAAGTACGCAACATTTCTGGTGTCAGAAGTGGGATTGTCTGTGAATGGTGATAACGAGAGCTATGGAGCAAGAGATGAAAAAAATTCTAGAAAGCTTAGCTACCCAGATGAATGAGATGAAAGTTAGCCTGAGTCAAGAGATGAATGAAATGAAAGCCGGACAGGAAAAGATGGAAACCGGATTGATAGAGAAAATGGAAACAGGACAGGAAAAGATGGAAACCGGATTGATCGAAAGAATGAAGGAAGGACAAAGAGAGATGAAAGAAAGTATGGAAGCATCGCAAAGAGAATTGAAAGACGGCTTGACTGAAGAAATGAAGGAAATGAAAGACAGTTTGGGTGAAGAAATTAAATCTAATCAAGAAGAGATGAAGAAAGAACTATCATCAGTGAGAGACGACTTAGTAAACGTGAAAGAAGTGATAGAGTGTAAGTTATCAGACGTGGAAAACAGAATAGATGGAATAGAAGAAAAAGTTATGAAAATAGAAGAGAATTTTGAGGAGAAAGTTAAAGAAAAATTTGATGAAGAGCTGAAAAGAAGGTTCTCAGAGATAGAAAGCAAGTTTAAGAGAATGGAGGAAGATCTTGAAAGGAAAATGAAAGAAGAGTGGAACGGAGAAGTAATAGGAAGTGAACTGCAGAGCAAGATTCGGACTCTCGAAGAAAAGTTAGAATCCATGCCTCGGGAAACTGAAAAGAAAGAGAGAAGAATCCAGAATCAGGAATTGATTAAGCTACCCACCTACGACGGCAGTTCCTCCTGGCATGTATATAAGACGCAGTTTTCCATCGTAGCTGAAGCAAACGGCTGGGACTCTGTTGCAAAGACGGCTCATCTGGTAGGGTCGTTGCGGGGCGACGCCGCAGATATTCTGGAGACCCTTTCGAAGGAACAGCGATATGACTTCGAAGCTGTAACCAGAGCACTAGAGCTACGTTTTGGAGCGAAATGGTCCAAAGAATATAGTCGACTCCAGCTAAGGTCCCGTCGTCAGAGACCAGGGGAAAGCTTACAAGAACTGGCATCAAACATCCAGAGGCTTTCACATTTGGCTTTCTCAGACTGTCATCCTGAAACACGCAATGATCTGGCTCTAGAATATTTCATTGATGCTGTCGAAGATCCAGATATTCAAAAAGCCCTCAGACTCTCCGGCGTGAAGGATGTGGAGTCAGCCTTGGTGTATGCCCTAAAGCTCGAGACTGCCCAACAAGCCTCCTGTAAACATCGCCAGAACAGCACAGCCCACAAAATGAACGGCTCTCAAGATGATCTTAAAGAAATTCAGGAAATGATTGCAGAAATTAATAGAAGACTACGCATTCTTGAGAGGAAGAAAGAAGGGAAGACTCTAACAACTAAATGCTGGGGCTGTGGAAAAGACGGGCATATCAAACGAAGCTGCCCAGTAAGAACACCTAGAGACGCAACCAAGAATGTCTCTGCAGTATGCCACCCAGAAGGAGCTCGGGAAAATTCAGATGCATTCTTGCGGAAGCCTCCATCTGAAGATCATAAATACATTTCTAAAGCCGAGGATAAACACCAAAGAGTAAAGCCAGTTGTTCGCCAAGTTATTGTCGCAACGCCATCAGAACAAGATCCCGACCCATGGAGTGACGAAGAATTTAGAAAAGCCCAAATGGAAGATCCTGACGTAAAGCCTATATTACAACTGAAGGAGACGACCAGCAACAGACCTACCTGGCAAGACATTTCCGGATTTAGTCCCATTACGAAAAGTTATTGGGCACTTTGGGACTCTCTTCATATCAGAAACGGCGTATTATACAGAAAGTGGGAATCTGATGATGGTAAAAGCTTCAGATGGCAGATTTTATTACCAAGATCGAAAATTCCAGCTGTTTTAGAACAACTGCATAGTAGCTCTACCGGAGGCCATTTTGGGGTAATGAAGACTCTGCAGAAAGTTCGGGAACGCTTCTACTGGTGCAAGGCAAAGGAGGATGTGGAGAAATGGTGTAAATCCTGTGATGCTTGTGCGGCACGTAAAGGCCCGCAGAAGCGAAGTCGAGGAAGACTGCAACGGTACAACGTGGGAGCACCATTTGAACGGATTGCAATCGACATCTTGGGTCCTTTGCCACGGACCTCCAGTGGAAATAAATACATCCTCGTCGTGATGGACTATTTCACCAAGTGGCCTGAGGCATATCCCATTCCCAATCAAGAGGCATGCACAGTCGCAGAGGTCCTAGTGCAGCAATGGGTGTCAAGGTACGGCACGCCCCTACAACTTCATACCGACCAAGGTAGGAACTTTACCTCTGATGTTTTCAAAGGACTGTGTCAACTGCTCGGCATAGACAAAACCCGGACAACACCCTTACATCCCCAGTCGGACGGCATGGTCGAGAGGTTCAATCGTACCATCCTAAATAACCTCTCTCTGCTAGTATCAAGGAACCAGCAAGATTGGGACTTGAAGTTGCCATTGTTCCTGCTGGCTTATCGAAGTGCTGTCCATGAAACCACCGGCTATACTCCAGCCCAGATGCTGTTTGGACGTGAACTTCGTCTCCCCTGTGATCTCCTGTTTGGTTGTCCACCCGATGCGCCTTCATCGCCCGAGGAGTACATCCAAGATCTCCAGGCACGATTTGAGGACGTACACAACTTTGCTCGGGAGCGGATTAACATGGCAACGGAGAAAATGAAGACAAGGTACGATCTAAAGGCTACACAACATGAGTTTCAGGAAGGAGAGAAGGTCTGGTTGTGGAATCCTGTTCGACGCAAAGGACTCTCTCCCAAGTTACAGTGCAATTGGGACGGACCATACACAGTCTTAAAAAGGCTGAATGATGTAGTGGTGCGGATCACTAAAACACCTTCATCAAAACTGAAGGTGGTGCACTATAATAGGCTAGCCAAGTACCACAAGTAACGGTAAAATTAAAAATTAAAAATGTAAATACTGGTAAAATTTGCGCATGCGTAATGTAAATATTTGTATATAAATATTTGTACATATTTGTGAATTTTGTAAATATTTGTATATAAATATTTGAACATATTTGTGAATTTTGTAAATATTTCTCACTTGATTTGTATTTCTATTTTATCGTTATATGCAACTTAGTTTTTGTGTTTTAGATTGTGTAAATTTGTTTAGTTTCGCCTCTTGACCAAGGGTTGCACTGCCCGGGACGTGCAGTCCTTGGGAGGGGGGCAGTGTTATGAAATTGTAAATAATTGTGTTTATTTTTGTATAAATTCTTTCAAAGAGGCTTAGTAAGTTGATAAAGTGCTAATTTTGTGCATTTCTAGTCGTTTTAGCGTTGAAATAGCCTTATTTTCCCTTAAAAACGCATTAAAAAGCCCCAGTAATACAGGTAATGGATTTAGCGCCAAATTTGGCGACTTTTTCCCATCTTGGCGATTTTTTTGGCGACTTTGGCGAGAAAATCCTTATATGGGATATACCAAATATGGAAGCTGTAAGTTGATTGGTTGACCACTTTCTAGAGTTTTCTCGAAAAATCTGGGCTCCATGGAACAGCATATAAGGAGCGCTTCCTCGCCAAGGAGTTAGTTCAGTTCAGATCTCAGCGAGCTTCGCTAGTGCTTGCATTGCTCTTGAGCCTCTTTGAGAGAGACTTGCTTCAAGTGTTATTGGTATACAGTTTGTACTGTGGATTTGTTATTGACAGCTGTTGTTTAAGCTGTGTTTACTGTTTGAATTGAAGCTGATACTTGGTTTATAGACCTGCATTTTTCTGGAATTTTCTGTGAATAAATTACTGAATTTTTGTACGTTTGGCCTTTCATTCTCAGACAACTCACGAACCCCCAAGTACGCAACAATATTATTAAACTTTTTGTTAATTTTTTTAAGCATTTTAACTATTTTGTTGCGTTTTTCTCTAAAACAGCCAAATGTTTTCTCTATATTTATTGTTTATATTACACATATTTTTTTGCAAGCATTATAAATTACGTTGAAATTCATTCTTTATATAAGCACAAAATTTGAAAATAATAATAATTTTAGAAAAGAAAAATCTCTTAATACTTCTGCAAATATTGTAAATAGAAAACAAAATGATCTTAACAAGTTATAAGCCGTCCGAATATCCCCCCCCCCCAAGTTATATCTAATACTCAATGTAATTCTCATAGTTATAGAAAGTTTTATTAAAAAGGTAATCTGGTGATGAAAAAAAGTAAAAAAAAACAGTTTACTTCCTTCTGGTAATCCTAGCCCCCTAAGGTTTGCGCAACACTCACTGTAATTTTTTATAGTGATAAGTATTCAAATTTTCACTGAAATTGCTAACAAGGAGACTTAAAAACAATTATTTTCTTTCCTTCTCACTCCACACAGGATATATAGTTCGACTGCTTATTTTTCTAACACTAAGTGAATGTTGAACCAATCTGACTGAAACGTCGCACTACTGTTGCAGTATGGACAGTTGGCGACAATCTGGGACTCACCCCAAGGATAAGGTGACTTAGATGTCCTCATTTTTGGAGGATAGTCCCAAATTTGAAGAAAAAAGTCTGAATTTTGAAAAATTGTTCTACGAAAGCTATGCACTTATCATAATTATTATCCTTCTGGTTCGCATTTATTTAGAGTAAATATATATATATATATATATATTTGTATATAATTGGGCATTTGTAATATTTTTTAATTTTACTCTATCATAAAGATACTCTTATCAGGTCACCGTACCTTAGGGGCGGTTCGAAGACACTACAATTTTGGTACTCCATGGATGGTATGGCTTCACCGCTTGTGTGACCCTCACATATATAATTTGGGATGGGAGCATGGAAGTCATGTCTGTCACGATGGATTTTACATGCACCATTCAATGTACATAACGGTCTTCGGTTGATTTGAATATCGATATCACAATCTTTCAGTAATGAGCTCGGCGCTATATCGAGCAGG
This sequence comes from Salticus scenicus, assembly GCA_963930645.1. Classification (NCBI taxonomy): domain Eukaryota; kingdom Metazoa; phylum Arthropoda; class Arachnida; order Araneae; family Salticidae; genus Salticus; species Salticus scenicus. The sequence goes on from OZ005659.1 coordinate 271,724,100, forward strand.
TTAATGTAATAGGAAAATAATTCTTTAATCATCTAATATTTTTTTTTCTTTTGGTAATATGAAAATCATTGTTTGGTATTTATTCTGTTTTGCAATTAGCAAATCACAAAAATGCTTCTCTTCGTGTGCCCTTTTTCCGGCATTTGAACAAGAGATAATATTATTTTACATGTAACCTTATCTTATACTATTAAGTAAGCAATATTTGTATATTTCACTGTTCTCGAATACGGTAGCTTGGACAGTCACGAGATTTAACACAAAGGTGCCCCCCGAAGAGTCATTGTGCACATCGAAGTCAGATTTCCGAATTTTTTATTAGTTTTTTCTTAATTAATTAAAATGTGAAAATAATAACCTTCTAATTTCTGATAAATAAGCCATTTAAATTTTAACATTTTATCCATAATTTAATTGTTGCCAATATTTTTTTTCGACAAATTAATAATAATTTAAAAAAAAACGTACATTTATTTAAAATGAGGAAAATAAATCAGAAAGATTAGAAAATAAATTAGAAATATCAGTCGCATCGTTGCAAATAAGATACCAAATGAAAGGGAAAATTTTGTAAATCCGATGCATTAAATAGCTTATCAATCGGATGATTAGTTTTTTCTTAATTTATTAAAATGAGAAAATAATAACCTTCTAATTTCTGATAAATAAGCCATTTAAATTTTTAAATTTTATCCATAATTTAATTAGTGCCAATTTTTTTTCGACAAAATAATAATAATTAAAAAAAAAAAAAAAGTACATTTATTTAAAACTAGCAGGCTACGCCCGATTCGCTGGGCATTATTTTTAAAGGAATCACAATAATTAATGAATTCTCAAAATTGCATTAATTTTTTATCATGTTGTTAAAAAGAGAAAAAAAAAATTCTGATCGGGAAAAATGTCGCACCGGGTCCCCACTGCCTTCGGCAGCGCAGACCCGTGCGCTGCGCGCACGTATCGCTTCACCATCCTTATGACTTCTCAAAATTCCATGTAATTACTCATAAACTTTCATTCTTAAGAAAAGGAATTTTAAAAATATATCATTTAGTATCGTGTAAAAACTCACACCGGGACCCCACTGCCTTAGGCAGCGCAGATACATGCGCGCGCACGTGTGAAGATATACGTGCGCTGTGCACGAAAATTCCTTCTCAACTTCAAACTTTTATTATTAAGAAAATAAAATTAAAAAAAAAAAAAAAAAAAAATCATCCGGTAAATACTCGCACCGGATCCCAAACGCATGCGCGCTCACGTGTTAAGGTAACGTGCGGTGCGCGCACATATTCTGAAATCAAACCTTTATTCTAAAGAAAAGAAAATTTAAAAAATCATTTCTCATCAGGTAAAAAGTCGCACCGGGTCCCCACTGCCTTTGGCAGCGCAGTCTCGTGCTCGCTGCGTGCGCCTATTCCTTCCCCACTCTTCTAGCCCCTCCTAATTAACCTACATATACCAATTTTGAATGGTCTAACTCAGAAAGCTGAGATGGAAAAGAAAACCTAATCAGGACACCTTAAAATCGTAAATCAGGTGAAATGTCGAATTCCACTTTCGATAATATAAAAGAACTTTAAAATATCTTTCGAATGATGTATTAGAAATAATTTAATCATAATTAGAATTTGAAATTTAAAAATATTACAGCGCTATCTGGCGGTAGAAATTTCTATACTCTATTGTTCCATTCCAGATCAACAAAGCTTTCAAATGATGCATTTTTTAAGAAATTAATTTAATTAGTAGCTAAGCTAAGATACAAAAGAAAACCTAATCAGGATACCTCAAAACGTGTAAACGGGGTGAAATCTCGAATTCCACTTTCGATAATATAAAAGTACTTTAAAATATCTTTCGAATGATGTATTAAAAATAATTTAATAATAATTAGAATTTGAAATATTGAAATTTTTAAATATTACAGCGCCATCTGGCCGTAGAAATTTCTGTAATCTGTTGTTCCATTCCAGATCAACAAAGCTTTCGAATGATGCATTACTTAAGAAATTATTTTAATTAGTAGCTGAAATACAAAAGATAACCGATTCAGGAAACCTCAAAACGTGTAAATCAGGTGAAATCTCGAATCCCACTTTCGATAATATAAAAGTACTCTAAAATATCTTTCGAATGATGTATTAAAAATAATTTAATCAGGATTAGAATTTGAAATATTGAAATTTTAAAAAATTACAGCGCCATCTGGCGGTAGAAATTTCTGTAATCTACTGTTCAATTCCAAATCAACAAAGCTTTTAATTGATGTATTACTTATGAAATTATTTTAATTAGTAGCTGAGATACAAAGGAAAACCTAATCAGGACACCTCAAAACGTGTAAATCGGGTGAAATCTCGAATTTCACTTTCGGTAATATAAAAGTACTTTAAAATAACTTTCGAATGATGTATTAAAAATAATTTAATAATAATTAGAATTTGAAATATTGAAATTTTAAAATATTACAACGCCATCTGGCGGTAGAAATTTCTGTAATCTACTGTTCGATTCCAAATCAACAAAACTTTCAAATGATGCATTACTTTTGAAATTATTTTAATTAGTAGCTGAGATGCAAAAGAAAACCGATTCAGGAGACCTCAAAACGTGTAAATCAGGTGAAATCTCGAATCCCACTTTCGATAATATAAAAGCACTTTAAAATATCTTTCGAATGATGCATTAAAAATAATTTAATTAGAATTTGAAATATTGAAATTTTAAATTATCTGGCGGTAGAAATTTCTGTAATCTACTGTTCAATTGTAAATCAACAAAGCTTTCAAATAATGTATTACTTATAAAATTATTTTAATTAGTAGCTGAGATACAAAAGAAAACCTAATCAGAGACCTCAAAACGTGTAAATCACGTGAAATCTCGAATTCCACTACTTACGGTAGTCGGTTAATGGAAGGTGACAGAAATTTGTGGCGTCTACTCTTGAAATTCAATTCAAATAAGTTTCAAAATGACTTATCACTTATTAAATTATGCTAATTAGGAGCGGAGATACAAAAATGATATAAACACTATTATAAAACGATTTATGTCTGACTTTTTCGTGGTTTTCTCTGTAACTTGCGTAATTCCGGGCTAAATACTGTTAAAAATCCATAGTATGAAATGTGAAAGGAGTATCAGAATTCGAAACTCTGCAAAATATAAAAGAATAAAAGCGTTCTGGGTTTTTCGTTGTTTTCTCCGAAACAACCGTTCCTTTTCTACGTTTTTGCCCCTTCTCCCCTTTCCGACCCTTCTAATAATTTTACACTTGAAATTATCAGTAGTCGATTATCTTTCCAAATAGAAATACAGTTAGGCCGTTCAAAATTGGTACAGATAGGTTTTAGAGGCCTGTAAGTCGAATGGGGATATTTTCGAAAGTGTAAAGTTATTAGGAGGGCCGGGAAGGTGGGGGGGGGGGGCGGAGGGGAAAAAAATAAAATAGAGTTAGATCATTCAAAATTTGTGCATAGAGGTTTTCGATACCTACAAATCGGTTGCGGATATTTTCGATCTTTTAAAATTATTGGGAGAGTGGAAAGAGGGGGAACGGAGTGGCAAAAAAAATAAAAATAGAGATAGATAGTTAAAAACTGGTGTATAGAGGTTTTTGATACCTACAAATCGATTGCGGATATTTTCGAATTTGTAAAATTATTAGAATAGACGGGAGGGGGGGACGAAGGGGGAAAATAATAGAAATAGGAGTTAGAGCATTTTGAGAATTTTTTCCGAAAGCAGTGAGAACCCGGTGCGGAATTTTTTCCTAATCAGATTTTGTTTCTCTTTATTTTTTTTTTCACGTGATAAAAATGAATGCAATTTTGAGAATTCAGTAATTAGAGTGATTCATTTAAAAATAGGGACCAGCAAAACGGGCGTTGCCTGCTAGTCTATATATAAAAAATCGTTCTTCCTGACTGACTGAGGGGGTGATTCATCATCGCCCAGACCAAACTCCTAGACCTAGAAGCATGAAATTTTGTGACACTGTTCGTTCTATGACGTAGGCATCCACTAAGAAGTGATTCTACAAAATTCGCCCCCCAAGGGGGGAGGGGGGGCAAAACGTGATTTCACAAAATCCTTCATATCTGAAACAAAAAAACAGATTTCCGTAAAATTTTTGCTTTAAAATATAGCTAATACAAATGTCTAAAAACCAATGTCTGGAATTTTCAAAATTCGGTCCGCAAGGGGGGCGGGGGGGGGGGGGGGGGCAAAACGTGATTTCGCATAATCCTATATATCTCAGACTAAAAAATAGATATACGTGAAATTTTTACTCTAAAATATAGCTAATGCAAATATCTAAAAACTAATTTCTGGAATTTTAGAAATTCAGACCCCAGGTGGGGCAGTCAAGGGGGGGGGGGCTATGGATAAAAAACAAATAGAAATACAGTTAGGCCGTTCAAAATTGGTACAGATAGATTTTAAAGGCCTACAAGTCGAATGAGGATATTTTCGAAAGTGTAAAGTTATTAGGAGGGGCAAGAAGGGGGAGGAGAGAGGGGGGGCAAAAAAATAAAATAGAGTTAGATCGTTTAAAATTGGTACATAGAAGTGTTTGATACTTACAAATCAATTGCGGATATTTTTGAATTTGTTAAATTATTAGGAGGGGAGGGAAAGGGAGGGGGGTGAGGCGGTAAGGGGGGGGCTATGGGCAAAAACAAATAGAAATACAATTAGGCCGTTCAAAATTGGTACAGATAGGTTTTAGAGGCCTGAAAGTCGAATGGGGATATTTTCGAAAGTGTAAAGTTATTAGGAGGGCCGGGAAGGGGGGGGCGGAGGGGCAAAAAAAATAAAATAGTTAGATCATTCAAAATTGGTACATAGAGGTTTTCGATACCTACAAATCGATTGCGGATATTTTCGAATTTGTAAATTTATTAGGAGGGTGGGAAGGAGGTGGGGAGGTAAGGGGGGCTATGGGCAAAAACAAATAGAAATACAGTTAGGCCGTTCAAAATTGGTACACATTGGTTTTTGATACCTACAAATCGATTGCGGATATTTTCGAAATTGTAAAATTATTAGGATAGACGGGAGGAGGGGGCGAAGGGGGAAAATAACAGAAATAAGAGTTAGAGCATTTTGGGAATTTTTTCCGAAGGCAGTGAGATCCCGGTGCGACATTTTTCCTAATCTGATTTTGTTTCTCTCTCTTTTTTTTTTTTTTTTTTTTTCACGTGATAAAAATTAATGCAATTTTGAGAATTCAGTAATTATAGTGATTCATTTAAAAATAGGGACCAGCGAAGCGGGCGTTGCCTGCTAGTATATATATAATAATTTATGCATAGATTAAGAAAGGTTTTGATAGAATATTTCGTCTCCTCATTGATTTATTTGATTTCCAATGAAGCCATCTATGATATATGCAACTTCTTAATTGAATGCAACCTATGCAATGAGGTGAAATTTACACCTGATATAACGTATTTCTTAGTAATATCCTGATGTCTTTTTTTTTTTTTTTTTTTTTTTTAAGGTTTGTGAGCTCTATTTTAAAGCTGATGGAATTATACAAACAATAACATATTTTGATGAAAAAGAAGGAAAGTTATATGAAGTCCCAAGAAATAAACCAATTGTTAAAGATGGTGCTATTCCTACAATTTTCAGTGGCTTGCCATTATGGAGAGCTATTGGGCATAAAAAAATTACGTTCTATTACCTAATTATATTTGTGCTTTTATATTATTATTATGATTAATTTTTATGTAAATTATGGAGCAATCTTCTTCATGTATATGAAACATTTATAATTTTCAATAAAATTATTTTTATCTTGATTTTTGTCTTTTATGTATTATTTCAATGTTTTAATGAAGGAGAAATCTTATTTAAATAAGCCACTTAAATTCTTGATTTAAAGAATGTTGAAAGTAATGTTATCAGGTAAGTGAGAGTTATTTTGGATGATCAAAAACTTATAAATTATTGTTATGTATTAAAATTTCTCTGGGCATAAAATTTACAGAGATGATTAAAAATAAAAATTCTTATTATATATGTTAATGTGTTTTTAATGCAAATTTTATGTCCACCCTCACTTTGAAAAAAAAAAGTATATCATTAATATTTATGATTTTAAAACTTTAAATAACCTGAAATTTGGAGTTCGATGTTATTTATAGTTTAGCACATTGTATCGTCTATACCGTACATATTGTTTATATTGTCTGTATCAATTGTTAAAGTACATTGTATCGTCGTACTTATCTGTAATTTTAATCAGGTGGAAAAAATCCATTATTAAAAAAATATATATATACATATATTCAGGTGGCTTAAATATTAAAAAAAGGAAAAAAAAAAAAGTTTACATTTATTTTTGTAAACACAGCGTATAAAACGAAAGCACCGATGAGAAAAAAATATATATATTTCTAAATCCATATATGAGGATGTGCATAAAAAGTGGACTAAATCATGTGGCGTCACAATCCTCTTGGAATGCCTTGATAAAAAAGTGTTGGATAAATGCGTGCGTTAATGATAAATAAATGTAGGGAAAAATGATTAAACTAGCAAATTCTTTGTTTCAGTAGTTTGTTAAATTTCCAGCATTCATAGCTGCTAATTTTTTTAATTGATTCCGGAATGTTGTTAGTATATCGCCCTATCTTCAAACCATATTCTTTGAGGAGTAATTGTCTTCATATTTAATTGTAATTACATGCTAAAGAAAATTATTTTATTAAGAATATGGTATGAAGAAAAGGGCGAATGTTAACAACATTCCGGAATAAATTGAAAAAATTGGCAGCTATGAGTATTTTATTCCAGTTGATGAACAAGTAATATTTTTCAGGATAAAAATAGTATGCCATAGTGCAAGAGAGGCTGAAGAAATAAAATCCGATCTTAGAGCATCAACTGAAATTACAAGCAACGCCAGCATAGAAACAGCAGGGCTAAGAAAAAAGAAGCTCGTCATTAAGGATATACCGGAAAGGGTAGAACCAAGTACAGCAAAATATAAGATACTGCAGATGCTCAACCTAAAAACAGACGGAACAGACGACTTGGCAGTGCAGCTTATCGACCAATTACACAAGAAGGACCTGAAGCTCCAGAATCTAACAGTCCAGCTTCCAATTCCACTGGCAGAGGCTCTCCTAGAAAAAAAAACAATATGCTTAGGATTAAAGCATTGCCAAATTAAATCCAAAGTAATAGTCACCAGGTGTTACAACTGCCAGGGCTATGACCACACGGCGCAATAGTGCCGGAGGGATACCCGCTGTGCGCGGTGCGCCGGGAGGCATAAAACGGCAGATTGTTCATCTGACAGGACTGGCTGCTTCCCTTGCTCACTTTATAACAATGAGAACGCGTACAGAAACAAACCAAAGCTAGCCACAGACCACACGGCATATTCTGGTCATTGCTACGTATACAAACAAATACTGGCAATCCGGAAAGCGGAAGTAGAAAATGGCAAGACGGAGCTAACACCTGCATAAGCAGGTGTTAGCTCCGTCTTGCCATCTTCTATTATGGATTCACAGGGATTATGATGTCATCACAGGGATTATGATGTCATCACAGGATTTCTTACTCAACAGAAGGCGGAAGACCGCTGATTAACTACGACCAGCTAAAGAAGGAAGAAGACGGGTATCAGCGGGTAACAAGCAGACGAAATTTCACAAGAAGAAACCAGCCAGTAAGAATAAATCAAGGCCGACCAAGACAAAACTATGCAAGAAGAAATTATGGACGGTGAAAATGTAATACACAAACACAACACACAGCCACAACAGAACAGTAACAACACAAAGGGACCATGCGCTATCAATATAATTCAAATAAACCTTCATTCTAGCAAAGACGCTACAAGAGACTTATTTGGCTACCTCGCACAGCAAAAAATCAACATAGCTTTAATTCAGGACTTTCACGAAAATAAACACACTGGGAAAATCTCGGGCCTGGGATCGGGCTGGCAGGCATTCAAGACGCCAAATAATAGGGCGGCTATCATAACTAAGCTAGGAACAAATCCACTTGAGATCGTCAATCTAGAACACACAGTAGCGATATTAATCGAGAACACAAAGGAAAAAATAACTATAATAAACACTTATGCCCCCCCGAGCTCAAAATTTCAATCGGTTCTCCAAGAAATAGATCATATTTTACAAAGAACTCAGGGAAATATCCTTCTGGCAGGGGATTTTAACGCTCACTCCACCCAGTGGGGGTACGATGAGGTGGACACTAGGGGCAGACAGCTGACAGACTTCCTGGCCCAACACTCTCTACTGGTTAGAAACGAACCAGGAGCCCCACCTACGTTCCAAACGATCAGGAGCAGGGGTTGGCCAGATCTAACGATCACAACGGCCAGCCTCCTGAACAACATTAAGGGCTGGGAAGTAAGTGACGATCACTCTGGAAGTGATCACAAATTCATTAAGTATACGCTTGACTACAGCAATCACAGTTATCACAGACATAGACTAGAGACAAAACATGGCAAACACTCGAAATTTGAGAAAAATGTTAGAAAACTCAGCAAACGCTTTGTCGGTCCAATAACATCAGCACAGGATAGGAGTACACTAGACACAATTACGGCAGAACTACTCAGTGAACTTAAAACACAGGCCTTCGCCTGTTACAAATTACGAAAAACTCCGGATCAAAAAGAACCCACTTGGTGGACCGACAAAATCAAAATTGCTAGGAATAAAGTAAGAGCTTTCCGCCGTAGGTATCAATCCCAGCCAGACCCTGACTTGAAACAACAACAACATATACTGTACAAAAGAGAACGAGCCATATATAAGAAATTGATAAATAAGGAAAGATCTAAGGAATGGATAGCTTTCTGTGAAAGCGCCAAAGATACCTACGGCCCCCAATATAAGATTGCCTCAGGCAAAATGACAACCCCTGCGAAGCTCTGTAATGTTCTGGATGATAACGACCTTGTAACTATAGACAGCACCTTAGATTCCTGGACTCGCTTTATCTAACCGACGCTAGCATACCACACAAACTAAATCCGTCACCTCCCTGCTTTGCATGCAGAAAATAGCCCTAAAAATGTAACAGCACAAGAACTAAACAGGATAATTAAAAATATCAAACAGAATAAAGCTCCTGGCCACGACTACATCGATTACAATCTAATAAAAAGAATAAACCATACTAGCCAAAACCTACTCCTGACCCTATTTAATAAATGTCTACAGCTAAAACACTTTCCGAAGCCATTCAAAAAGGGTATAGTGGTTCTGTTCCACAAGGAAGGCAAGGATCCAAAAGACCCAAAAAATTATAGGCCAATCTGCCTCCTTCCAGCTATCAGCAAAATTTTGGCCTGATTCCAGTACACCTGCAACTAAAATATGAAGCTGCGTATGGTACAATTACAAGACTACACAGGAACTACCAGCTTCAGGAACACGTATTCAACCACACAGACTTTACAAAAAAGCAAAACATTTGGTGGAAACACCCTGCTGCACCCCAGAGCCATTTATAGGGTCTTCTGCTGACGACACACATATCTACACGGACGGGTCGAAGCTGGAATCAGGTGCTACAGGATCGGCCTTTGTAGCGTTCAAAAACTCCCAAAAAATTCACGAATGGTCAGTGCCTCTAAGAAAGTGTAACGGTGTCTTCGAAGCCGAACTACTGTCAATCCTCAAGGCAGCAGAATGGGGCAATACAATGGGTATCACATACAGTATCCACTCGGACTGCATGTCGGCCATCCAAGCAATATCCAAACCATTTTCCACCGATAAATTGATCCATAAAATCCACAATGAAATAGTTCGATCTCATAACAGCTTCAAAATTGAATGGGTTAAGGCCCACGTAGGCATACTAGGGAGTGCAGAGGCTGATAAATTAGCAAAACTGGCAGCCGATAATGTAAAAAATAAAGAACAATACTACTTAGAAAAACCAATCTCATACTTAAAGAAAAATCTCAAAAACCTTACTATGGATCAATGGTAGTTCGAGTGGGACTACGGGGGCACGGGCAGGCTAACTCACAGATACTACCCAAAAGTAAACACAAAGACTCTAGTTAGCTGCAAGCTTCTATCACGAATATACACAGGCCATGGGGCATTTCCGGCCTATCTTCATCGGTTAAAGAGTAAGAAGTGGCCGGATTGCGCCTGTGGCGAGTTAGGAACATCCTTACACTACTTACTAGCCTGTCCGCTAACGGAAAACCTCCGTCTGGCCAAAATCACACAGGACAATGAACAACTCTGGTATAAGCAACTAGCCAACAATAAACGCGTACAGAACAAGGCAAAACACATAGTCAGTTGGATCACAAACAACATAGACGACATTTCATAGTGATCAAAAGCCAACATCTCGAGCAGCAGGAACCAGCCACGTACTGTCAAAACCCGAAGAAGAGGACCTGGCGGATTTTTATTTACTAGATCAGGGGACTTTTTGTTTATTTTTGGTCATGATCGTGGTCCATGAAGTTAAAGCGGCGGGTACCTATACAGTCTGAGCCCCGGTAAAAATAAAAATGTAAAAATCAGAAAATCTAGAAAATAAAATAAAATAAAATAAAAATTTAAAAAAAATTTAAAAAAAAAAAAAAAATTAGAAAATGTAAACAGTTCTTGGCTTATAAGTCCGTAAGTCCGCGCCACGGCCATGACTGTGCATGAATGTTTATTTTATTTTAATTTTTTTTTCTTTTATTACTTCCATTAGTGTATGAATGGCGTGGTCAAAAAGCAACCATGTTGACTTTTACCTTTGCAGAATAGTTCTTTTATAAAATGTAGATTGGCTAACAAGTTCCTTGACGCAGTCGGTGAACAGAAAGCAACCATAATGACAATTTCTTCAGCAGGTTTATTCTCAAAACTCCCAGGTCCGATGGACCTAACTATTGTTAGTCCATACGTAGAGATTCCATCCGAAAGAATAATTCCTAGCTAACCTATTCTTTTTGGTTCTCATCTAGTTCTGATCACAATCAATACCTTGTTTTAATGTTACAGGTTTGAATGCGTGTCAAAAAGCAACCATAGTGTTAATTACCTTTGCCGGATTTGTACAATATCATCAAGAGTGCAGGACATAACAGGTCGCACAACATACAAATCCCGGAAACTTAGTCTTTTTGGTACTCATCTAGTTTTGACACGCACTTTTTTTTTCTCTCAATTGTAGGGGTAATACTTTCCTTGTTAAGCCTAGAACTATTTCCTGTCACATTTCTTTTTGGTACTCACCTAGTTTTGACCCGCACCAATTTTAATTTAAGTACTTACCTACTTTAATTTATTTATTTATTCTATTTTTTTTTATTTCTTTTTATTCTATTTTATTTTTATTCTATTTTATTTTTATTTATTTTTATTATCATTTTTATTTTATTCTTTTTTTTTACGAGGGTGTGGCGGTGTCTGGTCCTCGTTAATCTGTGCTGCACCGTCAAGTGCTCGATGGGGTCGTTTAGCAGTCGTCGGGCTACCAACGCGGGGAACCATCCCCCCGTGGTGGATCAAAATTGCGATGGTCCCTCTTTCTCTTCTCCATTCGGCCTCCCTGCGTATAGTAATTTCCCTCCCAATTAGGATTAGGCCTTGCCAGTTCAAAAACTTCAAAATTTTCGCTATGCGCCCAAAACTATCTTCCATCCCCCAGTGGCTTCACGTATTTTTTTTTTTTTTTTATTTATTATAATCTCATTGTTCCTCCCTCGTCTTTCTCAAATCATCCCCTTCCCCTTTTCAAATGGCCTTTAATTATTGTGTGCACAACTAACTTTAGCGGCTCCCCCAGCGTTTTCTTTTTTTTTTTTTTTTTTTTTTCCTCCCTGCCTAAATTCAAAATTGTTTAAATTTTGTATAATTCCGGTTATTTCGACTCTCAGCTAGTTAGTGCACTTATTCCAAATTCCTTAACATCTGAGCATGCTGCAATTCCTGAGCTTTGGCGTCTAGTTACATTGCTGCCCAGCAGCTTCCACGCGGTGATCTGGCGATTTATTCGCTCCGGCGGACGGCATCCAACCCGTTAAGCTTGGCGCAGAGCCCAGGCAGGCAGGGGCCGTCCAAAGGTTTCAAAGTAATATTTTTCAGAAAAGTTTTTAAATGTTTTTTCAAGGTTGAACACCTTAAAGAGGGGGGGGGATTAAACAATTACAAAAGTAAAGAGGTTAAGACTAATAACAATGCTTTTGCAAAAACCTTTGCAGACAAATATGAACCTCATATCCTCATAAAATATGAAGAATTTTAACCAATTAAAATTTTGATTAATCTGCATACTTGCCAACTCTACTGTTTTTACCAGTAGACTACTGTTTTTTGGTTATTTTTACTGGCCTACTGTTTTTTGTTAAAAATTTACTATTTTTAGGAACTTACAAGAAAAATGTAAAATTGAGCAATTTTCTTGTAAAATATATAGAAGGAAAATAAGCAGAGAATAAATATAATAATGAAATGAGGCTTATTAAATGTATGTGTAAAAACTACAATACTGATTTTAATTAGCTCAAAATATACTTAAATTTTTGGGGGGTTTACTTTCATCACCCTACTACCATAGGTAATGGAAGTATTGTATTCAGTCCAAAAATTCGATATCGATATTTCACCTGATTTACACGTTTTACGGTCCCCTGAGTCCAAAAATGTGGTTTTTGGCAATTGGTCAGTGTGTGTGTACACTGTAAAAAAAATTCTGTAGTACTACTAGAAAAATTCTAGGAAACTGGTATTCCATAAACTTTTCTAGTAGCCAATACGGATTGTTCAAAAGTGATTTTACTCCGTTAGAGTTAGTAAACATTATACGCATTTTGTTAGTAAATATACTAAGAAACTCTTAGTTAACGGGTCAAGTGCTTTTTTTGTATGTTTACTAAGATTGTGTTAGTATCATTACTGAAAGTAATACTGCAAATTTTACCAGGAAATGGTTTGTGTAGGATACATGGTTATTATTAGTGTAAATTCAAATAATATCCATGTAACCTTACTAAATTTGTTTAGTTTTGAATACAGATTTTTTGTCAGTAATTGTGCTTAAGAAAATGTAATTAATAATGCAAATGAATTTCGGTTATATTCACAAAAAGTTTACAGTTACGTTTACAGAAATACTACAAGTAATATAAATAAATTTACCCTTAAATACCCCATGTTACCTTACTAAAATTTTTAAATTAACAATATTTAATATTATGAGTAATATTGCTAAAAAATTTAAATAAATAATGGAATAATAATAGAAAACCTTTTATGTTTAGTTTTAGTTAAAAATAATGGCTGATCGAAAATGTTTATTTAAATATATACTTTTACAAAATCTAAATTGTTTGAAATATTAAAAACATATATCAATATCATTACCTTAATTTTTATATATAATTTATTGAACTTTTTTTTAAAGTCAAAATTATGTTTTTTTCTTTTAATTATCACATTTTTTTTTTTTTTTTTTTTAATATGAGCTTATAAAACTGGAATAAAACTGACTGTCTTTATACATAGTGAATTAGTAAACTGTTATGTATAGGCAGTGAAATAACATCCATAACATGTTGTTATGACAAAAAAAAAAAAAAAAAAAAAGCAAAAATATAATAAAGTAAAATAAAATACACTTTTAGAATTTAAATAATAAATAACAATAAAGGTCATTTAATATTTTTATATATAATTTATTAAACTTTTTTTTAAAGTCAAAATTATGTTTTTTTTTCTTTTAATTATCACTTTTTTTTTTTTTTTTTTAATATGAGCTTATAAAACTGGAATAAAACTGACTGTCTTACATAATGAATTAGTAAACTGTTATGTGTATATATATATATATATATAGGGGAGACCCTTGTACCTAGGGCCGCTTTTTTTCAATGCCCAAAAACAGAGCCCTTGACCTGTTTTAAATTATCAAACTGATATGAACATATCTTTAGGACTAATTACTTCCAATTAGGATTAATACAAATACCTTAAATAATAAATTCCGACAATTAGAAGGTTTTTAAAAAAACTTCACTGGTGGCCCTAGGTACAACACCCTCATTGTACCTGGGGCCAGACCTTATTGTACCTAGGGCCACTCTCTCAGATTTAGATTTCACTTTGTAATGAATAGAAAGTAAGCATATAAACATGTATTTTATAAAAGAAACAATATCAAGTAATTTATTTATTTATCATATAATAATTATCATGTTGTTGCCTTAATTTGAAACACGAAAATTTTCACTTTTTTTTTCTTTGAAATATTCTAACAGAATGTTATTTGTTTTTCTTCTTTCTGGAGTGTCTCTTGGATTTCTAGATCTCTCTGGTTTTCGGTCACAACTTTTCTTTGATGTGGGAGGCTTTGCTTTAGGTAAAGATTTTGCTTAGGTTCGTACCTGTTAAAACATGACACATAAAAAAATGTTAGATGTTGAAAGTTTCGAAATTTCAACAGGACAAGAAACAGAGACATCCACTTTTATAATTGTTGGTTCACTTTCTTCCTGGAAAATCTTTTATTTTTTTTTTTTTATATATATATTTTTTATTTATGGAGGGATCTTGTCTTTCAGTCACATTTGAGCTTAAATATTCATCCTCAGTGAATGTGGTTTGATTAATTGGCCATATGCCGGATACACGAAAGCCTAATAGAATATTTACAGGAGTAAAGGCTGACGGATAGGACTTGCCAACATTTTCAGCAACGTCATATATAGTGATTGGTTTACCAGGCTTTCCCAGCATCCAATTACTACAGGCTGTAGTGTGTTTCTTAACACTTTCGCGACCGCTGACGTAGGTACGCGTCATTTGAAAATATGAATCTCCACCAGTGGGCGTTTCTTTTGCAGTTTGTATGTTATTTGTTTCTGAAAAATATGCACAATATTCATATTTGTACAATAAGTATACTATGGATGCAAATACTTTGATTAGAGAGAGTATAATCATAATGCATATTCATTTGTAATATTAATGTAAATACGGAAAATTTTGTTTTGAAAAACTGTAACTTATGCGAAAAACACCCACAGGTGGACGACCTTACTGTCAAAAAGACAAAAATATGCGGTCGCGAAAGTGTTAAAAGGTCCAAACACACTGGCCCTAGGTACAAGGCAGCTATGTGGCCCTAGGTACAAGTTTTGGTAACTTCATTCAAAATGCTTTCCACTAAAAAATCCACATGCAGAGAGGACTAATTAAATATCTCATTTATTACTCAATATAACAAGCAAAATTATACACTATAAATAAAAGAAAAATATTTGGTTTTCCTTTGTAAAATAGCAAAAGAGATGAGCTGCAAAATTTTACTTTAAACCATGTAAATTCGTTTTCTACATGTAACTTGTCAAAACTCTCTCCTCAAAAATTCCAAAGTAGTTGTAAATGTAGCAATTGGTGTTGTTACTCGTCCAACTGAGTATTAAAACATAAAATTAAATATTATTCAAATAAAGTGGGGTGGCCCTAGGTACATGATGGCCCTAGGTACACCGGTCTCCCCTATTATTATTAGGCAGTGAAATAACATCCATAACATGTTGTTATGACAATATATATATATATATATATATATAATAAAGTAAAATAAAATACACTTTTAGAATTTTAATAATAAATAACAATAAAGGTCATTTAATATTTTTATAAATATATGTCGGTGAAACTTAATATGGTATTTCAAAACTGCATAAATTATGCATACCATTTTCAGGGGTTAATTATGTAATACTTATTTTACAAAAAATAAAAACATTAAATTAAATAAGTACCTCAGAATAATAATAATTAAAACTACATACCTTTTTAACTTTTTGATTCTTTTATCCAACTTGTTTTCTGAACGTTAAGATCACATTAGTAAATTATGCTTTGCCAGGAAAGTATTTGCATAGCTAGCAATTTTAAATAAATAATCACTAACTGACACAAACCTCCACCTAGCAGGGGTTGTTTATCAGAAATTTAATCCCGTCCATCATACAATATTGCAGTTTTTCAACACAGAGTTCCAAAATCAGGCTTAAGAGTTGATGTTCACATCAAAATAAAAGTTTAAATTAAAATAAGATAACGTCAAAATAAGCATCCTGTATTACAAATTAAGGATTTCTATTAATGAATTCTTACTTTTTCTAAAATGCAGATGTGTATAACGTTAACAATAAATAAAATATCACAGATTACGATTTTAAAAGTCCGCCTCCCTCATTACGATCGAACCGACGCGACGCTTCGGCTCGGCTTGGCTTCTTCTCTGGTATCTTCTACGCATGCGCACAGTATGGCGTTTGCTCTGGCTCAAAAGAATTCGCTCTCCCAACGGGGTCGGTGAGGGGGAGAGGGAGAGACAGAGACGTAGAGATACTTGGAATATAGTAGTAGAATTACATATGTTATTTAAGCATTGAATACAAGGAGAATCTGGTTACAAAGTTTTCCCTAGTAGTTGAGATAATACCTGTACTATTACTAAGTAATAATTTGTAAATTGCCGTAAAATTTTTTACAGTGTATATGTGTGGAATCTTCTGGCTATCATATCTCCGAAACTAATAAAGATAGAACTACAAAACTTCAGAATCGAGCAGGGCCAGATTATGGCACAGGCACACGGGGCACTGGCCCAGGGCCTCCAAATTTAGGGGGCCTCATTTCCAAAAATTGAGAAGTAATAGTACACATTTTTTCATTATATTTCTATTAAAAACAAAAATTGATTAAATTTTTCTTTCTATGTTTTATTCTTAAACAATTATTAAATTTTGTGACTCATTTCCTAAACATTGGCTGATCAATGTGCTTCAGTTTTTCGTTTGTCTTGAACATAAAACTAATGATTTTGTTATAGGTTGCTAAAAAAATGAGTAAATAGGAGGTATAATTGAAGGAAAAATTTAAAAAATGCACTATTTTTATTTATTTATTTTGTTTTTGAGAATGGGTCCTTTTGGCGAGCTCTTTAGAGCAGGGTAAGGGGCCTCTAAATAGCCTCAGTGCCCCGGGTCTTCCAAAAGCATAGTCGGGCCCTGGAATCGAGACAGGTCTGGTGTACAGATGAATTTTCCAAATGTTGATAAAAATTGAAAAACCGGAAGTGGGACATCGGAAACCAGAAGTGGGACCGTAAGTCCGTATTTCAAAAACGGCTCTATCGATTTTCTTCAAATTTGCTATATAAACATTCTATTAGATGACCTTTCGAATGATATAGTTGGTTTAGGAAAATTGATAGGAGTATAAATAGCTCAATTTCAGGTCTCGCAAGCGCATTCCTTTAAAAACGGCTGTACGGAATTTTTTGAAACTCGCCATATTAACTCCCTTTTAAATATCCTTTTGTATATAATTATTGTTTGCAGTCAATAATTGCGTTTTGATAAAAGTTGTTATCTATAAAACGGCTCAAACGATTTTCTTGAAAATTGTTACGTATGAATCAATTTTAGATATCCTTTCTCATGCATTACGTGGTTATTACAGGAAAATTAACAGTCCTCTTGCTTAGGTATGCCATTTTTAGATCTCGGAAATTGGTGTTTCAAAAAAATAACTACCTATATATATACTACTATATATACTACTATATATACTACTATATATATATATATATATTTAACCTCGCTATATGTAAGCTTCGTTTTATATGTCTTTACATGTGTATAAAATTTTTCTTACTGGAAAAATTTTAGGTTTCTACTTCTTTAAGTCACTTTTATATCTTGTGATCACTTTATCTAAAAAAAAATCTGGTGTGAAACAACCACACGACTACCCACTATAACTACCCACTATAACTACACGTATTATATGCATGTTTTAGAAATTATGTAGTCAGCGAAGACATAAAATTGACCTAGCGAAGTATACACAAAAGAAATTTCCTGTAGGAAAAAGCTAAGATATATATGTATGTGTGTGTAAAACAGAATTTGCATAGCGAGTTAAAAAATAAGAGGGGGGGGGGGATGATAGAGTTATTTTTTCAAACACCAACTTCCGAGTTCTAAAACTGACCTACCTAATCAGGATGACTGTCATTTTCCCTGTAATAACCATGTAATATACATGAGAAAGAATATCTAAAATGGATTTATGTAACAATTCTCAAGAAAATCGTTAGAGCCGTTTTTGAGATACCAACTTTTACCAAAACTTGGCATACTCAATTGTTGACTGCAAAACAATAATTACATACAAAAGCATCTATAAAAGAGATTGAATATGGCGAGTTTGAAAATATTTAGTACAGCCGTTTTTAAAGGAGACCTGAAATTAAGCTATTTATATAGGGCGCCTATCAATTTTCCTGAACTAACCAACTATATCATTCGAAAGGACATCTAATAGAGTGTTTATATGGCAACTTTGAAGAAAATCGTTGGAGCCATTTTTGAGATACTGACTTACGGTCCCAATTCCGGTTTCCGATGTCTCACTTCCAGATTTCCAATTTTCACCAAAATTTAAAAAATTCATCTGTACACCAAACCTGCCTCAATTCTGAAGTTTCGTAGTTCTATCTTTATTAGTTTAGGAGATATGATAACCAGAAAATTTCACACATACATACACCACTGACCAATTGGCAAAAACTACTGTTTTGGACTCAGGAGACCTTAAAACGTGTAAATCAAGCGAAAACTCGAATTTTAATTTTTAGATCGAATACAATATTTCCATTACATACGGTAGTCTGGAAGTATACCTGGGATCTGTTGACTAACTTTCTTAATCAAGTGTAGATTCTGTCTAACTTGCCTTGTCTGGCAACTGCGGTTGTTGACTAACCTTCCTCGTCAGATAATTATGATTGTCGACTAGCCTTCTTTGTCTGATAATATTAACCTTCCTAGTCTGGAATAGTGTTTTGGTGACTAGTTCAGCAAGTACACTTTTTAGTTTTGGAGACTAGTTCAGCAAGTACACTTTTCGGTTTGGGTAACTAGTTCAGCAAGTACACTTTTCAGTTTTGGTGACTATTTCAGCAAGTGCACTTTTCAGTTTTGGAGACTAGTTCAGCTAGTACACTTTTTAACTGAAGTTGCTTAGTCAGCTATTTTGGTTAGTCAATTCTGTATTGTCAGTTGAGCATTTTGCCAGGTCACTGTGACCAATTTATTTTTCTGTGTGTTGTTCCACGACCCATTGGATCGATCCTCGATCGGTCGAGAGCCTGAACCCGCCCATTAAGAACGATTTCATATACAGAGATGTAACTCTGTATGGGAGGGTGACGATCGAACCACGCTCAAATAGGTTCATACAATTATTATTTATTTATTTATTTTAATATCCAGGATATTATTAATTTGCCTTCGAACTTGCTTGATCAAATTTTTAAGTACAGCAAAGCACCGTTTATGCGTCTCTCGTTTATACATCTTTTACATTTGTGCGTACTTTTAGTGAAGTCCGATTCATTCCCATTCATTTTAATGCAAAAATTCTTTGTTTATACGCCGCTCATATTGGCTATACTACGTCTTTTCCACTTTACTAAAATTCACAAAATGTTTCGGCCAGTCATTATTTTCCATTCTAAATAAGACGAATTTTTCCTAAAAAGCATCTTAAATGGAGGAACGCTGGAAAGATCGAAGACTCGATTGAATTCAAAGAAAAATTTTTAATACTCATAGACAAGCAGCAAATCAGACGAACATTAAATATTTTTAATGTTATTGAATAACTATCTGTGTGGACATGAATCGTATGCTTATTATTAAAGATGTATAATTAACATTCAAAATGTGTTCATATAGTGCTTAAGAAATGTAATATAATACTCAATATAGGATGTACTCAGTCATGCGTTAATAGTCTCACATTTTATAATAAATCCTTTTTTTATTATTATATTATTAATTATTGTTTTAAAAAAAAGGATAATATACATTTACTAACTTAAGAAACTTTATTAATTAGTATTTTCAGATAAATTGTGCTTAAGTATCATTCAGTTTGTAGTAATCAAAGTTAAAATTGTTAAAATTTCGATTATACGTCTTTTCATTTAACGCCAGTCCCTTGAAAGACGTATAAACGGTAATAACAGGAGACTTGGCGTTGGAATAATGAAACCCGAATTAACTACTACGTCAGAAACGCCAGAGATGCATACAGCTGTTTCGGTATCCTTAAGCGTACCGTCTTCAGTGCAAAAAGACGGTACGCTTACGTACAATCTTCTTTTTGCACTGAAGACGGTACGCTTAAGGCTACCGAAACAGCTGTATGCATTTCAAATATTTTTCTTTGGCGTTTCTGACGCAGTACTTTATTCGGGTTTTATTGCGTATAAACGGTGCTTTACTGTACTAAATTTTAAGTACCTAATACGAAATTTAAAATGCCAAATTTGAATTTTCAGCAATTATTTGTTTTTAAGTTATGCTGATAACATATACACATATACAGATCAACCGCTAAAACTTGGACTTTCGTAATCAGGGCACCTCAAAACGTGATATTAAAAAAATAATCTGAAGTGACTCCACTCGACTTTCCGAACATTGAGTCATTATCAGTTTTGTAGATAAAGTAAAGAAAGGGGAGTTGTTGAACAAACAAAAGAAAGAAAACCATAATAGAGTGTTTGAGTATTTTTCTCCATATATTACACGATGTTCTATTGAACGCTACTGAACTTTGAGCCCATAGATCATAATGATAGAGAATTTTTCGTTGTGTCCCTGTAAAAACCTATAAATGCTAGATTCACCAAAGTGATTCACCAACAGTGATTTCTAATATTCATATAAATTTTCAGCTCAATTGAATAAAGCGTTTAGATTTTATCGCAATTTGAAAAATTTGGTCCCGTAGGCCATAATGATAAAGAATTTTTCTTTGTGTCCCTGTAAAAAAACTGTAAGTGCTAGATTCACCAAAATCTATACAGTTAGTTCAACTGTGATCTATAACATGTGTAAAAAATTTTTGCTCAGATTAATAAGGCGTTTAGACGCTATCGCACTTTTAAAAATTTGGCCCCATAGGCTATAATGATAAAGAATTTTTCCTGGTGTCCTTGTAAAAAAAAACTATAAGCGCTAGATTCACCAAAATCAATAGGGTTCGTACTATAGTGACTTTCAATATACGTACCAACTTTCAGCTTATTCGAACAAAGCGTTTAGACGCTAGCGTGTTCACTCACAGACATACACAAACATATACATACATCATCGTAAAAATAGTGAAAACGGACTCAGGGGACCTCGAAACGTATAGAAACATCAAAATCTCAAATTCGGATTTTTGACATGATCACAATACTTTCCTCACTATAGCGTTCGGAAAGTAGAAAAAACAGAGTTGAAAATAGAATCTCAAAAAATACTTTGTTTCACTGTATTTCACGTGGAAAAGAAAGAACTGTTTCTAAGTCAAATTTTCGAAATTGAGTTTTTGTTACATTTTGAGATCCAGTCAATCCGGAATTCCAAAACAAACAGTAGCGTCCAATCCAAACTCGGTATTCTAAATGCGTATCCTACACTAAACTTTTCGCTGAGATCAAGCAATTAGTTCGTGTACAGAGACATCCAAGAAAATACAGAATCTGTGGGCGTAGAGTTTGACATCCATAAGCTGCACTGAACAAAATCAGATGAACACATATTCTTCGTATGCATAAAAGCGTGTTTTGTATAGAATTTGGCATTGATCATTCGTTTACAGGGCTATCCAAAAAAATTTGGATATTTTGTGACTCTACTTGGAGACGGTGGATGGAAATGCATTTCAGGTTGTGTTAGGTGTTTTTATATAGAACTAAGTTTAAGCATACAATGTGTTGTGTATATAACTTATAGACAATATACAGGGATACTCAAAATTAAACGAAAACAATCTTTTCTATTGAATGCCTTGTTCAGTTGACGGAAGTGCTCTACTTCATTTTATCATGCCGATGAAATGTGCTGAGGAATAAAATTAATTTCTCATACTCATTCAATAGACAAAATATTTTTGGAAGTTCTTTTTTGATCATTTTTTTTTTTTTTTTACTAATTTCGCGTTTTGAGCTCATGGGTACAAAAATCAAGTTTTTAACGTTTGAGCTGTGTGTATATGTGCGCTATCAGCACAATTTAAAATCAAGTCATTGCAAGAAATTCAAATTTGCAGTTGGAAGTCCTATGAAGTTGCCACCTGCATAGTTTGATTAAGATTGATAAATTTCAAGGAGTGTTGCGGGTAAAATTTTTGTAAATAATTTTTAATGAACTTTAAATTTAGTAATAGCCTTGAAGTAAAACTGTTTTTAAATTAGGTTCATACACAGTAGGGTAAGTGCTCCAGTGATTGGCATGCTCCATTCATTGACATCTGTCCCGAAATAATTAATAAATAAGAAAAATAATAAAATGATATATTTTACATATAAGAATTTTAACATTTTATGTCAAACACTGGAGCATAGGTTGCTAATAACTGATAAAATGAAAAACTGGCAGTGTCAGTTACACTGGAACATTGAGTGGGTGTCAAATAAAAACTCATAAAAAAAAAATAATAATAATTGTTATCAAATGTATCTATTTTAACATATATGTGGTTCTGAGTGTCTTCCATACCCTATGTACTAACTTAAGATTTCTAAAAATATTTTCTCATGACTAGAACGTTAAAAACATCAGAGATTGCTCTAAGAGTGCCAATCACTGGTGCACTCATCCCTTAATCTGCAGAGTGTCTTCATGACATTAAATAAGAGTCATAGAATAAGCGAAAGTCGTGTAAGTGACACACCAGATTATTTTTACCTACGTCACTTTTCTTCCCAGAGTGCGATTTATTACTTTAAAGACATTCTAAATCATTTATTTAAATGAACGCGGACAGATGGAGAGACAGACAAACCGAAGCGACAAATACTTCTTAACTCCGCTGTAAAAGTGTTCCGAATAATGTGATCTCCCAATATTCATCAGAATCAAGTAGTCATTCATTCTGCTCGCAATTTTTTTTAGTTTTCCTGCTGAATTTGGATGTGTGTCTGTGTGTGTGTTTGGGATTAAGGCCGATTGACTTCACGGGGTATAAGGTGAAGTGTTCTCCGTGGGAGGTCTTAGCCGTATTTACGCAAGTTTCAGAGAAAACCACAGAAAACTCCGAACGACTAGGTCGATGAGCGCAACCTGGGATCGAGCCCGCCATTTCACGTCTATCAACTTTGAGCGCAGAACCGCTCGGCCACTGGTGGGGTCAGGAGAACCGTGAAAATGTTCGACCTCGGTTTTTGGATGTTTTTACATGCTTTGAGGTGTGATGTATCGGTACCAAATCGGTGTGGTGTCCGTCTGTAGGGTGACAGTTATGTTATTTTGTTAATCTGTGTACACGATATCTCAAAAAAAAAAAAAAAAAAAAAAATGATCGTAGAGAAGTTGGACCACTTTTAAAATATCACTTATGATCACTGGCCAGGATAAATAAATTTCATATTTTACATTCGGAGTTTGTGATTTTCTAGAATAGGGCAATATTTTATATAGACTTCCATTATCGGGATTATTTGATTGGAAATACTATGGAGTTTCATGAAAACTGAAATATGAAACTGACCCTAATAAAATTAAGCAACAAATTATGCTATCGAAGAAGAGTTGGGGTAGCCTAGTGGGTGAGGCATATAATTCTGTGACCTTCTCAAGTGGACGGTAAACTTATTTTTCTCTTAACATGAATATAGTGTGAGATCTTTACAGAAGAAATCAGTGGGAGCAAATACATGATAGAGAATTGAGCAGTGATCAACCTACTTCAATTTTATCGTAAAGGTGTTAAAAAAGAACTAGACGAATATTTCATCTCAAAATATTCGCCTGAGTAAAATAATTCATTCCGCTCACATACTTTTTTTTTTTTTCTTTAGAAGAGTTGGAAGGTTTTTTTTTTTTTTTTCCTTCTGTGTCCTTCAATGCGTTATTCGCGTGAAAGGAACGAGATAAAGTGAGTCATGCCAACAACTTCTAATCAAGGCCTTCCAAGATTATTGTGACGTCACATGCTTTAGGCCACTTTTTATGCATATCTTAGTAAATGGATTTAGATTTTTTTTTTTTCTCCTCGGTGCTTTCGTTTCTACGCTGTGGTTACAAAAAATAAATTTAACCCCCTCCTTTTTTTAGGTTATTTTCCTTTAATCTTTAAGCCACCTGAATATATCTACATATTTTTTAAATAATGGATTTTTTCCCCCAGATTAAAATTATAGATAAGTGTCGCTCATATATTCATGCGTACATTTATTAATAGCAATAATTTTCAGTAATACACTGAAAAGATATTTTCTTTTTAACAACCATGACAGATATGTATATGTATTTTTGTGTGTAAGTGTATATATTTTCGTGCCTTTTCGAGGAATACTTTTATCAAAAAATCAAAATTATAAATTTCTCGTCACAGATTATATAATATAAAATCCCTAAAATAGTTTTGAATAAGGGACTTTGAGAATGTGTTAATTTCTGCATAACGGACTTCTGTTTGAATTACAAGTGGGTCAATACAAATTCCAAAGCATAGACGATGCAATGTACTAACCTATAAATGACATTGAACTCTAAATTTTAGGTCATTTAAAGTTTTAAATCATAAATATTATTAATGATATATAAATATATATATATATATATATATATATATTTTTTTTTTTTTTTTTTTTTTTTTTCAAGTGAAGGTGGACATAAAGTTTGCATTAAAAACCTTTTACCGTATATATGTTAGGATTTTTTTTTTTTTTTTTTCAATCATCTCTGTAAATTTTATGCACAGTGAAATTTTAATATGAAATGGATTTTTTTTTTTTTTTTTTTTTTTTTTTCTTTCGTAAGAAAACAAATATATCTGATGTTCAAAAGAATGTTTCCCAAATCTATTTAAAAAAATAAATAAATAAATAAATAAATAATAATAATAAAAAAACATTTTGTGTGCAGGACCACACAAAAGAATTCAGATATATTTCAGGCTATCAGTAGAAACACTTAAAGCATATTTTAACTTTAGTTATACGATAATTTTTTAAAGCCCAACTAATAGTGCAATAGCAGTTTTTTTTTATGATACCAGTAACCTTGTCGTGCAATCACATTACTCTCTGTCATCCTCTATTCGTTGCTATAAATATATTATTAAAGTTTAAGATGAAAGACATGAGAATATTTTAATAACATTTGAATATTTTAAGTATACTTTAAAAAAAACGCTCGAAATAGTCTAAACTTTCAATAAAAGTAGAATAAAATTATTTTGCGTGATACTGTAAAAATAGCTCTCTTTTCCAAGCATATTACACATTTGTAAATAAATTATTTTAAATTTCCCATGGTAAATCGTTGTTAAATTGAAAATATTTAAGTATACCATTAATGATAAAGTATATGCCTTTATTGTGTCTTAATATTATTGTGGATAAAAAATATGTTAGGTATTAACCATACAATTTACACAAAAATAAAGAGTAAAATGAATTTTAAAAAATTTCTGGGGGAATATATTTGACAATTTTATAAGTAAATCGTTCATAGTTACCAGTCGCAAATTACTAACCTATAATATTTGATCCATTAAATTTAAAATTAATATGCTGTAGCCGTTACAAAATTTTCTTCTATATCATTTAATATAATAGCGCCATCTATCTGTTACAATACACAAAAATTTAATCAACACAGCTTCTCACAATAAATATTTTACGAACTAATTTAACCAATAGATACTGAGATATAACTATCTGGAAATTTACAAAAAGTAATAGTATCGCCACACGTCATCTGATGTACATCCAAATTGATTCGGCAGTTTTTCATAACATACATCTTGCGTATAAAATTCAATGCATATACATATCATAGAAGGTGAGATATGGCTCGCCTATGAATAGAGAAATTTGCAACATGCCAAAGACATCGGTCGGCCGATACGCGTCCAAAATATATCAGTATAATAGTTTACAATGGCTGTTGCGCATATCAAGTTTAGTGCATTTATATATCATAGAAGCTCAATTATAGCGTTTTCTTAAAAGGGAAAAACTGCAACAGCATATTTATTCAACTTAGGTGCAATACCTGTTGACCGATTCCGATATGCACCTACGTTGAATAAACGTAGTCTTTCACAATCGACTACCCTCAAGTTAGGGGAAGTTACACACAATAGAAGCTAAGGTATAATCTTTCCTTAATTGTGGGAAATTGCAGCATAGCAGCGCCATTTGTTGGGCGATATGTTCCAAGAGCTATTCAGAACCAATTCATATGAAAGTGCATCCAAATATAAACTTTTGTGCAATTCTGTTCATTATTTTGTGAGACACAGTACTCAAAACATAAAAATTTGATTGTATATAGTCAGACATCTCCTAAAAAGGGTTTAAAGAAATCTCAAAACGTGTAAATAAACCAAAAGCCAAATAAAGAAAATTTTCAAAAATCCAATACTTTATTCTTATGTAAATAGAAGAAAATAAAAAGGAATTTTAAGTTATTCTGGAAATAGTATATACAACTGAATGTTTACAATCGATTACTTAATTTATAGAGCATAGTTAAAGGAAAAAAAAAAAATTTAATTGAAATAGCAAATGGTTCTTAAATTTAAATGTGCTAAGAATGAAACAAATAACAAGAAATTAAGTATATGTTTTTAATAAGATACCTTTTGTTTATCAAAAATTCTTAAAATGCTGCACATGAACAATTTGATTTTGAAAGCAAAAACTGTTTCATTTAAGAGACAAAAATTTAAGTTAAAATACATTTCAAAAAATTCTTTTAAAAATTGCAACCAAAATTCTAAAATTGTAATCCATTCAATAGAAACTGATCATATTCCTGACTTCGATAATATAAAAATTCTAAATTCTGGTTTTCATAATTATAAATCGCGTATTTTCCTTGAGAGCTGGCACACTGCCAAGCATCTCCACACTATCAATGAAGCATGCGCACTGGCTCCTCAATATTCGGTACTCCTTTAAATTCCTTGAGTGTTCATGTAATGTTTGCATATTGTGTTGTAATTACTGATGAGGAAACCCGGTCGGGTTTCGAAACGTCTAGCTTTTAATTGTTCTTATATGTATTTTTGTTTTTTAAAATGTATTTTAACTTAAATTTTTGTCTCTTAAATAAAACAGTTTTTGCTTTTAATATATATAATTGAGGCGGTTTGATGTTTGTGTACGTTAATTTGATTTTGAATTGGGAACATAACACAATAGCTAATAATTTAAAATCATATTATTTTTAGTTAAATTTGTTCTGGAAAAAAATAAATAAATAAATTTTAAATAACTAAAAATATCAACCTTTTTATTACAATCATCAATCATTTTAATGAAACAGACTGATCAGGCTGAAACAGGCTCCTGATCTGCAGATCAGGAGCCTCGACGTCCTATTTGCATCAGACATTATTCAATATGCCATTTTTTTTTATTCCTTTTTATATAATAGTATATATTGATTCGATCGACTTGTTACCATAATCAGATACATTCCTGAGGGCCCCCGCTGTATCTCTCTTTGTATACCTAACATGCATATCACATATATGTATTCTTAATAAACGACGGTCTTGTATTACTTCCCTGAAATTCATAAATACCAAATTTCAAAAGTACCAAATTTCATGAAAAAAAAAAAATTACATAGCATATCGGAAATATTTTGAGTAAACCTGTAAACTAATTACCAATTCTATGCTCACATTTTTCAACAGAAAAACATGCTTTTAAAATTCTAATAAAACTTCATTATATTTAATGGGGTGTAACCATGTTAAAATACACTTTTAAGAAATACCGACTCTAGATCGTAATAGTACGAAATTCTTTTATGTATCCCGGAAAAGTAGCCACAGTAAAAAAAACGTCAAAAATAAGAATACGCCTAATTAATTATAACTCATTAATTTTTCAAACTAATTTGACATCATTGTGGATGATTACAGTACTTCCTCGGAATTATTTTGTGTGGTCCCGAAAATTTTTTAGTCTATACATAACCTTTTTAAAGAGAAAACATGATTTTAAGTATCTTTATAATGTATGTTAATTTTATTAAGTTCAATGCAGCATAAACGCATTAAAGTGCGCGCTTAACTAAAAATTTGTCCATAGGCTCTAATGTTACGAAATTCTTTCGTGTGTCTCTGTAAACGAACCATAAACATTGTATACACCAGTAAAAACTATTCAGCTTATTTTGCGATTAAAATTAATAATTGTTCCAAATTTAACATCGTTTGGATAACTACGTGACATTGTCAGAACACTTTTGTAAGGTCCTGTACATTAATTAGAAAGCTTAAGAGCACACATTTTCTTCAAGCAACATAAGTTTAAGCATCTTACTCACGTACGCCAGTTTCATTTTCTTGATTGCAAAGTAATGATGTTAAAATGCGTTTAAACGAAATTCACCCCATAAGCCGTAATGTTAAGTATTTTGGCGTGACCCTGTACACAATCCATAAAAATTACAGACATAAAAAAATATATAGCTATATATATACCGAGCCTGAATGTGTGTGTCAATTTGCAAGTCAATCGGAGAACTTTTGCGGCCGCTATCGTGGTACATACAAATTCTGCCCACAGTCTGTAGTGATAAGAAAAAATTTTGTGTGTCCCTGTACACGAACTTCAAAGGGAATACACACCCAAAACTATGCAGCAAAAATTCTGTGTGGTTCATAAATATGTGTACGAAAGTTCAATAGCGTGACATTTGCGGCCGCTATCGTGGTACATATAAATTCTTCCCATAGGCCATAATGATAAAAAGAACTTTGGCGTGTCCCTGTACACGAACTACAAATGGAATGCACATCCAAAACTATGCAGCTGATTTCGAGGGGATCATGAGCATATGTACCAAATTTCAAGTCAATAACGAGATTTTTCCGGCAAACACACAGATGGAACCCAAAACCGTTTTGAGTCTCAACAGAGGGCCTCCACTGACGTTTCAGCAATAACATGAAGTTGAAGATTATATATATATATGCATATACATTACCGAGGTATCTATTATTTATCGGTAATAATTAATATTGCGTACAAGAACAATTTGATTTGAAACTGAGAACAGAATATAGTATGCAACCAGGTACTGAACACTTTTGAACCATCTTTAGCAGGGCCGGTGCTAGATATTTTGCCGCCTGAGGCGAGCATTATTTTACCGCCCCTATGCGTGTTTATAACGCTATTAATAAATGTTTTACAAGAATAAACTAGTTGGCATAGGTGGACTCTGCTCACTTCCCCATCATATATATATATTCATAAATTTTTAGAACAGGACATTCTCTTAACATAGTTATCATGTTAAGAGAAATGAATTTGAAAAAACGCTTGACACAGTGACAGAATGAAATCCCCGCCTAATAGGCTATCCACCGTTCGCTTCAATATATTTATCTTATTCTAATATATTAATTTATTTTATTAGGGTAAATTTCGTAGTTAATTTTCATGCTACTATTTCCAATGCTACAATCCTCAAAATGCATATTTATATGAAAAATTTTCAATTTTGTTATGTTAATAAAATCTTAAATAACGAATAGCTTACGAAATTTTCCTATTAAAATATTTGTAATCAGTCATGTTCATACAAGTATCATAAATGTTATTTTGAAGTTCTCTGATATATTTATGATCCTGAAAATGGCCGTTTATACTCAATTTTCTATTCTTCTACCATTTTAAGAGGATCGTAAATTCCAAATGACTTACGAATTTCTTAAATTAGAAAATTCATACTCCATGGTATTCATGTCAGTATCCTAAATAATATTTCAAACGTAATCTGATACCTTTACGGTGATATCCCTGAAGATTGACGCTTGTGTGAAATTTTGACCTATTCTGCCATGTTAAGAAATTCGTAAATTTCTAATAACTTACAGTCGGTAACAAAAGTCTCCAAACACTAGCAAAATTTCCTATGTAAAAAAAGTACACTTAATACAGTTTTGTTAAATAAGTCCTTGTCGAATCCTGTTTTTAGACTGACTAAGAACAGGATTTGACAAGGATTTATTTAACAAAACTGTAATAAATGTACTTTTTTTATATAGGAATTTTTGCTAGTGTTCGGAGATTTTTGTTACCGACTGTATGAAATTTTTGTATTGGAAAATTCATAGTCAGTGATATTCATGCCAGTATCCTAAATAATATTTCAAAAGTAGTCTGACATCTTTACGATGAAAATATCTCTAAAAATTGACATTTATGTGAAATTTTGCCCTATACTGCCAAGTTAAGAAATTCGTAAATTTCCAATAACTTGCGAAATTTTCAAAGTAGCCCATTTATAGTTACTGATGTTCATTCCGGCATCAAATCTGATATTTTAAAACTGGTCTGACATTTTTACAGTAAAAAACATCCATTTCATGCACGTTTAAGTGAATTTTTGTCCTATTCTCCCATGTTAAGAAAATCGTAAATTTCTAAAAACTTACGAAGTTTTTTAATTCGATTGTTGTAAATGAATAGGGTTCTTGCCAGTATTGAAAGTAATATTTTAAAACTGGTCTGACCTCTCTGCAATCATTTGTTCGTGAGATATCGTGTACACAGACTAACAAACAAACGGACTAACACACTAACAGACACCCTACAGACAGACACCAAACAAATTTTGTCATTTTCGGATTCCTCACACCTGAAAACGAGTAAAAAAGTCAAAAAACCAAATTTTCACGATTACCTAAGTTCCCCATACCTACAGTGTGTTGGGGAACTAAAAAAGCAACATTTGAACTATAATTTATTTTAAAAATAAAAGCAAAACTTCATTGATTTTGCATTTTTGTTTGGGTTGGTTGATTGGGTTTTACGTCGCACTAGTGCTGCGCAATGAGCAATTGCTGATGGTCTGGGACTCCCCCCTAGAGATTGTCCGGGGATATGCCATCACAATTTTGATCCTCTGCGGAAAGGATGGCTCTTCCACCATTTTTGCTTGGGAAACTATTTATTATATCGATAATTTGAATGTTACAAAAATTCTCAATTAGGTCTGGTGAAAAAGCTGAGTTTAAAATAAGCATTGCTGAGCCAAAATATGTTACAGTATTTAAAACCAGTCTAATTTCGTAAAAATTTTTAAATGCCAAATTATTAATATCAATAACAAGTTATGGACCTTTTTCGAAATCATACAAACATAAAATCTTTATGCATTTAGCGAATACGTACTGCAGAATTACAGAAATTGGCTTATATGTAGAATAAAGTGCATAAACGTTGGTAGTGACTTTCTTTTTTATTTATTTTAGTTCCGGTGATATTAATTAAAACTTCAACGGAACCGCAGTTCTCGCGTATGTTCCGTTCCAAGAAGGGAAAGGGTAAGAAGAGGGAAAAATAGCCGCTTGAAAACTGCCATCCTTCCGAAACGATTAAAAACATTTTTAAAATTTTAATGTCATCAGAAAACATACATCTACCCGCTTCACACAATGGAATTATTTAATTATTTATTTATTTATTGTAAATATAGGCATTTTAAATACAATTTAAGGATTTTTTTTTTTTAGAAGGTTCAAAATTTCTGTTTTGTCTGCATTTCATTTATTGCATCACCGTGTAAGAAACCTATTCCTCCATTTCTTAAAGAGGGGGTCCTTTTCCCCTTTTTACAACGATACTAAAGTTTTAATAAAATACGAATTTCTGCGCGGAATTTTTTTAACTTTTGCAACATCAATTTTGGATACTATAAATTTTATAACTCCAAAAAAATTGTAAAAATAAATAAAATAAAATAACTTTCAATTTTAATTTCAAGCAATTCGATTGAAAATAAAATAAAATTAGATATTTAAAGATTTTCCGATAAAATACAAAAATTAAGAATGCTCAATTAATGCTGAGATTTATCCATCCGTAAAACCGTAGTTATTGATAAATAACAGTATCACTTTTTGGTAACATACTTATAAACTGAAACTGGAGTAGTTGTACACTATTGCCTCCCCCCCCCCCCCCCCAAAAAAAAAAAAAAAAAAAAAAAAAATGCAGCACAGCAGCACCACCTTTCGTTTTCGGTAATATTAAACATCGAAAATATATATAACATTTTCCTTTTAAAAATACTGGCATCAATACTGATTTAAAAGTTTAAAAACTTGGCAGCTTTCTAATAGCAATTGAATTTGTCTGTATTGTAAAAAATAATTAGTTTAACTGGGAAATGTCATCCACTCTGTTACACATCTGTATGTTGCATAAATTTACATAAATTTACTTTTAATTTTTCTAAATATTTATACAGCATTAAAACAATAAAAAAAAAAAATCAATGCTTATAAATACTCAAAAATTTTACGTTAAAAAATAATTTATATTTAAATGAAATTTTCATACTCCAAAATTTTAAAATGATTGTGTGCAAAAGTAAAATCAGATTTGCATGTATTATTCTGGGAACAATTTGCAAAATTCAGTTATATTACTAAACAGATCTTTCCAAGAATAAAATATTACATAAAAAAAATTTTAGTATGTGATTATATGAAAACTAATATTAAATTATAAGTTCATTAAAAATTATCAGTCTAATTATGAACAAAACTTCAGTGTATAATATAACAAAGGATTAAAATTTCTATTTTTAATTTATTTACTTTATTTATTTAATTTATTTATTTTTGAAATCATAAAAAAACTTCCTGCAACTGTGTGAACATAACCGACTGCACAAAGCAGTTAACACCGGATTAATTTGTAACGTTATATAAATATACAATGAAAACATACAAACAACACTTTACGTTCATAAATTTGGCATTAATCTAATTTTTGCAAAAAATGTGTTAAACATTTTAGGAAATAGCAATAGTAGATTATCTGCTAATAAGTATTTGGACAATTTCGAATTTAAATTTTTTGTCAAATGTCAAGAAAAATTTATTACAAATTAACTTTTTAATTTTTGGGAATATGAAGAGCATGTTATACCTCATATTTCAACAAAAGTTTTGTTCTGAAGAGAAAAAAGGGACTAGTAAAAAATTAAACAAAAATCGAATTATTATTATTATTATTATTATATTTTATTTTTTATATTGAATGTAATTTGGAGAAGTGTTTTACTATAATGTTACTGTAATGTGTTTTCAAATGTTGCATTTTGAAGCTAATATATGTCTGTTACTTGAAAAGTTTGATGAAAATTGGTATGTTTCAAGGAATGATGAGGGTGTAAGTTGCCTGAATAATTTAAAAGCAGCTTTTAATTTTAATAATAGCTTTGAATTCTATATAAATGTAGGTAATATATTGAAACGAAGGTTGAGAGTGGTGGTAGCCCCCCTCACACATAATTGTTTGTGAAATAAAGTTGACAAATTTCACTAGTTTTGAGTCAAATTTAAATTGTTTTTAACGTAGGTTCAAATAACAGTACTCTTTATCATACACCTTCATTCTCAAATCTGTCGTTATAGTATTTAATTTCAGGGTAAGAGAAAGTTGTATGAGTGCCATTTCAGATTATTATTATTATTGTTATTGAGAAGAACTGAAAATAAATTCATTCTATCGACCATAACTCTTTGAATTTACACATTTGTTTGGAGTTTTCATGTAAGTAGTTATACTTTTGGCTAATTAATAATGGAAAGTTAACAAAATAAATAAATAAAATAAATAATAAACTTGCATATGCGTTAAAATTTTCTATGTAAAATCATTGCAGTAAAATATGCAGTTAAAAATCATTTAGTAAAAATGCTCATACTTGATACGATATTTAACGTTTCTCCATATTAATTGCAGTGTGTTGTGTCTAATGCCGTATGGCCCAGTTTAAAAAACAAATGGCTTTGCACTGGGTCTAATACCCTACGTGTTATAATTTAACAAGTGGCAATTTTTTATGTAATTTTTTAAAGAAACCGTTATATCTTCATGAATATATGTGGTAGACTCATAAAAATTTATACAGGAAATTAGAAGAAGTCGTATAATCACATTTTATATCCAAAACGCATTTCAAGCATTTCTTTTTATAGGGTGATAAAAAACATTTTGATTTTTGTTTAGTTATTTTATTTATTTGTCCCCTTTTTCACTTCTGGTCAAAACTTTTGCTGAAATATACGATATATAACATGTTTTTTATACTAACAAAGTTTTTAAAAAATCGTAAAGAATTTTTCTAGATATTTGAAGAAGCGTCTAAATTCGAAATTGTCTTATTGGTAGATAGTGTATATGAGAGTTCATTGAATAAACTCTCCAATCAATTTTAATTCTGGCTTTGTTGACTTTTTAAATTTTAATTGAAATGAATCTGAAATATTTTGATCAGAAATAAAAATTTTGAAATTTAATTTTATTTGAATTGATATTTCATTTAATATTGTCCATCCTGTTACAAAAGCAGTGTAACAGGGTGGACTTCTAACAGAGTGGACAATTAAATCTAATAAAAGCTTTTTCTAATCATAAATAAAAAGTAATAACCGAGAAACTAATATAATATTAAAAAGTAAATCTAAAATTATTACTTTGTTTACAGTTTCATGGAAAAAAAAATTATAATCATTAATGTAGATGTAACATAGGGAACATTCAACAACTCAAATTAACTATCAGACGAAAGAGTCTAACCTTGCTTGTGAACTATGGAATCAAAAATTGCTAATTCAGCATATGCAAGTTCAGCATAGCAAGTTTAGCATATACAAGTTTTCAGCATATGCAAGTTTTATGCAAGTTTTAAGACTACTATATAATGTTATATAGTTGTCTTAGTTTTACTACATAATCGTTTGAAAAGTGTTGCCTGATACAAGCTTTTTTTTTTTTTTTCTTTCTTCTTTCAAAATGAAAGCCAAAACACAGAATATGTTAGGACATTATTAATTAAAAAATTTTCTATTCGGAAAAATAAATAAATACATAAAATTTATTTTTTAATTATTTTTATGTAATAGATGAAATATAGCTGATATTATATATTTGTACAATATTAAAGTCGCTATTTAGATGAGTTTTTTATTCTTAGTGATTTGAAGTCGGGACATCAATATACTTTGGTTTGTTCCAAATAAAAAATGTTTAAGACCTTCACAAAACACCTAAGTCAAAATCAAAACAATAAATATCCGTCTATAAAGAATTAAATGAAGAATCTTAATGTATATATGATTCGCGGTAAAAATAATTTAAAATTTTGGAAAAAATAAATAAATAAAAATACAAAAAGAAAAAAACTCCCCCCCTCCCCCCCCAAAAAAAATAAAATAATAATTAAATTAAATTAAAAAAAAAAAAAATCGAAAATCAAACACCACGCACACACACAAAAAAAGGTGTTTTTCGAAATATCCCAAAGAAGACGCATGGTTGTTTCCAGTATCTTTCTTTGTTCCATTTTTGGTAAAGTTCGTCTCAAAAAATCCTTAAATTGTGAAATTTCCAACCAAAAATCAATTTCTCCCTTTTTTCCCCTTAAAAATCGAAAATTTTTAAATCTCAGATAATGTTTTATTTGCATTCACGTCTAATTTCGCCATGTGCAATTTCTTCACCCTGA
The DNA here is from genome assembly GCA_963930645.1 of Salticus scenicus. Taxonomy (NCBI): domain Eukaryota; kingdom Metazoa; phylum Arthropoda; class Arachnida; order Araneae; family Salticidae; genus Salticus; species Salticus scenicus. The sequence continues at coordinate 271,759,717 of OZ005659.1, forward strand.
AGTAATTTGGAGCCAAGTTATGTTTATAAAAGTGTTTTTACTTTCTGCCTCACTAGGGCGGAATGGAGTGCAATTTCGCAAACTTTGATAGGTATAATTTTAAGTTGGGCAAAGACCTAAATTCCTGTCAACTGCCGTCGAGTTCCGTCCAACCGTTCTCACGTGATATCTGAACAAAAATAGAGTTACATATATGCAGACACAATGACACACACACAGAGAAAGAAAATTTTCTGAAGTCATTTTAAGTTTTCACGATGTGTGAAAAGTGAAGATATCGCGAAATTTTTTGATTCTCAGAAATTTACAGACAAAAGTCTGTTTTTATTAATATGGATAGTAGTGGGTAATGGAATTCGTGCGAGTGTAATACACCAGATTTTTTTTTTTTTTTTTTTTTTTTTTTTTTTTTTTTTGACAGGCATAGTGGTTTGTGAATTCAAAGTGCAAGAGTGAAATGCCGCCCTCCTATGTGCGCACCTGAGGCGACCGCCTCAGTTGCCTCACCCCAGGCGCCGGCCCTGATCTTTAGGGAAAAATAAAACGTTGCAATTATGTGTATAAAAATATTAGTGTGCGCTTAACATTAAAAATATCTGTAAACAATTATAGTTCAGACAAATTAATTATGCCTATTTTTATAATGCAATGTTACGTAAAACTAAGATTTATAATAACGTACTTTAAAATTTGTACATTTTAAACAACTTTATACATTAAAACAAATTCTAAATACGATTCATATTGTTAGAAGATTGCTAAAGTTTAGAATTCTACCAATTTACAATTCTAACAAAGCTTTCAATAAAATAAATTATACAATAAAATAAAGTATTTAACACTTACTTTTGGTTGTGAACCTGATTCGTTGATTATTAAAATCTCTCGGGTTCTTTAGTCTTCTAAAAGAAAAATTATCACAAACATGGTAAACGACATCAACGATTTAAAATTTCTAATAAGAAAGTATTCGAATTTCGCATTACGTGTGAAATGCTCATACGTCACACCACTTCCGGTTTTGCGGTTGGAAGGCCTTGATTAGAAGGTATTAGTAAAAATAATTTATTTACAAAAATGTAATATGCTTGGAAAAGAGAGCTATTTTTACAGTATCACGCAAAATAATTAAAAAATTAATTTTATTCTACCTTTATTGAAAGGTAGAATATAATATTTATAAATATTTATAATATACATAATATTTTTTCGAGCATAGCATTTTTTTAAAGTACACTTAAAATATTCAAATGTACTATCTCATATCTTTCATCTTAGACTTTAATAATATATTTATAGCAATGAATGTAGGATGAGAGAGATTAATGTGAATGCAAGACAAGTTTATTGGTATTTAAAAAAAAAAAAAAAAAAAAAAAACTACTATTGCACTATCAACGATTTAAAATTTCTAATAAGAAAGTATTCGAATTTCCAATTGGACGCTAGCATTACGTGTGAAATAACTGGCCCAAATGCTTAAAAATGCTTAGAAAATTATCGTATAACTGAAGTTAAAATGTGCTTTAAGTATTTCTGCTGATAGCCTGAAATATATCTGAATTCTTTTGTGTGGTCCTGCATACAAAATGTTTTTATTATTTTTATTTATTTATTTATTTTTGAAAATTGATTTGGGAAACATTCTTTTGAACATCAAAAAAAAAAAAAAAAAAAAAAAAAAAGAATCCACTTCATATTAAAATTTTACAGTGCAATAAAATTTAGAGATAATTAAAAAAAAAAAAAAAATCTTAACATACACGGTAAAAGGTTTTATATGCAAATTTTATGTCCACCTCCACTTGAAAAAAAAAAATAATAATAAGTAACTAAATAAATAAATAAAAACAATATATGTATGTATATATATCATTAATAATATTTATGATTTTAAAACTTTAAATGACCTGAAATTTGGAGTTCAATGTCATTTATAGGTTAGTACATTGCATCGTCTATGCTTTGGAATTTGTACTGACCCACTTGTAATTCAAACAGAAGTCCGTTATGCAGAAATTAACACATTCTCAAAGTCCCTGATTCAAAACTATTTTAGGGATTTTACATTATATAATCTGTGACGAGAAATTTATAATTTTGATTTTTTGATAAAAGTATTCCTCGAAAAGGCACGAAAATATATACACTTACACACAAAAATACATATACATATCTGTCACGGTTGTTAAAAAGAAAATATCTTTTCAGTGTATTACTGAAAATTATTGCTATTAATAAATGTACGCATGAATATATGAGCGACACTTATCTATAATTTTAATCTGGGGGAAAAAATCCATTATTTAAAAAATATATACATATATTCAGGTGGCTTAAAGATTAAGGGAAAAGAACCTATAAACAGGTGGGGGTTACATTTTTTTCTATAACCACAGCGTAGAAACGAAAGCACCGAGGAGAAAAAAAAAATTCTAAATTCATTTACAAAGATGTGCATAAAAAGTGGCCTAAAGCATGTGACGTCACAATCATCTTGGAAGGCCTTGATTTAGAAGGTGTTGGTCATGCAGGCTGGTTATGCGTAAGGCATTGCGTGATTCCTGATTTACATAACAAGCCCAAGACAAAAGAAGCTGAAATGTCCATGCAATTAACTGCAACAGCCGGTGCTTTAGAACGTTACTAAGGGGTTACGTAGCTTTCGAAGGCTAAAAAAAGCGCATTCTCTCTTTCTCTTTTTATTTATTTATTTATTTTTTAATATAATAAATAAAAAAATTTATTCAAATTTCTGAGCATATAAAAGAAAAACACTTAAACAGTATTTTATAAAATTATCATTAAATTTTTTGGAAAATTCAGCCCGTGACTTCTGGTCTTCAGACCTTTCAGCAAAACGATTTCTCAAAAACTAATGCACCGATCTTGCACACTTGTTCTGAACACAATTGGCCCACCAGTGACCGAGCGGTTCTTCACTCAAAGCTGGTAGATGGGAAGTGCCGGGTTCGATCCCAGATCGTGCTCATCAACCTAGCCGTTCGGAGTTTTCCGGGGTTTCCTCCGAAACTCACGTAAATAAGGTATGGAATCTTTTAGAAAGACGCCAACGGAAGACATCTTGGACCCTAGCGTAGTCAATCGCCCTTTAACCCAACAACACCATTTAAACACCAGTGTTTGATTTTTCTTTTCCTTTCCTTTTTTTTTTTTTTTTTTTTTTTTTTTCCCCATTACAACTAATTTTACAAGGCTATACGTTTGCCAAAAACTGCACTGCTTACAACTGTGCATTGCAGACAACTCTGCCAAAACAAATAGTATTTTAATTAAAAAAATAAAAATAAAAATCTTGGTTCAAGTCAATTTATTTAGAACAAAAGTGTGCACAGTTTCAATGAGATTGGTGCGTTAGTTTTTGAGGAGGAGTGTCCACCGCTGGCTAAATTTTTCAAAACTTTTTGTGAAAATTTGATAAAATATTATTTAAATAGTGCTCTTTTATAGGCTCAAAAATTTTCTTTTTTTTTTTTTTTTTTTTTTTTTTTTAAGTACGGAGGATTGTTAGTCTCAATCTACGGATCAAACGTTGTCGCCAGTTTTACGATGGTGACTTTTATCGAAATCGGAAATTTATCGAAAATGTAATTGAATAATTTGAAAGCGATGTTATAATTTGGAGAAAAAAAAATATATATAAGTTAAACCTTTTTTTATGTACCATGTCTTAAATTTTCTGATGAATCATAGAGCTCTTATCAGTGTGCATAAAATTTTTAAAGTGATAATGACGTCCATTTTTGTAAGATGCATAATTTAACTTTTTACAATATTTTAACGCTCACGTTTAATTAAATGTATTTATTTTTATGTCGGGGGAAAAAAATGAACTCGTAATTTTTTTTTTTTTTTTTTTTTTGCCAATAATTAAATTTTAGCTAATATTTTAATGGCTATTTTAACTCTATTAGGATGTTATTATTTTGATATTTTAACTAATTATAAGAAAACTAAGGAAAATTTTTGAAAATCGGACTTCGAAGTATTGTGTTGTCACCGGGTTCTGAGCTACTGTGAAAGTTTCAAATGTCTAGCTAGTAGAGAAGTTAGTTAAAATTCGATTGCAAGATTTGTCCCGGACAAACACACAAACAAACAAGAATAGAAGTTAATAAAAACATGGTAAAAAAAATAATAATAATGATATAATAATAGTCCTCCATCTCCATCATACTAAACTAAATTCTGCTTCTGGCAGAATTTCATCAAAATCTTTTTTTTTTTTTTTAAGAAAAAGAAAATAAAATATGTAAACCTGATCATGGTATAACCTTAATACAGCTCTCCTTGGCGACTTTTGAAATTTTGTTACCATTCTAGACAAAGTTACACAATTTATGAGATTATTATTTCTGTTTCTTTCTTTCTTTCTTATAATTAAAAAAAAAAAAAGAAAGAGAAAATTTACTTTTCTAAGCTTTCGGAAGCCATGTAAACCCTTAAGGAATAAAATAAAATTATTATGTTGTTACTATCCCATAACTTTAATTTATATTTTTTAAAACAAATCAGATCTGGTGGGGGGGGGGGGGGGATCTGAGATTGAGGTCTAGAAAATAAATTACGACGCTGGTAGAAATAGTTGTATGTCATCCTTATAAATTCTAGTTCCCTTTGCTAGCGAACTCTAGATGTCCCTATTAGAATTCCAGACCGTTTTCCTATACTATTGTGGGGTCAAACTTATTTAAAAGATAAAAGTGAACGCATGAGGCGAGTTTTAGCAGCTAGTTTATGAATCCATTCTAGAAATCAGAGAGAAAATTTCTAGAGACAAAAAGGGTTCAAAATATAACGTATCCTTTCATCCTATAGAAACGTATATGACGAGAAATTCTCGATCATTTCCTCTTTTTGGTTTCTTTACCTTATACGTATAGCTCGGAACGTATATAATAGACATAGCTTGAATAAAATGTCAACGAATGCTGGCCTTGAACTTAATCAAATATTTTAAAAAAAAAACTAGTTGGCATAGGTGGACTCTTCATAAATATGTGGCACTTCCCCATCCTATTTATGTTCTCACAAATTTCTAGTGCGAGACATATTATAATCACGTTAAAAGAAATAAATTTGACCAAAGCTTGATACAGTGACAGAACGAAATCCCCGCCTAATAGGATATCCACCGTTCACTTCGATATATTTATCTTATTCTAATCTATTCATTTATTTTATCGGGGTCCATTCCGTTGTTTAGTTTTCATGCTACTGTTTCCAATGCAATAATCCTCAAAATTCAGATTTATATGAAAAGTTTACAATTTCGCTACGTTGATAAAATCGTAAATTACGAATAATTTACGAAATTTTTGTATTAGAATATTTGTGTTCAATCATGTTCAAACCAATATCATAAATGTAATTTTGAAGTTGGCTAATGTATTTATGATCCTCAAAATGGAAGTTTATACTCAATTTTGCTTTATTCTGACATGTTAAGTAAATCGTAAATTCGAAATAACTTACGAATTTTTTAAATTGGAAAAATCGTAGATGCCAGTATCCTAAATAATATTTTGAAAGTGGTTTGACATCTTTACGATGAAAATATCCCTTAAGATTGACGTTTATGTGAAATTTTGCTCTATTCTGCCATGTTAAGAAATTCGTAAATTTCCAATAACTTGCGAAATTTTCAAAGTAGCCTATTTATAGTTACTGATGTTTATTCCGGCATCAAAACTGATATTTTAAAACTGGTCTGACATTTTTATAGTAAAAAGTTTCCATTTAATGCATGTTTAAGTGAAATGTTTGTCCTATTCTCCCATGTTAAGAAAATCGTAAATTTCTAATAACTTACGAAGTTTTTAAAATCGAATGTTGCAAATGAATAGGGTTCTTGCCAGTGTCGAAAGTAATATTTTAAAACTGATCTGACCTCTCTGCGACAATTTGTTCTTGAGATATCGTGTACGCAGACTAACGGACTGACACACTAACAGACACCCTACAGACCATACAAATTTTGTCATTTTTGGATTCCTCACACCTGAAAACGTGTAAAAAAGTAAAAAAAAACGAGGTCGAAAATTTTCACGATTACCTAAGTTCCCCATACCTATAGTATGATGGGGAACTTAAAAAAAAAAGGCTGAAATATTTTGGGAGTGAAATCAATATCACTATTTATTCGGTTTCTTTTTCAAAATCTAATGAAGCTTTGAGATTTTTTAAAAAGTTCATATGCATATAAAGGGTTTTCCAATAGGGATTATTAAATGGTTGGAACACTAACATTACGTATTATTTTTTGACATATTTTGAGTCATTTGTGTTTAGTATGCTATGCCATTTAATCATGCAAAGATACTCTTGAACAACGTTTCGGCAATTATTAAATTGTTTTATCAAAATCAGCGTTCATGTGTGACTACTGAGAGATATTTGAGAAGAATTCATGGACGACATTATTCCGTTAATCGACTCGATCGATTGTGATTTGTTTTTCTTTGGGGATATGTTAAGTCACAAGTTTATGCTGGTAATCCAATAACAATTAAATACCAACATTGAACGTGTTATTCGTGAAATAACACCCAATTTATGCGAAAGAGTGATGGAAAATTGGGTTGACAGAATGCGGTATATACAGAGAAGTCGTGGTGCTCACAAGAACGCTATTATTTTCATACTTAATTGGGATAATGTAAGCTTTCAAAAAAAAAAAAAAAAAAAAAGCGTTTCTCAATGAATAATTTATGTTTTTAATTTTTAAATTGTACCACTCTTAACCCGTTAACGCCCGAATTAATTTTTCTAAATATTATTAGCTAAACATTTCACTTCTAAATTAATATAGACAACTAACTGTAAAATATATTAACTTAAAGAATTCTTATGATAGTTTTAAATTTAAAGCCTATTCTTATTTATTGACGTTTAGTGTTCTAGCGATAAAACTTCGAGCTACAAAAACTTTGAGAAAACAGATTAATTTCTTATTATATGTTGACCAAGATCTCGAAAGTAAAGTATTATAATATGTATTATTATTCAAGTTAGTATACCTGCACTAGAAGCAAATATATGTGCGAAGAATGAAAAATCATAAAATGACTATCCAAATTATGAAATAATAATCAATAGTAGAGACATAAAACTTTCAGGGATAATTTAGAGTGACGCTATAAAGTGTCACTAAAAAGCAGAAATCATTCCAAGAAACCACAAAAATATACGGGCCATTTTATTAGCTGTCCTCAAATGAGGACACTGGGCGATAACGGGTTAATGGAAAACCCTTTATATATACTAATATTATAAACGCGAAAGTTTGGATGGATGGATGGATCTCAATCACGCCACAACGGCTAAACGGATCTGGATGAAACTTGGCACAGAGATAGATAATAGTCTGGAATAGGACATAGGCTACTATTTATATCGGAAATTTGATTAGATTTTTTAAAATTAATTAAAATATGAAAATAATAAACTGGTAATTGCCTTAATATAAGCCATTTAAATTTTTAATTGTTGGCAAAAAAGTTTACGAGGTATTTATATTTATTTTTATTTATTTATTTAATTTAATTTTATTTATTTATTTATCTATTTTTCAACATAAAATGAAATATGCTTTCACACGAAAAAAAAAAAAACAAAAAAAAAAAAAAAAAAACACTAAATGTTAAATTGGTGAATGAGAAAAATGACGTTTTTATAAGTTTAAAATAAAATAGTAATAATACAAATCTAGCATGTTTCTTCTGAATTTTATTCCATAGCATTTTTTTATATACCTCAACTTTAGATTTTTATTTTTTAGGATAAAAAAAAACTGCAATTTTTTTTTTTTCTACAATAAGTCATTGTTTATTTTTATTAGGACTGAGGACTATTAGTCTCAATCTGGAATTTTTGCGGCGTCCATTTTCGATAGTTGGACATTTGTCGAAATTATTTTTCGACAGTTGAACATTTATCGAAATCTAAAATTTATCGAAAATATAATTGAATAATTTGAAAGCGATGTTGTAATTTGAAAAAAAAAAAATCTGAAATACGATAGAAATATTTTATGCACTTTTTCTGGTTACAGTTGTAAAAATGCTTTTATTTACCGTCCTGTTATTTATTTAAATTACCCCTCATAATCTATTTTTCTGAATTTTTTTCATTGAAAAATAATGTTTTAATAATATATTTAAACTATGTTTCCTCACTTTCATCCTCGGAAATAAGAGGACGTAAATGACACAAATATCACCTAATATGTAATTTTCCTAGATAGCAGATTCCGCTTCTGTTTTCTAAATCTTACTCAATACTTCCTGAAAACGCTTATCTTCCATAGTCAGCAAAATTTTGAAAAATATGCTGACGGCTTAAAGCGTTTTATTGGCAAAATTTTAAACTCAGCTTCGGAAAAAAAATTCCGGAAAAGTAATATGTTTCGGGAATGACAAATTACATTTGACATGCATACGCATATCACAAGCATGTTTCTATTTACAGAGCATATATCTTTATTTTAAAAAATAAAATTCATAATTGACGACCCAGTTTTCATACTTCCGCAAGTAGTACAGTTTTTGTAAAGAACCCCCAGGCCTTTAAAATTTTTATCGCCGAGAGTACGATGGCATTTTATTTATTTTAGAATAATTTTTTGTTAAAAGAAAAATAAATAAATAAATAAAGGGAACTAATGTGCAAGTTGTACCTGGCGGGACTAAAGTGAAAGTTGTACCTCAAGGGACTAATGTGAAAGTTGTACCTCATGGGACTCATGTGCAAGTTGCATCGAACGAACAAACTATTTCTTTCAACGAAAATGCCTACTAACCCTGGACGATAGGTCTAATATATCGTATCATATTATATATCGTATTTATCGTAATATATATTTATTTCGCTTCCTTCTTCGACTCGTTTTAACACGCGTTTTTTATATGCATGAGCAGCCCCCGAAAAACAAAAACATTAAATCATTCAATTCATTTTTTTTACTTATTTTTATTGTTATGAAGTTTGTTGCACTTATTTTGTTGAAAGGATTTGTTATGGATGTACTTTTCTGTCGATGTTTAGATTTCTTATATAATAGTGAAGCAATGCATTGATAAAATCGTGAAAGAAGATCAAACTCGTTGAAGTTGTTGGCCGTGAACATTGCACTGTTCACAATAATCCAGGATTCGTTGCTGACGTTAAAATGTTTTATTTATCTTCAACTTCATAACAATATTGCATATAATTAAATGATTCAACACTAATGAGATACATCAGAAATATCCATTTGAAAAGAATCAAGAAGATGTTCGTTTTCTAATACAATATATGAATGCAAGAAAATGAACGGGATGGACACGGGGAGAGAAGTAATCCATAAGACGTCTTTACAGGATCAGATTAGAGGCAGAAGTGACGAAATTGTTGGCTGGATACATTACACAAAACTACAAAATTATGATGACAAGACAACACCCAACTTTTTTAGTTACAGCTAATTTAGTGTAACTTTTTAAAATATATTGGCAGTTGATTTCTTAGCCAAAAAACCGTTATTAATTCGTGAGAATCTGGCAAACTAACTTTAACTCTTGACCACAAAAATTTTATCGTTAATATAGACTTTAGTCGAAAAAGAATACTTTATTTCTATTTTTAAGCAGAAGATGTGCTCTGTTCAATGTTCAAAAATGACATCAGGAAACATTTTATTTTGTTTTATTTATTTGAGATGAAACGAATTGTTCTCCACAGAATTAAGCGATTGAAACCTCATCTCTTGCTTTTATTTTTTTTATTAAAAGAAATAGAGATATAATGGCTTGCTCTTTTGGAATAAAGAATGAAACCGCATAAAGAATGAACTCGCTTTTTATAAAGATAGAAAATGAATTGGGAAAGAAATAAATTTATCAGAAATGTAGTACATAATTTAGAATATGTGATTTTCGATATCACATTTATTTCATATTATTTCACGCGCACTTTTTATTTCCTAATTCAAAATTATTTAAAAAAACTTTTTCGATATCGCTTGTAACGATACTGATTATTATTAATTTTCTTTTCTTTTTCTTTCAATAATAATAATAATAATAATAAAAGATTTTGATGAAATTCTGGCAAAAGCAGAATTTAGTTTAGGACGGAGGACTATTAGTTTTTTTTTTTTTTTTTTTTTCTCTTTTCAAATTATAACATCGCTTTCAAATTATTCAATTATATTTTCGATAAATTTTTGATTTCGACAAATGTCCAACTATCGAAATCGAAAGCGCAAAAATCCCGGATTGAGACTAATAGGCCCTCAGTCCTCAAAAAAAAAAAAAAAAAAAAAAACTAATAGTCCTGCGTCCTAAACTAAATTTCTGCTTTTGCCAGAATTTTATTAAAATCATTTTTTTTTTTTTTTTTTTGAAAGAAAATTAGTAATAATCAGTATCGTTACAAGCGATATCGAAAAAGTTTTTTTAAAAATAATTTTGAATTAGGAAATAAAAAGTGCGCGTGCAATAATATGAAATAAAAATAAGTAAAGAAAGGAATTTAATGATTTTTATTTATTTATTTATTTTTTTTATTTTTTTCGGGGGGGGGGTGGGGGGCATACGATAAAATAATGCTTTCACGCGAAAAATTATAAAATATTAAATTTGCCCATGCATATAAAAAATGCTTATTAAAACGAGTCGAAGAAGGAAGCGAAATAAGTATTGAGTTATACACTCCTTCTCATAATTATAAGGACACCCGTTTTTCTATATTGACTAAACGCTGAACACTATTATTCAAACAAATATATTTTTTATTAATTTGAATTTCATTAATAGCCGATATTTAAAAAGTTTTATCGTTTTTCTATCTTAAAAAACTTTAATACGGTCAAAAAAGGGGTTTTTCGGGTGTTCACAATTATAAGGACAGCTCGAATCTTAGTTTTTTTTTTTTTTTTTTTTTTTTTTCAATTACTCTTTAAATTGATATTTTTGGGGGTCTCTTTTTAGGGTGAAACAGTCAGACATTATTTCTGGTATATATATATTCTTTAATATTCAGTTTCAATACCATTTCATACAGCACAGATGATATTCTGAATACATTTAAACTATTTAAAATTGCTTTCCACTTGCATGAACTTTTCTAATATGATAAGTTAAGGCTTTTTCAATTTTTAGACCACGGGAAAGGCAACAATACAGACGTTTCTTTCTTCAAACTATTTCCTATTGCTCCAGAAGTAGAGCAAAAATTTAAGTCTTGTTGAAAAAAATAATATTACCCCCCAAAATCTAACAAAAATCTGAGAATTCAAGTTTAAAATTTGCGGATATTCTCTTGATGTTCATAATAGTAGAAAAAATTACTAAATTCATTTTGCCTTCAGTAGAAACAGCTCCCCAGAGCACCATAGATCCACCTTTAAAATGCCCGATTCATATCTGCCTTTAATAAATCTGCTCTGTCTTTCGTTATCTTCAGATTGTACTAGTAACTGTTAAAACCATTTGATTAATCAAGAATAAAATGTTTTTCATCCAAAAATACAACATTTTACCATTTAATATTGTTTTTATATAAATTTAACATAGACGTTCTTTCCCCCATTAAATGCTTATTGATTATTACAGGTTTTTTATTCATTTTAACAAATTATTAATTATTTTAAACATGCATAAATGTAGACCCCAAACTTTCGTTAAAAATAACGAGCAAATTCGGCAGCAGTCATTATGAGTAGAACAGTAAGAGGAATTATGAGTCTTCTATCTCTGTAAAACAAGTATGATTTTGCATCAGGTCTCTCTCTTCTCGAACCAGCAGTTCAACGTTTGATCACATTTCCTTCAGCAATTTTCGATCTTCGAATTTCCTTAGAAATTCGGCGGATTGAAATTATCATTCCACTTAGAAAACACATTTACTTCACTACATGCACGTTCTTTTTTTCGAGGAATTATCAGTAATGTCCGTCCAAGAAAAATTGAAGGCTTATATATGAATTAATCTAGCCCAGTAGTTAATGAATTCGCATGTCAACTATAATTTATCCGCTAGCAAGTTAAATAAAACGAAAAAATCTTGATTGTCCCTATAATTATGAACATCTAAAAACGTGGAGAAAAATGTGCATTATTTTTTACTAATTTTGTTTCATGTTAAAAAAATATGTCAGTTTTGGTTTTTAGAATACTAGATTTATTAAGTGCACATAGTATAATCTTGTTCACAATTATTTTTACATTAGTTATTTCAAAATATAAAGTGTCTTTATAAATGTGAAGGAGTCATGAGAAGGAGTGTATTACGATAAATACGATATGTAACATGATACACTATATTAGACCTATCGTCCAGGGTTAGTATGGTATTTTCGTTAAAAGAAACAGTTTGTTCGTTCGCTGCAACTTGCACATTAGTCTCGTGAGTTACAACTTTCCCATTAGTCCCTTGAGATATAACTTTCACATTAGTCCCGTCAGGTACAACTTGCACATTAGTCCCCTTTAAATATAGGGATCAGCGAAGCTGGCAAAGCATTCGTTGATTCACTACCTTAACTGATTTCACTTTCCATCATTTTTGACGGGGTTATGTAATAGTAAATAAATAAATAAATAATTTAAATAAGTAACAGAGATCGTAAATGCTTGATTCAAACCCAACTTCTGTTGTAAAATACAAGTTTTTCTTTTCCTTTCTCTATTATTTTTTGAATACCGATTTCAGATTCAGAAAATTCACAACCCTTAAATTAGCATTCGTTTTCCAAAAATTCATTTTGCACAATTTATTTTCTAGCTAAAGAAAGAGGGGTCGGAAAACAGACTTAGTTCATTTTTCGCTTTTTCTAGTTCAAAAATAAAATACAAAAAATTAAATAAATATTTAATTGAAAAAAAGTACTAAATTAACGGTTGCGAATTTTCCGAATGCGATAACAGAATTCAAAAATACATACTATTAAACAATAAGTAATTGTGGAAATAAATTTCCCCTTAGAATAACACAGGCTTTGGCTGCCCGAGGACGCCTTTAAACATCTGTCCAATTTATTTTATTTCTATTTTTAGATAAGCAAATATTTCTGCAATAGAATTACACATTCTGTCATCCATTTACATTCCCCTCCTTTTCCTCAAAATCCCGTTTTCCTCTTTTCGATCTAAGGAAATCCAACCGTAATTGTGACTTTTCAGTTTTTCATTTTTTACACAAAATTGTTAAGATTACTATTGCAAAAAATAATTCAATTCTTTTCTAAGACCTCATACATATATATATATATACGATCATATATATATATATACCTCATATACCTCAATATATATATACCTCATACATATGCTTCACGGAAAAATGGGTAAGGGAAAAATGGGTAACGGAAAGATGGGTAACGGAAAAATGGGTAAGCGGAAAAAAGGGTAATGGAAAAATGGGTAAGCGGAAAAAAGGGTAACGGAAAAAAGGGTAAGCGGAAAAATGGGTAATGGAAAAATGGGTAACGGAAGAATGGGTAAATTGCGAATTGCTACTTGCGAATCGTACACTGAAATTGCCCCAAATTATGCCATAGAGTTAAACTATGTTTCAAAAGCATTTCATCTTTGTTAGTGATTATTTATTTCATCGTCAGTTAGAAATTTATTCTTTTAAGAGGGCTGAATATAAAAAATCTTTCACAGGACCTTTTTCAGTTAAAAAAATAAATAAATAAGCTTTTATTTATTACTTTATTCACATATTTACTATTTATGGTATTTTAATTATTTTTTAAAAGATATCATAATGTTAAAATAATAATTATAATAATAATAAAAAAAAAAAAAAAAAGAAAAAAAAAAAAAAGAAGAAGAAGAAGAAGAAGAAGAAGACAAGAAATAATGGAGACTATTTTTATTTTTCGGACAGAGATAAATTGAAGAGCTTTGTTTGAGTTAAAAGTGATGGCAGGTGTTTGACAGGAATTCTTTTTCTTAAGAAGCGTTCTCTAGTTCCTATCATGCATGGGGAAGTCATTGAGTTACGCTCTTCTGTAGCATGTGTGGAAAATCCTGTTTTAAGAAATACTAGAGGTTTATTCGACTTCAGGTTTCGTGGAAAATGGACAATGAACAGGGGAAGGAATAGAATTTAGGTAAAAATGGCAACGGAAATAATGGCAACGATAAATATATAAAAAAGGGTAACAAAATAAAGTTAAACGAAAAAGGGTAATTTGAGAATTTTTACTAGCGAATTATATGCTAAAATATCTCAAGTGTAAAATATATTTCATCTTTGGTACTGATAACATTTTTCGCCGTCAGATTAAGTGTGTATATATATATATATATATATATATATATATATATATATTTTTTTTTTTTTTTTTTCCCAAGGAGCTCTGAATATTAGAATCATTCATTTTCCAACATTTTTCAGTCTTAAAGAAGGAATTTTAGCCTTTATTAATATATTTATTCACGTGTTCAATTTTTATATCAATGTTAATTATTAAAAAAAAAAAGAAAAGAAAAGAAAAAGAATAAAAGAAAATAAAGAACATTAAAAAAATTAATGGTTAAATAAAAAATAAATAAATAAAGAGTTGAGGATGGGAGGAGATTGGAGACTAATTTTACTTTTTGAGCACGGATAAACAGAAATGCTTTCTTTGTGTAGACAATGAGGGAATTAGGAAGGAAATGTTTTTCCTAGAAGCGTTCTCCAGTTTTTTCTTTCATCAGGTAATGTCATGGAGTTACCCTCTCCTATTCCAACCTCTGTTTTTGTATTCTCACTTCACAGTTCACAATCATAATCTATACAATGGTCCTTCCCTTTATAGTCCTACTCTTTGAACATTGAATAGATAAGAAATATTTTAAAAGGCGAGAATTTGTGATATTTCCTTCTTTTAAGATACAGAAAACTACCTTTACCTTCTTTCCTTTCTAGAAGAATCTTGTTGTCGTATAAAAAGATGTAAAGAAATGAAGACAAAAGTATATTATGCAATATACACCTCTTTGAAAGGTTTGATATAAAATATTAAAAAGGCATACAATCGACATTTTAATACACAATTTTGATTCGTGCAAATTTAGTCTAGACAAGTGATTTTTTACGTAATATTATTACATAAAATAATAATTAAGAATAATATTTTAAAAATTTTAACGTTTTTAAAGGTAGATTCAGTTTGTTATTTAATAGTAGTATTTAATAAAGCGTTATGAATTTACATTTTTCTAATATAATAATTAAATTTTAATATTTATTATGATTGCTTACGTTAAGTACAATAATAATAATAATAATAATCTGGTGTGTCACTCACTCGACTTTCTCTTACCCTGAAATTTAATACTATAAATACAGGTTGCAGATTAAAAGGTAAGATAACGAGTACTGTTATGTAAACCTGTGTTAAACAATTCAAATTAGGCTTCGGAAGAGTTTTATATGATAATTAGTTCAGTGTGAGGGGGGCTATCACCCCCCTCAACCCCCGGTTTCATTAATGCACCTACATTTATATAGAATTGAATTCGGTTATTAAAAAATAATTCTGTTTTTAAAAAATAATTTATTAAAATTATTATTTTAAAAAATTATCTTTTATGATAATGCAGGCGATTTCCATATTAGAGAAGTAGTGTAACACTAAATATATATATTTAAAAAAAAAAAAAAAAAGTTGAATTTATTCTCAATATTACATATTTTTCTTTTTTTTTTTTTTTTTTTTTTTTTTTTTGTTAAAAATGAAAAAAAGGCCGATAACTTTATTTTAAATTATCGCAGATCGATGGTTCAACCATTCGTTTTAAAGGTATTGGCGAGCTCTTTGGAAAGATACTCATCATGAAAATTTACTCCCCTCGCGGGGACTTCCCCCCTAGGGGGGAGGCGAGGATCCCACATTCACATTTTTTTTTTCCCAGTTGACTATCTCTATTACAAAATATATATATTCGTTTCATTTGATTTAGTGCAGTCTATAGATGTTAAACTCTACTTATCTGCAATTTCCCCCCATAGACGTAATGTATTTGAATATTTTTGAGTGTCCCTGTACACGAACCATTTGCTTCATCTCAACGAAAAGCTTACTGTAGCATCCCTATATGATACACATTTAGAATACCGAGTTTGGAATTTCTGCTACTATATGTTCTTGAGATATGCTGATAACAGACACACAGACCATTCGCTAAAAACATGATTTTCGTATTCAGGGGACCTTAAAAAATGTAAAAATAACAAAAACTCACGTTAAAAAATTTGACCCTAAAACAATTCCTTCTCGACCCTATGGGTAAGCAAAAGTAATAAGTGATGATTACATTGAAGATAGGCTTTAATTACAAAATATCTTTTATAATCAATCATCTGAAGCATCACAAATTAAGTTATGGCATTTTTTTATTATTATTTATTCAATAGAAAGTATTGGATTCGAAAAAAATTTCAACTTCCGGTTTTCGATGGATTTACATGTTTTGAAAACTTCAAAAAACGATTTCACCATTTTTAGAAAATATATGTGGGTCTGGGATCCCGAAAAAAAGTCACCGGAAAAAAGGACACCGGTAAAAAGGGCACCTTTTCACTTCGCAAATCGCAAATAATAAATATCAAATAAGGAATTCACAGAATGACTTTCAAATTACATTTTTAGAATTTCATTTGATTTGGTACACCATTCATTTATTTTATATCTGAGAAAAGGGGGGGGAGAGGAGCTAGCAGCAAATGGAAAGAAAACAATTGTTTTTATACCACCTTCTTACTGATTTTAATGAAACTTTGTATAAGCACGTACAATTTGTGACTATCACAATGAATGTACATATTATATACCTGGGGGGGGGGTTGCAGATGGAAGTAAAATATATTATTCTTTAAACTGCCCTATTATCGAAAAAAAAAAAAAAAAAAAAAAAAAAAAACCTTTGTGTATATACAACGTACTGTTTAAGAAAAATTACAGTGAGTATTACACATGTCTGGACGGTTTACTAGGGGGGGGGGGCAGAGTGACGAAAATGTTTTTTTTTTTTTTATAACACTATGCTACTTATTTATATGAAACTTTGTACTATCATTTGTACATTCATTTTATTAAAATTATAGTGAAAGTTACCTACGGTTGATAGGAAGGGGCTAAGGGGGGGATAGATGAAAAATAAAATAATCTTTTTAAACAACACTTATTATCGCTTTTTTTTTTTTTTTTTTTTTTTTTTTGATTGACATTTTGTGTAAATATCACTTACTATTAATGAAAAATTACAGTGAAGTTAGATATGTCTTGGGGGGGGGGAGCACAGAGGGAAAGAAAATGAATGTTTATGTCACTATATTTTGCATTTTAATAAAATTTATTATAAATATCATTGAACAATTTGGAAAATTTACCCTGATTGTTATGTATATCTTGGGGCTATCTGGGGGGGCCAAAAGAGAAAAATGATTGCATAAGTATCACAATGTTACCAGTTTTAATTAAAATTTCAAAAACTATTACCTGCTTTTTATAAAAAATTCCAAAGAGTGTTACATATATCTAGGAGGGGGGGGGGATATTGTTTTTAAATCACTTAAATAGGAAAATTTGCCTAAATATCTCTTATTGTTTATCAAAAATTGAAGAGAAGAGGAAAATTGAAGAGACACTACCCGGTGAGAACTAAGGGCTAATATGTTTTTGTACCATCTTGTTGCTCGTTTAAGGAAACTTTGTAGAAATATTACTTACTGTGTATAAAACATTACAGTGAGGGTTAAGTATCAATTTCTTTCTCTTCCTGAGTTTGTACGCAAAAATTCAATGTATGATTTAAATCTGAAAAATGTTACTCAAAAATGAAATTTCTTCTTTTAATCTGTCTCTTTTACCTCCCCCCCCCCTAGAAATAAAAAAACTTATGCTCTCTTTGATGTTTAGCATCAGTTTTACGAGGAGAAATTAAGAGTAGTGCCTTTTTAATACGAACGATAGTATTTTTTTTTTTTCTGTTTCTACGAGAGGGATGTGGAAAATGGGACAGATTAAAAAAAAAAAAAAAAAATCTGCTTCAGAATAATCTTTTACCAATATTTGATATTAACTTTTAATTAATGTCTGATATGAACATTGCATTGAATTTTTACCTACTAACTTAGAAACTGAAGGATACTGCGATACATAGCCCTCCCTAAAAATTTTCATAAACAATAAAGGGCATTTACACAAAATTCCCTATAAATATGAAGCAGTATAATTTAAAAACAATCGTATTTTTTTCTCTTCCTCCTTGTCCCCCATGTGTAGGTAACACTCGCCGTAATTTTTCATTAAAAGTAGGTGATAGTTGTTAATATTTTAATTAAAATTGGTAACATTGTGATATTTATACAAGCCTTTTTCTCCTCTACCCGTATAACCCCCAAGATATATTTAACAATCAGCGTAAATTTTCCTAAAAATTAAATGATATTTATAATAAATTTTAGTAAAATGCAAAGCACAATGATATAAAACATTATTTGTATCTTTATGTCTCCAGCACTCCCCCCCCCCTCCCTCCTCACCCAGACATATGTAACAATCACTGTAATTTTTCATTAACAGTAAGCGACATTTGCACAAAATGTCATAAAAAAAAAAAAAAAAAGATAATAAGTGTTGTTTAAATATATTTTGTTTTTCCTCTGCCCCCCCCCTCCACCATCACCACACACATACTCGTCCCCCTTTTTAACTACAAGTAACTTTCATTATAATTTTAATAAAAAGTAAGTGATAATCAAACAAAGTTTCATACAAATTGCTAGTAATATAAAAACATAGTGCATAAAAAAGTAGCATAGTGATATAAAAACGACTCCTTTTTTTATTCTGCACCCTCCTGTAATTTTTCTTAAACAGTAAGTGGTATATACACAAAGATTTATTTAAATCGATACTAGGGTACTTATATTTTTCATTTTCATCTGCAACCCCCCCCCCCCTCAGGTATATAATACACTCATAAAAAGTAAGTGATAGTATAGAATATATCATTTAAAACGGTAAAATAGTGATATAAAAAGTCATTTTATTTTTATCTGCCTTCTCCTCTCTCTTTAACCCCCCATCCCAAGTATGTCTGACAATTACTGTAATATTTTCACAAATTGTACGTGATTACACAAAGTTTTTTTTTTTTTTTTTTTTTTTTTTTTTTTATCGATAATACATGAAAATATAGAAGAATGTCTTGTGGTGGCTACAACATATTTTTTTTTTTTCATTAATTAATTAATTTATGAAATTGAGAATTTTTTGACAATTTAATTTCTCATATTGGCATGAAGTATGGTTAATCATAATATGCACCGCCGAGTATTAGAATTTATTAATTGCAAGACAGAAATGGCTTAGTCATTATCTATAAACAATTTAATTTTGGAGTTAAACTATTTTATATCATAGGATTACACTGCATTAGTAAAATTACAACAAACTAATTAAATGTAATATTTGTTATAACATTAAGATTATTATTTTTATATAATCATTGATTAAAATAACTTTTTATTTTAAAAATAATTTGATGGAGGTAGTTTAGGTGTTAAAGCCGTTTGAGAACATGAGAGTCGACGATCATGATCTGGGATCGAACCCGGCACTTCCTGTCTACCAGTTTGGAGAGCAGAACTGCTCGGCTTATTACTAATTAAAAGTCCAATAATCTTATTCGGCGATTTCAACTAAGTTAATTATAATAAATTATATTTTTAATAAATAAGTTAGTGTTTTTAATTGGAATATTTCATTAAATATTTTTTTAACTAGCTGTATATATATATATATATATATATATATATATATATATATATAATTGTTCATAGAAAGTAAATCTTTTAATATTAAAAGTGTTTTAAAATAATTTTTTCTACTAAAAGCAGAAAAAATTGTAGTAATCTCAGCTAATTTAACTATTAAAATTTATATTTTTGTTAATTCTTTTAGTTTTTAGATAATTAATTTAGTCATTCTATTAAAATTTTTAAAATAAAATAATTTTAATTCGATCCTTAACTACCTTTTTCCTCATAATTATTCACAGTAAATAAAATCTTTTAATAATAAAAGTATTTTAAAATAATATTTTCTATTGAAAGCAGAAAAAGATGTATTAAGGAGTCACACCTAATTTAATTATTAAAATTTACGTTTTTGATAATTCATTTAGTTCTTAGACAATTACTTTACTCTTTCTTTTAAAGTTTTCTAAATAAAATAATTTTAATTAGATCCTTATTCCTATAATCAATTACAGAAAAAAATATTTTTATGTTTATAATAATATTTTTATTTGTACATTTTGAATTTATTTTTTCATTTTAAGGCTTAACAGTATTAAGCAATTTGAACTATTTTAATTATTAAAAATTTATATTCTTAATAACTGAATTATATTTTATAAATATGTATTATTAAATCATTTTTTAATTACTATATTTTTACTTTCCGAACACTATAGTGAGGAAAGTATTGTAATCATGTCAAAAATCCGAATTCGAGATTTTGATGTTTCTATACGTTTTGAGGTCCCCTGAGTCCGTTTTCACTATTTTTACGATGATGTATGTATGTGTGTGTGTATGTGTGTATGTGTGTATGTGTGTATGTTTGTGAACACGCTAGCGTCTAAAGGCTTTGTTCGATTAACCTGAAAGTTGGTACGTATATTGTAAGTCACCATAGTACGAACCCTATAGATTTTGGTGAATCTAGCACTTATAGTTTTTTTACAGGGACACAAAGAAAAATTCTTTATCATTATGGCCTATGGGACCAAAATCTTAAAAGTGCGATAGCATCTAAACGCCTTATTCAATTGAGCAAAAATTTTATACCCATATTATAGGTCACAGATACTCAATCTGTATAGATTTTGGAGAATCTAGCACTTATAGTTTTTTTTACAGGGACACAAAGAAAAATTCTTTATCATTAAGGCCAATGGGGCCAAATTTTTAAAAGTGTGATAGCGTCTAAACGCCTTATTAATCTGAGCAAAAAAATTGTACACATGTTATAGGTCGCATTTGCACCAACTGTATAGATTTTGGTGAATCTAGCACTACAGTTTTTTTACAGGGACACAAAGAAAAATTCTTTATCATTATGGCCTATGAGACCAAATTTTTAAAAGTGCGATAGCATCTAAACGCCTTATTCAATTGAGCTGAAAATTTGTATGAATATTATAAATCACTGTTGCACTAACTATAAGCATTTTGGTGAATCTAGCATCTATAGATTTTTACAGGGACAAAACGAAAAATTCTTTATCATTATGATCTAAGGGCTCAAAGTTCAGTAGCGTTAAATAAAACCTCGTGTGATATATGGAGAAAAAAACACTCTATTATGGTTTTCTCTCTTTTGTTTGTTTAGCAATTCCTCTTTCTTTATTTTATCTACAAAACTGTTAGTTACTCAATGTTCGGAAAGTCGAGTGGAGTCACTCCAGATTTTTTTTATATGTAATCATATATATATATATATATAAGTTTTTTAATTAAAAATATTTTGATGGTTGTGGTTTAAGCTTTAAAACCTATTGACAACATACGGGTCCTAAGTCTGGGTGAAATGACTTTCATAAGAGTTCTTTCTAAGGAGCCTGTCCTTGATGTATGCGATTTTCAGAAAAAAAAAAAAAAAAAAGAACCATGGAAAATTCTGAATGTCTAGGATGACAAACGAGACCTTGGATCGAACCCGCAATTCCAATCTATCAGGGCCCACCAGCGGCAGAGCGGTTCTGCGCTCAAAGTTGGTTGACGTGAGGTGCCGGGTTCGATCCCAGGTCCCCACTCGTCGATCTAGCCGTTCGGAGTTTTCCATGGTTTTCTCGGAAACTTGCAAAAATATGGGCTAGAACCCCTTAGAAAGACCTCTACGGAAGGTACTCCCCCTCGGGCCAAGGCCCGTAGAATAGTCAATCGGCTTTATTCCCAAACACCAACAATAACACCAGTCTATCAGTTTGGAGAGCAGAACCAGTCGGCTACTGTAATAGGCATTGTAATTAAAAGTTTAAAAAAATGTATTAAGTAATTTCACCTAATTTAATTATAAAAAATTATATTTTTAATAAATTAATTATTGTTTTTTAATTCGAATATTTTAATGAATGATGTGATTTTTTTAAAACTAGCTATTATTATTATTATTATTATTATTATTATTATTATCGTTCAGAGAAATAAATTGTTTTAATAATATTAAAAGTATTTTAATATAGATTTTACTATTAAAAGCTAAAACAATAATACTTTCCAAGTTTTTTAATTTTTTCCTTTTTTATTTTTTATTATTATTATTTTCAGGGGAAAAAAATATATTTTTATATTAAAAGTATTTAGAAATAGATTTTTCAATTAAAAGCTCAAATAGTTCTATTGAACAAATTAATTTTATTATTAATCATTTTGATTTTTAGTAAATGCCGTCATTTTGAATTATATTTTTATATTAAATAATATATATATATTTTTTCCTATAATCTGATATAGAAAAAATATTTTTACATTGAAAGTATTTTAATACAGATTTTTCAGTTAAAAGCTACCACATAATATCAATTTATATAACAAGCAGTAACAATGGTTAAATCTCAGCAGAAATGTAAAACGTGTTAAAAATATTGAAGAAATGAAAGTACATAGCTATTTACCCCACCTTTTGCCTACATTTTAAAGCACGTGCGGAATCATTTGTCAATGTTTATCTCAGTGACGCCACGTGCGCCTGCTCTATTCCATAATTTGAAAGCAAACAAGTAAATCTTATCTTCAATTTCAAAATATACATGACTGTTGATGATATTGTAGGGATTTTATTAGGAGTCAATTGTATTTAGTAGTTCGAAAACTACTTTTTTCCGTTCAGCCCACACATCAATCACTCACACACACACATAAAAACAGTTCTCTTTATTTACATAGATAATTGCACCCTTACCCATTTATCAAGTTATTGTTACCAATTTTACCGCTGCCTTTTTCCTCCAGTTGCCATTTTTTCCGGTTGCCATTATTTCCGGTTGCCATTATTTCCGTTGCCATTTTTACCGAGCATCATTTTTAATCGCATTAAAATAAAAATTGCAATTTCTCTGTCTGTCAACAATCAAAAGTAGGATAGAGAGAGTTAAGTACATTTGATTAAAAAAAAAAAAGTGCGAAATGAATTAATAATTGAATTAGAATGAATGAATAATTTTGCCCAATTATAATACCATTACAAGAATCTTAAAATAAAATTTTAGTTAAAAGTAGTTATAAAAAATTAAATTAAAGTGACTGAAGTTTTCACAGAACAAAATGTTACGAATGCATTTACAAATACATAAATAAATAAATAAAATAAAATAAAGTAAAATAAGTAAAAATACAGTGCACATATTAATTTTGGGTAATATTTCGAATAAGTAGTCATATAATTTAAGAAAGGAAAGTAAAAAAACTAAACGTATATAAAATTTTACTTCATTCCTCTAAGGCTCTAGCCCATCAGCGGCCGACCGGTTCTGCACTCAAAAATGTTAGGTGGGAGGTGCCGGGTTCGGTCCCAGGTCGCGCGCAACGATCTAGCCGTTCGGAGTTTTGTATGGTTTCCTCCGAAACACGCGTAAATACGGGTTAGGACCCCTTAGCAAGACCCCCATGGAGGGCATTCTCCTCATAGGCGTAGTACACTTGCCGAG
This sequence comes from Salticus scenicus, assembly GCA_963930645.1. Classification (NCBI taxonomy): domain Eukaryota; kingdom Metazoa; phylum Arthropoda; class Arachnida; order Araneae; family Salticidae; genus Salticus; species Salticus scenicus. Next base: position 271,783,437 of record OZ005659.1, read on the forward strand.
TTAATCGGCCTTAAAAATCCTACAACAACAATGTCTAAAGCTCTCTATATATTTTTAATCGCATTAAAATAAAAATTGCAATTTCTCAGTCTGTCTCTCTAAAGAACAATCAAAATTAGGATAGAGAAAGATAAAAAGATTTGATAAAAAAAAAAAAAAAAAAAAATGCGAAATGAATTAATAATTGAATTAGAACGAGTGAATAATTTTGCCAAATTATAATACCATTACAAGAATTTTAAAAATAAAATTTTAGTTAATTGTAGTTATAAAAAATTAAATTAGAGTAACTGAAGTTTTCACAGAACAAAATGTTACCAGTGCATTTACAAATACATAAATAAATAAATAAATAAAATAAAATAAAAATACAGTGTTTACATACATATTAATTTTGGGTAATATTTCAAATAAGTAGTCATATAATTTAAGAAAGAAAAGTAAATAACTAAAAATAATGCAATTGTATTAAATTTTGGGGGCAAGCTATCAACACGATCAGATTTTGTAAAAAAAAAAAGGTTAAAGTGTAAATTGCACTTGTTATTGAAAGATTATAAAAGAAATATTAGCCAATTACAAATATCAAAATTTTAATTAATAAAATTCCCAAATATATTATTATTCTAAAAATAAATAAATCCTTAATTCATTAAAACAATTCTGTAATAAAATAAAATTAGAACAAGAATATATTTGTGTTAAACCTCCAATACGTAAGTATAATTTTACTTCCTTCCTCTAAGGCTCTAACCCACCAGCGGCCGGCCGGTTCTGCACTCAAAGCTGGTAGGTGGGAGGTGCCGGGTTCGATCCCAGGTCGCGCTCATCGATCTTCGGAGTTTTCCATGGTTTCCTCCGAAACACGCGTAAATACGGGCTAGGACCCCTTAGCAAGACCCCCATGGAGGGCATTCTCCCCATAGGCGTAGGACACTTGCGGAGTCAATCGGCCTTAAAAATCCTACAACAACAACCTCTAAAGCTCTCTATATATTTTAATCGCATTAAAATAAAAATTGCAATTTCTCTGTCTGTCTCTCTTAAGAACAATCAAAATTAGGATAGAGAAAGATAAAAATTTTTACCATTTTAACAAATTTAAGTTAATATAACTATTCCGATAAATTTTAAATATCGAACTTATCTAAGTTCGCTAGTTACCTAATCGGCTTTGTGGAGTTTTGTAATGAATTATTCAACTGTTTAGCTTCCGTTCTCATTCTTTTCAATATTATCATTAAAAATTATATATATATATATATATTGTTCGTGTGTAGGGGGAGGGAGTTTTTTTTTTTTTTTACCTAAATTGCAGAGTTATTTATTTTATTTCTAAAACAGTTGTTTTGCATATTTTATAAGATCAATACTGCTCAAGTAAAATAGATATATGTAATGTTTAATTCCGTACTTAAAGTAATTTTAATAATTAAAAGATTTTTTTACGTGCAATTATTTAACAATTCATTTAAAAAACAGCAAATTATCAGCTTAATCTTTATCTGTAACCAACGTATGTAGCCGGGAATACTTGAAAAAACGCTGTCAAACTTCTTTCTGCATTACCATTCTAGAAAATACCACCCTTTCTTTTATGCTACAGGGGAGCGTAACTCAATGACTTCCCCAAGCATGATAGGAACTAGAGAACGCTTCTTAAGAAAAAGAATTCCTGTCAAACACCTGCCATCACTTTTAACTCAAACAAAGCTCTTCAATTTATCTCTGTCCGAAAAATAAAAATAGTCTCCATTATTTCTTGTCTTCTTCTTCTTCTTCTTTTCTTTTTTTTTTTTTTTTTATTATTATTATTATAATTATTATTTTAACATTATGATATCTTTTAAAAAATAATTAAAATACCATAAATAGTAAATATGTGAATAAAGTAATAAATAAAAGCTTATTTATTTATTTTTTTAACTGAAAAAGGTCCTGTGAAAGATTTTTTTATATTCAGCCCTCTTAAAAGAATAAATTTCTAACTGACGATGAAATAAATAATCACTAACAAAGATGAAATGCTTTCGAAACATAGTTTAACTCTATGGCATAATTTGGGGCAATTTCAGTGTACGATTCGCAAGTAGCAATTCTCAATTTACCCATTCTTCCGTTACCCATTTTTCCATTACCCATTTTTCCGCTTACCCTTTTTTCCGTTACCCTTTTTTCCGCTTACCCATTTTTCCATTACCCTTTTTTCCGCTTACCCATTTTTCCGTTACCCATCTTTCCGTTACCCATTTTTCCCTTACCCATTTTTCCGCCTCCCCATACATATATATATATATATACGATCAATGTTTTCGGAGTAATTGGCAACGGAGAAAAAAACAATTGAGTTCCTGATTTTGGTATGTTTTATAAATTTTTTACTGCCGAGAATAATGTACGTTAATCTCTCTTCTTTCAACTTGGTCTTGGTCAGATACAAAGAACGGGTTTTAAATATTCTGAATTTGCTCAACGCTTAGAAATCTCTGGTATCGAAGCAAGCATAGCAAACGATGACGCAGATGCTTTGATTGTTAGGAAAGCAATGGATGCATCTGATTTAAACAAGCAAGTCGTTATAGTCGGACAAGATGTGGACCTTATTGTTTTACTGATACTTGCCCCAGAAGATAACGATAAGGACATTCTATTCATAAAAGAAAAGGGAAATGTCAAAGCAAGATTTTATAGTTCCAAGGATTTGCAAAGTTCATCTATTATTAAAAATGTCGAGAATTCTATTCTATTTCTTCACGCAATATAGTGGTTGCGACATCACTTCGGCCATGTCTGGAAAAGGGAAAGTGCAAGTAGTGTTCAACGATCCAAGATCGACTCGTGACTCAATTGAAAAAGCTGGTGAAACATTTATTAGTGAGATATACAGTAAAGTTTAAAAAATAAATAAAACGCATCTACAACTTTTGAAATGAAAAATTTGAACGATCTCAGATTTCAGTGTTTTAATGAATTAGTAGGACAGGCAAGCAATGCTGTCATCCTATCGCGCTTGCCACCCACCACTGATGCTGCATTCCTGCATTCTCATCGGGTTCATCTGCAAGTACAGATGTGGTTGGGGAATCGCTTGGATCCAAAGACCTGGAGCTGGAAAGTATCTAATTCATATTTATTGAAATTTTATTTTTCCGACTGAGTGAAAATAATGTCTGGACCGGGACTCGAACCCCGGAGGTTCGAGTCCCGGTCCAGGCATTATTTTCACTCAGTCGGAAAAATAAAATTTCAATAAATATGATTTTCTTCCACAGTTGATTGTGTGATTTTAATAAAAATTGTATCTAATTCATACTTGTCTCTATATCTAAGACAAGCGCCTGCTCCAGAAAAAATACTAAATTTGATTTCATGTGGCTGTATACAAGGTTGTGGAAGGAAGTGCAAATGTACAAAAGCAAATTTATTGTGTACAGGAATGTATAAAAATTGTCACAGGCACACCTGCACCCCCCGTGGCAGAAACGCGGCGACACGGCGACAATGTCGCAGAAACCGAAGTGTTCTTGTAGAAAGATTTTACTTATGTCAAATAAATTTTGCCATTGTGTTAAAAAAAAAAAAAAAAAAAAAAAAAAAAAAAGAGAGAGAGAGAGAGAAACTCAAAGAATGGTTTATAAACTGTTCTGCAGAACAAATTTTCGTTTCTGCAGATACGATCGCCTCAATCCTGAATAAGGAGAGGGGATAAAGCGGATGTAACTCACTTGGGTTAGCTTTGATGCGGCATGCATTAGCGATTCGTGATGCGGTGATATGATTCGGTGTATCGACACTTTTCACTGGTAACCTCTTCACATCGGAACTTCATTTTCGTGTCTCTAAACTTTGTATTCACGCCGCGCCTGCCGCTCGTGTCGTGTGTATTTATTGTATTGCAAAAAGATGTTTTTTCGAAAGAATGTGACTTTGCGACCATTTTTCGAATTTCATATTTCATGCATTTTCAGATTCATGCATAACAAAATAGTGAAATTCCCTGAGTTTTTCCTATTTTCTGATAGGATTATTCAAATGCCTGAGTTTTTAAGTTTTTTCCCTGAATTCTTGGTACCATAGCAGCTTTGAGTATATACACCAAATTTTCGTCAAATAATACCAGTAATAACGATAATAACATGCCTGTCCCATTGGCATATATTTTAATGTTAGACAAGAAATTTTGTAATAGGCGCAGTTTATGGGATTGTTCCAAATAACGAAACGTGATCCAGTGATTTTTTTTTTTTTCTTTTTTAATAAGTGCATGATTGTTGTTGTACCGATTTTCATACATTTTCTGATTTACGCACGACAAATTAGTTGCATTTAGTGATTTTTTTCTTTAATGTATGCGAAGCGTGTATACGTGCGTGGTAGTAAATACAAGTAAATTTTTAAAAGCGGCATTGATTTTAATGTTTGGTTCAAACTATGCAATATGTTTCACAAATATATACAGAAATAAGACTATGGGGAAATCTGTAACGTCTGTAGTTATACGCAAAATAAAAAATGAAACTTCAAACCTTGCTTCAAAAAATAGAAAATTAAGAAATTAATCTTAAAAATACTTTATTTGTTTATAGCATTTTAAATGTAGTAAAAGATTTTAGCAATAAATTTTAATGGGTATCTTAAGTTATAAAACTGGTAACTTTTCTAATTTTTTTCTTTACTAATCATTAATTATTTTAATTGTGATTAAAATTCTTAGCTTTAAATTTTGTTGTTTAAGCATGTAAAATCGTTAAAAAAACTATTAATTTATTTTACAAAAATACTCTTATCATTAGTTTCTACAGTTTGTTCATTTCATTTTTTAAGCATTTGAATTTTTTAAAAATGTTTATTTTTTTTTTTTAATTGAAATATTGCAAATTAAATAATTATTTTGAATAAAAATCAAACCAAAAGTTTTGTTGAATATATATATATATATTAAGCAAAAGTAATTTTATCTAATGGTAGTGTTTTGAATAAATACTAATTAAATAGCAAATGCTTTTATTTATTTTATTCGTATAGATATCAATATCAAATATTATAATTGATTTCTATTTATTTGATTCATCTGTAATCATTATTTTCTATTATAGATTTTATCCATGAAATACGTTACATTTCTCATTTCAACATTTCCTTAAAAATTAAATATTTCACTTGCCTCAATCTTTATGAAAATATTTTGACTATGCTTTGTCTATAATTATGTTACTTAGATCTTGTATTCTGTCTTACTTTGTGTATTTAAAAGATGGTATAATTATACATCCTGAATTCTTTAATGTCAAATCACATTTTTTAGATTTCAAATACACATCTTTATGCTATTTGTGTATAATAAAAATTTAATCTTGTGTATTAGAATGTTATCTTGCAACTTTCTAATAATCTCAAGAAATATAAATGTTGTAAATTATTTATATTTCATTATGATCTTCAGTATTCTATATTAATTTTTACTTTTAATTTGTTGTATTTTAATTTTGAGTTCTGTATTATATTTTATGTTGTTTGGTTTGCACCTTATGAAATAAGTGCATTTGTGCATTTAAATATATATATTTAATATAAAAAAAAGTAATGAAATTTTGAAAGTATTTGTAACATTTGTTTAATTTAGACATTTCATGGTTTAAATGCCTTAAAATATTTGCAGATTATTTTTGATGTGTTACTGCATTTGATGGTTTGAATTCATTGAATATTTTATAAACAATATTTTACATTAATGTGAACAAAAAATCTCAAGCAATTAAGATCAATAGATTTATTTTCACCTTTCTTAAAAAAAAAAAAAAAGTATTTTTTTGCAATAGTGCAGATATATGCATTTGTGCCTAGTTAAAATTTAAATACATTGGTTATACTGAATATTATTTACTATTTAAAAATAATTTAATTTGAATTCGTAAATGTTAACTTCACAAACTATTCCTGCAGAAAGATTTTGGTGCTGATGAAGCTTGTCGCAGAAAGCATAATAAATTTCTGCCACAGGGCCTGCACCAATAAAGAACCCATTGACATGACAGAGGAGTTTGAAGATGACTTTCATGATGAACTTGATTAATTTTTATTCGATGTTCAGACGATTTTGTAAGTAATAAATATTTGACTTACATTAAGATAATTTTATCTACATTTCATTTAATTATTGCTATAATTATTTTACCTAGTTATTACCTGAATTTCATTATTATCATTTCATTTTATTTTATTTTTTACAGTTTAGTAGCTTTTAAAAACTTAAAGGAAAAATAATTTTTCGTTTATGCATAATGAAGAGGACATTTTGTGCAGAATTTTTCGAGATTTTTTTTTTTTTTTTAATGATAATGAGCTGTCTTTGAAAACCAAATAATTTTGTGATAATTAAAAAAAAAAAAAAAAAAAAAAAAAAAAGAAAAAGAAAAAAAAGGAAAAAGGAAAAGGGAATTTCACCGAAAGTTTTGAAGTAGTTTTTATGGGGGGGAAGGGGAGTTAGAAGCCCCTCTCAAAGAGGAGACATTTCTGTTTCCCATTGATTAATGTCCCCACATGATTAATGTCCCAAATTTTTAAATCTGTATGCTTCTTTCTAACTATTATTTTTAATTGAAGGGACTGCAGTATTTTTAAGTGGGGTTGGGGGGAGGGGAGGGGATCATCTTTCCTAGGGAAGGCTTTTCGTTTTCACTGAAACCTTTTCAAGCATACTGCCTAAAAAATTCCAAAATTGTATAAATAATTCCTATTGTCTTACTTTCAATGGATTATACGATTATAGGGCGAAGGGACAGGGGGAGAAACTCTTGCTCCAGAAGAGGGTGAATTATTATTATTATTATTATTATTATTATCATTACATGAAACAATTTTGCCCCCAAACTGTAAAATTCTATAAATTATTTCTTCCCCATTTCTTTTAATTTCATCAAATTATACGATTTGTTTTTTTCGGGAGGGGAGGGGGGCAGAGCAGGGAACTTTCACGTTTTCTATTATTAGACCCTTCAGGAGAATTTTCCCCAAAACTAAAAACTCTTATATAACTTATTTTCATATTTTTCTTAATTTCAGCAAAATTTAATTTTTTTTTATTGGTGTGTTGGGGGGGGGGGGGATTGTGGAATTTTTTTAATTTTTATATCCTGTTATTAAGCACCTCAAGAATGTTATACCAATTACAAAAATTCTATTTAACCAACTTCGTAAAAACACAGGGTGAACTATTATAGGGGGGGGGGGGGATTCTGAGTCACAACTGAAACAGGGTTTCATCATGACACATCTATATGTTAAATAGGTATGCACAATCGTACAAATATAATGTGTGTACGTTGCTCCTTAGTTTTAAATACAAACTTTTTACTACAAATTAAAGTGTCTCATTTGATATCAAAAACAAGCTGTTTTCAATAAAGTGACAAGTACGTTAAAGACTTCTTTCCCTGGAAGGACAGCTTTAAAATTTCTGAAATTTCCGATCAGAATTACTTTTGCAAATAGGCTGAAGCCATTACAAAATTTTCTTCCATATCATTCTGTGTAACAGCTCCAACTATTAGTCACAAAAAATGAATCAACACGCCTCCTAACAATACAGCTTGTGCATTTTAGCGCAATTTTAATTAAAAGATGTTGGAATAGAGCCATTCGAAAACCAAAGAAGACGCGTAGTAGAAGCGTCCTCTGTCGACCGATATACAATCATCGTAGCTTTTCATAATGACCCTCTTATATATTAAGTTTTGTGCACTCCCTCATATGCATAGACGGACCAACATATATCCTTCTAAAAATAGTCATAATCCCTGTGGCAGAAATTTATTATGCTTTCTGCGACAAGCTTCATCAACACCAAAATGTTTCTGCAGGAGTAGTTTGTGAAGTTAACATTTACGAATTCAAAATACAATATTTTTAAATAGTAAATAATATTCAGTATAACCAATGTATTGATATTTTAACTAGGCACAAATGCATATATCTGCACTATTGCAAGAATTTTTTTTTTTTTTTTTTTTTAAAGAAAGGTGAAAATAAATCTATTGATCTTAATTGCTTCAGATTTTTTGTTCACATTAATATACAATATTGTTTATAAAATATTCAATGAATTCAATCCATGAAAGCAGTAACACATAAAAAAATAATCTACAATTTTTTAAGGCATTTAAATCATGAAATGTCTAAATTAAACAAATGTTACAAATACTTTTAAAATTTCATTACTTTTTTATATTAAATATATATATTTAAATACACACATGCAGATACTTCATAAGGTGCAAACCAAACAATATAAAATCTAATACAGAACTCAAAAGTAAAAATTAATATAGAATACTGAATATTATAATGAAATATAAATAATTTACAACATTTATCGTTTTTGAGATTATTAGAAAGGCGCAAGATAACATTCTAATACACAAGATTTATTTTTTATATTATCCTGTTACAAAAAGCATAAAGATGTGTATTTGAAATATAAAAAATATGATTTGACATCAAAGAATTCAGAATGTATAATTATACCATCATTTAAATACATAAAATAAAACAGAATACAGGATCTAAGTAACACAATTATTGACAAAGTATAGTCAAAATATTCTCATAAAGATTGAGGCAAGTGAAATATTTAATTTTCAAGGAAATGTTGAAATGGGAAATGTAAAAAATTTCATGGATAAAATCTATATTAGAAAATAATGATTACAGATGAATGAAATAAATAGAAATAAATTAAAAATAATATTTGATATTGATATCTATACAAATAAGTAAATAAAAATAAATAAATAAAAGCATTTGCTGTTTAATTAGTATTTATTCAAAACAACTAATGTTAGATAAAATTCCTTTTGCTTACAAAAAAAAAAAAAAAAATAAATAAATAAAAAAAATAAATAAATAAATAAAGATATTCAACAAAACCTTTGGTTTGATTTTTATTCAAAATAACTATTTAATTTGCAATATATTTCACTTAAAAAAATAAACATTTTTTAAAAATTCGAATGTTTAAAAAATGAAATGAACAAGCTATAGAAACTATAATGATAAGGATATTTACCAGTTTTATAACTTAAGGTACCCATTAATATTTATTGCCAAGATTTTTCACTACATATAAAATGATAAAAATCAAACTGTTTTTAAGATTAATTTCTTAATTTTCGATTTTTTGAAGCAAGGTAAGCTTTCAGCTTCATTTTTTATTTTGCGTATAACTACAGACGTTACAAATTTCCCCATAGTCTTATTTCTGTATATATTTGTCAAATGTATTGCATAGTTTAAACCAAACATTAAAATTAATGCAGCATTTAAAAATTTACGTGTATTACTACTACGCACGTATGCACGCTTCGCATACATTAAAGAAAAAAAAATCACTAGATAAAACTAATTTGTCGAGCGTAAATCAGAAAATGTATGAAAATCGGTACTGCAGCAATCCCAAACATATATAAAAAAAAAAAAAAAAAATCACTAGGTGCAGCTATTTTGTTATGCATGAATCTGAAAATGCATGAAATATGAAATTCGGAAAATGGTCGCAACGCCACATTCTTTCGAAAAAACATCTTTTTGCAATACAATAAATACACACGACACGAGCGGCAGGCGCGCCGCGAAAACAATGTTTCGAGGCACGAAAATGAAGTTCCGATGTGAAGAGGTTACCAGTAAAAAGTGTCGATACACCGAATCATATCACCGCATCAGGAATCGCTAATGCATTCCGTATCAAAGCTAGCCCAAGTGAGTTACATCCGCTTTATCTCCTCTCCTTATTCAGGATTGAGGCGGCCGTATCTGCAGAAACGAAAATTTGTTCTGCAGAACAGTTTATAAACCATTCTTTGAGTTTCTTTCTTTCTCTCTCTCTCTTTCTCTTTCTCACTCTCTTTCTCTTTCTCTCTCTCTCTCTCTTTCTTTCTTTCTTTTTTTTTCTTTTTTTTTTTTTTTTTTTTTTTTAACACAATATCAAAATTTATTTGACTTAAGTAAAATCTTTCTGCAAGAGCATTTTTGTTTCTGCGACATTGTCGCCGTGTTTCTGCCACGGGGGTCATAATGCGTTCAGGATCTTTTTAAAACGTGTAAAATTGTTAAAAACCGGCTGTCGGAGATTTGTACGAATGTAATACTGTTTCTTATCAATATACAAAAAAAGCAAACATCAGAAATTGCAAAACTACGCAATAATTGTTTTTGGGTCGAATGTAGTTAAACAGAAGCCATCATCAAGCTTAAAAGGGGGCACAAGTGTAGCGTGAAAGCAGCAATGCACTCTTTTAGCAGCAGCCACGACCAGTGAAAGAAATCCATTCTGTATACACTAATGCATACGATACAACAGAGTTGACATTAATATTTTCTAAAAGAAAAAACGTTCACTGTAACATTTTTATTTATTTATTTTACTATACACTTCTTCTATTTACTAAACAAGTTAAGTGTGATGTTGGTGGGCGGGTTAAGGTCAATTGCCTGCACTAGGGTCCGGCACCTGAGGGTACATGCCTCTTTAGGAGTCTTTCTGAAAAGTATTCACGCGAGATTCGAAGAAAACCATAGAAAACTTCGAATGGCTAGGGCCCCACCAGTGGCCGAGCAGTTCTTTGCTCAAAGCTGGTAGACGGAAAGTGCTAAGTTTGATCTCACGTCGCGCTCGTCGACCTAGCCGTTCGGAGATTTCGGTGGTTTTCTCCGAAACTCGTTTAAATACGGGATAGTAACCCTTAGAAAGACCCTACGCAGAGCTCACCACCCTAAGCATAGGAGCCAAGTGTAGTCAATCGGCATTAACACAAACCCCGAACGGCTAGCTCGAAGAGAGCGACCTGGAATCGAACTTGGCACTTCCAGTCTACCAGCTTTGGGTGCAGTACCGCTCGGCAGCTGGTGGAGCTAAATAAGGTTAAAAATACTCTCTTGGAAGAGTTATAAGCTATTGAAAGATGTTAAAAAAAAACAAAATAAAATAAAAATTATTTAACCATTTATAAATATTTTTACAGGATGAAAGTAAAAAGTAGATAGATATATTTAAAAAAAAAATAATTTCCTTTTAATTGCTATAATATAAAAATAATTTTGAGTATGAATCATGTTTGTGGAAAAACAAAAGAGAATGCTACAGTTATAGTATGGAATCAAATTATAAATTATAGCTTACAAATGTCTCCAATTCAATGTCTCTCGTCAGCGTAAAAAAAAAAAAAAAAAAAAAAAAAATCCATATTTCTGGTTAGTTTAAAAAATATTTTTCTTCCTGTCATAAAATTAAATACAAATACATACATTTTCTGGAAGTGGTTACCCTACATTTACATGGATACCAGTAGGATCATAAGTAAACTTCTGAAAAAACATTAAAGGGCGTTTTAGTTAGAAAAATACATAGTAGATGGCAGCACCAAAAAACTAAAATAAAACGACTAGAAATCCTCAACTTTATTTGATTACACGGTTTAAAAAATAATTTTAATCAATCTTACGATTGCGTATTTTTGTACTTACACAATATTTTTCGTGTTGGTGAAGAGTTTATGTGATTTATTGTATTATCTGGTAATTGTTTCAACGTCTTATTTACATCGTTATTTTTGTAAAATGCGAGCGAAGTGCCGTGTTCGATTGCAGGTCGCGCTCGTTGCCCTAGCCATTTGGAGTTTTCCGTAATTTTCTCCAAAATTTGCGTAATAACAGGCTCGGACCCCTCTAAAAGACCAATACAAAGGACATTCCACCCACAGGACCCTACCTCAGTCAATCGACATTAGTCCTAAAAAATGCGAATTTTAAGCAGTATTTTTTAACATTACCTTTTTTATACTGCCCTGAAGATAAACTGATACATTATGATAAAACCATTTAATGAAATTAAAAGTAATCTTAAAATAATAATTACAATCAATTTAAATAATCAGCAGTAAGATGACTATAAAATATAGTAAGACTGAAACTTTGGGGGGTTGCTGGATTTCAATCCAGCTTGCGCTCGTGAGCCTAGTTATTCGGAGTTTTACGCGATTCATTCCGAAACCTGTGTGCCAGGATTGTTTAGAAATACTCCATATTCCACCGAGGCCTACGATCCTTGTCTAGTTACAAGTTTGGAAATTAGAAAATACTTTTAAAATACATTACTCATTGACAGATGGCAGCACTATAAAATCCAGAAAGAATCCTTATTCCTATTACTTGTACCACTGAAACAACTTGCGAAAAATGCATAAATAAATAATAATATTTTAGATTTTATAATCTATCGTAATAAATATTTTTGGCACGTGTAAATATTTTATTTCTCTTATTGAAGTCATTAATAGTTAATTCAATAATTTTTGGTTGATGGGTTGCGGAGTTTAAGACTGCAGTAAGGCTGTAGGTGGAATGTCCTCCATGCGGGTCTTTCTAAGGGGTCCTAACCCGTATTTACGCTCAATAGTTTTTTATACTTAGTTCTTAATTTTAACGATCACCATGTTTTTTATGATAACAAGTAAGTTCCCACCCCACGGTGGAGAACTTTTTTGATTTGCGTTATTAGACCCCTCAGGAATGTTATACCCTAATTCTAATACTCGATAAATTAATTCCCTATTTTTTTCTTCATTTCAACGAATTATACGGTTTTTAGAGGGTAGTGGGAAGCCCCGCCCTTATCTCCCCCCACCCTCCAGAGCGGGGAAGTTTTTTGTTTTGAATTATTAGGCCCTTCATAATTATAATCTCAAAGTTTCAAACTTTATAAATATTTTTCCTAATTTGACTGTACTAAAAGGTGTTAAAAATTTTATCAATGTTATGTACTCTTTGCCTCTGGCAACTTCGTAAAAACTTATAGGGGGGGGGGGGTGATTCTGAGTCACAACTGAAACACGGATTCATCATAACACATCTATATGTTAAACAGGTATGTACAATCATACAAATATAATATGCAGGGTTTAACCTGGCAAAAAAGTTTCTTTAGCATTTTAGCTAAAACATATAAGCAGTATTTTAGCTTTTTCGAAAATTAATTCTTTGAATATTATTGATTTCTTAATTCGGTTATCCCCAATTTTGTTTTCTGTTTGTTTTGTTCACTGACGATTTTAACCAAGCATATATTGCAATTTAAGAAAAATGAATCAGCAAAATTTTGTTTCGATTTCAACAAACGCAATACTAGCACTGAGAATACATCTATGAAGCAAATTCTTAATTATGTTTTTAAATATTTCTGCATTTAAATTCAACTATTAAAAGTCGAAATTAAATCCGAATATACTAAATAGATAATGATTCCCAATATTTTCAGTGATTTTGTAATTTCCGTCCACGAATATTTGTATAAAAACTAGAGGTAGTTATATAAAGATATTTTATGAAGTAATCTAGTTTTAGCTTTTTAGCGAAATTCTTACTGAGATAGTTTAGCAAAATACAATATCTTTTAGCAAAATGCTAAAAAAACTAATGGCAGTTTAAACCCTGATAATATGTATACGTTGCTCCTTAGTTTTAAATATAAGCTTATTACTACAAATTAAAATACTTCATTAGACATTAGAAACAAGCTATTTTCAGTAAAATATCAAGAACGTTAAACACTTCTTTTTCTGGAAAGACAGCCTTAAAATTTCTGAAATTTCCGATCAGAATTACTTTTGCAAATAGATTGAAGCCATTACAAAATTTTCTTTCATATCATTCTATACAACAGCTCCAACTATTAGTCACAAAAAATGAATCAACACGCCTCCTAACAATACATCTTGTGCATTTTAGCGCAATTTTAATTAAAAGATGTTGGAATAGAGCCATTCGAAAACCAAAGAAGATGCACAGTAGAAGCGTCATCTGTCGACCGATATACAATCAGAATAGCTTTTCATAATAACCCTCTTATATATTAAGTTTTGTGCACTCCCTCATATACATAGACGGCCCAACAAATATCCTTCTAAAAATAGTCATAATGCGTTCAGGAGCTTTTAAAACGTGTAAAATTGTTAAAAACTGGCTGTCGGAGATTTTTACGCATGTTTCTTATGAATATACAAAAAAAAGTTAAAGTTTCATAATATATGAAGATTTAGTAAGCATCAGAAATTGCAAAACTAAGCAATAATTGTTTTTGGGTCGAATGCAGTTAAACAGAAGCCATCATCCAGCGTAAAAAGGGGCACGAGTGTAGCGTGAAAGCAGCAACGCACTCTTTTAGCAGCAGCCACGACCAGTGAAAGGAATCCATTCTGTATACACTAATGCAGACTATAAAAACACAGTTGACATTAATATTTTCTAAAAAAACGTTCACTATCACATTATTTATTTATTTATTTATTTATTTATTTTACTGTACATTTCTTCTATTTACTAAATGAGTTAAGTGTGATGTTGGTGTTCGTATTAAAGTCAGTTGCCTGCACTGGGGTCCTGCACCTGAGGGTAGATGCCCTTCTTACGACTCTTTCTGAGGAGCATTCACGCGACTTTCGAAGAAAACCATAGAAAACTTCGAATGCCTAGTTCCCCCACCAGTGGCCGAGCGGTTCTATGCTCAAAGCTGGTAGACGGAAAGCGCTAGGTTCGATCTCACGTCGCACCTAGCCATTCGGAGTTTTCAGTAGTTAGCTCCGAAACTCGTGTAAATACGGGATAGTAAACCTTAGTAAGGTCCTACGCAGAGCACACCACCTTAAGCTTAGGAGCCAAGTGTAGTCAATCAACTAATACCGAACGGCCAGCTCGACGAGAGCGACCTGGAATCGAGCTTGGCACTTCCAGTCTACCAGCATTGCGTGCAGTTCCGCTCAGCTACTTGTGGAGCTAAATAAGTTTAAAAATACTATTTTGGAAGAGTCGTAAGCTGCTGAAAGAGGTTAAAAAAATAAAAATAAATTATTTATCCGTTTATAAATGTTTTTACACGATAAAAATAAAAAGTTGATAAGTATATTTTTTAAAAAATAATTTACTCTTAATTGCTATAATATAAAAATAATTTTGAGTATGCTTCATGTTTATGGAAAAACATAACAGAATGCTACAGTTATAGTATGGATCGATGGAATCAATTAAATTGTAAATTATAGTTTACAAATGTCTTCATTTCAATGTTTCTCGTCAGTTTAAAAAAAAAAAAAAAAAGAAAAAAAAAAGAAAAACTTCTATGTTTCTCGTTAGTTTAAAAAATATTTTTATTCCTTTTATAAAGTTAAATACAAATACATACATTTTCTGTAAGTGTTTACCCTACATTTAGATGTACACCATAAACAAACTTCGGAAAAATTTAAAGTGCGTTTTAGTTAGAAAATTACATAGCAGATGGCAGCACCAAAACACTAAAGTATTTTACTTTTGATCACTTACTTTACGACTTTAAATCCTCAACTTTATTTGATTACACGGTTTAAAAAATAATTTTAATCAATCTTACGATTGCGTATTTTTGTACTTACACAATATTTTTCGTGTTGGTGAAGAGTTTGTTTGATTTATTGTATTATCTGGTAATTGTTTCAACGTCTTATTTACATCATTAATTTTGTAAAACGAGAGCGATATGCCGTGTTGAATCCCAGGTCACGCTCGTTGTCCTAGCCATTCGGAGTTTTACGTAATTTTCTCCGAAATTTGCGTATATACAGGCTCGGACCCCTCTAAAAGACCAATACGAAGGACGTTTCACCCACAGGACCCTACAATGTCAATCTACATTAGTCCTAAGTAATGCGAATTTTTAGCAGGATTTTTTAACATTTCCTTATTTATACAGCCCTAAAGATAAACTGATACATTATGATACAACCACTAAATCATACTAAAAGTAATCTTAAAATAATAATTACAATAAATTTAAATAATCAGCAATAAGGTCACTAGTAAGTCTGAAACTTTCGGGGGGATTGCTGGATTTGAATCCAGCTCGCGCTCGTGAGCCCAGTTTTTCGGAGTTTTACGCGGTTTATTACGAAACTTGTGTGCTAGGATTGTTTAGAAATACTCCATATTCCGAGGCCTACAACTCCATATTCCGAGGCCTACGATTCTTGTATAGTTACAAGTTTGGAAATTAGAAAGTACTTTTAAAATACACAATTTATTGATAGATGGCAGCACTATAAAATCCAGAAACAATCATTATTCTTATTATTTGTACCACTGAAACAACTTGCGAAAAATGCATAAATAAATAAATAAAAAAAAATTAGATTTTATGATCTATCGTAGTAAATATTTCTGGCACGTGCAAATATTTTATTTCATTTATTGAAGTCATTAATAAATAATTCAATAAATTTTGGTTGATGGGTTGCGGAGTTTAAGACTGCAGTAGGGCTGTAGGTGGAATGTCCTCCATGCGGGTCTTTCTAAGGGGTCCTAACCCGTATTTACGCTCAATAGTTTTTTATACTTAGTTCATAATTTTAACGATCACCATGTTTTTTATGATAACAAGTAAAATCCCACCCCGCGGTGGAGAACTTTTTGGATTTGCATTATTAGACCCCTCAGGAATGTTATACCATAATTCTAATACTCGTTAAGTTAATTCCCTATTTTTTTTCTTCATTTCAACGATTTTTTTTTTTTATTTTTTTTTACGTTTTTTTCTTTTTCTTTCTTTTTTTTTTTTTTTAGGGGTGGGGGGGGGGCAAAAAAAAAAAAAAGGTTGGGAACTTTTTCGTTTTGAATTACTAGAGCTTTCATAAGTATAATCTCAAAGTTTCAAAACTTTTTTAGTATTTTCCCTTATTTGACTGTACTAAAAGGTATTAAAAATTTTATCAATGTTATGTACTCTTTGCCTGTGGCAACTTCATAAAAACTTAGGGTGAACTATTATCGGGAAGTGATTCTGAGTCACAACTGAAACACGGTTTCATCATGACACATCTATATGTTAAATAGGTATGCACAATCATAGAAATATAATGTGTATACGTTGCTCCTTAGTTTTGAATATAAGCTTACTACTACAAATTAAAATGCTTCAATTGACATTAGAAACAAACTATCTATAATAATAAAAGGAAAGCTTTGTCTGTTTGTCTGTTCTTTTATACGTTCAGCCCCTACTGAACACAGAAGTACAAAATTGACATACGGATGCTCAGGAGCTTTCCCGAGGGGCTCCTGAAAACAGAATTTAAAAATTTTAATTAGTTGTGGAGATATTAATAAAATGTCCACTCATGTTTAATCTAAAAGCCATCTCAATGAGTGAGAATTCACAGCCATTGCATAAAAAGAGATATTTTAACGGAGTTAAAAGCATAAAAAGTGGAAAATAAATTAGAAATATTTGTCCGATCGTTACGATTTCTATACCAAATGAAAGGGGTATTTTTTCTGAATCTAAGTGTGCAAGCGGCTTATCGGTACAAAAATTAGATTTTTTAAAATTAACTGAAGTATGAATTTTTTGTGGCAACATCATTTCAAATGCCAGACGACCGTCTGCCATGAAAAAGGAAATGATTGTAACCGATCAAGATGTCACGTGTTTTACAGTGAGGGGAGAAAATTTCAATTTTCAAATTTTTTCAAATTTGAATTAATATTCGGCCTAGACAGCATATTATAAAGCTACTGTTCAATTTCAATAAAATATGTGGATAAACAAAAAAATTAGACTAAATTTTGTTTTATATTTTGCAGTATTTTAAATTGAGATATACCGTTGAAATTTCGTAATATTTGGTTTTAACGCCCGATAATTCGATTCTAAATATTTTTGAAAGTGTAGAATTATTAGTAAGGGCTTGAGGGGAAGGGAGGGGGGCGATGGGGCAAAAAAAAAGAGTTAGAGTGTTGGTATTATTAGGTTTTAAAGAAAGATAAATCGATTGCGGATATTTTCAAGTGTAAAATTATTAGAAGGGACGGGAGGGGGGGGGAGGCAGGCAAAAACGTAGAAAAGGAACGATTGTTTCGGAGAAAACAACGGAAAACCCTGAACGCCTTTCTTCTATTATATTTTGCAGAGTTTCGAATTCTGATACTTCTTTCAAGTAGTAACCCCCTCACTATGGCGGAATGGCGGAAAGGGGGGGGAAGAAAGAAGAACGGGGAGGTGGAAAGGAAGAAGGGGTGACACTTACAATAAATTCTGAAAGATGACGGGGGTAGAGTTTCTTTTCACCGGTTGGCAACTTGGACTTCTTGTCAAGACATGTGACGGAGGGTAGAGTTTCTCAAAGGGCCAACAAAGAATCCTGTCAGAACATGAAACAGAACGACGTCACCAACCGAAAAGAGGACAATGTAGTATATTTTTAATCAGTAATTAATTTTTTAATCAATATTTAATTAATCAATCTTATTGAGTGAAATTATTATTTTATTGATTATTTATTACTTAATTATTTTAATTCGCCAGATTTTTTACAAAACGATATTAACTTCCAGTGGAATCGAACCCACCATCTGTGGCATGCAAGCTCCGCGCTCTGCCGACAAAGCTACGGCGTTGTTGGCATGAACGTTCTTCTTTTCGTTTCCGTTTTCACGAGATAGGGGTGGGAAGAGGTTTTCCCCACATGGCTTTTAACTTCATAGTCCAAGGGGATATAGGCAACAAGGAGATTGATAAATGACGTGATCTTCCTAAAATATTCATATGATATTGGTGATTTGTTCATTTTTGTGAACATTTTTTATGTTAAGACTTGTTTGAACATGTTCAGACTTGCTAGAGTGAACGCTTTATCATTTTGTAATTAAAAGTAATTTAATTATGGATTTAATGAATGAATTAATTTTACTTTGATCTAGCTGCAGGAAAGCACGTGTGGTTTGGGGACTTTTTCAGATGATGGACTTGTGAAAATCTTGAAGTTAGCTGTGACGTCACTTTTAATGAATTCTGAAACTGTCTTTAACAATTTTTTTTTTTATCTCACCGCTAGAGATTACGTGCATTGCTGTGGCGGCCATATTGTATCGTGACGTCACCATTCATGTTTCATCTTGAGACTTCAAATCGCTTAACATGCCACTGTGTTGAGTTGTTTACTTCTGAAAACAGGGTGAAATTGCTACCGTTTGTAGAGTTGAGCTGTTTTACTTCGAAGATTTAGACGGAATGGCAACACGATTCGCTTAGACATTTAAGTAAACGATTAATGGCAACAGCGGGATATTTCAGTTTCTTGTATTTTATTGTGGGTGTTGCGTGGCGAAAACAAGATTCTTCACTTTCAATTTAACACAGAGCTTGTGGTTGATAGTTTAGTTTATGCGTT
This sequence comes from Salticus scenicus, assembly GCA_963930645.1. Classification (NCBI taxonomy): domain Eukaryota; kingdom Metazoa; phylum Arthropoda; class Arachnida; order Araneae; family Salticidae; genus Salticus; species Salticus scenicus. Next base: position 271,802,684 of record OZ005659.1, read on the forward strand.
CAATGTTATTGGTTTTAAGCCATGAAGCGTTTTTGAACCTTAGAAGAACAATTTGAAGAGAATAATGATGAAGTAAGTAATATCTTGTTTTTTATTTACTTTATTGAATTTTGAAATACTATTTCTTTTTTATGAAAAAAGGTTTTTTTAATTTTGTGAAACGTAAAACAAAAATTGTTTATTTTTTGCAGTTGATTTCTGAAGAGACTCAAGCATTTTTGGAGGATGATAATGAAGTAAGTGTATTTTACTCTTAATATATTTTTCCTGTAAATTTATGTTGATTTTATTTATTTATCTATTTTTGACATAAAAACATATGTTTTTTTTTTATTCATTACAGTTGATCACAGAAGATACGCAGCAATTTTTGGAAGACGATGATGAAGTAATTATCATTATTATTTGCAATTATTTACAATGTTCTTTTTAAGTGTAAAATATTTTGAGCGTTGTAGTTTTTTATTTTCATACTTATATATGTATCCATATTTCTTTTTAACGCAGTTAATATCAGAAGTAGAACAAATATTTTTAGAAGGTGATTCTAATATAATTTTAGGCAGAGACCAAAATGTTGTCGAGGAGTTTTATTTTCAACAAGGAGAAGGTTCTACAGAGGAAGATATAACTGTGAGTAACTTTCATGAATTTGATTTGATCGAGTCTTCAAAAAGTATACATATAGTTCATTTGTAATTTATTTATTTATTTTGTTTTAGTTATATTTTAGGACGATGTTAGTTTAAGATTAAAAGGTACGAAGGTGAACAGAAAATTTAAAATGGAAGAGTCTATTTTTGAGGTTAAAATTAATAAAGAAAAACTCTCAAATAATGTGAAAAGTTTAAATTTATCATCGATTGAGCAATTAACAAAAAATCTTTTTCAACGACTGATTACAACGGTTTAAATTCACGGGATTTTATCCGCATATGCCTTTTCTCTGATGCCTTAGATAAGCCCATAAGTACCTGTTTAACAGAAGTTTCTGAAATGTCAGTTGAAAAGATCATGTCATCTATAACAAAAGTCTTACAGAGTAAAGATGAAATTCCATTGAATGAAACATTTGAAATTAATGTGATTACAGTTCGAAAAGCTCTCGGAGCAGGCAGATCAGCTATAAGGAATGTAGATAGAGACAGACTGAAAAAAAGGTATGTATTTTTAAAAAATAACTGATAGTGATTAAAGTAATTATTTGACTTTAAAAATAACTAATAGTGTTTAATTCAATTATTTGTCCTTAAAAAATGAACTTGTATACTTTTAAGCTTACTTTTTATTCATATTTTAATGTTTGTTTATTTATTTATTTTTTTCAGATCAATCGTAGCAATTCCTAATTTTGATGACGGTTTGTGCTGTGCCAGAGCAATTGTCGCATATATTAGAAATGACCATCGATTAAAGACCATTCGAGACGGACGCTGTAACTTACAAAAGAACCTTGCTAAAGAACTTCATAGAGCTGCTGAAGTTTCCGAGGATTTATGTGGTATTGCAAAAATCGAAAAATTTGCTAAACATCTCAATGTTCAAATTTCTGTAGTTTCAAATGATCATTTTAACACTGTAAGTTGTATTTTTTTCGAAATTCTACAATGCATACTACTAAAAGTAATTTATTTTATGATAATAATTAATTCATACTTATTTTTTATATTTTTTCAGGTCATTCATAAAGGAGAAAAAAAGATGAACATATTTTTCTTTATCATCACCAAAACCATTATAATCTTATTAGATCGATGAAGGCTTTCCACGGAAGAAAATTTTATTGCGCAGCATGTGACAAAGCCTATGATAAAGAAAACGACCACCGATGTGACACCCTATGTGAAATATGCTTTTCTTTGAATTGCGAAACCCTTAACAAATTATTTTGCACTGATTGCAATAGATTTTGCAGATCACAAGCATGTTTTGATAGGCCTCAAAGTCTATCTTCTAAACAAATTCATTCGGCCTGCGAAAGATTTTACGAATGTCCAACTTGTAATAGAATTTTAGAATCCAAGAAAGAACCCAGATCCCAACACAAGTGCGGATATTATACCTGCAAAGCATGCAAAAATTATGTTGATTCAAAAACTCATCTCTGTTTTATGAAGAAGTATGCAGCAAAAGAACCATCACAGAAACTTATTTTTTTTTGACATGGAAACAGATCAAAATGTTAATTTCGTTGTGGCACAATACAGAGATGGTGAGGAAAGAAATTTTTCTGGGTATGATGCATTGGACAAATTCTTTTCACATCCCATCATAAAAAATACACAGTTATTGCCCACAACTTGAAGGGGTTTGGTGGACAATTTTTACTTAATTGGCTTATACATCAAGTTAAGTATATTTTTATACAAAATTATTTTTATTTTAAGAAATTTAATATTTGTATTTTTATTCGTATAACCATATTGTTCCGTATTAACTGGATTATTCGTATAACAATTTATGTTTCTTTCTTTTTTTCTTTTAGGTAGAAAACCAAGTGTTGTTCCGAACGGATCCAAAATTATGAGAATGGATTACTTTTATTGATTCTTTCAATTTTTTGCCAATGTCTCTAGCCAAGTTACCGAAGACATTCGGAATTTCAGAGTTAAAAAAGGGATTTTTTCCACACAGATTCAATACTGTGGATAATCAAAACTACGTTGGGGACTTACCTGAAAAAAGATTCTTCGATGCAGATAGGATGTCGAATGATGCAAAAATAGAATTTGATCAGTGGTATGAAACCCGAAAAAAGCAACCCTTTAATTTTAAAACAGAAATATATGAATATTGCATGTACGTTTTTATTAATTTATTTGGTTGTATTCCTAGAGTTGTACATAAATAGCATTATTTATTTATATTTTTTCTAATAGAAATTTTTTCTCTTCTTTTTTAGATCAGACGTAGACATAAGAATGTCTACATAAATGTCTAGACATAAGATGTTGTAATAAATTTCAAGATGAATTTTTAGAAATAGCTAAAGTTGATCCGTTTCAATACACAAATATTGCTTCTGCCTGTATGGCTACTTTTCGATCTAACCATATATATACCTACAGATGCTATAGGCATTATTCCTGCCAGAGGATATGTTAGAAACATTAAACATAGTAGTGACAGCATTCGATGGTTGGAATTTCTGCAAGATTCAAGGAAAATTAGGATAAAACACGCAAAGAATGGTTTGATAGCTGGTTTTTACGTAGATGGTTTCTGTGAAGAAACGAAGACTGTGTTCATGTATCACGGTTGTATTTTTCATGGATGTAACACCTGTTACAACAAAGATGATATTAAATAGAATACCAATGGGAATACCAATGGGCGTTCTTCTGAGAGAGCACAAAGATTAAAATCATCCTGCAGAGATCCAATTACGAAGAAATCTGGGAGCATGCTGAGATGAAGAAAAAGAACGAGAGCTTACGTCGGTTTATTGAAACGTTGGATATAGAAGACCGCTTAGAACCTAGAGATTCTTTTTTCGGTGGTCGAACGAATGCAGTTCGACTTTTCTATGAAGGAGAAGCCAAATATTATGATTTTACGAGCTTGTACCCTTGGGTAAGTTGGTATATATATTTCAGTTAGTTTTTAATTTATTTTTATAGATTTGTATATGCTATTTTCCTTTTTAGGTAAATAAGTACTGTGTATACCCCGTTGGACACCCCAAGATTATTACCGAAAATTTCAAGGACATAAGTGAATATTTTGGAATAGTGAAATGCTCAATTCTCCCTCCAAGAAAATTATATCATCCAGTTTTACCTTTCCGAGTAAATGGGAAACTGACATTTCCTTTATGCGCGGCGTGTGTTAAATTAAACCAACAAACTGAATGTGAACGTCACGCTGCCTAAAAGGAACATGGGTCACGGAGGAAATAAAGAAAGCCGTATGCAAAGGGTACCGCATTATAAAGGTCAGTTATTTTATATATAAGTAGGATATTATTATTATTTTTTCTTTTATTAATTTATACATTTTTATTTATTTTAGATGCATGAAGTCTATCATTTTGAAGAATTTATTTACTTCATATATCAACCTGTTTCTAAAAATTAAACAGGAATCATCTGATTGGCCTGCGCATTCTGAAACAGTTGAGCAAAAGAAAAAATGTATATCCGATTATATGAGAAAAAAAGGTGTACAATTGGAATAGGATGCAATTTGTAAAAACCCTGGTTGCAAAATTAGCTCTAAATTCCTTTTGGGGTCGCCTGGGAATGCGAACAAATAAAGACCAGTTGACAGAACTAACTCAGTTTAACAAGATTTTAAATGATACGACAAAAGATTTCGCATATGATTTTCTTTATTCAAGTACATATTTTTATTTATTTATTAACAACTTAATTTTTTTATTATTCTGATTCATATTTTTATTTATTTATTAACAACTTATTTTTTAAATTATTCAGATTCATATTCTTGTTTAACTTAATTCTTTTATGTGTATAGATTAAGGATATATACATGGTAACCCCGGAAGTGGTAGCGATCCAGTGGTGCTACAAAGAACAATTTGTGTCACATGACATATAGACGAATGTATTTTTAGCCTATTTTACTACATGTTACGCCAGACTTAAGCTGTATGACTTGTTAGATGACCTGCAAGAGAGAGTGTTATACTTTGATACAGATAGTATTATATTTATTACAGAGAATGACAACAATCCTCCCTTAGGAGACTATCTTGGAGAGCTAACAGATGAACTGGAGAGAGAAAGCATAAACGTTTTTGTTTCAGGTAAATATTTTTTTATTTCATTTATTTGGTATAAAATTTAATTGTAGTTTTATCTTTGAATTCAATAATTTTCGCTGAAAGGGATGAAATAATGATATTTCAAAATTTTTATTTTATTTTTTAGGCGGCCCGAAAAGTTATGCCTACTCCACAAACTCAGGAACAGAAGTATGCAGAATTAAAGGATTCACACTTAATTATAAAAACTCCTCGGTATTGAACATGCAGAGCGTCAAAAGCTTGATCCTAAATAGAGAATATAATACAACACTAAGTGCGATAAATGAAGCAAAAATTACTAGAGACGGTAAGCGAAGGAGGGTCTTTAATAGACAAGAAATAAAAAACTTTAAAGTTATTTATGATAAGAGAAGACTTCATAAGAACTTTACTACGACACCATTTGGTTATTAATATTTTTTTTTTTTTTTTTCACATTAAAAAAAGAGACTTGTATCTGGCAGCGTTTATATACCCTTTTTTGTGTGTTGTAAAAAATAATAATGTTAAAATTATTTTTAATATAGTGTGCTGTATTTTTTGTAATTTGATACTTTTTTATTTAATAAACGTATTTGTGAGCTTGTAATGCTTTGTCTCATTATTGAATTTTATATTGTTAATTATATTTAAGATTAAATATTCTAGGATTGCTAATATAGTTTTAATTTTTTTTTTTTTTTCATTTATAAAACGAATATTTATAGAGATTTACAAAAAAATATATAAGATAAATAAAAATAAATAAATAAAGCATAGAATTAAAAAAAATAATAATAATAATCTAAATATCACCATTTGTAAGAGATTAAAAATTTATTTTTTATTTTTAAGTAAGTATTACAAATTTGTTTTATACAATTTTATCCAGTTCGATGCAGACATTTTTTCCCTTTTAGGCCTAGGTTTAGCATACATAGTTTTAACATTTGTTAAATAAGTATTTTTTATAAAATCTTGAGGCAAATTGTTTATGTTCTTTGAATTCGTCGAAAGCAGCAGGTTTGCGAATCCTATTTCTCAATCACATCTGAATACTATTATTGTATAATAGTTCATTTCTTTCAGTCCAAAGAATTTTCTTATCTTTTAAAAAGTTTATTATTCGTTGAGCGATACTTTTATGTTTTATTGGAGCAGACTGAAGGATTTTACTTTCTATGTCATTAGTGTTTTTTAGAGTTTCTTCTTGAGAGGGTTTAACACTGCGTTAACAGAAGGAAAAGTGACAAATTTTTGTAAAATTTGCACATATAATTTCGCTTTTTCATCATCATTATTTTTTTTTCTTTAAAATATCTGTAATCTGTTTATATAAATCGGATAAGTGTTCTTCCGTAAATTGCTGATCCTGGTCGAATCTATATTTACGTGCGAACTCCATTGATTAAGGAACTTAACACTGATACTGCAGCTGGAATAAGAACAGATGGAAAACCGTTTCCTTTCTGTATTAAAAGTCGTCTTTTCTTAAACAAAGGAACTTTCTTATCCCCTAATCTTCGCAGAGTTCTTTTATAGGGAATTAGTTTGCTTTTTTGACGTTTGTTGACAGGTACGTTACTTTTTAAAAGGTTCAAGGCGCATTCACACACTCCTTTTGTAACACTGTTTGGGCACTTTCTGAGAAATGCTGATTTATTTTTTGTCTTGGTCAACAATTTTAGATGTTCTATCGTTGACATCTTGAATAGGAATGGCATTCGATAAGCATACTCTTTCTTTTATATACTTGGCATAAGAGGAAGCTTTTACTAAAGCACAATTTTTAATATGCGGATTATGAATGGGGCATTTCAGTACCTTGCCTCCTAAGAACCCGACTTTTGGACAGTTAAAATCATTAAGATTAAAAACTTTTCGTCCAGAAATTTTTTCTAAAAATTTTGATTTTTCTAAACCTTTCGTGTAGATAACCTTATAAGAAATAAATAAAGATGAAAGTACAAGGTTTAAAACTGAATAGGTTAATTCTCCGCTATCCCAGCGTAGTCCATCGTAGCATCGAGTCAACGGTGTCGTCGATTTTCAGCCCGTAGCGTTTCAGCCCTCAAGTGAAATCGTAGTTTTTCAGCCCACACAAGAGAATCCCACCCCGAATAATCACGTGATGTTCCGGTCTTAATCGAGCTCCTGGTGGACCACCCCCTATTGACCATCAGGTGGACCAGTTCGCCACGTGATGAGACCACGCCACGTGATAAGACCACGTGGGCACTTCTGATAGAAGTTATCGTTAGTATATGAAGTGAACGGTATTCTAGTGTATGCAGTTATGTCATATTGCAGTGTAGGCATGGATTCGGTAGTAGAAATAATTGAAACTAAAAGAAATAAACCTTGTGCTCTGCACAATGGTTACAGATATGTTATTAAAAGGAAAAATACAAATGGAACAACATGTTGGCGCTGCGTTCATTGTTGTAAATCGACTGAATGCAGAGGCCTACTTCTTATGAAGGGTCAAGACGTTTTAAAAGTTGTTAATCACTCCTGCAAACGAGGTAAAGAAATGTGAAAACATTATGAACCAAACATGTGGAACTGTAATGAAAGTCGCCATCGTACGAATAATGCCGTCGAAGGATGGAACTTTAGACTTAACGATATAGTAAAAAAAAATCACATCCTAATTTCTATGCATTAATAAGAAATTTAAAAGACAAAGCAAAATATAATGATTTTTTGTTTGATAGACAGTATATAGGTTTAGCAGGTAAAAAGAGAAAACGGAAATATATCAAATTGGATGAAAGAATAATGAAAATTTTAGACGAGTACTACGTATCCTTGGATATTAGAAAATGTTTAAAAGCACTAAGTTATGTCCATAAACTCGAATAATTGTATTATGTAAACTTTCAAACGTAAATGTTAAATTGTAAATTATTTTGTGTGTCATTTGAAAGTTTTTTATTGTAATTCGTCATAAATAAATAACACATGTTACCTCGTTGAAATTCTCTGAATAAATGGTTTTATCGAGGTTCATATACATAATGTTTATCCTCTGGAAATATTCCTGTGCGCAGACGCATGCGTTCTAAGGTCTCAGGTCTTAAATCAATTAATAAGTAACTGAAAGGTGTAGAAACTAAAAATTTCCTGAAAAGCCTTTGTTTTACTAGGAAACATTTGCCTGGCACTATTTGGCTTTTATCTCTAGGGTTTTTGTAAAGTACCATGTAATGTGCGTTTAAATTAATATTCCTCATTTCCTTACCCTGATGCAACACATTTTGCGTGATAAAAACGATAGAAAGTTTCCGATGATGACTCCCCTTCGTAAAAAGTTTGGTTAAACGTACGTCATTCGATAATTCAGACATTAAGTCATCTATAATAATTAAAGGGTGTTAATATTAGAAGGTAAGCCTTCTTCGAAATGCACGTTTTCCATCGAATCAAAAAGCGGCTGATAGCTTCCATAACAGTAAATAATAGAGGATGGCATAGGGGGAAAAGTCTAGAACCAATTAATTTTTTAACAAAAAATGTTTCTCCAGAACCACTCGGTCCACTAATAAGACAAGTCGAAGGATGTACTAACTTGAATTGCTCCATTTTTGTAAATGAAGATGAAATGTGAAAATCTCGATATTTATATATTTCATAGAATATCCACACAAAGCATTAATTTTATTTTCTACAAGATAACGTTCACTATTTACATGTGAAATTAAAGAAAAACACTATTGAATTAATATTTTGATAAATTTTATGTATTTAAATTGTCGTTATATTTTTATTTCTTTATTTCTTTATTATTATTATTATTTTAAAGAATATAACAGATTTACTTCCCATTTAAATATTCAAAAAAGTAAAAGATATTAAAAATATGGAAAACGATTATTATCTTTGGTCTATATGAGTTTTTCCATCAGAATTGCAAGGGTTTGGGAAAGACTTTTTTGAAGCTAAAACAATTTAAAAACTTTAAAGAATTATATATGTTTATTTTATAACATTTATAAAAAAGTTTTTTCTTTTTTTTTAAAAAAACAATAATTTTATTATTATTATTACTTTTTTATTATTATAATAAAAACAACAAAAAGAATACACAAATATTTATTTTATAAATAAAATTTTATTTTTTAAAAACCATATTTACACCATATCTTATTTTCACAAACTGAAAAACTCGGAAATCATTCTTCTTTCTAGATAATACAGATACAATAGATTTCATACAAAGTCCTTGACATCGTTTTACAACAAAACAAATACAATATTGCCCACAAACATTCGAAGTTAAACTTTAAAGAGTTGTATATGGTTCCATTGAATTCGCTGATACTTTTTAACAAATCTTGATATGTCTTCTCCATAGCTTGTGTGTGTGTGTGTGTGGGGGGGGGGGGGTAATCCAAAGGAATCAAAGAAGTCTAGAGTTTTTCTATCTTGAATGTAGACTGCAAGCCAGTCGGCTCCCTTTTCATTATGTTTATCAGTGTTGAATACAGGGGAATCTTTGAAAAATAGGTATTTTGTCGGAAGGAAAAACACCAAAGAAATATTTTGCAGAAACAGGATCACGAGATAAAATTTTGTGTATTTGCGACGAATCCATCAGTTTCCAAAATCATAAAGAATATTTCGAGCTTTGTTGATTTCGATTAAATTTTCAAATTCTGCATACACTATCAAGGTGATAGTTTGTGAAAACATTAGCAAGTGGGTGAAACTCGACCCATTGACCACGTTCAGTTACTGTTTGAGTCGGTGGTAAAGAAAATAATTCTAATTCTGATTTGGCACATTCTGGAGAATCTTGTAATAAAAAAGCCATGTTTTCTCGTGTATATAACTAGTCAAAAATGCAACTAGACGCAAGGACGTGAGTCCTTGCGTCTTCCGTGCTTTCGATGAAATGAAGCGTTTGTTAGCTTTTCGCTTCCTTTTAAGCTTGCCATGGTCAATCATTTCATCTGTTTTTTGAACAGCTTTTTCGGCTAATTTCTTCCCGCTTTCTTTTGCTCGAGTTTTCAGGGAAGATTTAAAATTTTCACCCGATAACATATCATTTGCAATCAGAGTGCCTGCTCGCAAAGCTTTTTTTCCTACAGTTTTTGCACCCCTTATCAACAAAGGCATGGCACTACGAAATAGCTTGGCAAAAAATCCACCTATATCGTGTCCTCTTTGTAAAATTGTTCCTCTGTAATATGGTAAACCTTTACCACTTTGCGCTGCATAATAATCTTCAAACTTTTTTGTACAACACGTATAAGGTACTAACACTTTTTTTTTTCCTGGTCCTTCTTTCTTGCAAACAGAAACAAAAATGAAAGTTATCATTGAAAGAATTGCTCTTTTATAGGATTTGTCTCAGACGAAAATGTAAAGTAACAAACACTTTACCCCTCTCAAAAGGTACCAAATATCCAGAGTGAAGCCGTATACCTGTTACGGTGAAACACCGAAATCTGGAGAATGTCGACTTTCACCGGTGAATGTCAACAAACACATAGTTGCTTGGTGTATGTCCGAAATATTTGTTAAATACCCTTATTTCCGACTTACACCAGTAAATGTCGACATTCACCATGCACTAATGGTGAATGTTGAACAGGTCCGAGATGTATATTTTCTTCTCCGTAATTCAGTCGCGATAAATTTTTCGCCTCTCTTTCTGAGAGGAATGACTAAGAACTGAAAACACACAGTACATTCAAAATGAGAAAGGAAAATAATAGAAGTTAAAAACTTACTTAATTATACAGTACATTCAAAATGAGAAAGGAAAATAATAGAAGTTAAAAACTTACTTAATTATACAGTACGTTCTAAATGAGAAAATAAAATAATAGTAATAAAAAAACTTACTAAATTATGTGATTCAAATCTTATTTATTGCAACAACTGAAACTATTATGACACTTTGAATTGCACAAGAGGCCCTTGCTGCATTTATTTGTGGAACACTTCTTTTTGCAATGACAGCGTTTATAGCCTTGCCCACCGCTTCTCGAATTAGCTGCAGCTGCTTCTCTCAGCGAAATTTCTTGAAAATGAATCTCATCAATGGAAAGTAACTTTTCTTTACAAATTACGAACTGATTACGTGTGTAAAGCTGCTTGAGGGTACCATTTTCATTTGCAAGTTTATAGAAGTCGGAGTCTTCTATTCCAACAACAACCGCTAACACATTTCGGTTATCTGTACGACCACGGTCGACATCAGGGACTTGTATTCGTACAGTATCATCAATTTGAGCAGGAGGAAATTGTTTTTGTGAGGTTCGTAACATTTTTGTTGCTTGTAGTAGAAGATTATCTTTCGTGGCTGCTCTTTTTATAGAAATTAACTCGTGTTTTTCAGTCAGAACTTGATGGGAAGACGTGGTAAATTGCAAGTCCTCTTCAATATTTTTCTTTGGAATATGGTTTTCGGTATGACCACCACTCAAATTTTTTCAAAAGTATTACCAGTTTCTTCAAGCTGTTCTTCGGTTTCAAAAGTATTGGCAATTTCTTCAAGTTGTTCTTCGGTTTCGATATTTGCGATTTGTTTGCTAGGCAAAACAGATGATGCTATGCCTCTTTTCGCTTTAATGCCAAACATGGCTTCATAAGGACTTTGGCATATTCCTTCGTGGTATGTAGTGTTCTTGGCAAATTGGACAAAGGGTAAACCTTCTGACCATTTATTTGTATGGTTATCATTCATCCATGCAGTTAGCATATTCTCTATAACCTGATTGGCCCTTTCAACTGAGCCTTGTGTTTGACTATGCCGAGGCTTTCCATGAACTATCTTAACATCTTTCCACATAGCGCATATTTCGGATATGACTTGATTACTGAATTCTCTACCATTATCTGATTGCAATATTGCTGGAGCACCAAATGTTAAAAATATTGGAAGAACGTGATACGCTACTTCTTCCGCCCTCTTAGTTTTCAAAGGTCGTAGCTGGACAAACTTAGTTAAATGATCTTGATACACCATTATGAACTTATATTCGCCATCTCTGTTTGACTGCAGATCTATCAGATCAACTTGACATCTTGAGTTTAACTCAGAACTGATCATTGGTTTCACAACAATACCTTTCCTAGGTGCACTGTGTTTCATTTGACACTGTTTGCATAAATTTAAATACAACATTACAACTTCATATGTAATATTTTTGTATTTATTTTTCAACTCTTTAAGCATACGTGTTCTTCCTCCGTGGCCTATTCTGGTGTGAGTTTCATATAGTATACTGAACAATTCCTCATTGGTAACATAATACTGTATATTCGTTTCTTCTGGTTTTAATGGTACAATTAACTTCTCTTCATCATTAATTTTTAAAACGTCAAAACGTTTTAATCGTCTGTAATCCAAAGGTGTGTTGCACTTAGTTTCAGCAGAAACCACTTCAGAAAGTATTTTAGAGTACTTTTCTTGAGAAAAATAAAAACAATTGTCTTCTCGTTTACCCGCAATTAATGCATTTAACTTTTCAAGAAAAAGATCACGATTCACTGCAGTATCCATTCTGTATAAATTAGGGTATCGGAAAAAAAATTAAGAAAACGTTGCTCTCACCATCAAACCTTGCATAAGACTGACAAAGCTGACTGACTGCAAGCAGAACAAAGGATTTGGCGGTAAACAGCCAGTCGCCTCTTTGTCTGCTCCTCTCTTTTCGACCTCCACCAGAGCATATCTGTGATTGTCGACATACACCGGTGAGGGTCCGAATGTACAAGAATGTAATGAAATATTCGATCTTTCACCGACGTATTTGGTGTTTGTTGACATTCACCGATGAAAGTCGACATTCTCCAATTTCGGTCTTTCACGGTAACATATCAATTTGTACCGTCTGGAAATGTTGTCGAATAACAGGCAAGTAAAAGGGTCTTGAATAATGGGCATTAATAATTTCTCCATCATTTCCTTCAACAGTTTCAATTTTTAGCAGAGGCGCTTGCACGTCACCTACGATTTGAGATTCAACAAGATCGCAGTACACATACATGACTGGAAAAGAAGATTTTGGATCGGCCACAAAAGGACTTTCCTGTAAACCGTTATATTCCCCTCTTCAAATCCCAATAAATGCGCCAAACCTTTATGCAGTATAACTTTTGAATTTTTATCTGTCTTGATTTTCACTCTCTTTGTAACTGGTTCATAATTGAAATCGATCTTATTTTTATGCGATGGTAACGCCATTCCTTTAATTAAGTCTGGTATTGTTTCATAACAACTCTTCTACCTAATAATTTTCCATCCCCCAAATCAAAAGCAAATAAATTATTGTCTTTTCGAACATTGAACCAAGTATGTGGATAGACAAAATCGACCAAAGCCATTTCCCATTCTCCATTCAGGTTAATAGGGTTAGGTAGTTGGGTTGTAAATTGAGATATTTTATTCTGTGGGAAAAAGCTCAAAGAGCTGTCACTGATTAGTGTTATGTAGAACGACATCTTTTCAGAAATGAAAGGAAAGAACGAAGCATGTTCCTTTTATATCATTTTTACATCTTCTACAAATGCATCAAATTTTTATGGATAACCTTGAAACTTTACAAAGTATTCTGTTTTCCCCCTATTTTTCGGGTTTTTAAAACCTTTTCCACAGGATAGTACCCCGAATCTGTTATCTTTTGAAGTTCTTCTCTATAAAAAGTACCTTCTATCTCCTATCCGGCTAAATCTTTTAACTTGTACACTATTGGATTTCTTTTAATAATTTTATATACTGTAAAAATTTCTCTTGTCCAATTCTGCTCATATCCTTTTTCAAATTGCAATTTTTCTCTGCTTATTCGAACTGTATCACCTATTTTGAATGCAGATTTTGGCATAATAGATGTCTCGCTACCATACAATGTTTGCCAAACCTCACTCTGATTGTGTATTGTTACTGCTTCTGGTTCCATTTTAATACTACGATGCCACGTTTTATTGTAACTTTGAAGTAAATCCCCAATAACATCAATGTAACGTTTAGTATTCATTTCAGTAAAATAGTTCCACATTTTCGTCTTTAAAGTACGATTAAAGCGTTCTATTATCGAAGCCTTTGTCGAATTATACGTTACAAAAAAATTCACCCCTTTACTTTTTAAATAGTTTTGAAATTTTCGGTTCTTAAATTCCCTCCCAGAGTCTGTTTGAAGCCTAATGGGGAATCTATCCGTAAAGATTTTTTCAAATGCTTCCACAATTGTACTAGCTCTTTTATCTTTTAAAGGAATAACCCAGGCATATTTTGATAAAACGTCTATGCATGTCAATAAATATCTGAAATCATCATTAAATTTATTGTCTACTAAATCGACTTGAAACTGCTCGTTCATTCCTTCTACAATTACTCGATTTCTTGAAAATTTATGCCTTAAAAGTTTATGTAAAGTGTAAGAATCTTTTTTTTCTAGCCATGTTTTAATAGCTTTAGATTTTACTTTTCCCTTTAGCACACGCTGCAAAATATTAACTCCCCCAAAGCTACCAGGTAAAGCAGGATCACAATACAGCTGCTTAAGTTCTTTGGACATTTCCTCAGCAGTTTAATTTGATGTTAATTCCACAGCGTTCAAACATAAAATGAACACATATTTTTTATTTTAGATATATATATACACACATACATATTTTTTAATTTTTGATTATAATTTTCTAAAATTAAACACACATGCAATATTTTCTAAAATCTATAAATTGAACACAACTTAAAAATAAAAACATAACACAAATCATAGTCTACAAATATATTTTATTAAGGTGCACATATTAAACATTACATAAAACAATGCCATTAATTTTCACAAATTGTTAAATCATTAAACAGAGCTTCTTCTTCACCGACATACGTTTTTTCAATAGATTCCAATATCTTTTTCACATCTATGGCATCAAAAAATTCTTCTTGGCCAAGTACGTAGTTAAAGTCAATATTTAAATATTTCATTACAATATCTTTAGCAACATCGGCCATATTAATCGAATACAATGCTTGGCCAGAATATTGTGACCACTTTTCTGTACGACTTTTACTTAAACAATCATGCATAAAATCTACTTCAAAAGTTTCGCGACATCCGAAACAGTTTATCAGTTCAGTAATTTTTATCGTAATAGCAACAGTCAAATATTTACTTAGTGAATCCAACAGTTCTAGAAATGCATCACAATTAGGTTGTAATGGCAGTTCTGGGTTACTAAGTTCTTTTGCAATAAAATAAGACAAAGAATATGTAATAAGGCCATCTTTAACACGTTCCGATATCACATTCATAAAGTTGTAAAGTTTTCCCATCTCTGAACCAGACAGTACAACAATTTCAGGAATAAATTCCATGGTCAGGTTTTTTTGCTGGAAAAGTCTTTGAAAAATAAATACTGGCACACCATCCTTGATTTGTTTAGAAATGGATAAATCTCTGTCAATCACAAAAACTTTATCCGATGATCTTACTACTCTTTCATATTTCATACTATGGATTTTTTACAGTATTTAGCCTAGAATTACGCAAGTTTCGGATAAAACCACAAAAAAGTCTGACATAAATCGTTTTATAATAGTGTTTATATCATTTTTGTATCTCAGCTTCTAATTAGCATAATTTCAAAAAATATGTCATTTTGAAACTTATTTGAATTGAATTTCAAGAGTAGACGCCACAAATTTCTGTCACCTTCCATTAACCGACTATTAGCAGCAGCCACGACCAGTGAAAGAAATGCATTCTGTATACACTAATGCATAAGATACAGAGTTGACATTAATATTTTCTAAAAAAAAAAAACCTCGTATTAAGGTCAGTTGCCTGCACTAGGGACCTGAACCTGAGGGTAGATGCCCTCCTTAGGAGTCTTTCTGAGGAGTATTCACGCGAGTTTCGAAGAAAACCATAGTAAACTTTGAATGGCTAGGGCCTCACCAGTGGCCGACCGGTTCTATGCTCAAAGCTGGTGGACGGAAAGCGCTAGGTTCGATCTCACTTCGAGCTCGTCGACCTAGCCGTTCGGAGTTTTCAGTGGTTTTCTCAGAAACTCGTGTAAATACGGGATAGTAACCCTTAGAAAGGCCCTACGTGGAGCACACCACCCTGAGCTTAGGAGCCAAGTGTAGTCAATCGGCCTTAACACCAACACCTAGCTCAAAGAGAGCGACCTGGAATCGAACTTGGCACTTCCAGTCTACCAGCTTTGGGTGCAGTACCGCTCGGCAGCTGGTGGAGCTAAATAAGTTTAAAAATACTATCTTGGAAGAGTTATAAGCTATTGAAAGAGGTTAATAAAATAAAATGAAAATTATTTATCAATTTATAAATATTTTTACAAGATAAAAGTAAAAAGTAGATAGATATATTTTTTAAAAAATAATTTACTCTTAATTGCTGTAATATAAAAATAATTTTGAGTATGAATCATGTTTGTGGAAAAACATAACAGAATGCTACAGTTATATTATGGATCGATGGAATCAAATTATAAATTATAATTTACAAATGTCTCCATTTTAATGTTCCTCGTCTGTTAAAAACAAAAAAAAAAAAAAAAAAAAAATTCCATGATTCTCGTTAGTTTAAAAAATATTTTTCTTCCTGTCATAAAATTAAATGCAAATACATACATTTTCTGGAAGTGGTTACCCTACATTTACATGGATACCAGTAAGATCATAAGTAAACTTCTGAAAGAACATTAAAGGGCGTTTTAGTTAGAAAAATACATAGCAGATGGCAGCACCAAAAAACTAAAATAAAACGACTAGAAATCCTCAACTTTATTTGATTACACGGTTTAAAAAATAATTTTAATCAATCTTACGATTGCATATTTTTGTACGTACACAATATTTTTCGTGTTGGTGAAGAGTTTATTTGATTTATTGCATTATCTGGTAATTGTTTCAACGTCTTATTTACATCGTTATTTTTGTAAAACGCGAGCGAAGTGCCGTGTTCTATCGCAGGTCGCGCTCGTTGCCCTAGCCATTCGGAGTTTTCCGTAATTTTCTCCAAAATTTGCGTAAATACAGGCTCGGACCCCTCTAAAAGACCAATACGAAGGGCATTCCACCCTCAGGACCCTAGCTCAGTCAATCGACATTAGTCCTAAATGACCTGCATAATGCGAATTTTAAGCAGGATTTTATTACATTTCCTTATTATACAGCCGTGAAGATAATCTGATACATTATGATAAAACCATTTAATCAAAAGTAATCTTAAAATAATAATTACAATAAATTTAAATAATCAGCGATAAGGTCATTAGAAAGTCTGAAACTTTGGGGGGTTGCTGGATTTCAATCCAGCTTGCGCTCGTGAGCCTAGTTATTCGGAGTTTTACGCGGTTTATTCCGAAACCTGTGTGCCAGGATTGTTTAGAAATACTCCCTATTCCACCGAGGCCTACAAGCCTTGTATATTTACAAGTTTGGAAATTAGAAAATACTTTTAAAATACAATATTCATTGACAGATGGCAGCACTATAAAATCCAGAAAGAATCCTTATTCCGATTAGTACTCGTACCACTGAAACAACTTGCGAAAAATGCATAAATAAATAATAATTTAGATTTTATGATCTATCATAATAAATATTTCTCTTGTGAGGCCCGTGTATAGATATTATTTCACTTATTGAAGTCATTAATAATTAATTCAATAATTTTTGGTTGATTGGTTGCGGAGTTTAAGACTACAGTAGGGCTCTTGGTGGAATGTCCTCCATGCGGGTCTTTCTAAGGGGTCCTAACCCGTATTTACGCTCAATATTTTTTGATAATTAGTTCTTAATTTTAACGACCACCCTGTTTTTTTATGATAACAAGTAAGTTACCACCCCACAGAGGGAAATTTTTTGATTTGCATTATTAGACCCCTCAGAAATGTTATACCCTAATTCTAATACTCGATAAATTAATTCCCTATTTTTTCTTCATTTCAACGAATTATACTGTTTTTTTTGGGGGGCACCCCCCTCCCCCCCCCCTTCCAGAGTGGAGAACTTTTTTGTTTTAAATTATTAGACCCTTCATAAGTATAACCTTAAAGTTTGAAAACTTTATAAATATATTCCCTTATTTTTCCTAATTTGACTGAACTAAAAGGTGTTAAAAAAATTATCAATGTTATGTACTCTTTGCCTGTGGCAACTTCGTAAAAACTTAGGGTGAACTATTATCGGGGGGGGGGGGGGGGTGATTCTGAGTCACAACTGAAACACGGTTTCATCATGACACATCTATATGTTAAATAGGCATGCACAATCATAGAAATATAATGTGTGTACGTTGCTCCTTAGTTTTGTATACAAGCTTATTTACTACAAATTAAAATGTTTCATTTGATATCAAAAACAAGCTGTTTTCAATAAAGTAACAAGTACGTTAAAGACTTCTTTTCCTGGAAGGACAGCTTTAAAATTTCCGAAATTTCCGATCAGAATTACTTTCGCAAATAGACCGAAGCCATTACAAAATTTTCTTCCATATCATTCTGTGTAACAGCTCCAACTATTAGTCACAAAAAATGAATCAACACGCCTCCTAACAATACAGCTTGTGCATTTTAGCGCAATTTTAATTAAAAGATGTTGGAATAGAACCATTCGAAAAACCAAAGATGATGCGTAGTAGAAGCGTCATCTGTCGACCGATATACAATCAGCATAGCTTTTCATAATGACCCTCTTATATATTAAGTTTTCTGCACTCCCTCATATACATAGACGGCCCAACAAATATCCTTCTAAAAATAGTCATAATGCGTTCAGGACCTTTTAAAACGTGTAAAAGTGTTGAAAACCGGCTGTCGGAGATCTGTACGAATGTAATAATGTTTCTTATACTTATACAAAAAAAAAAAAAATCAGAAATTGCAAAACTACGGAATAATTGATTTTTGAGTCGAATATAGTTAAACAGAAGCCATCATCAAGCGTAAAAAGGGGCACGAGTGTAGCGTGAAAGCAGCAACGCACTCTTTTAGCAGCAGTGCCATGACCAGTGAAAGGAGTCCATTCTGTATACACTAATGCAGACTATAAAAACACAGTTGACATTAATATTTTTCTAAAAAACGTTCACTATCACATTTTTATTTATTTATTTTACTATACAATTCTTCTATTTACTAAACAAGTTAAGTGTGATGTTGGTGTTCGGTTTCAGGTCAGTTGCCTGAACTGGGGACCTGCACCTGAGGGTAGAGGCCTTCCTCAGGAGTCTTTCTAACAAGGAAGGTCTCCATAGGCGCATACGCAAAAAATTTTGAAAAAATTACAGAATACTTTCCTCGTGAGCTTATGTATGTTTATAAAAAAAATTTTCGGCGAAATCACTCTATACCGTCTGTAAAAAAACATTGAAAATGTCCGATTCTTGGCTATTTATCGCTCGTTGGCGACACAATGAAAACTGATGCAAAACTGTTTTTTCATAAATAATCATTGCAGAAAAACCTTTTCCATGCTCTTCATACTAAACTAGTGTAAGAAAGTTTACTTCGAATAAACGCATTTTTATAACTAAAATTTTGTCCTGTGTATTTACAAGTAAATCTAACCACGAACCTTCAGTTTAACGTGAAATACTTAAACTAAGCTTCAGTTTTACTTCAGCTTTAAATGTTATGACTTAAAGTAAAACAGTACGCGCATTTATTTATATCGCATAATAAATTAAAAAGAACGTACAGAACAGTCTGCAAATGAAGCAATCACTTATCAGTGCGCTATTGATTGTTTTCGAAGAATACTGATTTTTACGACCAGTAATTTAAATTGATAAAAATTATTTCAAACTTAAATTTAGACTCAAATTTCAATTTAGAATAGGCATTAATATTGAAAATTTATACCTTTTACTGTCATTTACTTATCATTACTCTAGTTAGATAAAATTTACCAAACAACTCTTTAAAGTCTACGTACCAAATTAATTTAAATAAGTTTAACTTAAAAAAAAATACGTTTGTTGAACGGCAATTTTGTAACCCTGTAACTTTTATTATTTCATTCCAGCTTTAAGATAAATTTTAGTAGAAAATTATAAAGAAATAAAATTTTTAAGCTCTTAATGATTTTTAATTGCATAGCTTAGCAGGGTTAGTAAAACAAGTTGTTGGATTAGCCCAAAAAAAAAAAAAAAAAAAAAAAAAAAAATTGGATTCGTGTATTCTTTGATACTGAAAGGTGTCTTCATTTTAGAAGTTGTAATTCTACACGCCCCCCCCCCCTTCCCAGAAAAAGGTTTTCTTTTGTTTATGTATATTTTTTCTTATGCATGTGAGGGAGGGGGGGGGGTAGAAATATTCTTTCATCAATATATTTTAGGAAGATATTCATATATTTTACACAATGTATTTATTACATAAATGAGGATTAGTAAAAAAATGATGAAAGCAGAATGGTTGATAATTTACACCAGCTACATCTGCCAAAAGGAATTAAGGTACAGTTTGAATAGTCACAAGTGTCAGCAGTTCCGAATACAAAATTAACAGGATCTTCAAAATTCCCTGGGTGTAATTTAGTATAACCGCAGGCATACCAGGAATATTTCCACATATTTAAGTAAAGGGGGAAGGAAAACTGATTAAGTGTAATAACTTGCATCTTGAGAATATTATTCCTGTGAAATATTTCGCATGGTAGGTTTTCAACTAATATTTTACCCGAAAACTTTCGAATAAAATCTTTCCTTTATATAAAACCGTATTTGTCGAGGGGTTGAATCAGAGCAGTAGTTTTTAGAAAAATATTGAACAGTCTGAAATTTGCATTTAAAGGTGTGTCACTGTCAATCAAAGAATTGGTTTTCAATGCTGACCAACTGTCGACTAGAAGCAATGATGTATTGGGTGTAGTTTTGAAATATACTTCCGATAACCCTATTTTTAATTCCTTTTTGCCCATTTTTCCTGATTGAGTAGGAACGACATAAATATCTTCTGTCTCAAATAGCTATTTTCGTATAGTAGGTCCAAATTTTCCAGTTTTCTCTGGAAAAACAATAAATAAAGGGGATAGCAGTTTTCCACTTTTACTTATTATAGGCATAATAGTATATAATTGAGTCACTGAATCGATCGATTGAGCAACACTTTCAATATGTTTTGTACCAATAAAATCTAGAGTTCTTCCCGAATGTAGTAAAGCTAGATCGATCAGCATTAATTACTTGATCATCCAAAAATTGTGAATTTCTTATAAAAATATCTGCATCATTTATAAAAACGCGGGCACACAGTTCAATAGTAATGTTTTCTCCGTTTTCCTGACGTGATACAGTTTACGTTATTTTTCGGCTACCAATGCGAAATTTATTTTTAAAATTGGCTAGACACGCGCTCAGCACTGCAAATTATAGTCGTGTACATTAATTTTCTGGTCTCTTAAAATTTTTGAAGTACATATTTTTTTTATTTCATTCCTTTTTTCTCTACGGTTATTGACGGTTATCCTTTTTTCTTCACGGGTTTATTTTCTATTTGTTTTTTTCCAATGATACAATTCACGTAGTTCTTTTACATATTTAAACTTCGCTTGGACACTTTTAAAACTGCGACATGATTTTCCAGAATTAACATTATTTCAGTAACTTACAGCTTTTTTCTTATAGGCCCACGATATATATATTTCTTATTTTGATGTTTTACCTCCTTATGAGGCAATTCGTTAGTACTGTGATGACCCCCCCTTCCTTCATTGACGGAATCTTGCTGGAGTTCTCATGGACTTGATTGACGGCAGCGCCAGGAAGTCTGGACTTTATAAAGGAGTTGGTGGCTAGCGTGGTTTTTGAGTTGTTCCGACACCATTCAATCCTGATTTCACGCTTCCCTTTGATTTTTCCGTCAACTCTAGCACATCCCATGGGAGTAGGCGACAGAGCGGCGCCCAGCTTACGGTCAAGCGACTGGCCGGCGAATGTTCCTAGGTGTGGTTTGGATCTCGAAGCACCTATAAGGAGCCTGATTGCATCAGGGGGCTGACCCCCTCTCTCAAGCCCAGGAGACGAGGAAGAGATAGGGAAAGACCTCGAGAATTAAGAGGGTTAGATTGATCTTGGAGATCTCGAAGGAGGCAGGAGCCTGATGTGGACTATTAATATTTTAATTAGGCATGAGGCCTATCAATTCTAGTTTTTTTCTTTAATTGTAAATATTGTAAATTTTTGTAAATATTTCTACATTAAACTAGATCAATTGTCCAAATGGCTTTTCATTCCTGCCCAACCTTGAATTATTTAATTGTTCTTACCTGTTTTTAAGCGACGCTACCACAGCTAAGATAAATGGTGGCAGCTACTTGGGATACATTTGAACTACTCTTAAAGTTCATGATCTCATGCCACTCTTCAACATTTAAATCGAGTAATTACAGAAAAAAAAATTGTGCACGCTCCTGTTGATGCCATGACGACAAAAAGGATGAGCAACGACTCTTCGTTCCAGTGGTCCGAAATGTCAACAAAACAGGTGAGTCCCATTCTCTTTCCTACGGAGAGGTCATTTAATTAATAATTTTTTTTTAATTTAAATTGTCGTAGGTTTTTTTTAATTGGGAAGTGTACAAGGTAATCATTTAGCTTTGGTAAAATGTTGTAGAGTAGGGTAATATTTATTTAAATTGCATTGATTTTTTATATTTTTATTTATGTTTAAATTGTTTTAAAATATATTTTGAAATCAACTTACTAGTTTTTATTTGTTTGAGAATTAATCGCGATAAACTCAGTTTTAAACAGAAAGATTATAATCTGATTTTAGACACAATATTATTTTTTATTTTGTTTTTAAAATTGACTTGAAAATCGAGTTTAATGCTATAGAAATTTTTTAATAATTTCTGAATTTTGAATTTATGTGTCAAAAGGAAACTTGGTAAATTGATATCGAGGAAAATTCTTTGAGAATTTTATTTAACGTTAGCGGAAATTGCTAAAAGTTAGAAAATATTTGCACTTTTAAAATTATCTGATATAAAAATAAATAAAATTAGCACTGAAATTAACGGGATTTGTTAATTGGGAAATCAGTCATAATTTATTTTTCTTACTGTTAAAGTGAGTGGGTTTTTATTATATCGGGTGATAATTTTGGAAATTGTGCTGAACGTTCTTTTCTATTTATTTAATGTATTTTTTGTGTTTATTGTATTGCAGAATATTTTGTGTAGAATTTTAAATCCAAGTATAGAATTAGGAAATTTTCAAATTTAGGAGTTAGTTTAATTTTATTATTTCGGGCAAAATGTCTAATTTTGAAGATGTTCTTTGCGGTCAAAACCGAAATGTTTTATTAGCGTTAGCTAGGGAATTTGACACAGATGTGTCAGAAAAAGATCGTATCAAGGTGATAAGACAAGCTATATTAGAAGCGCCAGATTACTCCGAGAAAGAAGCTAGAATCTTCTTAGAGCATATTCTTCAACAGGAAGAAGAACGCGTAGAACGAGAGAAACAGGATCGTTTAGATCGAATAGAACGTGAAAAACAGGAAAGATTAATAGCAGGAGACTTGGCGTTGGAATATTAAAACAGGAATAAACTACTACGTCAGAAACGCCAAAGAAAAATTATTGAGGTGCATACAGCTGTTTCGGTAGCCTAAAGCGTACCGTCATCAGTGCAAAAAATAATTCTGAATCTGGAGAAGTACTCGTATATATAGGAGAGGGACCGGATTTAGTTCAACCAATAGGATTACGGAACAGGTGGGGAGTGTGGCCAATAGGAATTAAGGAATGTGTAGCTGTGTAAACAGTAGAAAAATTAAGGAAATGTGGACTGAATGTAAAATTTCCAACAATCAGACAAATAGGGAACAGCGAAATCACAATTTACAAGGTTTTTAAAATTTTTATAAATATGAAAAGCTTCAAAGAAATCGAGTTCATGAATGGATTTAGGTCTGCAAATTATTTTAGCTGAATTAAATTTAAAATTATGATTTTCCTCCCAGCAATGTTTAGAAATAGCCGATTTATTGGTTTCTTGTTTGCGGACGTAATTCATATGTTCTTTTAGACGAAATTTAAGACTGCGTTTAGTTTGGCCAATATATGATAAACCACACTGACAGGATATACTATAAATGCCCCAAGAATTATGCATATCAATAGGATCTTTTAACTGAGAAAAGGTGAGTTTATTGGAAGGCGAAAATATTATTTTAAAATCATATTGTTTGAGAATTTTAGCTATGGTTTGACTGGTTTTAGAAAAATAGGGTAAAACAATACTGATATTAGAAGTGACTGATTTAGTAGACGAAATACGAGGGAGTTGTAATTTTTGGATAGCTTTGTCTATAATGGAAGGGTCATAACCTCTGTCAATTGCGATGGCTTTCAAGTATTTAATTTCAGATTTCAATAAAATAGGATTTGAACAAATATTAAGGGCACGGTTTACAAAAGTATAGAAAGCAGCCATTTTTTGGTTAGGTGGGTGACATGAACGCGAATGGGGAGGAAGGGAGACTGCAAAATTTTTACGATAGACAGTGGTTGAAAATCCATTTACAGTGCGAGAGACGAGGGTGTCAAGAAATGGAAGGGAGCCATTATTTTCTATTTCATATGTAAACTGGATATTACTGTCAATTGAATTTAAGGTTTCTAAGACATGGTCAATATTGTGAAGAGATGTGTCAATAAGCGTGAAGGTGTCGTCAACATAACGGGTCCAAAAAGGAAAAGATATTTTCTTAAAAAGCTTGCCTTCGAAATAGTGCATGTAAATGTCTGCGAGAATTGGGGAGAGAGGGGAACCCATGGCTAAACCTTCAGACTGACGATAGAATTTATTTTGGAAAGAAAAAGTGGTTTGTGATACGCGCGTTGTGATGTGCTTACCCGCATTTGTTTATCACAAACCACTTTTTCTTTCCAAAATAAATTCTATCGTCAGTCTGAAGGTTTAGCCATGGGTTCCCCTCTCTCCCCAATTCTCGCAGACATTTACATGCACTATTTCGAAAGCAAGCTTTTTAAGAAAATATCTTTTCCTTTTTGGACCCGTTATGTTGACGACACCTTCACGCTTATTGACACATCTCTTCACAATATTGACCATGTCTTAGAAACCTTAAATTCAATTGACAGTAATATCCAGTTTACATATGAAATAGAAAATAATGGCTCCCTTCCATTTCTTGACACCCTCGTCTCTCGCACTGTAAATGGATTTTCAACCACTGTCTATCGTAAAAATTTTGCAGTCTCCCTTCCTCCCCATGCGCGTTCATGTCACCCACCTAACCAAAAAATGGCTGCTTTCTATACTTTTGTAAACCGTGCCCTTAATATTTGTTCAAATCCTATTTTATTGAAATCTGAAATTAAATACTTGAAAGCCATCGCAATTGACAGAGGTTATGACCCTTCCATTATAGACAAAGCTATCCAAAAATTACAACTCCCTCGTATTTCGTCTACTAAATCAGTCACTTCTAATATCAGTATTGTTTTACCCTATTTTTCTAAAACCAGTCAAACCATAGCTAAAATTCTCAAACAATATGATTTTAAAATAATATTTTCGCCTTCCAATAAACTCACCTTTTCTCAGTTAAAAGATCCTATTGATATGCATAATTCTTGGGGCATTTATAGTATATCCTGTCAGTGTGGTTTATCATATATTGGCCAAACTAAACGCAGTCTTAAATTTCGTCTAAAAGAACATATGAATTACGTCCGCAAACAAGAAACCAATAAATCGGCTATTTCTAAACATTGCTGGGAGGAAAATCATAATTTTAAATTTAATTCAGCTAAAATAATTTGCAGACCTAAATCCATTCATGAACTCGATTTCTTTGAAGCTTTTCATATTTATAAAAATTTTAAAAACCTTGTAAATTGTGATTTCGCTGTTCCCTATTTGTCTGATTGTTGGAAATTTTACATTCAGTCCACATTTCCTTAATTTTTCTACTGTTTACACAGCTACACATTCCTTAATTCCTATTGGCCACACTCCCCACCTGTTCCGTAATCCTATTGGTTGAACTAAATCCGGTCCCTCTCCTATATATACGAGTACTTCTCCAGATTCAGAATTATTTTTTGCACTGATGACGGTACGCTTTAGGCTACCGAAACAGCTGTATGCACATCAATAATTTTTCTTTGGCGTTTCTGACGTAGTAGTTTATTCCTGTTTTAACAGGAAAGATTAGACCGAAAAGAACGGGAAAACCGGGAATTTGAGCTAGAAAAATTACGATTACAGGGCGCTGTAGAAAATGTTAGTATAAATTCTGGAAGCTCCGGTTTAGATTGCGCGTCTGTAAATAAAGTTAATCTAAAAGATGTAGTGCCTAAATTTGATCCAAAAGTTATGGATATAACTCTTTTCCTAATGATTTTCGAGCGTCAGGCTCAGAGAGAAAATTTAGATGAAAGCAAATGGGTTTCTCAGTTGTTCACTTTGGTTCCAACTGAAATCGCAGAGTTAATAATAAAGGAACCAGTTGAAAAAGCCGATGATTTTCAACATATAAAAAAATTATTGTTAAAAAGATATAGGCTAGGTGCAAATGCATTAAAGAAAAAATTCGAAGAACATACCCGTGCTTTGCCCTTAGCTTTGTGGTCGGACCTTGTTTACGAATTAAGGGGTTACATGGAAAACTGGCTAGAATCCGTGGGCGCAAAAGACTACAATTCGCTTAAAGAACTTATTCTTACGGAACAATTGAAAAAAAGGGTTCCCTTAGAAATCCGCGATCAATATCTAGATGAATGAGATAATTTTAAATCAGCGAGTGAACTAGCTGACAAATGTGATATGTACGAAAGTATACGTTCGGATCATGGCGATAATGCATTTATATATTGCGAGGGACATCAAGTCGGAAATAATAAATTCGTTGAGAATAAATCGTACAAGGATTAAAAAAAAAAAACTTTGGAGGCAAAATTAAAAAGAGAGAACCTATCTAAAAATTCCGAAAAAAAAGAAAGCAGTCGGGAGAAAAATTTCGACGAAAATTTTGACAAAAGACGGGAGGTAACGTGTTTTTACTGCAAAAAACGCGGTCATATTCGTCCGAATTGCCCTGAGCTAGAAAAGAATGAAGTTAGCGATATTATTCATCATATTGGAGCAAACTCAGGTTTAAGTCATTGTTTCAAACCTTACGCAGATAAGGCGGTGATTAATGGGGTGAAAAGAGAATATCTTAGAGATACAGGGTCAAAATGGGATTTATGCAACCGTAGTTGGATTAAAAAAGGCTATTTTATCGGAAAAAATGTCTTAATGCGCTCTCCCATTGATGAAGAAAGCAAAAGCTTGCCATTAGCTCGGGTAACTATAAAAGGAGGTTTCGGGAAGATTGTAACTATTGCAGCTGTCAGATCTGATGACATAGAAGAAAATTATTATGTTTTAGGCAATAAAACGGCAGAGCTTATTGAAAATCTCAGAAAAAATCCTAAACCTTTTAATTCAGGCTTTAAAAGGCGCAAAGGTCCGAAATCTAAATCAAAATTCGATAGACTTAGCTATTGTAGTTTTAAAGGCGAACTTTACAATTCTTCATCTGAAAAGAATAAGAGGAACCAAAGAAATAGGAAAGATAAAAGTTTCGTTTCGGAGAGTAGGAAAACTAATCCGACTCGCAAACAAAGAATCATCGCTCCCCCGTCTATTCCTGTTCAGAGAAAGAAAAAATATCAGATAAAGCACTTTGTTCGCAATACGAGAATCGGAAAATCTCGGAATGGGATTTACAAAGGTTTGAGGACTACGAATTGTCATAATTCTATTCATAAGTTGCATGTACATAAGTTTACTTTCATAGAAACTACTTTTATTTTTTTTTTTTATTCAGTTATTTTTTATTAGTTTGGTTAATTTATTTATTTATTTTATTTTTCTTTCTTAGTGTATGTTTTTATAAAATTGATTGAATTAGGTTGATGTTATGATCGTAAGGACGACAATAATAATAAAAATAATTAAAATCTATGTATACAATACACATTTATTCGGTGTATGCCTGTGAAATATTAATTCTGGCATTGTGTTTGTTTATGAAAATGACGTCATGAAGATTTTAAAATTTAATCGGTCAATTGTTGCGATATGTTGAATTTAAGTTTACTTCATATTCTGAATATTTAATTTGAAGTTTAATGCAACAAGTTATTAAATTTAATGTCTTAATGAGGCAAAGTGTGTACCTAGTTGATCATTGAAAAAGCATCCTTCTTAATATTATTATTGTTATTGTCTATATTTGTGTGTTTGTTTTGATTGCATGATAAGAATGTTGTAGAGATTTTTAAATTTAAGACTGTTATGTTCTGTGAAAAATATCATTCGGTTAGAGGAATAGTAATCCACTCACTTTTATAGAAAGAATGATGGTAATTAATTCATGTCTTATTCAATGGGTTTTGTTTTTACAAAAATATTACATTTCGACAGAACATAAGCCTGGCAAAAAAACATTCTAATATAAGGGTTGAGCAGACTGAATTAATCTGTTTGAAAATGCAAATCAATAAAGAGAAATCCTTTGTAAATAAATTTAAGGATTAATAATATTTTTTTTTTCCTTTTCTCTTTTTGTAATTTTTAATTGGAATAAATGTACAGTCGGTAACAAAAGTGTCCGAACACTAGCAAAAATTCCTATGTGAAAAAAGTACACTTCGTACGGTTTTGTTAAATAAATCCTCGTCGAATCCTGTTCTTAGTCAATCTAAGAACAGGATTCGACAAGGATTTATTTAACAAAACCGTATGAAGTGTATTTTTTTTACATAGGAATTTCTGCTAGTGTTCGGACACTTTTGTTACCGACTGTACCTAATATTTAGAAATGGATTCATTGAATATGGTTTAGAGAAAAATACATTATTTCTTCTTATTTTACATATTTTTACTTTATTTTATTTTAAGTGAATGGTATAATACCATGAATCTCATGAGAATTTTAATAGTGTATTCTAGGTATGTCTCATAGAGTATAATTTTTCACTGAAAACTGAGTATATGGGTCAAAGTTTTGTTTTGTTTTTCTCTTAAATGATAATTTTTTAAGTTTATAATATAAATTTTGGGGCGTCATGACCTCTCTTTGGTAAGGGTAATTGGGGCCCTGTTTCCAGGATGAAATTTCCTTAATATTAAGGAAATTCTTTTAGGGGGGAAGGGCTGTGATGACCCCCCCTTCCTTCATTGACGGAATCTTGCTGGAGTTCTCATGGACTTGATTGACGGCAGCGCCAGGAAGTCTGGACTTTATAAAGGAGTTGGTGGCTAGCGTGGTTTTTGAGTTGTTCCGACACCATTCAATCCTGATTTCACGCTTCCCTTTGATTTTTCCGTCGACTCTAGCACATCCCATGGGAATAGGCGACAGAGCCAGCTTACGGTCAAGCGACTGGCCGTCGAATATTTCTAGGTGTGGTTTGGATCTCGAAGCACCTATGAGGAGCCTGATTGCATCAGGGGGCTGACCCCCTCTCTCAAGCCCAGGAGACGAGGAAGAGATAGGGAAAAACCTCGAGAATTAAGAGGGTTAGATTGATCTTGGAGATCTCGAAGGAGGCAGGAGCCTGATGTGAAGTATTAATATTTTAATTAGGCATGAGGCCTATCATTTCTAGTTTTTTTCTTTAAGTGTAAATATTGTAAATTTTTGTAAATATTTCTACATTAAACTAGATCAATTATCCAAATGGCTTTTCATTCCTGCCCAATCTTGAATTATTTAATTGTTCTTAGCTGTTTTTAAGCGACGCTACTACAGTACTCTACTCATTTTCATCGGTACTTTGCGAGGTTTCGTTAGACGAATGATAATCATCATCAGGAATGAATTAAAATTTTTCATAACGTCCACACTCATATTTTTTCAATAGTTCAACAATGTGGTTTTTTAACATGATTCCTTCTTCTGTTACATTTGTTAATTTCCATGTATTGTTTATATAGCATTCAAACAACAATGAATATGTTAATTTCAAAAGTCTTCAATAAAAATTAAAATAAATCCGATTTCCAAATTGTAAAACTCGTTTTAAACGTTAACCAAAAGTAAAAATTAAAATAAATAATTGTGACTTGCAAAAGATACCAAAGATTTTCCAATTACCAATTAAAACACTAAAAATATGCATAACATAAACGTCGATTTGGCTGCAATTTAAATATTTGCAACTAGCAAGATTTAAAAAAAAAAGAAAGAAAGAAAAGGATTTTGCAAAGCTAAAATGGAATACTTTTAAAAGGTCCCGTGCATATAATATTCAAGCTTGTGTTAGAAACTCTTTCATCGGCTAATTTCAAACTTATTTACTTTAACGCTGTTTAGAAAGATTAGTGTTGCCAGAAACTCTCAAACGCATTCAATAGGGTTGCATTTCATGGGAAAGGATGTTGCTCGCCATGTCGAGCGCTCTTTGTCTTTTTTGCGCCAAATATTCATAAGGTTTTTTTTTTTTTTTTGTTTTTTGTAGCCTTTTTAGTGAGGTTAAAAAAATGAAATAAAATAAAAATCATTTATCCATTTATAAATATTTTTACAAGATAAAAGTAAAAAGTAGATATATTTTTTAAGAAAATAATTTCCTTTTAATTGCTGTAATATAAAAATAATTTTGAGTATGAATCATGTTTGTGGAAAAACATAACAGAATGTTACAGTTATATGATGGATCGATGGAATCAAATTATAAATTATAGTTTACAAATGTCTCCAATTCAATGTTTCTCGTCAGTGTAAAAAAAAGAAAAATCTGGTGTGACTCCACTCGACTAGATAACTAGATAATTTTAATTTATAATATAAATTCAGTAAAAGTGTGATTATTTGACAGTATATTTGAAAATTAAAAGCAACATTTCAATGTGTAAATATACTTTATTCAACAAAACAAAAGTAATTGTAATGAAATCTAAAAATAAATTTTTTAAAGTAACACTGAGGCGTTACAGAAATTATATCATTTCTTTTAAAACTCATATTTTGAATTCACGAGGTGCAGATGAAAAAGTATCAGGGAGTAAATTCTATATATTTTTTCGTGCCGAAGTTGAAAATATTATGTATACACTGTGATGTAAATAGAAGAAAAAAAAAAAACAAATGATGAAATAAGAAAATCTATGTAACATGTTTCAATTAATAGCAAAGCGTCACTCAAATTTGATATCGTTACTTTTAAGACCCATATTTCCAATTCATATCGAAATAAAATGCTGCGTCACAAACTTTTAACCCGTTAAGGGTTTTTGTTCTGATATATATATATATACAGTCGAACCTCGTTAACATGAATCTCAAGGAGAATAAAAAATTTGTTCATGTTATCAGTAGTTTATGCTCTCAGAAACTTTCATAGAACTAAAGCCTAGTTGACCCGGATTTATTATTGTATATATTTATTTATTTTTATTACTTTCTTCTATATGTAATATAGAGAAGGTATTGGATTCGTGAAAATTTTCGACCTCCTTTTTTTGATGGATTTACACGTTTTGGGATGTCCTGAACATGAATTGATAGTTTTTAGAAAATATCTGTCTGTCTGTGTGTCTCTGTGTGTGTGTGTATCACGAATTTTGTGTCCACTGTATCTCATGAACCAATAAATAAAATTTAACCAAACTTGGTATTTAGTTAGACCCTGACATAAACTGGTGCTGATTAGATATGAGGATCAATTGCTCAACAGGTGGCGCTGTGATTGCATTTTTTCTAAACTTTTAACATGGCAGTATAGGACAAAATTTCGTATAAATGTACATAATGAGAGTTATTCTTAACCTGTGATTGTAAAATTATGAATTATTGTTAATGGTAGTAGTTAACTAGGAAAAAAAAATTGTACATGTAGGGGCATCGCTTTCCCCTCCCCCGAAGGGGGGGGGGGTAAATTTTCAAGATGAGTATCTTTCGAAAGGTCTCGTGAATACCTTTAAAACGAATGGTTGAATTTTAATCAGTGATAATTTAAAACAAAGTTATCGATTTTTTTTTATTTTTTTTTTATATTGTTACTGAGTGAATTTCTATAGGAAAATATAGAAGAAAGTCTTGTTGTGGCCACAACATACTAGTTTTATTTATTTATTTATTTATTTATTTTTTACTTTCTCTTACCCGTATATATGTTAAAGAAGCATTGTTTTAGGGTCAAATGTTACAAATTGAGTTTTTGTTATATTTACATACTTTGATGTTCCGTGAGTCCAAAAATCCAGTTTTTAGCGGTTGGTCTGTGCGTGCGTCCGTGAGTCTGTCTGTTATCAGCATATCTCAAGAACAAATAATAGCAGAAAGTCCAAACATGGTATTCTAAATGTGTATCATATAGCGATGCTACACTGATCTTTTCGTTGAGATCAAGAAAATGGTTCATGTACAGGGACATCCAAGATAATTCAAATATATTATGTCTGTGGGAAAATTGCTGGTAAGTACAGTGCAACATATATAGGCGAACGTAAACAAAATGGAAACAACAAAATTCACTGTATGCATGAAATCATGTTTTGTGTAGACTGTTATATGGAAATCATTCATTTACAGAGCTACCCAAAGTATTTGGATTTATTGCGGCTATACTTGAAAATTACTGGTTTTTTAATTCCTTATGTGTTAGATGTTTTTCAAGTAAGACTAAATTTAAGTACACAATATTGTTTATAGTGCATATTGATTACGGACAACATACAGGGCTACCCAAAACTAAGCTAAACATTCTTTTCTGTAATATAATTGATGGAAGTGTTTTGCTACATTTTATTATATCGACGAACACTGCTTTGGAAGCAAAATTAATTTTTCATACGCATACTATAAAAAAAAATTTCAAATTTGTTTTTTTGTATAAAATCATGCTTTGAGGTGCCCTGATTACGAAAGTCCAATTTTCAGCGGTTGATCTGTATGAATATCTGGTATCAGCATAGTTTAAAAATAAATAGATACAAGAAATTCAAATTTGGTATTGTGAAGTCCGCATAAGGTGTCCACTTAAGTTTGAAGGCAAATTTATAGCAGCTTTTTTTTTTTTTTTTTTTATGCACTATAATTGAACGCGGGATTAAAGGGGGGGAGGGCGGTAGCTCTCCTCAAACAGAATTATATACCAAATAGAACTGTACCTAAATCTATTTTTGAATTATTTTAAAAGTACATTGAACTTTATTATTTTACGCTGTTGTTCTTAGGACTTATTATGCAATCTATGTTTATAGTATTGAATTGCAGGATAAGAGAAGGTCGTGTGAGTGACACACCTGACTACTTTCACTATCTTATTTAATAAACGAAGAAGATAAAGGCAGTGGCGGATCCAGAACTTAACTTTTAGGGGGCGAGGCTAAGAGTTTTCAAGATGTTATTCCAGATCAATGAAAAATTTACAATTGTAACATCCAATTGGGAATGTCAGCGCTTTTTTTTTTCTTTTTTTTTTTTTTTTTTTTTTTCGCCCCTTAAATTCGCCACTGGTTAAAGGATAAAACGTTTGTTCATTCATTTATTTTGTTTAATTTTATAGACTAGTATGTGACATAAAATTTTTGTTTTGTTAAAAATTGTTTATAATTTCAACTTGATGTTTGACTGTCTGTTGGCACTTTGAATTCTGCAAATATTTTTAGCACGTGTCGAAACTGATGTATGTTATTTAAGGTCACAATAGCAAGTTTCCTATTCAAATTGGTATAAACTTCGCTACTAGCTTGCGCACATGTACAAACAAAAGAAATTAAATACGTTAATGCCTATGGGGCTTAATGTCCTCTGAATAAGTAATAAGAACAAAACTTTGAATAAACACCATAAAATGGAATAAACTCGCAACAATTGTTTCGGGTCGAAAGAAAACATCATCCTTCGTCTCGCGAACAAAGTAGGCAATCAAAGCGGCAACGCCATTTCTGTGGTGGAATCTAGGAACTATAAAGAATAGTTTTTTTTTAAGTACTTTTACACTTCTTTCTAAATGTAATATGATTAGCATCAATTTTCAAATATGCAAAAACACCTCTTTCGGTAAAATGGCAAGATTAGCATTAATGTTTTGTTTACTGAAATCTACAAAAGAATTCCGATACTTTAGGGAATAAAAGTGAAAAAGGATGAAAAGAGATTTAATTTTTAATAGTGTTAATCAGTTTCAATACCTTTTGTTTGATGTATACAAATATTTCGGTTCGACTTATGTCTGTCTTTTGTGCTTTTGTACGTCTGTAATAGCTTTGTTTATGAATATTCTATTGCTTCGCTCTTAAAAGTTGTTGCGAAAATTTTCAGTTCACTTGTGCCGTCTACCGAGCCTTGCATTTAGAGATAGCTGAAAATTTTCTACAGGCTCTCCGAAGATTCATAGCTCGAAGAGGAAGACCCACAATATTTTACTGTGATAATGGCTCGAATTTCGTTGGTGCGGAAAATTTACTTAAGAAAATCAGTTGGGATACCATTTCTCAATACAGTGAAGCTCAGAAGATCATTTGGAAGTTCAACGCTCCATCTGCACCGTGGTGGGGTGGATGGTGGGAACGTTTGATTGGTATAATCAAGGGAATTCTTCGAAAGATCTTAGGAAGAAGTTCGTTGAATTTAGAAGAAATGAATACTGTTATTTGTGATACTGAAGGCATTGTTAACCAACGTCCTTTAACTTACCTCTCCGAAGATGTTAATGATCTAACTCCGCTTACTCCTGCTATGTTTTTACGGGATATTAAAGAATCAGGCATTCCCGTAATTTTACAATACTAGGGGACAGAGTTCCCTAGTATAGTAAATCAAAAAGAGTTATATTACATTTTCAATATATTAGAAAATAACACAATACAAGCAATCAGTTTGTTTTTCGTTGAAATAAACTGTTAAAACCGAAAACGAATCACGTGGAACAATTTCTGGAAAACTTGCGAATGTTGGCAAATTTAATAATTTGTACGATTCAAGCAAACTATCGTGATTCAGATTACTAAAAATCTACAGAAAGCAAATAAATGCTGATTGTTATTAAATATTTTATTACTAATAATATTAATAGTTTTTGCATAATAAGAAAGTACTAATGCTATGGACGACATTAAAGACGGTATATTCCTTTTCTCAGCACATGATGTTTTCAGACAACCTGGACGATTTTATATGGTAATATAACATACACATATACTTAAAAAGAAAATTAAAAGAAGTGATAAAAATCCTACCATCAATGCATGACTTTATTACTAATTATATATATTATATATGTAGTATTGTGTTACATGTCTTGAATAATATATGAATGGGATGTTAGTATAAATTATATATACTAATTATTTTTAAATAATTAATATTCAAGATGCGTTCATATATCGCTTGAGGCATATTATGTATATAATTTATATTTATGTATAATAAATCATTACAGTGATCAAACAACAGGAAGGAAGACTTCAGTTAATCAATAAACAACCACATGTTGAAGTAAAGCCTTATACATGATAAAAGACACGATAAAAAATAAAAATAATAATAATACGATGAGTTCAAATAAATGAACCATGTCACAGGCCAATGGCATATATTAAAAAATAGTATATCTTGCTTAAGTTATAAAATCTATAATTTGATTTCAAATTATATAAATAAATATAAAACCAACAAGTTTCATGTACAGCAGAATTTCATAGTCCAGTTCCTAAAGACGACGCAGCTTGCGGTGTATGAAACAACTAATTTGTTTTATCTTTATTTAATTAATGTTATATATATATATATATATATATATATATATCATATATATATATATCATATATATATCATATATATATATCATATATATATATATATATATATATATATATCATATATATATATATATATATATATATATATATATATCATATATCATATATATATGATATATATATATATCATATATATATCATATATAGATATATATATATATATCATATATATCATATATATATATAATATATATATATATATATCATACATACATATATAAATCACTTAAACAAGAAGATTTTATTTTTAGTAAAATAATAATAACAATAATGATAAAATTTTGTATACTTTCTTTGATGAACAAAATTTATTTTATTACAGCAAGACTTATTTTCATTTATTCTAAGGCATGCCATGTTTCATTACCTAGCATCGTTTACTATATTCATTTCTTAATATTTCTTCGATATAGCATCAGCATAGGAACACATTGGTGGATTTTAAATTTTTTTTCAGATTTTGGCGATGAAGTAAAATGGCTGTCGCAATTGTAAATAAACATTTTCGCGAGAAACGTCATACTTATTTCGATGCCAAATCTCAAATTTAGTCAAGCGGTTCTATACTTAAGCAATTATATTTATTTATTTATTTATTTATTTTTATTTATTCATTTTTCCAGCGATTTTTCTAAATTATATTTTAATTATTTTTAATAAAAGTTTGCATTTTTTTTTCCGACATGAAAAGAAAGATATTTATTTATTTATTTATTTATTCATTTATTTATTTTTGGAATATGAATGTTACAATCAGTATATAGCGTATGATAATTTTAATAAATTTTTAACAATCATATTTATGTTATAAAGTTTTTATTTTTATTTTTTCTGAAATTTCCATTTCTTTTTCTTTTTTAAAGAAAATGATAAAGATGCTAGGTCTTTTATGGATTTTTCTATTTATTTTAATTTATTAGAAATTGCCATCATTATTTTCGAAAATTTATCTTCATTTTCAGTGATTTTAAGATGTTAATTGAAAATATTTTAATATAAATTTTTTACTTGACTAAACTCGTCATATCCTCACATACACATTCCCTCTTTTGTAATTTTTTCCCAACATCTTTAAATAATAATAATAATAATAATACCTTAGAACAGAAATATCAATATTTCCATAACGTTAAAAAAATCAATGAAAAATTTTTTTTAATGACAGTACGTTGTATGCTACCGAAACCGCAGTGTGCAATTAACAATCTTTTTTAAATTGCCGTTTTTAACATTGCTTAAATATTGATATAATACATAACGTACATAATATATGCCTTTCTTTACTAAAGATATTCCATTTTCTAAGCATGAGTTTTCTAAATTTCACTTTAATTATTTAAAAAAAAAAAAAAAAAACATTTATTATTAATTTTCTTTTTCTAGAACAGAAGAAGAAAAAATACGACATAAAATTTAAGGTGTAGTTTACCAATAGTGTATCAATACTATCTCATAGACGCAGGTTAAAAGAAACAATACGAACTGCCGTAGTTAAGAAAAGATTATGTGCAAAACAAGCCAATATTATCACATTATAATGAGAATAAAATATGGACGGGACGGCTCATTGTAAAAGTGCTGTTACTCCATGTTTTTTAAATATAGATATTTTTACTTAATTGTAACACATTTTGCCGCACCTTTCATTATAAAAAAGAAAAAACTCCAATAATTATTGCATTAAAGACACATAAAGACACATAAGACACATTTTCTAAGAAAACTAAAACTTCCAAATTTTTATTTCTAAAAGGAAGTTTCTAAGTTATTTGAAATTATTTTTAATATAAAATATAAATTATTATAACTATCATTTGTATTTAACACAAAAATTGATAACACTTACTGAATCTTGACCTTTTTTCCCTATGCATAAATTCGAAAAAAGCTCGTTATTTCAAAATCAATTTCTAAGGAGATTATTCACTTTTACAATGAACGAACCATATAATAGTAAACTAATAATACTAATATAATAATAAAAATAAAATAGGAATATACTAACGGATAATGTGCAAAGGCAATACAAATCCATGTATATAATACAATAAAATAAGTTAATTTCCAAAATTTAGTATGAAATTGGATTATGTTATTTATAACACCCAAAAAATTAGCATTACATTTGAGGTTTCGTTAAGAAAGATTTTCGAAGTGAATATAATTCACACACAGTTACGTAGATAAAGAGTTTTCAAATTAATTGCGCAATAGCGCTATGTTTAATACGAATTCCATATACTATGATAATGATATTTCATTTGTAAATAATCAAACACAAGAAAGGAAGACTTAATTTAATAATTAAACAGCCACATATGGAAGTGAAAACTTTCACAAGGAATATTGAAAAAGTTAATGTGAGTTTTTTCTGAAACATTTATAAATGAGATCATACATAGTATAGCAAATATGAATAAAGTAAAATAAAAAAAAATAATAATAATTATTATTATTATAAGAGGAGGCCATCAAGGCTTAAGATGGGTGAAGTGAGTTAAATTAGTTTGTCGTACGTGCTGTACGCCCGATTTTTCCCAAGTGCTCTGTAAGATCATACGTTAGCATCGTAAAATTATAAATAAAAATAGTAATTATTGCTAAAATATATAAATAAAATAACCTGATGTGAAACAACCACACGGCTTCCATTACCCAATATTACACATATTATATGAGTGTTTTGGAGATATAGTGATAAAAAGACATAAATATGACCTAACAAAGTACAAGTTAATATAACTGTTCAAATAAATTTAAAACACCAAACTTATTTAAGTTAACTACTTATCTAATCGGCTTCTGTGTGTTTCTGTGGGGAATTATTCAACTGCTTGGTTTCCGTTCTCATTCTTTTCATTATTGTCATTAAAAATTATATATATATATATTTGTGTGTGTGTGGGGGGGGGGGGATTTTTTTTTTTTTTTTTTTTTTTTTTTACCTAAATTTTAAAATTATTTTCTTTTCTTTTACTAAACAGTTGTTCTGCGTAATACTGCTCAAATAAAGTGAGATATATGTAATATTCCGTTGTTTAAGTAATTTTAAAAGATTTTTTTCCGTGCAATTATTTACCAATTCATTCAATAAAAAAAACAGCAAATTATCAGCTTCCTTTGGAAAAAAATCAATTAATCCTCTCTTGTCAATCTCCTTCACCCGTTCTATTTCCCTGTTCCAATCCTTCTTTGAGGGACCATCTTTAACAAAATTACTCAAATGCAAGAAAGGTAACCCTACTCCGTACCAAGTGGAGATGACTATATAGTGATTGATGATCATTTCCTCCCACGGTGGTGCCTGGGATATAATCGAACCTGTGGTTTACTGAAAAACCAGCGGTGGAGGTTGAAGGTGAATTGGGCGGTTACCGGCTAATGCACCGATAACCTTCAACTACTAGTTCAACCCCAGGTGCAAAAACTCTAGGCTTGCGACTCAAAACTTAGGTTGAATATTTGTTATTCACCGTTAACTTGCAAAGCTGGTTACTGAACCTGAAGGTTTTCAGCGTAGATTGAACTGCTGAAAGTTGATTGGTCGAATGAAAGCACGTGATTTAATACCCATAAGAAGACACTTCGCGCGTGTTTAAGATTTGTTTTTCTTTATTTCATGGATCCGAAACGTTTATATATAGATATTGTAAAAAAAAAAAAAAAAAAAAACTATTTATTATTTCATAAGAAATAAAACAATTTGTAATAGTAATGGTGAACCAAAATGAAAATTTTGTATATTTAAGAACATTGCTTTTCTTGTGAATAAGTAGGAAATTAATGAGTATTTTTTAAAAGAAATCATAAAAATATTTTAAACGAATTTTTGAAACGTATATTTTGATATATTTAAAACAATGCTATCGATTTTTTTTTTTTTTTTTTTTTTTTTTTTAATAAAAAAATAAATAAATAATTCAGATCAAATGCGCTTTTAGGATGTCTGTAGGAACCATTTTAGCGATTTTCTTTTTCTTCAAAATTAAGTTACAAGATATGAAATCATGTGTACTCACCATGAAAAATAATTTTATTGATTACAATTTTAATAAAAACAAATTGCACGGAATAAAATTATATTGGAAAACGCAGAAAAATGTCTTGTCAATAAATAAGTTTGTCTTTCAATGTTTAAATGACAAAGGATATAAACTGTTAATTGAACAAACATTAGACAATATCTTATAATTTAATGGGTTGTGAGAAATAATTTATTTTTCTAAAAAAAAAAAAAAATTGTGGATCTTACATATTTAATGGGAATTTTTTATTCTCCCATCATGATGTTTTAAATTTAAAATATTTTTTTTTTTTTTTTTTTTTTTAATGTTAGAATTGCATTAAAAAAATAAATAAATAAAAAATATTGTAGATTTTCTATTTTCTATTCATATTATAAGCGATAAAAAGATACATACATTCAAATTATTGAAATATTCGCGTTTAGCTAGCATGTTTAATTTTTTAAAGGGAAGAGGGACGTTACGAAGCTTTTTGTTATTATTATTATTATTACAGTTGTCAAATTAAGAAAATTTGCATACATATCTATTAAAATATAAGTGTGAATTGTATCTTCTTCAAAACTATTTAAATTAGAAAGTAAAACTTATATATATATGTGCGTGCGTGTGTGTGTGTAATCGTTCAATGCTCAGTAAAAAAAAAATTCCCTTTAATTTTAAATTAAAGCCCCAGTAGTAACCGAGTGGTTCTGCATTTAGAGCTGGTAGATGGGAAGTGCCAGGTTCGATCCCAGGTCCTGCTCGTCGACCTCGTTATTCTAAAATTTCCGTGGTTTTCTCCG
Source organism: Salticus scenicus (assembly GCA_963930645.1). Taxonomy (NCBI): domain Eukaryota; kingdom Metazoa; phylum Arthropoda; class Arachnida; order Araneae; family Salticidae; genus Salticus; species Salticus scenicus. The sequence continues at coordinate 271,843,023 of OZ005659.1, forward strand.
AAACTAGTATGAATACAGGCCAGGACCCCTTAGAAAGATTCCTACGAAAGACACTCCACCTGCTGGCTTAGGAACCTAGAGTAGTTACAATCGGCATCAAAAACATCGAAGCGTTAACAATAATTCGTAATTAAAAGATAAATACCTAAATCTGTTTTGTTAAGTAAATATTTCTCGAGTCATAATCTTAGTCCTTTGCTGTTTATAAAAAAGTAAGTTGATGATAAAAATTAGTAATCAAACTTAAAAAAGAAATAAAGAAAGAAAAAAAAAGTGTGGATGTGTGCTTCCTTAATTTTATATCGCTATTGTTCAAATATGTATCCCAACGTATTCAGATATTGCTTTATGGATCCATTAAAAAGAAATATTTTATGTTTAAATAGTGAAATTTCATAAGAGTTCCAGGTTTTTAAAATATTTTTAATTAGGTTTTAAGTTTAAATCAAAACAAAAACTATGATAGATACGCGGGTGTGTCAACAAGATGTCATTATTATTTTTATAAATTTTATTCCAGATCAGTGGTGTTAAAACCTGTTTAAAAATTAAAAAAATATTTTTTATTTAAATATTTTTGAAAAAATTTCAATATTTTTTATATTGTATACGTATATATAGTACATACAAATTACTGAATACATGCAATATCACTTTCTATCGTAAACAGAAAACAAGAACAAAAACACAGCGCAAACGAAATAAAACAATTTGCGTATGTGCACTCGGCTTTTGTTAACACAAAAGTGATTATTTTTAGAAATTTATTCTTCAGTCTTTAATAGACTATTTTTTGTTAATTAATGTTCTTGGTTTTTGTGATAAAAGCACCACAGTTATATATATATATATATATATTATATATATATATATATTATACGCAATGTTGCATGTATTAGCAATTCCCTAATATCTCTTATTACTAACAAGGAAAATATGAATATTTAATTTAAATGTTGAAAAAAAAAAATCCCCCCCCCCCTTTTCTGAATGAAATAAAATAATAATAATAATCATAATAAAATGCTTATATTTTGATATGTATATATGTATATGTATATATATATATATATATATTACATTTAAATTTAATTATAGTTATTATATACCAGAAGCTACAATTTGTAACTAATTTAATTTTCCGCCCATAAATTATTATTATCGCTTCAAATATTTCGCTAGAGTAAGAGCACGTACACTAATAATAAAATAAATAAATAAAAATGTTTAAGTTAATTTGATAATGTGTAATTTATTATTATTATTATTATTATTATTATTATTATTGTTATTAATTTAATTTTTAACAAAAATGGAACTTTCTTCTACTTCTCTCTCTCTTTTTTCCCCCCTCTTCTTTCTGTTAGTTTAAATAAAATAATTTAAAAATAAAATGTTTGATCATTTTTCTGCTTTTGAAAAGTTATTAAACAGAAATTAAACTTTAAACTGAAATATTTTTCTTTATTATTTATTTCTTTATTCTTAATTTAATCTCTTGTTATTGTGTATATATGTATTATTTAACTTACTAATTTTTTTCTACTTCATTATTCATTAAATTTAACTTTTTTGTTTTAATTAAATTAAAAAAATATTATAAAAAAAGCAATTAAATTTTAAAACTAAAATGCTTACTTTTGAAATATTTACTTGAATTTATACTGAAATAAAAGTTAAATTCAACTAACAATGAAGTAGAAATTAATTGCTGAATTAAAACTTACAACTGGCAAATTGTCTATTTTAAACTTCTTTTTTCCAGACTTATAAAAAAAAAAAAAAAAAAAAAAAAAACTAAATAGGACGTAACGGGGTTTGAACCCGGGTACTGTTGATCTGAAATGAAATGCTCTGCGTCCAAGCCACTAGGAGACGAATAGTGGTGTCCTTATGTTATTTATAACAGAGTCCTTAAATGAGCATTTTTACAATTATTTTATTATGAATGATGAATTCACATGATTTAACTAAGAATTTATAGCTCTGAGGACGTCAAAATCGATTATTTTCAGAAAGTTATTCTTTAGTCTTTAATTTTAGGGTTATTTTTGTTTTATTATTTTAAGGTAAAAGCAACAGACCAATCGTCACTGGTAAACTTCCTAATCAAATATCTTTAAAACAATTTATTAAACGTATATAGTGTTCACACAAAAAATTTATAATTTTGAAAGTTCTTTTCAAAAAAGTATAACTTATACGCATCATTTTTATTTTTTAAATCACCAGTTTTTATTAAAAAATGGCTGACAATATCTGAGCGTATTCACTTTCGACCATTCACGTACTGTGATTGGTCAGATAGTATTCGAAGCTGAAACTCGCATCTCTACCTACGTCCACAGACTAAGGAAATACTTAGACCGGGCAAGGCGGTTCTAAAAGTGAAGTCTCAACTGTAACCGAGCCGCCACATTGGTATAAGCAAAACATTAATGCGTTTTTCATACAATCGTATTGGTATTATTCTATATTAATTGTAAAGGAGGCTATAAATCATGAAAAATGGCTTATGCAGCCTATGGTTGCACCAATAGACCATCTAAGAAGGTTCCGGGAATTACGTTTCACAGGTAAGTTTCAGTAAATATACTTGATCAACAAAAAATTTCCATATTTATTTTAGCGTTATGAGGTGTGGTAGACATTTGCCAGACAAGCGTTGCAGATTAACCATTACGTCGCTGAATAGAATATTGGATATTTATTTTTTTCATTGAGAAATAAAACAAATGTGAACTAGTATGTTGTGGCCACCACAAGACTTTCTTCTATATTTTCCTATACATATTCAATCAGTAACAATATTTTTAAAAAAAAGTACGATTTTTTTTCTCAGTTTTTTTTTTTTTTTTGGTTAAAAGCAATGCATATTCAAATAGTAACAAAAAAAAAAAAATTAAAAAATACGATTTTTTTTTTTTTGGGGGGGGGGGGGGGTTAAAAGTAAAAAAATCGATAACTTAGTTTTAAATAATCACAGATTTATAGTTCAACATTCATTTTAAAGGTATTGACGAGACCTTTCGAAAGATACCCATCTTGAAACTTTGCCCCCCGGGGGGGGGAACCGATGCCCCCACATGCACAAAATTTTTTTCCCAGTTAACTATTACTATTATCAACGAGATCTTTCGAAAGATACCCATCTTGAAAATTTACTTCCCCGGGGAGGTACTTCCCCCCCAGGGGGGGGGGGGAACCGATGCCCCTACATGCACAAAATTTTTTTCCTAGTTAACTATTACTATTATCAATAACTCATATTAATTTTGCAACTCATATTATTTTTGGTTCGTGAGATACAGCGTCCACAAAAAAATGATACAAACAGACAGACAGACAGACATTTACTAAAAACTATTAATTCGTGTTCTGGATATCCCAAAACATGTAAATCCATCAAAAAACGGAGGTCGAAAATTTTCGCGAATCCAATACTATATTACATATAGAAGAAAGTAAAAAATATGGTTTAATCCCGTTCTTGCCCCCCCCCCCTTCTCCCTGAGGGGGGGGGGCGATTAAAAAAAAAATTTATGCCAGAAATCTTCGCGGGAGTGTATTCGACAATTTCACAAAGTTTCATGGCGATCGGATGAATGGTGTTGTAATGGATGAAGGATAAACAGACAGACATGCATTCGTTTTTACATATACAGATTGCAATGTTACTGGTTTCTTGCTTGTACCAATATGGCCGCCGGTCGCTCTAAGCGCCTTACAGTTACTTCACTTTTCCCCATTTAAGAAAGCCGTCTGACCGGGTCTAAGTATTTCCTTAGTCTGTGCCTACGTCTAACCTGCCGTTTGAGGTAGGTTGAGTTTATGCACCTGGGTTACGTTTTAAGCGGCGCTACCACAGAGGCGAGTTAACGGTGAATAGAATTTCCTTCTGAACCTGTGGTTTACTGATAAACCAGCGGTGGTGGTTGACGGTGAATTGGGCGGTTACTAATTTATCTGAGTTTCAGAAAACATTAGATACTAGTTTTTTGTCAGACGAAGACGATCTCAGTGTAAATACACATTCTCCTGAAACCCCTTCTTCGATCGTTCCAAATACTTCTGTTTTTCAAACCCAAACCGAATGTTTCCCTACGGCAGTTCGAAATATTTCTCTGAGTGACGCTGCCGACGCGATGTCTGATTTGAGTAATCATTTTTGGTTCCTTCTCAGAGATTTAGCTAGCACGTGTAGAACTTTTTCTAGAAATAATTCATATTCTATTCGTAATTTCTTTAATGACATTGAGGAACAATTCTGTTTATTTCCTAGTCTTACCGATCAACAAAAACTTATTTTTGCTAAACGTAATGGTTTAATTAATGGTTCTGCTAAAACATTTTTATTTTCGCAACGAAATCTTAATACTTACGAGTCATTTAAAGCCGCGTTAATTTCTGAATTTTTGGATACCATACCATCCATCGAAATACATAAACAGTTAGAAAACAGAAAAATGCGTCCTAATGAAACTTCTACGCAATATTTTTTAACGATGCGCGAAATTGCTAACCGCGGTAATGCTATTATTGACGATTCTTCAGTAATTCAGTACACCATTCAAGGTATACAGGGCTACCCCTCTGAAAAAATTCTTCTTTGTGGAGCAAAATCTTTTTCAGAATTTAAAGAAAAATTGCGTATTTATGAAACTGTTCTTAATACAATAAACTTAAATCAACGAAATTCAGTTAATTATAAACAAACATATGACAGTCGAAAACGCAGTACTGGTCACACACAATCAGCTTTCACTCGCGAATCCAAATTTAATATTGGTCCGGCATCTCAAAATAAATTACGTTGTTTCAATTGTAACGATATCGGTCACTTATCTAAATTTTGTCCTAACCGTTTCGTGGCCCTAGGTGCCTTGCATGTGGTCTTTTTGGACACAAGTCTACCGATTGCCGCCGAACCGCTGCAAATGACGGACCTCCTTCTAGAGATAGAGTACATGAATCGCATGCTTCTCATATGCGTAAACAAGTTAAAATTAGTGGTAATGAATTAACTGGTTTGGTTGATACTGGTAGTCAGTTAACCCTTTTGAAACATTCCGCATGGTTAAAAATAGGTTCCCCACCGTTGTCAAAAATTAATAAATCCTTAACTGGTTTTGGCTTTGCGCGTATACATGTTATCGGTACTTTTAATTCTTTTATTACTATAGACGGTCAAGAGTTCTCAACAACTATTTCAGTTGTACCTGACGTGTCCACATTTTATGACCTTATAATTGGATGTGACGTCATCCAACAAGCCAACATTAGCATTTCACCCACCGGTGTTACTTTTTCTAGTTTTTCACAATAAAATGAGTGTACCGCAGATCCAAATTTTATCATGACGATCACTGACGATAATCCCAAATTTGATATTGGTCCTAATGTTTCACGACATATTCATAATGACATTAACAAACTGTTGTCGACCTATAAACCTAATAAAATCAAAACTGCGAACATTGAACTTAACATCACTTTAACTGACGATACACCAATTTTTCACACACCCCGACGTCTACCCTTTACCGAACGAGACATTGTAGACGCACAAGTCTCTGAATGGCTTAAAAATGGTATTATCGAACCTGTGTCCTCCCCATATGCCAACCAAGTTGTAGTTGTTCGAAAAAAAGATGGTAAACACAGAGTTTGCATCGATTACAGGAAACTCAAACGTAAGTTAGTTAAAGATCACTACCCCCTCCCCCTAATTGATGATATTTTGAATCGACTTCAACATGCCAAAATTTTTAGTACGATAGACCTACGTAATGGATTTTTTCATGTACCCGTAAACAAAGAGAGCCGCCCTTTCACTAGCTTTGTAACCCATAACGATCAATTCCAATTTCGCTACATGCCTTTCGGACTTAGCTCCTGCCCTTCAGTGTTCATGAGATATATAAACGCTGTTTTTAGAGACTCGATTGCTGCCTGCATAGTACTCCCTTATATGGATGATCTTGTAATTCCTGCGAGTAACGAACTTGAGGCCGTAGAACGTATAAAAACTGTTCTTCAAACAGCTAGCGAGTACGGACTCGACATAAATTTTAACAAATGCCAATTTTTACATACCAAAATAGATTTCCTCGGTCACATAATAGAAAATGGTAAACTTTTGCCATCCCCTTCCAAAACTAAAGCTGTTTTAAATTACCCAGACCTTAAAAATGTTAAAGACGTACGTAGATTTCTTGGCCTTACAGGATATTTTAGGAAATTTATCCCTCATTTTTCTACCATTGCAAAACCCTTAAGTGATCTTCTGCGTAAGGACACCCCTTTTCAATTTCAAAATGAACAAAGAGCCGCATTTCAAAAATTAAAATATTTACTTTCCCAAGAACCAGTCCTCAATATTTTTAATCAAAATTCCCCTATTGAGGTACACACAGACGCGTCTATAGATGGCTTGGGGGCAGTCCTGTTCCAGAAAAACATCAATGATAATCAATTACACCCTGTCTTTTACTTTTCGAAGAAAACATCGGATAACGAAAGAAAATATACTAGTTTTGAACTTGAAGTTTTGGCTGTGGTAGAAGCCCTCAAAAAGTTTAGAATCTACCTCCTAGGAACTATTTTCAAAATTAACACAGACTGTGACGCGTTCGTCAAGGCACTTAATAAAAAAGAAATAAATTCCCGCATTGCACGATGGGATCTGTACCTTCAAGAATTCCATTACAATATTGAGCATCGAACAGGTTCCCGCATGGCACATGTGGACGCTCTAAGTCGAGCTCCACAATGTTTCATGATCCAAGATAGCCTTCATCTAAAACTTTTGAAAGCTCAGCAATCTGATGAAGAAGTTCATGCATTAAAAACGCTTTTGCAGTCCACACCCCATGATAATTACATTATAAAAAACAACCTTCTTTATAAAACAGTGAACGGTGTCGATTTACTCGTCGTCCCTACAGACTTGCAGAGTAGCATAATTAAAGAAGCACACGAGCGTGGACATTTTGCAGCACTCCGTACCCAAGAATTGATCAATAAAGATTTTTACATACCTCACCTCAAAGACAAAATCGAAAGTTGCATAAAAAACTGTATAAAGTGCATACTCTATAATAGAAAACGATGTAAACAAGATGGTTTCCTCCACCCAATTGATAAAGACGATGCACCCCTGCACACATACCATGTTGATCACCTTCGTCCTCTAGCTACTACATCAAAGAAATACAAACATATTATGGTTGTTGTAGATGCGTTTTCCAAGTTTACCTGGTTGTACCCCACAAAATCTACAGACGCCGCAGAAGTTATCAGCCGACTAGAAAGCCAACGATCAATTTTCGGAAATCCAGCCAGAATCATAACAGATCGAGGTCCAGCATTCACTTCCACTGCATTTAAAGACTATTGCCACGACCAAAATATTACTCACATACCAATTACAGCAGGTGTTTACCAAGATCGAATGGTCAAGTTGAAAATAAAAATTCTACTATCATCGCAGTTTTGTCCAAACTTTCATCCGACAACCCCGAAAAGTGGTTTTCCCATGTGCCTGCTCTCCAACAAATCCTCAACTCGACATTTCAAAGAAGCATAAAGACGACACCATTTGAATTACTATTCGGTACCAAGATGAAAAATAAAGATAACATCAAGATCCTGGAGCTTCTCAACGACGAATCTACAAACACATTCCAGAGGCAACGTGAGGAGCAGCGTATCGACACGAAAAAGCAGATTCGAATAGTGCAAGAAGAAAATCGCAGGCAGTATAACCTTCGAAGACGACCAGCTGCTAAATTCCAAATCAACGATTTAGTCGCAGTTAAACGCACCCAGTTCGGGCCTGGTCTGAAACTAAAACAGAAATTTTTAGGTCCATATAAGATAACCAAAATAAAACCAAACGACACATATGACGTCGTCAAGTGTGACTTCGTAGAAGGCCCATTCAAGACCAGCACATGCGCTGAATTCCTGAAACCTTGGACCGACACTTTTGAAACACTTACTTTAAAAGATATTTTTTTTTTTATTTCTTTTGTTTTTGTATAATTTAATTTTTTTTTTCTTGTTGTTAGTAACCTTCAGGCGAGGCCGCCTGCTTGGTCATGATGGCCGATATGGGAAATTATATTTCTCGGCTATCATCTCCACTGTGTGATGTCACTGTGTACGTACCTATCGTATGTTACTACGTCACTGTATTTTGCGAAAAGATTAATCATCTTTTATTGTATCATCCTTTCACTGTATGCGCACGCATAGGACGCGCGCCAGTTTAGTTTAGTTATTGAGTCGACGTCGAGCTGTTACGTGAGAGACAGACGGTCTTCTCCGCTCGTAAAATATGTATATGTTAGTGTTTCTGCAATGTCCCTTTTCTTTATTTAATAAATGTTGTAATGTTATACTGGTCTGTAGCCGTTTCCCTATATTACTGAAAAGATTAACATATTTTAACGAAGTGGTGAGAAGATTCTGAGTATGTTAAAATTTTAATAGTAAATTCAAGTTAATCAAGAAGGAAAGCATTGAGGATTAAGATAAGAAAATTGCAAGATTTTAAGATCGCATTTTCAGCAATAAATATGAGTCAAAATTTAATGCAAAATACATATATAAATCACAAATTTAATCAGGAATGTTAAATTGGTAAGTTATTAAAGAAAAAGTAAAGAAAAATAAGAGAAATAATTAATTAAAGTTTTGAACATCGATCATATAGATTAGCGTTACAAAACAAATAAACAGACTTAAACTCTTCCAGACTTTTAAATAAGTTTTAAATTAAGTTTTAAAATTTAATGTTAAATAAAACAGACTTTTAAATATGTTTTAAAATATTGAAATGGTTACTTTTTATTTAGAACGTTATGTATAGATCACAAATTTCTTAAAGAAAACGAAGTGATACAGATTAGAATAATGCAACAAAAATGGAAAAAGCAAAGTTATGTCGTAAATAAATTTTTAACACACGTGTCACGTGAAATAAATTGTAGCATATACATAATGTATCTGATATAAGATATTAACATGTTGCAGCGGAATAAATTTCATATCTATCATCCTTGGCGGAAAAAAAATAATATCGCCAAATTATCTGGCGCACACATTTAATTCCTTTCAAAAATCATGGTTATTTTAACAACTTATATTAAGAGAGTAATGAATAATATGAAACAATATTTCGCACAATACATATTACGAAAATGTACATCTAGCTTGTATATTTTCGTGTTACGTTTTTGATCGCCAAATACGAAAAACTCCAAGGACGACAGAGCTTTGAAATTTCAAATTAAAATTTTGTCAATTTGACAGCAAAATAACTCAATCTAACGTGTGCACATGATAAATAATACATATCTATACAAAAATATGGGGATTAAAATTCGGAAATAATTTTCCTCGTTTTTTAATAATTTTTTACAAAAAATACAATGGGCGATTAACATAAGAAATCTTTTTCTTGATTTCACAGACGGTCAGTGACGTCACACTTCGCTTGTGTATAACTACATACTTTATCAATGCGAATAAAATCTTTAAATTGATTATGACGTCAATTTTCGTGAGATGTATAATTTAACTTTTTATAATTTTTTAACGTTCACGTTTAATTAAATGTATTTACTTTTATGTCGAAAGAAAATGAACTCGTATTTTTTCTTTTTTGCAACAATTAAACTTATGGAACTCACAGATATTTTGGAGCAACTGTAACAAAGGTCTATAATTAACAAATAATTGCAATAAAACAATATTGTGACAATAAATTGAGATAAAAACTATCCTATCTCTCAAGTTGGACCAAACTGCACACAGTGTCCAAAATTTCATTAAAACCGGTTCCTTAGTTTAGGAGTTTATCGCGGACAAACATCGTGACATGTAATTTTTATCAAGAGACTCGGCAGAGTCTCAAGTGACGCAAGCCCAAAAACAAACGAACGCCACGACACTCAGCGGAAACGGAAAAACGAACGAAACTGCGACACTTATATATACACGAATTTAAAGATCAAAGAAACCGCTGAAAGCCGACACTTAATATCTCAGGAAATATGGGAGGTTATGTTCTGATAATTTCAAAATAGTCTTACACCTTCTGTCTGATCCTACCCTGAAATCGCTACATTTCTGTGTGCAATATATTTTGAGATATGGCTCATTTAAGCTATAAATGGACAGCCTAATGTGTAAGAATTTTTTCTTGAATATGGCTCGAGCGAATTTAGTTTAATTTATATATGATATTAATCGCTTTTATCTGATGTGCCTGACATCTCCCTTTTCCCTAGGAAAACTGTTGTTTTTTTTATAACTCAGTTTAAAAATCGAACTATTTTTACTACGCGATGCAAAGATTTCTATTGATAATTCTCAGAATTCTGAACAGGTGTTATTCGGTTTGGTCTTGTAGTTGGTTGGTTGGTTCAATCTGAATGCAGTCAATAAAAAATTCAGATTTTGTTTTTTAATGCAAGAAAGAAACTTTATTGTTTCTTTTAAATATTTATTGTATATATACGAAATAAAATTTCACCTAAATATATTTTTTTTTTTTTTTTTGTTATAAAGTAAATATTTAAGATTTTTAAATTTCGCATTTCGTCAAAAAACTATTTCGATAATATTTTAAATCAGGAAGTACTTTGTAATTATAAGTATTTTACTTCATAGTTATTGATGATAAATTTACAGTTTTTTAAAGAGAAAATATTTCACATTTTTCTTGGCTCTTAGTGTGACGTAAAACGCATCCATCAATCAATCCATCCATTCTCGGCTATTGGCTAATTTTTCACTTTTAATCTTGTATTAATACGCCGGGCAACAATAACAAATCGTATAAAGAAGAATTAAGTATTTATATTGTAACTTATTAAATAAAGGATTTCATACTATATTTCAGGTAAGAAATATTAATTTAATAGTTTTATTATATTTTTTTTCTGTGTTATAAATATAATATCCATTTTTAATTTTTGTTTACAATATTCGTGTCCAGTTGTAGATTAAAAGTTGCCGCAATCTTTGAAAATGAATAAAAAAAGTCTCACTGTCAGAGATAATACGTGTCCGGATTTTTCTGAATTCTTAAAAAATTTCCTGAAATATCTTTTAATATCATTAGTTATCCTAAAATTTTTCAATTTTTCCTGCCATTATGCTACGTATTGACATTTAAACCACCCAAATTACACAATCAAAAGCCAAACTGGCTCCATACTGTCACACTTTTCTGTGATCATTAGATAAATAATACTAATTAGATAATAACTCCTTTTGCCCAAGTACAGTAGAATCCTGATTCTAGGGCATCTCTTCTCTGAATCGATGGAGATATCCACCAACTAATGACACCGACAATAATGACAGTCGTTAATTTCAACTTTCACTGACTCCTTTTGCTTATAAAATAAGCCTTCCCTCATGAAATTAAAATGCCTAAACCATCTTTTATTAAAATATGTATACTTGTATACCATGAATCATAAAATAATTCGTGATAAAAATAATAATCAACTTAAAAATTCCAACAACAATTTTCTGAACTATCTGCAGCAAAATAAAATTTATTTTCAAACCATGAAGGCTGAACCAAGTCTCGTATCTCTAGAAATAATATCAATTTATAAAATATTTAATTTGTAGATGAAAATTTTTCATAAATTAAGACTATACAACCAATGTAGTAATCTAGAGATATAATGCAAGTGTATTTTTAAGCCTAAACATTTCTTTAGTTGTTAAATTCATCTACAGAGCTTTAAACAATCTGCTACACCCGATGCCATGCTACACCGTTACTGCTGCTGGGATAAAAAGCTTTAAGTAACTTTAAGATCATTTTTAGTGTTGCACCGAGTAGCCATGTATCAAATACCGAGTAGTTGTAAGAAAGAATAATTGACGTACATATGAAGAATTTAGCACATCTTGAAATTAAAAAAAGACCTTTTGGACATAAAATTAAGTTAAACGGCAAACAGCATGTTTTCATGAAATGTTTCAGAACTTTTGTAGTGCATATACACAATTAGGTTCATCGTTATATTTGATACTTCCAGCTTAGTGGATTATTAAATCCGTAATAACTGATAACTTCATTCTTTATTATTAGTCTTTCTCATATGTGAATCATTCTCAGATAATTCTTAGAGAATATAAAAGTTCCTATACACTTGGGCTTAATTTAAGATGCATGAAGTTATTATATGAAATGAGAACATTAAAATAAATATTTTATCATTTCAAACATAATATATTTCATTAATCTTCAAATTCTAGAAGAGTAAAAAGATAGGTGGTTTTGGGCCATAATTTGAAAAACAACATTTTTGATTATTAAAATATATTTTTAATAACATTTTAGTGTATTTACTTTTTTCATAATTATTATTTTTTAAATTAAAAATTAATCTTTTCTTAAAGTTTTAAAAGTGTCTTACTTTTATTTGAACAAATATGTAACTAAAGTTTTATTTACAAAATTAGTATAATATAAGGGTTCTTTTTTCTAAAATATTTTATTTTTGTCTGTTTTATAGATACAATAAGTTTTTATTAAAAAAAAAAAAAAAAAAAAAAAAAAAAAATTGCATATTACATGCATACAAGATGGTTATACTCAAATTCTTGTAACTAAAATGGATAAGCTCATATCATGATTCGTCTCTATACAGAGTTTGGTGGCAATCTACTCACCTGTTTTAACTGCAAAAAGCTGTTTGCAGCAAAAAGTTTAATGACTTTATATTTTCATACAGGTGACGGGTTTTTACTTTTTAATGCTAATATTTTTAGAAGTTTTTGCATAGATATTATCTCATATTATTATACGTTCAAACAGTGCAAGTGATAATAATTATGGAATTTTTAGCCATAATATTTGCATTTTTTTTTTTTTTTTTTTTTTTTTTTTTTTAAGGATACAATTTTTTGTATAAACTCAAAGCTGGTATCCAATGAACTGCATCAATAAGTAACATACCTACTTTTAAACTTTCCTGCAAGTTACCTAGGGTTAAAAAAAAAAAAAAAAAAAAAAAAAAAAAAAAATCCGTAGTTTGTATTTACTTTAAGTTGAAAAATAAAGTGCAGTATTGAACTACTAAAAAACTTTTCATTTATTTTACGGTCAACTCCCTCTAACTCTCAAAAGGTTTGTCCACAGGTTATGCGGATTATAGGAATTTGCAGATTAGAGATAATTTGTTTACAGTTTTCTTTTGCAGATACAAAGTCAGTTATTATTAATTCATAAATAGACATAAAAATGGAAAGAAGATTTCTAATAAATTTTAGAATAAAATATTTCTTCAATATTAATAAAACTAATCTATCTCATTCATATATGATGATAAATAATTCAAGCATATTCAAATAATAGGTACCTGTATAATGTAAATAAACATATTTAAAAAATACAAAACAAAATACTTTTGAAAGTTCAGAAATAATATTCATCACTGATTAATTTTGTTAAACATTGATGTAATAGTGGTTTGTTTTAAGTGCTAGTCTGCATGAATTGCAGGATAATAAATACAAGAATGTTACCCCCCCCCCCCTTTCCAATTTTGTTTCAAAGCAAGGATTAAGATAAAAATTTAGTTAAAAAAAAAAAAAAAAAAAAAGTAAAAAGGTGAGAAAGGGGAATTTTTTTTGAAATATGAGATGTAAATTTCTTTTACATTAAAAAATCAATTATGGATTAGAAGGATTTGCAGATTATAAATCTGTGGATTAGAGGGAGTTGACTATACTGTATATGACTATAAAGAAAATAAAGTTTTTGATGATATTTTGTAATACAGTATCGACTACTGGTTCTTTTAATTAACTGGATGTTTGTTAAAAACTGTTTTATCAGAAAATATAAGAAAGTGATCCAAACTATTATTTATTACCAGTTAAAGAAATAAAATTGTCTAAATTATAAAACTTTACACTGTTTAAATTGAAATTGATTTTTTTTTTTTTAACTGGATTTTGAGTATTTTAGAACGGAATCATCAGATAACGAAGATCACTATGGTAAAAATATCCATAATTATTAATTAAATATGTTATTAAATTTTTATAGGTATAATTTTAAAGTTACTTAAAGTTGTTTATAAGATAAATGCATCCATTGTATCCACTAAGCTGGAAGTATCAAATATAACGATGAACCTAATTGTGTATATGCACTACAAAAGTTCTGAAACATTTCATGAAAACATGCTGTTTGCCGTTTAACTTAATTTTATGTCCAAAAGGTCTTTTTTTAATTTCAAGATGTGCTAAATTCTTCATATGTACGTCAATTATTCTTTCTTACAACTACTCGGTATTTGATACATGGCTACTCGGTGCAACACTAAAAATGATCTTAAAGTTACTTAAAGCTTTTTATCCAAGTAGCAGTAACGGTGTAGCATGGCATCGGGTGCAGCAGATTGTTTAAAGCTCTGTAGATGAATTTAACAAAAAGAAATGTTTAGGCTTAAAAATACACTTGCATTATATCTCTAGATTACTACATTGGTTGTATAGTCTTAATTTATGTAAAATTTGCATCTACAAATTAAATATTTTATGAATTGATATTATTTCTAGAGATACGAGACTTGGTTCAGCCTTCATGGTTTGAAAATAAATTTTATTTTGCTGCAGATAGGTTCAGAAAATTGTTGTTGGAATTTTTAAGTTGATTATTATTTTTATCACGAATTATTTTATGATTCATGGTATACAAGTATACATATTTTAATGAAAGATGGTTTAGGCATTTTAATTTCATGAGGGAAGGCTTATTTTATAAGCAAAAGGAGTCAGTAAAAGTTGAAATTAACGACTGTCATTATTTGCGGTTGGTGGATATCTCCATCGATTCAGAGAAGAGATGCCCTAAAATCAGGATTCTACTGTACTTGGGCAAAAGGAGTTATTATCTAATTAGTATTATTTATCTAATGATCACAGAAAAGTGTGACAGTATGGAGCCAGTTTGGCTTTTGATTGTGTAATTTGGGTGGTTTAAATGTCAATACGTAGCATAATAGCAGGAAAATTTTAAGAATTTTAGGATAACTAATGATATTTAAAGATATTTCAGGAAATTTTTTAAGAATTCAGAAAAATCAGGATATCTCTGATTGTGAGACTTTTTTTATTCATTTAAAATAATCTGAATTAAACTGTAATAGAAAGTTTAAATTGCTTAATAGGATTTTATACAAATCAGAATATAATACTCTATGGCCAAGTTCATGAAACATAACTCGCCCCTTTCTTTCATGGACGTTTAAATGCATGCTAAACTAAGTTTTTCTTAAAATATTTCAGATGTATAAAATAAATAATTTTTTCAAAGATTACGGCAACTTTTAATCTACAACTGGACACAAATACTGTAAACAAAAATTGAAATTGGATCGTATATTTACAACACAGAAAAAAATATAATAAAACTATTAAAATAATATTTCTTACCTGAAATATAATATAAAATCCTTTATTTAATATCTACAATATAAACACTTAGGGTCGTATTCACCAAACTTCATTGATCGAGGATTAAACCATGGATCAGAAAATCCGAGAATCAAAGCTAACACTGGATTAAATTCCTACGGTATTCACCATCAGCCGATTGCGTGATCCATGGATTAACTGGGAGAGAAAGAAAAGCTTCGTTTTGATTGGCCAAAAACGAAGATAGATGTTCGGATTCACCGTTCGGCTTCAATTAACCAGGGATGAGGACTTTCAGACTTTTCTTAATTTTTTAAAAACAATTTTCAGGTTTTGTTTTTGCTTCTAAATATTCTTATTTTTGTTCAATTTTCTTTCTTTTGACTGTTTCTAAATAATTTATTTTCATATATTTTCCAGTTTGGCTTATAGAAAGTATGATTTTGTGTATCTGTTTCTTCTTTTACTACTAAAATTAAATTATTTTTGAGTTTTGCTGATACTTTCAGACTTTTCGTCTATTTCCCACTCACATCTCTGACTAACTAATCAATCGGATTTGAAGATTAGAAAGGGTAAAAAGCAAACTGGCACGGCAAAAAACACGATTTGCTCTTGTTTACGCACGGATTAAGAATCAATTTTACTATAGAACATTTTTTTAAAGAATAATCACGCAGGCGACAACTGTTTACGCTACGATTTAAAATTTTGATTGTTATGAATAAAAGAAAAAATTTCTCCGAACTATGCCCCCCCCCCCCCAACACACACACAAGCAATGCCCCTGACTGTAGACCAATTACATAAGCTATATCAAGCAGTCTTCAAAAATTAGTTATTTTTTTTAATTGAAAATATTTTTAAATAACTTTAATTAATTTTTCTTTATTTTAGTTAGCTCATTAGATTACTTAAAAATTTGGTTTGGAATAAGTTTTAAACTAAAACAATCAAATGAAGATAGCTTTTCCCTTGTTTCATTTATTTACCAGTTTTCAGTAGTTATTTCGGGTACATTTCTAAGTAATTAATAAAAAGGTTAAAAAATATACAAGTTTATTAAATAATTTTATGAGAAATTGAGAAAAATATATAAATTAATGAAAACTTTATAAGCTAAAACCATAAATTATGAAACACGCAACAATTGTTTCCGTCGAAGTACAACCTTTCATCAGGCAGAAAAAAAAGCACGATAATTCGACACGATATTATTATTGCACACATTTGTAATTTAAGGTGCTACTTTACAAACTTCATTCAACAAAAAATAATTTGGTGCATTTTTTATACATTATAGTTATATCATCATATGAAAGATATTTGGTTAAAATTGAAAAGTTTAAAATTTCTGCTATGCTACCCATTAAAATAAATCAATTTGTGAATTAATCTTTAACGATTAAGCTCATGGAAATGAAGGAGAAGATATATATCTTTATTGATAGCAAAAATCGCTTAATCAGCAAAATTTTATTTGACATGACAGAACAGAGTATAATGTCGTCAGAAATAATATTAACTTAATTCAATTTTAATTAAGTAAAAACACAATGATAAATGTGTATCATTAAATAATTATAGCATATTTTTGAATCAAACTCTTGTTCAAAATCAGGTATTTAAAGACTGTGTTTCAAGATTAAAATATAAAAAAAATCATCAAAATGATTTTAAAAGCAATTTGCTGCTAATAAAACAAAATTTATATTTCTTTCATGTTCAATATTTACGAAGCTAAGCTGCGTAGTACGCATGTGTTACGAAAAGATCCGAGAATTATCTCTGTTAATTCTCCCATATTCGAGGATCAAAAAAGAAGTGTTAAAGTAGCCGGTGAACTGCGAATTTTCGTTGGAGAATACCGATTTTCGTATGATCGAGTGATTACCGCTGATGTGAGATTTAATCAGAGTGTTAAGAAGTTGGTGAATACGGCCCTTAATGTGCTATAGTTTTTTTTTTTTTTTTTTTTTTTACGATTTGTTTTCCGGCGTATTAATACATTGAGATGAAAAGTGAAAAATTAGCCAATAGCCGAGAACGGATGGATTGATTGATGGATGCGTTTTACGTCACACTAAAATCCAAGAAAAATGTTCACTTTACAGTGTACATCTTTCACCTGTTTTGAAGGGAAAAGTTGAAGTGATTATTATTTCCATCTAATAGCAGGCGTGTAAAGGGATGTTGGTGATTTATCATTCTGATAAACACTTAATTAAAAATAAATAAAATATTTAATTTTACATTAAAAGCATTTAAAACCTTTAAAATTACCGTTCCACACAATCGGTGTAAGGTATTTAATTTTAAACTATATTAATTTAAAACGAAGTGTTGAATTACTAAACTAAATACATGAAAAAACCTTTTCCCTCTTGAAACCGCGGGAGTCTACAAAATAACTTACACCAACCAAAACAACCAATCAGGTTCGTACATCGGTGTAACCAAGAGAAAAATTAAAACAAGAATAAAAGAACACATAAAAGATATCAAAACAGGAAGTCAGAATACAGCCTTGGCCAAAACATTTTACAAAGAAGATATTAATATAAATTTTGAACAAACAGCTAAAATAGCCAATTATGAGGATTATAACTACGCAATGTACTGCGAATCCATTGAGATAGCAACCAATAGGAACACTTGCAATGACAGCGGCTCAGTAGCTCCGGACAGAATGTGGCGCCATGTTTAGAAAAGTAAAAACCATCACAACAGTCCAAGTCACGCACAGAGAAGGCCGTCTGACGAGAACCGGGAACCCGGTGGAAAAGTTTAACGGCAAGCAACGAAGTCAGTAAAGGTTTTTTCATGTATTTAGTTTAAAATATTTAATATTTACATTTAGTGGCAATCTATTCACCTGTTTCCTGTTTAAAGTTTAATTACATATTTTTATAAATTTTTAGTTTTATATTATCGATAAACACTATTACTAATTTTTTTCTTTTCAATTTAGTGCATAAAAATAATGAAATTCTTACAGCTACTTAGTATTGGCCAAGTACTTGGTCAAAATTTGACTGCATATAGAGTACTCAGCAGATTAGCTGAGTGCAAAGTACATATCAAGTACTTGATGCAGCTCTAATTAATAAATCAGATGATAAAAAGAGAGGGGGGGGGGGGCTAAAACTAGAGCTGTACTTTGTGCTAAGTATTCGGCCAATACAGAGTAGTTGTGAGAATTTCATTAATCTTATGCATTATTGAAAGAAATGTGTTAATGAGTGATATTTATTTTATACTAGCCACCTTCGGCGACCAGCTGGCTCGCGATCCTTGAAAAATCCGACTTTATGAAACTCCCGCTCGGTGGCGCCCTCTTCCCATTTCACTACATGAAACAGCCTGTTCACTCACCATGTTATGATCCTTCAAATTTATGACTTTGAGCAAAGTCCTGCTCGATGGCGCCTTATCCCCGTTTTATAACCTTCCTTGCTCATTAAAATTTTAAATATTGAAATTTTAAAATATTACAGCACCATCTGGTGGTAGAAATTTCTGTAATTTATTGTTCAATTCTAAATCAACAAAGCTTTCAAATGATGTATTACTTATGAAATTATTTTAATTAGTAACTTAGATACCAAAGAAAACCTAATCAGGAAATCTTTAAATGTGTAAATCAGGTGAAATCTTGAATTCCACTTTCGATAATATGAAAGTACTTTAAAATATCATTCGAATAATGTATTAAAAATAATTTAATCATAATTAGAATTTGAAATATTGAAATTTTAAAATATTGCAGCGCCATCTGGTGGTAGAAATTTCTGTAATCTATTGTTCAATTTCAAATCAACAAAGCTTTCAAATGATGTCTTACTCATGAAATTATTTTAATTACCGTAATTTTGTGTATAATATAACCTGCAGGTAATCTATAAAAAAAAACCTTGACTTTGTATATCCTGCGGGGTATCTATCGCGAACAACGAGAAAATCAACATCAGTCTCGTTTTTGTTTCGGAAGTCTCGATTATTAACGCATAATAAAGATGAAATTGAGGACAGTGAAAAGGAATTTGATGAGGATTTGAATTAAATATTTTATGAATTGCTATGATTTCTTATCTGCCTTCATGGTTTGAAGATAAATTTTATTTTGCTGCAGATAGGTTCAGAAAATACTGCTATTGGGATTTTTATGTTTATTATTATTTTTATCATGAATTTTTATATAATTCATGGTATATGCATTTTAATGAAAGATTATTTGGGCACTTTAAATTCATGGAAGGTTTATTTTACTTCATTAATAAAAGGAGTCGATAAAAGTGGAACTTAACGATTGTCATTATTTGTGAATGGTGTATATCACCATCGATTCAGAGAATAGATATCCTGGAATCAGGAATCTACTGTGCATGGGCAAAAAGAGTTTATTTAAAGAGAGAAAAACATCAAATTTCTTAATTTGTGTATATCACCCCATCAATGCAATCGCAGTCCAATGCACCTAAAAATGAGTGCTAAAAAATGATAAATTTTGTAAAGCAAGTATCATAAATAAAAAAAAAAAATAATAAATAATAATTGTTTTTTGTACTCAAAAAAAAAAAAAAAAAAAAAAAACTTATATCCTCATCAGAAAAAAGCAGGGTTGGCAAGTTTCTTCCAAGTGGAAGAATGGAAGAAACTGTTTTTCTTAAAAAATTATGTTATAAATTGCAGATTTGTAAGATACAATGGATGCATTTATCTTATAAACAACTTTAAGTAACTTTAAAATTATACCTATAAAAATTTAGTAACATATTTAATTAATAATTATGGGTATTTTTACCGTAGTGATCTTTGTTATCTGATGATTACGTTCTAAAATACTCAAAATCCAGTTAAAAAAAAAAAAAAAAAAAAAAAAAAAAAAAAATCAATTTCAATTTAAACAGTGTAAAGTTTTATAATTTAGACAATTTTATTTCTTTAACTGATAATAAATAATAGTTTGGATTTGGATCACTTTCTAAAGCAGTTTTTAACAAACATCCAGTTAATTAAAAGAACCAGTAGTCAATACTGTATTACAAAATGTCATCAAAAACTTTTTCTTTATAGTCATATACGGTATAGTCAACTCCCTGTAATCCACAGATTTATAATCTGCAAATCCTTCTAATCCATAATTGATTTTTTAATGTAAAAGAAATTTACACCTCATATTTCAAAAAAATTCACCTTTCTCACATTTTTACTTTTTTTTAAAAACCAAATTTTTATCTTAATCCTTGCTTTGAAACACAGTTGGAAAAGGAGGGGGGGGGGTAACATTCTTGTATTTATTATCCTGCAATTCAGGGTTGGGTTTTTGCCGGCAAAAATGCATTTTTGCCAGGACAGCGGCAAAAAGTGGAAAAAATTGGCAAAAATGGAAAAAAATTAGGAAAAGTGGAAAACAACGCAATCCCTTTGAATTTTCACCCTTTACACTTTGGCACCTCAATGAAAACAATGTTTGAAGATTTTTTATTTTAAAAAGTAATTATAATTAATTAATTAATATAATATATGATAATATATTAGAGTATGATAATATATTAGATATGATCTAATATATGATAATATATTAGATATGAGTAAATATAATTAATTAATATAATATAATAACCAGTGTCCGACAAATTCCGGGTGCCAGGGTGACTATAAATATCCATTGGTGACCAGTTACGGCAGACTGACAAAAAAAATTTTGTGCATTTACAATATTTTTTATGTATATTTTTGTTTTTCCTCCCACCTTCTTGTCTTGGTATAAAAGATGACATTGCTGATGTATTAAATGAATAGTATGAGTTTAATGTTTTCTGAAAAATTTAACAATTATTTCTGTTTTTGAAAGATGTTTTTCCATGAAATATAAATTCCCATATTTGATAAATCTTCTTACTACTATACTGGTACTTTCCATGTCAACATCTTTGTTAAACAAGATTCAATAAAATAAACACTATCTAAAGCAAACTATGTTCGAATTCACAACGAGAAAACTTAAATAGTATGATATTTATCAAATGGATTCTCTTTAAAGGAATTCTGTCCTGAAAAATTAATAGACAAATAGTATTTTAAAGCCAAAACTTAAACACTCTCAATATATTTGATTACATTAAAGGTAAAAATAATATTTATTTCTGTGGATTTTTTCCCCCCAATAGTTTGTTTTTATCTTTATAAATAAAAAATAGTTATTATTTTTTTTTTTTTTAATTTCCTTAGTTCAAATTTTTAACTGAATAGTTCATTTATTCAATGTAAAATAATATGTGAATGACCTGCATTAATTATACAATTATGAAATATTATTAATTTTTGCTGTGAGTATTGTCATAGAAATAATTCACTATTTCTGGCTCCTAAGATATTGAAACTTTGTCAGTCCCTGAACATAACCATAAAAACAAAACTACAAAATTATATTTTTATTTTATTGAAATAAAAGAAATCTTAAGTAAGACATATTCAGAGAGAGAGAGAGAGAGAGTTTACTTGCAATTTACATTTCAATTCCAAAAAATGCATGATCAGTGACTGACTAAAGAACAGCTGAGTCAATAATTGACTCAATATTTGACTTTTCCCCACTGTAAACAAAAATATGTAATACACTGAAAAACACAAATATTCTAGTAATTAACTATTGAAGAATATTTTTTAGATAGGTAATTTAAATATTTTTAAAAATGAAAAAAATTGTTAATTGTTGATGTTAAAAATTTCAGTTTAAAGAAATTTTAGAATGCATTATTTTAATGATGGATTCATGATCTCTGGTTTTAATTTGTTAAAATTATGATTTAAATATTAAAATCCTTAAAACCCTGCTTGAAATACTGGTAATTTTTGCCACTGGCAAAAATTGTGGCAAAAACTATTTTTTCCGGGGTGGTTTTTTCCACGGTTTTTACCATGGCTTTTTCCACTTCGGCAAAAATTGGCCAACCCTGCTGCAATTCATGCAGACTAGCACTTAAAACAAACCACTATTACATCAATGTTTAACAAAATTAATCAGTGATGAATATTATTTCTGAACTTTCAAAAGTATTTTTTTTTTTTTTTTTTTTTTTTTTTTGTATTTTTTAAATATGTTTATTTACATTATACAGGTACCTATTATATGCAAATATTATGGCTAAAAATTCCATAATTATTATCACTTGCACTGTTTGAACGTATAATAATATGAGATAGCATCTATGCAAAAACTTCTAAAAATATTAGCATTAAAAAGTAAAAACCTGTATATATTTAGTGTTTGTTTTCAAATAACTTATTTTTCTAAAAATGTTTTTAATATTAATTGGATTATAGTTTAGATTTGACATTATATTTATGCTTTGAGTTTATATAGTTCATAAATTTTAATTTTAAACATCTGTTTTGTCTTCTGGTTGGTTTCTTCAATTTCTTCCAGTTTTTTCCAGTTTCTACCACTGTCCTGGAAGAAACCCAACCCTGGAAAAAAGAAAAAAAGAAAGAAATGCATGACTGCAGTGATGCAGCATCAAAGTTGCTTACAAAATTTTAAATTTATTATTTATCTAATGATCACAGAAAAGTGTGACAGTATGTCTTTTGATTGCATAATTTGGGTGGTTTAAATGTCAATATGTAGTATAATAGCCGAAAAATTCAAGAATTTTAGGATAACTAATGATATTTAAAGATATTTCAGGAAATTTTTTAAGAATTCAGGAAAATCAGGATAAGTATTATCCCTGCTTCTGAGACTTTTTTTATTCATTTGAAATAATTTGAATGAAACTGTATTATAGAAAGTTTAAATTGTTTAACAGGATTTTATACATATCAGACAATATAAAACTCAATGGCCAAGTTCATGAAACATTATTCACCCCTTTCTTTCTTGGACGTTTAAATGCATAACTAAGATTTTTTTTTTTTTTTTTTTTTCATTTCTTAAAATATTCCAGATGTATAAAATAAATTTTTTAAGGAGTACTCTCAATCTGTAAACTTGACACAAATAATATACAAATATTGTAAGCAAAACTTAAAAATGGATCGTTTCTACGTGCTTGACAATGCTTGTTTACAGACAAAAAATATAATAGTCCGTAAGCCTGTATTTAATAATTCTATAAAATACGTAATCTATATCTATAAAATGCTACAGTATCTTTGAAATACGTAAAATCACTTTAAGTAATTTAAGATGCACAATAAGTTAGGGGAACAAGCTAATTGTTGCGGTTTGTCTTTAAGATTTACCTTCTACATGCAAACATGATGACAACTTTCATAATAATATCATTATCTTTCATACATCATCTTTCATAATAATATCTTTCATAATAATAACCTTTGTTATAACAAACCCATATACCAATTTGCAATATTCTACGACCAACTGTTTTTGAGTTATTCAAGATACACACATACGTACATACAGATGCTATGAAAAGCCATGTTAAGTCAATGATATTTCTGAAATGGAAGCTCATTTTAAGACCATTGTTGCATATGTATAACTAGACGTCAGGACCGTTACAAATATAAATTTGCAACATTTTACGATCATTCGTTTTTGAGCTGTGCAAGATACAAAATCCATTTCACAAATCGGGATTACTACAATACTTCCTTATACTCAACCTTAAAATGAACCCACCCTTCCTACAAGCCAGAACGAAGGAGGACACTTTGGTTTTGTCGTTTTGGTCCCACTAATTTTTTGCTATCTTTTAAATATATGAGTTTTTTAGTATGATAGCATATTTGTTGATACAGACAAATTGAAATGCTCTTAGAATATCTTTAATAAGGAATATCTTATAGGTAAATATATAAATTTTCAACATTATGATTGCTCCCTAGCCATTGAGATTCAGGAAATTTTGTTCTGATTTTTTAAAAGAAAATTTAATATATTTAATTATTATTTTTTATTTTTTTATTGCTATTGCCCTTTTTTTTTTTTTTTTTTTTTTTTTTTTTTTTTTTTTAATTTAGATTTAACTTACTTTAATCGATGTAATTTGATTTTTAATTTAAAATTAGTTACTAAATTTTGTGACTTGAAAAGTATTGTTAACAATAACAACAATACCTTATTATTGAAAAGGAATCGCCATTTGAATATATATTTATTAATAAAGTCTGAATTAATTTAAAAATAATAAAATACAGATAGTTTTCTTTAAAAAAAGGAAAAAGAAAGAAAGAAAACCTTAGGATATTAAATGTAATTTGCTTTTAGTGACAGAATGCTATTTCTTTCAATGAACTAATTATTAACTTGCAACTATCATAGACTATTTTTTCATACGCATAAGCGTGTGATCATTTATGAAGTTTTTAAATTTATAAACAGTAAAGAGCCAGAAATCTGCCGAAGTCTGAAATCCGCAACAACTTGTCAGATACAAACAATGAAATTCACTATTAATAAATTACAAAACTGCAAATCCGAATTTTTGAAAAGATCTTAAATAATAATTTTATGTTTGCATTTTATGATTACAAAAAAGAAAAACCAAATAATAATATGTAAGACTGCAAGGTCCAAGTTGCTGCTAATGAAATTATTGACAGTATATTAAATTCATCAAAAGAAAATAATGATTATTGTGATATGATGATATCAATCAGGTAAATAATAACAAACTAATTTTTTAAAATGCTTTTTGATGAAGGCATAATTTTTAAGGAAGAACTCAATAAAATTCGTAGAAAAATAAATTTGTGTTACTACTATTTACAATAAATAAAAAAAATAAATAAATCGTGCAGGTTCAAGTTCGGTTTAAAATTAGCTACGTGTGAACAGATTTTATCTAAGTTTGACAATTTTTTTTTTTTTTCATTTTTACTTATTGTTTTCATTATATATTTTTGTTAATGTTCATTATTATTCTTATGTACCTTGTAATTTAATATTCAGTGTTATTATTCACTAGTATGTGTTTAGTTTGATTAATATTCTGTTTTTATTATTCAAAGTGAAAATCATTTTTTATGGACTCCGAAATCCTGAAATCAGCACAACCTCTGGTCCCGAGCTGTCCGGATTTTTGACTCTCTACTGTATTAATTAATTTATATATAATATATATATATATATATATATATGTATGTGTGTGGGAGAGAAAGAGAGATTTTTCATTCGATTTGATTGTGATTTAATTTTTATCATTAATCTAAGAGGAATTTATTTCAAAATCTGTGTTATATTTATAATAATAATAAAATGTATGTTTGTTTGTCCGGGATATTTAATTATGTTAATCATGTACGTAAATTGCTAACCATGTACATAAATTAATTTTCTTTCAATTATAATGATTTTATTTTTAAAATGAAAAAAATGTAAGTAGTCCAATATTTAATCAAATATGCACATTGCATGTGTCAAGGTTTAGAAAATGTTGATGCACAATTTCTTATCTTTTTAGTTCATGTTTAACTTATGTTTTTCAAAAAAATATGTTATGTCCCTATTCCCTATGACTAAAAACAATGCCCTTGCCCACATTGAAATCTCAGTAGCACCTTGCAATTTGTTTCACACATTTTCTCTTCCACAGACAGTAAAAAAGAATTTCACTGTTTTGTTTCAGTGCATTTGAAAAAAAAAAACGGGGGGGACACTTTTAATAAAAAAAAATTAACAATATTGTAAGGGATTAAGATGGAAGAAAAATGCTTTTCCAATTCTGTGTGATTATAACTATTTCCTGTGTTTGACAAATATATCTGGATTGACAGAGAAGTAAATGACTCAAGTTTAGCAGATCTGTACAAATTAAATCCAGAGATCATTATTTAGGTTCTTCGTATCTTCTTTTATTATTAAACTAACATTTAGGAGATGCTTGGATAAAGCATCAATTTCCTACAAATTTTGTATTCGAGCTATCTGAATTTGAATGTGATAGTTAAGAGTCGCATTAGTGTTTTATATTAAAAACCTTGTATTTTATTTAAACTGAAATTTTGGGGACTTTGATAAATTAACAATGCTTAGATCTTCGGTGTTAACTGATACACTTTATCATTCAAAATTCGATCTGAAATAATAAATTTTCTGTTCCATGTGTCCTATTGTTACATCATTTTCAACAAAGGTTGAATATGAGGTAATATCACTCAATAAATATGATATCATACTAAAAAAAAAACCCTCATATATTTAAAAGATAGCAAAAAATTAGTGGGACCAAAGTGTCATGTACCCAAGCCAGAAAGGCTTGTTTTAATCTTTTGATTAATTAATCAATAACCCTTAAAAAGTAATGATATCAGTACAAAAACCCTTAACGGGTTAAAAGTTTGTGACGCAGCTACTTTATCGCTATAAGAATTTGAAATATGGGTCTTAAAAATAATGATATCAAATTTTAAGTGACGCTTTGCTATTGGTTAAAATATACATAGATTTTTCTTATTTGATCATTTGCTTTTTTTTTTTATTTATATTTACAATGCAAACATATTTTTAACTTCAAGATAAGACAAATATATAAAATATACTCACTGATGCTTTTTCATTTGCATTTCCATTTCAAAATAAGTTTTAAAAGGAATGATATCAAAATTCCAGTGACGCCTCAATGTCACTTTAAAAGATTTGTTTTTAGATTCCACTAAAATTACCTTTGTTTTGTCTAATAAAGTATATTTACACATTGAAACAGTGCTTTTAATTTTCAAGTATACTGTCAAATAATCACACTTTCACCGAGTTTGCATTATAAATTGAAATTATTTATTTCAATAAATTGATTTGTCTTTTGCGTCACGCTATCCAAAACTGTGAGTAAAATTTATGTAAATGTTACTTTGTATCATAGTATCCAACTAAGTCAAAATTTGTTTGTGCAAAGAGATAGTGTGATGCAAAGAAAACATTTGCACAAATTATTATTAAATTATATACTGATTGATATATCAATCAGTATATAATTTAATAGAACTTTTTTTTTTTTTTTTTTTTTTTTTTTTTTTTTTAATAAGACTTTATAAAATGTTTATAACTTAAAAGGCAAAAAGTGGTTCACCTTAGAATATACAAATTCCTATATTTGAATTTTTGTGTTTTGTAAAGATAATAAATATCTGTTTTTATACTTAAATAGAAATCATTAGCACTCATAAGAAACAGATAATACACTTCTAAGAATTATTTTTAACCATGGGAGGCATATAAACTAAGCACTTTTTTTATTAGTTTTTTTATTTCTCTAAATATGACTACTTCATTGTTAAAATATACCAAAAAGTGTAAAATTTAAGTCTTTTGACGTGGCAGTTTAAACTGTGGTTTAAACCGTCAAAAACCAGCAAACCCTGATATTATTTATTAAATTTAGTTTATTCCAGTTACTGCACTTCTATGAAGCACTCTTTCAGTGCTCAAAATGAAATTGAAAATAAATTTTGAAACAGATTTTTTAAAAACCATTTTCATATTCAGAAAATTCAAAATCGTTAAATTAGTACCCATTTTCCAAAAATTGATTTTTTAAATTTTTAGTATTTCATTTTGTGGTTAAAAAAAAGCAATTTGTGTGAAAATTCGCATTTTTGAACTAAAAAAATATATACAATTTTTAAAAAATCAATATCTTTGAAAATGAGTACCAATTTAATGGTTGTGAATTTTCTGAAAGTGAAAACGGAATTTAAAAAATACATTTGGTACTGAGTAATTTCAAAAGAAATCTTCCCATAACATAGGCCATAGCTGTTGCCAAGATTAGGTATTGTCCTCTCTTAAGAATAACTTCTTCACATCCCACATCATTATCACTTAAATTAGCATTAAACAATTTGTTTTTAATTAGTTAATAGATTGTGAATAGCTCCGAAGTCATGATATTGATATCAAAGTTCACATACTCATCAAAATTTATATTTTGAATGGTTATAATAATGACCGGTCAAGAAATTTTGTAAGTATTAGAAAAGTGGAAAAGACATAACTAATATTGTGTGACTTATAAACAAAGAAATTTTTATGAATAGGAATGAATCAGGACTTCACTAAAAGGTCGTATAAATGTAAAAGATGTATAAATTGGATTTTTTTGTATATATAATGGAAATTTTGTGATTACGATAACTCTTGACATAATACTCAAAATTGAATTGAATCAAAGTTACACAGCTAACTTATCTTACAAATATCTTTGATGAGTTCGTTAACTAAGTTGCTCTGCAGTTTGTTTTCAAGTGGCAGCTACGTGAACATTTCAAATCCACATTGAAAAAAGCTTAGTTAAGACTATAATCTGCTTGAATTTTGATGTTTACATTGACCACATAAAAGTCTCAATCAAGTATTTATTAATTAATTTTATCTGCCATTTTTAACAAAATGACCGATATCTTAAGTACGGCCATTTCAAATCAGGATACCACTTGTAAATTTATCATCAGAATAACTTTTGAAATACTGAATCAGTTCAAGTTGGACATTGAACTTATCACACAAATATCTTGGATGAATTTTGTTCCAACATTGTTTCCAAGTTGCAGCCACTTGGAATCAGGCTGGTATTTCAAAATGTGCCTCCACAGTAACTTTTAGAATACTAAACTGGTTCAAATCAAAGTTGGGAAGTGAACTTACAATTCAAATATCTTGGATAAGTTTGCTAGGCAACTTGCTCCACCATTTTGTTTCCAAGTGGCAGCCACTTAAATTTTTTTTATTACAATAACTTTTCTAATACTGAATCAGTTCGAATCATATTTGCACAGTTGACATATCATTCAAGTATCTTTGATAAGTTCACTGGGCATCTCAGTCACTCTGTCCTTTTGTTTCTAAATGGTGACCACTTGAAAATTATCACAATAACTTTTGAACCGATTTGCTTAAAACTCCATATATACATAGCCCTCATTAATAAATCCACCAAATTCATTAATAAAATGTAGCTGCCATTTTGAAAAGAATGGTGGCAGCTTCATAAGAAAAGATAAATCAACCTAACCTTCCTATGAGCCGGAAGGACTTGTTTTAAATTTTTTATCAATAACTTCTAAAAAGTAATGATATCAGTACAAAAACCCTTAACGGGTTAAAAGTTTGTGACGCAGCTACTTCATCGCTATAAGAATTTGAAATATGGGTCTTAAAAATAATGATATCAAATTTTAAGTGACGCTTTACTATTAGTTAAAATATACATAGATTTTCTTATTTGATCATTTGCTTTTTTCTTTTATTTATATTTACAATGCAAACATAATATTTTTAACTTCAAGATAAGACTAATATATAAAATATACTCACTGATGCTTTTTCTTTTGCACTTCAATTTCAAAATAACAGTTTCAAAAGGAATGATATAAAAATTTCAGTGACACCTCGGTGTCATTTTAAACGATTTGTTTTTAGATTCCATTAAAATTACCTTTGTTTTTACTAAAAAAGTATACTTACAGATTGAAACAGTGCTTTTAATTTTCAAATATACTGTCAAATAATCACACATTCACTGAGTTAGCATTATAAAGTGAAATTATTTATTTCAATAAATTGATTTGTCTTTTGCGTCACGCTATCCAAAACTGCGAGTAAAATTTATGTAAATGTTACTTTGTATCATAGTATCCAACTAAGTGAAAATTTGTGCGATGCAATAGAGATAGTGGGATGCAATATCCTTACGAATATCCGTAAAACATTTAACACAATCGTTTAATATAACAGGGTTTCTTTTTTCTTTTTTTTTTTTTTTTTCTTTTACGATTTGATATTTAAAAATAACAGCCTACTCTCTCTGCTCTTGATGACATTTTAATTTTTATAAATTATAAATGACCTTTAACAATCTAAAAGTCAAACAAACCAATTGTGAGTAACACCTGTATGTATTATACTTTACGAAATCGATGTGCTGATACGTGTCCTATATCTCGTTTTCCCTTTAGAAAAAAAAAAAAAAAAAAAGCGTGTTTATATACAGCACGCTTTATTTTTTCTTAAACTAACTCGTTGGTACAAATGAAGTCTTAAAGTGGAACATTTTTTACTTTTTCTTACCCTTACGGTAGAGAAAGTATTGTTTTAGGGTCAACTTTTCGAAAGTGAGTTTTTGTTATATTTACATGTTCTGAGATCCCCTGAATACGAAAATCATGTGTTTAGCGAATGGTCTCTGTGTGTGTCTTTTATCAGCATATCTCAAGAACAAATGGTGGCAGAAATTCCAAACTCGGTATTCTAAATGTGTATCATATAGGGATGCTACACTAAGCTTTTCGTTGAGATGAAGCAAATGGTTTGTGTACAGGGACACTCAAAAGTATTCACATACATTACGTCTATTCCAAAGCATTGCGGTTTATGAGAGGTATTTCTATAATATATTGAAATCACACAATCAACTGTTTGGAAAGAAAATCATATTTATTGAAATTTATTTTTCCGACTGAGTGAAAATAATGCCTGGACCGGGAGTCGAACCCCAGATCTTTGACTTGCAAGGTCAAGGCTCTACCAATTGAGCTATCCAGGGCGACAACCGGTGGACATTACTCACTCAGACAACCTTTAGGCAGAAACATCTCTGGTCTATCATGTAGATAGCTCAACAGAAATAAGCCGCAGGTAAAGGAAAACACTATTAAACAATGGGAGAAAGAAATAAAATATATTTAAATCACACAATCAACTGTTTGGGAAGAAAATCATATTTATTGAAATTTACTTTTCCGACTGAGTGAAAATAATACCTGAACCGGGAGTCGAACCCTGGATCTTTGACTTACTAGGTCAAGGCTCTACCAATTGAGCTATCCAGGCCGACAACCGGTGGACATTACTCACTCAGACAACCTTTAGGCAGAAACATCGGGTCTATCATGCAGATAGCTCGACAGAAATAAGCCGCAGGTAAAGAAAAACACCATTAAACAATGGGAGAAAGAAATACAATATATTATATAAACCAAATGTATTTCTATAAACCAAATTTTAATAATTTTACTTGGCACAAATCTTAATGAAATTGGAATATATTATTCATATGCATAAAAGAATGTTTTCTACAGAATGTAGTATGATTAGCATTACATTTACAGGGCCACACAATAATATTCAGCTACATTGAGAGCTTTTATTGGAAATTTGCTGGAATTGTATTTACTTCCGCATTAAGCTATTTAACAGTTTTTAACATTTTGTAATTGGGAGTATGTTTTCAATTTGTGTACCTATCTGCTCGACTCTCCATCTCTGTCTAATATTTTCTGATTTTTTAAAAAAATTATATATGTTGTTCCTATTCACTATTGAATATTCCCAAATTAAAATGGCATTAATAGGTACTATACAACTGGTTTCTGTACAGGGACACGCAAAATAAACTGCCAATGCATTGCATTTTAGGACACACGTTTTTATAATTTACATTTAAAGAACTTTTTACTGTAAAAAACATAAAGAAATTGACATTAATTGTTAAATTGCTAAAATAATGTTTTGTATAAAATATGATTTTGTTAACCTTCACATTTACAGGGTTACGCTAAAATTTTCAGATACATTAAGAGCTGCAATTACAATCGAAGGTCTACGTTTTCTTTTGTGTTAAGCATTTTTAACGCTTTCAAACAATGCTTAAGAATAATTAGGAATTCAATTAGTCTGTCTGTATGCCTTTCAGAACTACTGTCTATTTGTTGTGTGATAACGTAGGCACAGAACTTTGAAAGTTATAAGATACAACAATTACGTAGAGTTGGAAAGTGTTAATAATCATTGCGTAATTCGTAATTTTTCGTTCTTTTTTTTATTAGTTTATAAAATAATTAATACCATATAACTATTTAAAGATAAAGTGTTGTGTAACTCTATGTGTAACTCTGCCTTTAACAGTGTAACTCTGTGTGTAACTCTTCCATTTTATTAACAGTGTGTGTAACTTTGTGTGTAACTGTCTTTTATTAACAGTGTGTCACCCTTCTTTTTTTAACAGTGTATGTGTGTAATTCTGTGTGTATTGCTGAATTTTTCTAACAGTGTACGTAACTATGTGTAACTGACAGTGTGTGTGTGTAACTCTATGTGTAACTAACAGTGTGTGTGTAACCCTGTATATAATTAACAGTGCGTGTGTAACTCTGCCTTCTTTTGTAACTATGAGTGTGTAACTCTGTGTGTAACTTTGCCTTTTTATTAACAGTGTATGTAACTCAATGTATAATTTCGCCTTTTTATTAACTGTGTGTGTAACTCCGTATGTATTTTTTTTTTTTTTTTGACAATGTGTGTAACGATGTGTGTACCGCTAATTTTTTGCTAACAGTGTGTATGTAGCTCTGTGTGTAACTCTGTCTTTTTATAACAATGTGTGCAACTTTGTGTTTAACTCTTCTTTTCTGAACAGTGTATGTGTAACTCTGTGTGATTCCATGAATTTTACGGAATATAGCGCGCGGACAGACCGAGAAACCTAAGTCATTAACACTTTGTTCGAAAGTGTTGCAATTCCAGCAAATTTCATATAATACCCCTTAATGTAGCTGAATATGTTTGGTGACTCTGTAAATTTAATGCTAATTATACTGCATTTTATGGAAGGCATTCTTTTGTGCATATGAATAATATATTTTAATTTTATTAAGACTTGTGCAAAGTAAAGTTATTAAATTTTTTTTTAGAAATACCTGCCATACAACGCAATGCTTTTAAAATACTTTCGGGTGTCCCTGCATACAAACCAGTGATGGTATTTACTTCATTTTCAATGGAAATCATCCGGCATTGAACTCAAATAATATATTTCAATTTCATTAAGATTTGTGTAAAGGAAACGTATCAAAATACGGTTTATAAAAATACCACTCATAGAACACAGTGCTTTAGAAAATTTTTGGGTGTCCCTGTACACAAACCAGGAGAGGTACGCACTGCTTTTTCAATAGGAAAAATCCGATAGTGAACTTGAATACGATTTATCAGTTTCAAGAAATGCCATTAATATTTACGGGAGTTAGAGCGCTGACATACCGACAAACTGAAGTCATTAACACTTTTCAACCTTGTTGGAAAGTGTTAAAACAAGAATGAAAAATCACGCAGTAAGCATTGATTATTAACACCTTCCAACTGTACGTACTTGTTGTATCGTATAACTTTCAATATTCTTTGCCTACATTATCACACTGCAGACAGAACCACAGAAAAATATTGAGATTGACTAATTGAATTTAAAACCACTCTTAGACATCGTTGAAAAACCATTAAAAAGGCTTAATGCAAAAGAAAATTCAGCCGTTGAATTATAACTGCTGTCCCTATTGTATTTGAATATTTTAGTGTAGTTTTGTAAATCTGAAGATTGATCATATCATATTCTATACAAAATATTATTTTAGAATATAATACATTTCATTCTTTGAGATTTTTACAGTAGAAAGTTACTTAAATGTGATTTATAGAAATTGTCTGTCCTAAAACGCAATGCATTGGAAGTTTCGTGTGTGTCCCTGCACACAAACCCGTTGTGCAGGACATATTAATGGCGTTTTAAATAGGAAACATTCCATAGTGAACTTATATCAATTTTTAAAAATTCTGAAAATATTTACTCTCGGGGATTTTACTCTGAAAATTTTACTCTCGGGACGGATAGAAAGATAGATAATCGAACAGAAAGGTAAACAAATTAAATCATATTCGCACTTAAAAATTGTTAGAAAGTGTTAAAAACTCTTATTGTAAAAGAAAATGCAATTACAGCAAATTTTTATTAATAGCCCTTAATGTAATTTTAATATCTTTATGTGGCTCTGTAAGACTAATATGAACGCCTTACGGTAATTTTAGCCTACCTGAAGGTAGGTTCAAACAAATACATATTGACCTTGTTGACCCCCTGCCAACTTGCTGGGGTTCCATTCACTGTTTAACTGTCGTTGACAGTTTTATTCGTTGGCCAGAGATTATCCCTTTGCCTGATATAACTGCGGAAACGGTTGCTAAAGCACTGTATTTTAACTAGATTGCGCGGTTTGGCAGACAGATATGTCTTACTAGCGACCAGGGGAGACAATTTGAATCTTCACTATTTCGAGCTTCTTTGGTATTCAGATTCATCGCCCCGTATAGCCCTAAATACAATGGCATGGTTGGACGCTCACATAGACCTTTAAAGCAAGCCATCATGTGCTTGTCACATCTTAATTGGGTAGATGCTCTCTCTTCAATTATTTTGAGACTTCGTTCTGTATACAGAGAAAACATTAAAGTTTCTTTGGCAGAACTTGTCTATGGTGAGACAATCCGTCTACCTGGGGACTTTTACGGCGATTCTACCCTACCTCCATTGACAGCAGCTTTTGTGGAAAAGCTCCAGACATGCCCCTGAGCGCTTCTCCAATGACATTAAAGACCCAAAAGACATCCAGACTTGCAGTCATGTTTTTTTCCGACGCGATGCAATTCGTCGACCTTTGCAGCATCAGTATGATGGACCTTTTCAGGTTGTAAAACGTTTACCTAAAGACTTCGTCATTTCGGTTAACGGTACTACAAAAACTGTGTCTATTGTTAAGGATTTTCCTTAATAACACTTTTTTTTTTTTTAAGTTTTAGCTAGTTGAATAAATAAAATAGTAATAAATAAATAATTTATAACTTAGCTTATTTTGTTTATCAAAACTACAGTTGACTTATTTTGGCTCGGGAGAAATAAATCCTAGGATTAGAGTGAAATAAAATTCTGGCATGCAAAATCACTATCTTTTTTCAGGAATACGTGAAAAGAGGGGAAGAGTACTTTGACCCTTTCATCATTCAAGGTCAATTTCATGGGGTCGAGAATCGTTTTTTGCGTGAGGGAGGTGGATTTCTGTAACTTGCGAAGTGTTTTTGGAATAAGGGGTGTTTTGCCGTAGAAATTTTTCTGTGTTGTTGTGAAAACGGCAACGGGGCTATGACCGTTTGAGTGGGAAATATAGAGAGTTGCGACGGATGATGTAACGTGGAGGAACGCGGTTGTTGTTAGAGGCGTCAGCCCCTCGTGTGCCTTTTTGGAAGAGATTTGTAAATTTTATCCATGGAAGATCATCCGAAAAATTGGCAATAATATTATTAATGAAGGAAAATACGTACTCTAAGATAACTAGAGGAGCAGCAGACGAGAAAAAAAAAAAAAAAACGGATGGAAAACGGATGAGTACAGGCCCGGAGAAATGGAAAAGCAGAAATCTGATGGATGTTCTAAAGGAATTGTACTGAACAAGGGAAGTAAGCATTAATGATGAAATCCAAAATCAATGTGTTTGGAAGGTTTCATGCTTACAAATCTATTCAATTTGCCAAGCACGCTTATTAACCTGAGAGTAATGCTACTAACAGGAAAGAAACTGGGAGGTGTGAAGAAAGTTCCAAAAAAATTTCCCAAAGAAAAAGAAAAGGGTTAGAGAAACATCTTGAAATACCTACAGAAGAACTCTCACATTAGTGTGAAGAGCGTTTTCAAAACCAAGCATTTTGTCTGAAACTAAGTCCCACTAGGCATTAAATCATCCATACAGGAGAAAGACCATACCTACCACAGGTGTAGAAAGTGAATTGGAATGGGGACCCCGTGCCACCTACTGACGTTCACCTGCAGAGGTACCTGAATTTTGGGTAAATATTTTTATTTTTATTTTGTTTTTATCAAAAAACTGAAAGTCTTAATTGGTATTTATAATAATGAAAAAGGCAAAAATCACAGTGTTTACAAAACATTGGATTGTAATTCATTGACTTTATGTTGGAACTTATGATGTGTCTACGCCTGGAGGCTTGTTAGGATTTGTAAATTTAGATAAAGAGACTGTTATATCTTTTATGCTCAGTTTTGGCTGAACTTTCAAGTACCAACAGATTGTAAGAATTTAATTTAGCATGTCTTCTGTTATTAAAACTAAACACTCTAAATTCGCAGAATTAAAAAGTAAAATTTGTATAGTATTACTAATTTCTGTAAAGCAATTTAAGTGTTACTAGATTTTGTGTGTCATTAGTGAAAATTATAATGGGTTTATGAGACTTATTCGCTGGTGTGTGGCAAAAATCTAATCAATTGAAACAATAAGTTGTTAATTTTATGTGAAATTTTCTATCGGGTTTACAGTATTATTATTGGTAAAGTAAATAGAGAAGACATCATAAGTGCCTGTTTTATTGAGAAATAGATCAGACTTAAAAAAAATAAAATAAGTAAATTTGTTTACTGTGTGGTATGAACTCTTGTTGAAATTTAATTTCTTAATTTTTCTTTTGTAATATTTGTACATATGTTTCAGTGATTTACTGACAGTTTTGCTCACAGTTGTTCAGTGTGGTTTAATTAACAGTTTTGAACCATTGGATAATTTGTGAAACTGTTAATGAGATAGAAAAATGCGATTGTAGCGCTAAATTCAAACTCTTACGAATATACTAAATAGCCTATCAATATTGAGCCATCCTCCCTGTCATTTAAAATAATATAGACGGCGCTGTTGCCATTCTCGGCAAAATATTTAATGATATTTTGCCGATCATTAAAGTGAAGTGAAATCATTTTGTTTTCAGAAGTCAGTCAGAAGTTCGTCAACTCTCGCTGGAAGATGTAGTTTTTTATCGTGTAAGACGGCTGTGTGGCCGTGGGCCACAGGCGGCCTGTAAGAAGTTTTATTCGTTCTTATGTATCATAATGTTCTGTTTACTGCGCGCGTTGTATATAGTTTTGTAATTGTGTTTTATTATAATTAAAAATATTAAATAACGGAATGGCAGTGTTCGTGCTTTCAGTGTTCTAAGGTGTCATTTCGTCATACGATAAATTAACTCTTGTAAGCAAAATTTCATGAGAAAAGTATCTAAATTATCTGGAGACTTAATTTTGCAAATGGATTTACATGAACCACTGTGACTACTGAAATTCTTTTTATTATTATTATTTTTTTTTTTACTTTATTATCATTTGGAGAGAAACTGTCAGATAAAATATGTATTTTCAATATTTATGTTTCAATTTTTCTGTGGGCAATTTAACAGTCTTTGGTGATGAGGCGAGAAATGAGGAGTTATTTGCTAAGAAAAAGAAATGTCTAATCTCACTTTAAAATTTATAAAGTGTGTAGAAATTATTTCTGAAAGGTTTGACTTCACATTACTCACCACAGGCTGCATTGTTTGTTTATTTTTGATTTAATTTTTGTTTTATTTTTATTTATTATTATTATTATTTTTTTTTTTTGGGGGGGGGGGAGAAATTGCACTTACTTATTTTTTTATTTATCATGTTTGTTTCTTTCATTATGAGAGTCTCTGTCCAGGAATAATGAATTAAGAAAAATTTAAAATTGGGTAAACTGTTGACAGAGACTGCCATAGACCATAATGTTTGCAAAGTATTTAGAGCATTCGGCATTCACTAATACCTCTCATGATGTGGAGGACTTTGCTCTCCGCGAGGAGAGGCGGTCGCATATTAAAAAAAAAAAAAAAAAAAAAAATTGAAGCCAGCGACGGCAACTTTTTTAATATATAGAGATAAAGAGAAACTTCCAGTGAATACATGTTTTTTTTTTTTTTTCCCTAATAAATTTATATTATTACGATATCATGTATTTGAACCAGTCGAATTAAATTTATGCATTTATTTATTTATTATTTATTTATTTGTTCCATTTTTATTTATTGTACTTAGCTGTAAAAACGTGCAAAGAATAATTTACTTCACCATCATCATCACGGGGCTTGTAGGAGTACCTACGACGGTTGAGACCGTCGCTTAACTCCACCAGAGAAGAGAAGAAACACAGAAGTGGGGCTTGCATCTTCGAGAGGATCGGGCCCATAAACTGAGGGAGTTCACAGCGATGATTAGACGACAGCGGAGTAAAGATGAGATGGTAACATAGCAGCTTGGATATGGATGCAGAATGGTTCAAAAAAAAAAAAAAAGAAAGAAAGGAATCCTAACGGGGATGGAGGGGGGGGCGGAGTGTCGCCGACAGCCTGTATCCACCGGCACTCGGTCTGTCTAGGACAGTATAGCCTTGAAAAAGGCTCCTTTTCGGCATGAATAACAGAGCTGAATGCTAACCGCCAAACCTAACGCAAAATTAAAAAAAATAAATAAAATAAAATAAAAGGAGGATAGTTAAAAATAAATGAAGTTAAAGTAAAGTAAAATAAACAAAAAGTAAAATAAAATAATTTAAAAATTAATTTAAAATTAAAAGGAAAACAGAACCAGTGCATTTTTACGCAATTAAAATAAAGTCCAACTACCATTTAAGGAGGTTGGGATGACCGTTCTCCGAGGACTTCCCAGAGAATACCAATTTTGGATATGACATCCTGACAACTTTTCATTTTACTGAGAGCAATTTTAAATTCAGAAAGGAGTTCCGAAAAGTTTTTTACATTAAGTTCCCTTGCGGTTTCATTAAGTACATTAGAAAATTCATTAAACGAATTGGGGGGGGGGGGGGGTTAAGAGGAATGCTCGAGGAGGCTGAGTTGATAATAAGAGAAGTAATTTTGGCATAACTAACTTGGGGTTGGACTTCTTTAGTAACAAATGTCTTTTCCCTATTCTCAAGGAAGGATGGCCAGCCTCTATAGGTGTTTCATTTTTTCCTTTGCTAAGCTTGCACTCTCTGGTTTCATGTTCACCTGAGCATTTAACACATCTTCGCATCATTCTACAATTATTTGCAGAATGGTGGAAAAATTGACACCTAAAACACTGAATCATAGGGATGGACTCCTGTAATTCTCGACCTTAGCCCTGAAAAACATAAGCCTATCAATTTTGAATATATCTTTACTATTATCAGTATTGGCCAGTTGAATTTGGAATACGGGAATAGATCTCCTGGGTTTAAAACTGACCATTTGAGTAATTTTCTTAACGTCGAAATTTTGGGAAGTAAGAGTATCGTCAATATTTAGAATATTAGTATCCACGACTAATAGCCTTAAGCGAAAGCCTTGTCTTGCATTAAATAGGATTGACAAGATAGAGTTTAGGAGAATCTGGGTAGATTTTGAGAAAATCTCCCGCCGGAACGACAGTAAAATTGCACTGTTTTTTTCCGAGGTTTTTGAGAACCTGAGTCTTATTACCACATTTTACAGTTATGAATTTGCCTTTAGGAGGCTTAATTTTTCTAGGACTATTACTTTTACTATAGCTAGGTAGCGGAACAGAGTTATCCATTAAGATAGTTTCCTCAAGCTTTTCAAATTTATTATTAGTAGTTATAGTGAAATCTTTAACTTTAGATATTTTAGAATTTGAACTAGAGTTGCTAGCTTTACGTTTAACATGTTTAAATTCATTACGAATATTAGGGGAGGGGGCAGAAAAATTTACATCAAAATTGAAAGCGGTTGAACCATTGCTTACCTGCATATCCATATCTTCAGCCGCATCATCTGTCCTGGTCCAATCGTTAGATTCCACTGTACCGTAGCCGGGTCTAAATCAGGAAATTTCGGAGCAATCCTTCGTAGCTCGGTGATGGTGAAATTCTCGATCGGCAATTTTCTATTAGGCTTACCGTCTTCAGAGTCATCATATATAGCCTCCAGGAAGGTCTCATATATTCTTAGTCCGGTAAGGAGTCAACCATAAACTGCTTAATGAGCGGCAGATTATTGTGCTTGACGGCAAACAATAAACTTTGAAGCGGGAAAACATTCCCCTTTTTAAGTGAACTGGGCTGAGTGTAAATGGTAAAATCCTGCACCGAGCAGCATCACGAGCGAAACGACTGATTCAGCGAATCTGAGCAAATTTGATCGCGAATCTCTCTAATGAACAGAAATCATTTTCATGCAACTCGTCTCATGATAACATCAATATAACGTCTTCTGAAAACTTACACTACTACTGCAACAACCATTAAGGTACTTAGAATAACGTCCTGTGTACTTTTGCAATAGAAAAATCATCTTTACATTGTCTGAATATGACAATAACTTCGCCAGCCAAATTTTCAAGTCTTCAGCTCTGTATTCAGACATTTTTAATAATTTCAGAAAGGAATTTTTATTGGTCAAAACCAAATGAATAATCCTTGTAGAAATAGTTTAAAAGCACATTTTTTTTTTTTCGTTGTAACTTGGATTTTTTCGAAAGACAAAGAAAAAAAATAAAAACTATTTTAATAAACTATCTGATGAAATTCACATTGAAGGAGAAATGTGTGTTACGTCGCTTAAGAAATAATTATCTTTAAAGTAGTAATAGTAATTTGGTAATAATAATTTGGTATTCTTAAAATTTGTCACGCTTAGAGAATGAGAGGACGTCCTAAAAGCAAAGCAATATATGTGAATTAAATGCTCAAAAAAGAATTTTATTTTTGAAGCCACTATGGGTTGTTACAAATTTAAAGAGGCTAAATTGTTTTTAAATGTAGGATTAACTAGGAATTGTGTAATTTATAGAAGAAATGCAGATCATTCCTAATTATACAGCATTAATGTTAATTTCATTTCTTTTTTTCCTTCCTTTATATTTCTTAATACAAAATTTTATCTGTATTTCATCAAGAAAAATAATAAAAGAAAAAAAGTAACCCGTCGAGAGGACCATGAATGCTGGAGCAACATCTGTGAGAGTCAGTCTCCTTAGACTTCGGTCTTCCTCTGTAGAATCGTGAGGAAGTGACATTCCAGTCAGAAATGAACTGTCACTGTCTATCTTCCAATACAGCCCCGAAGCCATCATCCTGTGTACGAAAGTATCAATCATTTTCTTGCAACAGAAATCTTTACGAACGTACATTGTAGCCATAGTTTCCAGGAAACGGTCCTTCGAAACGAATTTCTTTCCAGCGAAATAGTTTATTGCTCCAGAATCAATAATGGATGCGAGTTTTTCGGTGTTCTCCTTCCCGGATAAGAAATCTCTAAAAACATATGCATTACTTAAATTATTTTTCTGAATATCATTTCCGATTATTCTGAGATTTTCTTCTTCCGATATTAGCATTTGTTCATAATAAGATGCATCTAGTGGAATTATGCAGTGATACTCTCCATTTCGTACAGCCTGTGCCAACTGTGCCACATCTTTGATAGGAGTGACAGGGGGAATGGCGAGGAAGGACAAAATAACAGAATCGTATGCCATACAGAGAAACATCGCCCCTACCACCCACGAGTAGACGAGCAGGGTCTCGGCCGTCGACGAGAGTCTGAAGACAAAACCCTGCCCCACAAAGATTGCCAACACTTGAAGCAGGATTTCGTCAACTGGATACTTCAGCGTAAAATAATACACCAAGGATATCGTAACTAACACTGACAAGATGGCTATCCAAAGTGGAAAAGAAAACGTTTGCAAAATACCAAACATCAATGGTTCGTATTTAGGTTTCTGAGTGATGAATGTGGCAAAATAAAGATGAAAAGGATAAGCAAAATCCACAAATTCACCCTCATTCTCCCCAATAATTTGGGGTTGAGCTGCTATATCCACTGCTGACTGATTCACGTATTTAATTAATCCCCTTAGAGTACCGTTGGGAAAAACTTTACTTAGTCTAGAGGTAAAGAGAATGTCGAATTTCAGGAATATTTTTAAATAATCAGTTACATATTGTCCGAGAAATAGAGCTATTTGACCATCAAAATTTCTTTTATTCAATAGGTTGTATCTATACTTTTTCTCAGGATCTGCCACGTACAATCCATCTTCTATGTATCCTATTTTCAGTATGGGATAAGTTTCCATGGCAATCTCAATAAATTTATTAGTTCTTTACCATATTTAGTACGAAGCGTTATTCACTTTTAATGAAACACTTTTTTTCAAATTTTGTATGATTATTCACTTTTAATTTATCTTGTCTCAAACAAATCTATTTGTTCTTAATCAGTTTATTCACTTTTATTTTATTTTGTAACTTGTAATATTCCAAATAAAGTTAACCGTATTCAGTTATTTTTTTTTATCTCTCATACGTTCGTGAGCATTATTTTCAGTGTAAAGGACGTTTATTCAATATTTCACACAATAACAGAGTCAATATATACATATTCTGTAAAACGATGATTTAGACTTATTGTTGTGTAAAGAAATTCTGACTCGATATTAATATTTTTATTGATATAAGTTACTCATATTATATTATTTTATTATCAACAGGTTAACTACTTTGTCTTATCTCGTAATTCATAAGTTTTCAATCTTGTTCTTAATTAAAATTAAAATGTGAAAAGCTATTTTGGCGGTTCAATGTTCACCAGTTCAATAAAAATATACCATTATATTTTTATTGAAATGGTTATATCACATGCAAATTCACTTTGCATATTTTTCATGAACCTACATCCAGAATAATCTGGATGTATTATGATTATAGAATTGAATAGTCTACGATCTTCTGAAAAGAAAGACTTTTTACAGGGGTTAAACAGGACTCGGTTGCTGTTCATTCAATCACTCGTAAATATCGCAAAGTTTCATAAGCTCTATTACTTCAATTGTAAGTAAACTTATTTTTATGACAAATTTCGAAATCATTAAAATCCGTTAACTTTCATTGAGCATAAAATAATGATTTATGTCTATTACCTCTGTTTACAAAATTACATTCAGCAATACTCAAAGTCTGTTGTGTTATAATTTCCACTGAAAAACATTTCTACAAAATCTATTCTTATGAAAATATTTAAATAAAGTCTCTATAATTTTACATCAGTTTTCAGTTAAAAATAAAAAATAGTTATTTTAATTTTAAATCAATACTCGTTTTTTTTTTTTTTTTTTTTTTTTTTTTTTTTTTTTTTTTTAAATCAATATTATATTTTCATTTCTCAATAAATGTTAAAAATGAATATTCTATTTCAGAGAAACATTACAAATTCTAATAGTCTCCATCCATATAATAAATTTTAACGTCAGTGTTTAATTGCAATTTTATATGACACTCGATTTCCAGCACTTTTTCTGTTAAAAGTTTTAACTATGCAGTTGCGTGATTATAAGGGAAGGTAAACATTTAGATAAATGCCGTAATCCGAGAAATAAATTTATGCATTTGATGTGTATTTTTAGCCATCTTGCACTATGAAAGTTTCTATGCTGGACACAATCATAAAGTAAATTCAGCCGTAGTGATAATTCGTGCACTGGCACAATTAAAAGCCGTAATGAACAACTGCTCGTGCTAGTAGTGTCAGAAATGTTCAGTTTTAAATCATTTTATGGCTTTTTTCATTTTTGCTTTAAGATTTTGATTTTTTTGTTCCATTGGGTTCAGGCTCATTGAAATGCGTAGCGAACAAAACGTGATATAAAATGTTTGTGAACTGAACACTGTACTAAGATATCGGTTGTAGCGGAATCGGTTACCATGGAACAACTCATAAACTTTTTATCGAATTCCTGATGTGGTTGGAAGAATATGTATTTGTTGATAAATTCCGTGATCATACTTTGACATTTCATTTTTTTTCTCTCTCTCTTTTGACATTTAAACATACTTTGTAACAAATACTGAATGTTACTTTAATAACTGAATAATTAATACGCTTTTTCGAAAGCTTTTTTTTTCATAAATAATTCACAATTAATTATAAAACATTATTACAAGATAGTTTTAAAAGAAATGATTGCTAGAAAAATATCCCAAAACATGATTTCGGTAAATTTCAAACAAATAAATTTTCGCTATTTTCAACGATGGTTATTCAATGAGGACATTATTTACTGGGTTTCTTCAAAACACTGATTGTAGGACGTACACTACCTACCATTTAGACACTTTCGAATTCAGACGTTTTGTGAAATATCTAAATAAACTCTTGTGGAATGATCTTGAAACTTACAAGGTGTAAACGGCATGTTACTTCTCATATATTTCGGGAAAAGTTGTAATGGATTGCGACACACCTCCGTCTTTCATATTTAGAACCTGCTGTACGTGTAAAAGAATGAACACAGAGGCTCAAATGTTCAACTTAACAAATATTTAATTATACCCCTCAAGTCGGGAAAAAGGGGCTACTCGTTAATCGTACACTAAAATATAATTGATATATGTAAATTCAATTCAAATAGGATAAATAACTTTATACTACCCGTATACTTCCGGCAACATAACGGCATGA
Organism: Salticus scenicus; assembly: GCA_963930645.1. Taxonomy (NCBI): domain Eukaryota; kingdom Metazoa; phylum Arthropoda; class Arachnida; order Araneae; family Salticidae; genus Salticus; species Salticus scenicus. Next base: position 271,887,598 of record OZ005659.1, read on the forward strand.
AGCTTTACTCGCAACTTTATTCTATTTCTTCCTATATTTCGCAAAATCTGAAACTTTTATTTTAAGCTCGTAGAATACCTTCTTAATTAGAGTAGTGACTCTTAACCGAACAACTTTCATTTACGAACTTCTCACGGAATCTGCCCATAACCTTGCAAGGTTATGTCCTTAAAAAGAGATGAAGACCAGTGAAAAATCCTAATGTTTTGTATCACCCTGTAAAGAGTAATGCTTGAAATGCGTTTTAACTGTAACATGTTATTATGAGGACTGTATACATTTTTATGAGGCCATTACATATATTTATAGAGATCTTTAAAAAAATTGCCAAAAATGAAAAAAAATCTATTTTTTTAAATTATGAAACTTTTCGTGCTACTTTAAACACCGTACAATACAATCAGAATATTAAACATCTTACGAAAATATGGAATAGTATGTAAATAACTTTTCATACACAGAATATTGCAATCAGAATGAAAAAATATTTAATAACTTACGAAACAGGAGTATTTTTACTAAATGCTCATTCAACTGCGCATGTGCAAACAAGCTTCTAAGAAAGGCATTTGCATAATTTAATAGCCGATAGTAGTCAGTCATACGTAAACCCGAAACAAGTATCGTGTAAATTGAAAAAGTTAAGAATTATAGAAAGAACAGAATTTCAGCTCATCTCAAAAAAAAAAAAAAAAAAGATAAGGAGTTTTATCCACATTTATTTATAATCAGCCAATTCTGTATAACCATTAGACATTCGTAGAATTAAAAATAAAAATGTTATTTTGAGAGGAACTGAAATTGTATTCACTCATAATTTTTTCAATTTGTTTGGGGCTTTCATATTAGTAGCTCAATACTTTTGGCTATTAAGTGATGCAAATGGACTTTTTTTATACGTAGATAAAAATTATTCAGTAAAAATGCTCATATTTAGTAAGATAGTTAACATTTTTGTTTTGTGCTGATTGTGGCATGTCTAATGTTGTATGCCCTGTTTCCTAAAAATAGCTTTGCACTGGCTCCTTACGTGTTATAATTTAAAAAAATGGATTTTTTTTTTAAATAAACCTTTATATCTCCGTGAATATATATGTGTTAGTCTCATAAAAATTTATACAGCATCTCCTCTTCTTCTTCAGGAGAAAACTTTTGGGGAAATGCATGAGGTAAAACATGATTTCTTTATACTCTTAATTTCTTTTCCTTATTTCTCTAATTTCCTTTGTACTCCCAAAGTTTCAAGATATTTCCTTAAAAAGTGTTCCAAATATTTCACAAAATATTACGCAGACTTCAAAAGTTATGATCAATTGTAGTGTTTGTGTTGTTTGGCAGAGGAATTTATTTTCTACTTTTAGGCGCAATTTCGTTTCATGACAAATTTTGTTTTAACAATCCTTTATTAACGTGGCCTGACGTAATCTTGCAATTGAGTTTCAGCCATTTTTTGTCATCCAACTGGCCTGAAATTTTGAACACGACTTCATAAACAAATCACAATACTATAAATAGGAGTAGTGCTTCCCCTACCTTCAGAGGCAGGTTCCAGGGGCAGACAAGAAATCTATTTATATAAAACACTTTGGTATGCGGCGCAGAATTTGGTCGTATTTACATAATGTCGAGTGTCAATTCTTCTTCTTCTTCTTATTTTATTTATTTATTTATTTAAGATTTAAAAGTTGTAAATGAATTGGTGTGTCATTCACACGACTTTCTCTTACCCTGAATTTCATAATTACCCTGCAATTAACACAAATTATTATGATGCTTAAAAACTTGTTTTTTTAGGAAAAAATATGGATAGACTAAACAATTTATTTACATGACTACACAAAAGAATGTCGATGGCAATTTGTAATTATCCACAATGAATGAATTGTATACTTTTTCCAATGAATGAATTGTATACTTTTTATTGGTGTTTGTAATAACTATGGCTCGTGTACAAAAACTCGCAAAAGAATGCCGCGTTGTTACGGTCTATAGACAGTACTTTTTATAAGTGCATTTTAACCCTTTAAAGTTCACTACATATTTCTTTTTGAAAATTGTGAAATTAATTTTTAAAAATGACTTTTAGACGCATCATTGATCATAAATATACAAATGCAAAAAAAAAAAAAAAAAAAAAAAAAAAAAAAAAAGCTTTTTTTTTTTTCCCCCAGACATTTATGGTTTCACAGTGAAACCAATAAACGGTAAAGCAGAATGCCATGTTTCCTAAAAACGGCTTTGGACTGGGTTTAATAAATACTGGGTCTAATGGCTTTGCGCTGTGTCCTTACGTGTTATAATTTAAAAAATGGAAAAACAGTTTAAGTAATTTTTTAAATAAACCGTTATACCTCTGTGAACATATATGCTAGTCTGATAAAAAATTATACAGATAATTAGAAAAAAACTCATAAGAATGCTATGAGGGAAATAATGCGAATCCCTTTTTACAAGGTGATCCAAGACATTTTGCCTTTTTAAAATTTTTTACTATCCCCTTTTCCTCTTCAGGAGGAAACTTCTGCTGAAATGCATGAGGTGTAGCATGGTGTCGCTAAACTTTTAACGACGTTCTAAAAGGTATCATTCAAAACCATGTCGCTACTTTGGCGACGTATTTTAGATATAACTTTTCATAAATAGTCATTAATAGTCATTTTCAGAATATTAAACTGAAATAAGGTAAATGGCTTACCTTATCGGTCCAGAGTCGTGGGGACTGCAGGCCACTGAATATTCATTCCTATTCATTGGTGTCGATTGAAGACATAAATCGGAAATAATAGGATTTCAATTACTGAGACGTACATTTATTGGATACTACAAAGACGAACACGAAGAACACACTTTAGAGAGTTTAAATTAGAACTATTTGTTATTCTTGCGAAGCAAGTTTGTAAATATATTTCATTATTCTCAAGCGGATTTTGTACAGGACACTTATAGGACAATACAGAATTATCATTTTCGTAAGCACTGTTCTCAGAAGTATTTATTTCGGTATGTTCGATGTGATTTTTATCTTTCTTTTGAGCCGTTGTTGGAGTTTCCGATTTTTGCTTATAGCAAATCAATGTATTGTGTTTCCCTGAACATGTGTCACATTTGAGACCTGATAAACAATATTTAGCTGTATGTTTACCTCTTTTGAAACATAAATAACAGATTCCCTGTTTGCGTAAAGACAATTTTTTGTCCTCTAAATTTAATTTACACATTTTACTGTCATGATCATTTACTGCATCAACACAAAATATACATTTACTAACAGTTAATTTAAAGGCTGATGCCTTTTGCATTGTGTTAGAATTTTTATATCCCGAAACCGGTTTCCGGTAGGATGCATTATTATTCTCCGATGATTTTGAATCAAATCTGGAATTTGAAATTTTGTACCCGCTATTGTGAGTTTCTACTTCGCGTTTTAAGAATAAAAAGGTTTTTTCCCTTGTTTGAACTTCTAATTTTAAATGTTTTAACAAATCTTGTACATCCCATTCCTCGGATTCTGTTTTCATTTTATTATAGTCTATCATAATACTGGTAGGTATTAATTTTGTAACAATTTTAAATAACAAATTTCCGTAGGATTTTAAATCAACTCCTAAATTTTCGAGAGATTTAATATTAACATCAAGGGCGTCGTGCCGTAAGCGTAATTCTTTAATTTGATTTGGATATTTAACAGGGTTCAAATTTAATAACGCGTAAATTTTATATCTTATTATAATATCTTTTTTTCCAAATCTAGATTTTAATAAATCAATTGCAGTATTGTAATTTTGATCTGAGAGTGCTAAACCCTGAATAGCTGTTAAAGCTTGGGCTTTTAAAGAGCTGCGTAAATATACAAATTTCTGAACATTAGATATATCCTTATTATTATGTATTGTGATTTCATACTGATTCCAAAACTCCATCCAGTTTTCCGGAGAACCCTCATAAACAGGAATTGATATCTTGGGCAATCTCACCGTACTCGCATTAATTATTTCTAAATGCAAATTAGATATTTGCTCATTTCTTGGCTGTGATAAGATCTGATTTGCGTTTAAATTTTTAATTTTTTCGATTTTATTGATAATTTGAGCTTTTACATTAATAATTGAATCCCTATATTCTTGTCTCGATTCTATTTCAGATTCTAGCTCGTTGAGATCCGTGATTTTGGCCTCAATTTGATCTTCAACTTCAATAATTTCGTTATTCTTGACTTGCAGTTTTTCTAACTGGTATTCAATATCATAAACATTTAACCCTTCGTCGGGTTCATTTAACTTTATGTTTATCGTGTTCATTAATTTAGTACACAATCCCTTTAGGGTAGAGCGTTTTCTTTTTAATTTTTCGAGTTCCGTTGCCATATTTGATTAATTTATAAATTTGGACTATAGAATAAAGAACAACTCTAATTCACATTTTAAGGGCCTGGCAGTCCCTATTATGGGCGCCATAAATTTATGTCATTATACTCTTAACGACGTTATAAAAATTATCATTCAAAACCATGTTGCTACTTTGGCGACGTATTTTAGATATAACTTTTCATAAATAGTCATTAATAGTCATTTTCAGAATATTAAATTGAAATAAGGTAAATGGCTTACCTTATCGGTCCAGAGTCGTAGGGACTGCAGGCCACTGAATATTCATTCCTATTCATTGGTGTCGATTGAAGACATAAATCGGAAAAAATAGGATTTCAATTACTGAGACGTACATTTATTGAATACTACAAAGACGAACACGAAGAACACACTGAAGAGAAAAGAAGAAAACAAAAACATTAATATCGGCGTGCAGCGCCATCTACAGGTTTTAGATTTGACCAATAATTAATACATGGTTTCTTTATACTCTTAATTTCTTTTCCTTCTTTTCTAATTTTCTTTGTACTCTCAAAGTTTCAAGATAATTCCTTAAAATGTTTAACAAAACATCTAAATTCGAAATCGTCCAAATACTTATAGGTAGATATTGTGTATGTATGACATGTAGTTTTTGCATCGATTTTATGGGGTTGGGGACAAATCTCGCTGGACAAAATCTCGCCGGACAAAATATCGCGAGGACAAAATCTAGCTAGGACAAAATCTCGCGTGGACGATAGCTCGCCTTCCAACCGGACAAAATTTCGCTCAGACAAATTACAGCATCTTCTTAAGTAAATGTCACACATTCATGATTGTTTTAATGTTCAACTCTGTTCAACTTACTTTTTAAAATTTTTATCATTTTAAAAATTTCTCAATAGGTGACGCTGCTACATAGATAGCACTGTAATTTTTTTAATTTCCAATGCTTCCAATTCAAAATTGGTATATATAGGTTTATAGGGACAATAAGTCGAATGAGGATATTTTCGAAAGTGTAAAATTAGAGGGGGGGGGGGCAAGAAAAGGGGAAGGTGGGGGCAAAAAACTAGAAATTGAGTTAGACCGTTCAAAATTGGTATATATAGGTTTTGGGAGCCTACAAGTCGAATAAGGACATTTTAGATAGTATAAAATTATTAAGAGGTGCGGGGAGGGGGGGCGAAGGAAGCAACATTTTATAAATTGAGTTAGAACGTTGAAAATTTGTATCATTAAGTATCAAGGCCCGATAAATCGATTGCGTATTTATTCAAAAATGTAGAATTATTAGGAGAGGCGGTAAGAGTGGGTGAAGGAATATGCGCTTCTGCGTGCACCGGTATGCGCTGCCGAAGACAGTGGGTTCCCGGTGCTAATCTTACCCCATCAGTAATGATTTTTTTTTCTTTTTTCTTTTTTTTTCTTTTTTTAAGTATAAAAAATTGCAATTTTGAAAATATAATTAATTATAGTGATTCATTAATTATAGTAATTCGTTTAAAAATAGTGACCCTCTAGCGGGCGAAGCTGGCTAGTGTTTGATGAAAATATGTCTGATATATATATTATTACTAGCAGGCTTTGCTCGCTTCGCTGGTCATTATATCGAAATTAATTCTCAATATTTCATATCATTAATAATAATAATAATAATAAAAAGAAAAAAATCTGAAAAAGAAAAAGAAAAGAAAGAAAGAAATCATTCAAAATGTAAGTTAAAGTTCCCTCTACCTTCAATAGCGGTTTTTCTTCTCCCCACACTTCTCGAATCTCGAGCCCCAATGCCTTCGGCAGTAGCTTACCTATTTTTTACTCCCCTTTCCATACGGGTAATGTTGAAAGTTTTGCAAAATTTCCTCCCATCAAAGTGCATATTATATTCAGTACACTTAATCAACACCTAGTCATCAAAATTCATCATTCTAAGGTAATCTGGAGTACATTTAAGCTTGAAAACGTGTTTTTTGCCCCGCCAGCCAATAAGAAGGGGGGGGGAGGGGGTTAATTTCGCGAAATCCCTTTATAGTGTGACTTGTATACACATACCTAACCAGACATGAAAAAAAATCGAGATCCTGAGATTATTTGAAGCAAAATTATGTTTTAAAACGTGTTTTTTACCCCCCTGCTCATAAAGAAGGGACAGCGGAGAGAATTTTGCAAAATCTCTTTATTCTATGAGTTAGATACATATAACCGACCCACACATAAAAAATCTCTTTCCTAAGATAATTTAGTGAAGAGTTACACATGAATACATGTTTTTTGTTCCCACCTTCCAAGAACGTTAGGGTAGAATTTCAGAAAATCTCTTTTTAGTGTGTGTGTTGAGTCCGCGTAAAACCGACATATCCAAAAATCACTTTCCTGAGGTACTTTGGAACCGAGTTACTCTTAAAATCGTATTTTTGCCCCCACTCTGCCGTTAAAGGAGGGAGGCAGTGGGAAATTTCGTAAAATTACTTGATAGTGCGTGTTGAGAACGCATAACCAAACCACACATAAAAATTAATCTTACCGTAATAATTTTAAGCTAAGTTATGCGTGGAAACGTCTTTATTCTTCTCCCTTCCTTAAGGGGGGAAATGGGAGAAATTCATAAAATCCCGTTGCAATGGGTGTTTGATAGACGTAAATAAGCCACACACTAAAAATTGTGTTCTCAGCTCCTATGGATTTCTCTGGACAAATTTTACCCGCTCGGCTGGTCACTATATTTAACGAAAATTCTTTTCTTTATCGATAAAAAAAATAAAATAAAATTCATTGAAATTGCTCAAAAGCTCGCTTCCGGTGTGTGTCGCTATTGCATGCGTCAATGCCATACCAGTGGGCTTCCACATTTGTGCTTATCAAATGACAATTCCGAAACAGACAGTATCGAAAAAATTGAAGTAGCTCTTTTATATTTGAATTTTAATTGTATATGAACAACAATGTATGTACGTACTGTACATATATGTACTGTAAATATTATGTACGTACTGTACATAATATTTACTTTTACGTTATTTCCTATATTTATTTGATTTTTCCGGTCGATCATAAAATGACAGCAATTTCACGTCAAATGTAATATTACAATATGCTGTGAGACAACTAACTTTCTGTGGCTATATGTATTTCATAGTTAGTTAACTGTGGTTGGTATATAGAAAAATAAATAAATATTTAACCTTATCGTGGTACAGGCTTATTATAGTTCGCCTTGGTGACTTTTGAATTTTTGTCACCATTTTAAACAAAAATACATAATTTATGAGATTATTGTTTCTATTTCTTTCTTTCTTTCTATCTTTTTTTTTTTTCTCAATATTTTATAATATATTTGTTTATATGCTTTATGGGCTAGTTGGCTTAAAATGGCTATCACGAAAGTAGACTCCTTGGGGGAAAATGTCGTATCTACTTCAGCATCAAAATTAAAAAAAAAATCTGGTGTGTAACAGCCACACGACTTCCATTACCCAGTACTACACACATTATAAACATTTTATATACATTTTTGATTTAAATAAGTAACAAAATTGCTCTATCCGTCAAATTAGTTATTTAAAATAATAATTAGAAAAATAATAATCAACCAAATACAAATTTTCAAGAAAATCGTTAGCGCCGTTTCTGAGATGCCAACATTTACAAAAAGTCAATTATTGATCGAAAACAATAATTACATACAAAAGCATATTTAAACGTGAGTTAAAATGGCGAGTTTGAAAAAAATCCGTACAGCTGTTTTTAAAGGAACGCCCTTGGGAGACCTGAAATTGAGCTATTTATACAGGACGCCTATCAATTTTCCTGAACTAACCAACTATATCATTCGAAAGGATATCTAATAGAGTGTTTATATAGCAAATTTGAAGAAACTCGTTAGAGCCGTTTTTGAGATACGGACTTACGGTCCCACTTCCGGTTTCCGATGTCCCACTTCCGGTTAAACTCAATTATTGACAGGAAAAAAATAATTACATACAAAAGCGTATTTAAAAGTGAGTTAAAATGGCGAGTTTGAAAAAAATCCGTACAACCGTTTTTAAATGAACGCCTTTGCGAGGCCTGAAATTGAGCTATTTATACAGGATGCCTATCAATTTTCCTGAACTAACCAACTATATCATTCGAAAGGATATCTAATAGAGTGTTTATATAGCAAATTTGAAGAAACTCGTTAGAGCCGTTTTTGAGATACGGACTTACGGTCCCACTTCCGGTTTCCGATGTCCCACTTCCGGTTAAACTCAATTATTGACAGGAAAAAAATAATTACATACAAAAGCGTATTTAAAAGTGAGTTAAAATGGCGAGTTTGAAAAAAATCCGTACAACCGTTTTTAAATGAACGCCTTTGCGAGGCCTGAAATTGAGCTATTTATACAGGATGCCTATCAATTTTCCTGAACTAACCAACTATATCATTCGAAAGGACATCTAATAGAGTGTTTATATAGTAAGTTTGAAGAAAATCGTTAGAGCCGTTTTTGAGATACGGAATTTTCACTAAAATTTGGAAATTTCATCTGTACACCACCTAAAGTTTCGTAGTCTTTATTAGTTTCTGAGCTATAATAGCCAGAAGATTCTCCACATACATACACACACACACACACATACACACTGACCAATGGCCAAAAACCACTTTTTTGGACTCAGGGGACCTTAAAACGTGTAAATCAGGTGAAAACCCGATATCGAATTTTCAGACCGAATACAATACTTCCATTTCCTACGGTAGTAGGGTAATGGAAGTAAAAATACCTTGCATTATAAATAGGTAAATTTGAATATAATGCTGAATTAGCTTTCATACCAAACGTATTATACGTGCCAATACGCAAGCGAAGTGTGACGTCACTGACCGTCCGTGGTTGCAAGAAAATGATTTCCTATGTTAATCGCCAATTGTTTTTTTTTTTTTTTTTTTGTAAATAATTATTAAAAATCGAGGAAAATTATTTCCCGATTTTAATCCCCATATTTGGGTATAGATATGTATTAGTTATCATGTGCATGTGTTAGATTGAGTTATTTTGCTGTCAAATTGACAAAATTTTAAATTTAAATTTCAAAACTCTGTCGTTCTTGGCGCTTATTGTGTTTGGTGATCAAAAACGTAATACGAAAATACACATATCAGATGTATATTTTCATAATATGCATTGTACGAAATATTGTTTCATATTATTCATTACTCTCTTAATATAAGTTGTTAAAATAACCATGATATTTGAAAGGAATTAAATTATGTTCGCCAAATAATTTGGCGATATTTTTTTTTCTGCCAAGGATGACCGATATCAAATCTATTCCGCTGCAACATATTAGTATCTTATATCAGATACTTTATTTAGACATTTCAAAATGAATTTGACTTCAAATTATGATAGAATATTTATCATTTTCCTTTTAACTAGTATATCAGTTGGATATTTATTGTGTAAATATCATCCTTTGAAATGAAATGTTTGTGCTTTCAAACGAATATGGAAGGTTGCCATTTTTTTTTCTAGCGTTTTGAAATTAAAAATTCAAATTTTGTCAATTTTACAACAAAAACAACTTAACTCATGGACATAATAATTAATACATATCTATACTTAAATATGGGGATTAAAATCAAGAAATAATTTTCCTCAATTTTTAATATTTTTTTTACAAAAAATCCAATGGGCGTTTAACATAGGAAATATTTTTCTTGCATCCACGAACGGCCACTGACGTCATCACTTCGCTTGCGTATAAATAAATAAATAAAAACACTTTGAGGTATGTTAAAAATGTTTATGAAACAAAATTTGAAGAAATATGTTGGATTTTTCATATTATTATTTAATTTTGATAATGACGTCATTTTGTCATAGCCTAAGCAAATTTATTAATATATATAATGACCCTCATCTGTCATTCACGATTCCGGTTTACATCGCTTCAAAACAGAGACTTTTGACAGCCATTTTTTTTTTTTCCCGTTTGTTCAATTTAACTTACGAAAACATACATATCATTTTCATACATGTTTTGTATCGCACATATTGTTATTTATTCCCTCTAAAACCTTGAAAAACTATTCAATTGTAATGTTTAAATGTTTAATTAAATATAATGGATCACTGGCTATTATAAACATGAACCTATAAATAGAATTATGTAACTTCATGATTATAAAGAACACAATGCCAAATAAAAACAAACATAAACTGTTGCCATTCAGAAAATACAAATTCCAAATGGACAACTCTTTAATTGCGAATGAACGACTCTTTGACTGTTTCATTAAAAAAAACGCTTAAAATATTTCTAAAACATATGAACAATATTCCTGTGACGTCACAGTAGGTAAAATCGCCGAACACGTGGCCGATATTTTGTAAACAAACTAGATTCAAGATGCTATTTTATTGTTACGCATAACATTTTCCTAAATATTTCTCCAGTGAAACTTAATAAACAGATATCTGTTCAAACAAGAACAAAAGAGAAATGTAAACAACTGAATCGAATGATAAAGTTAAGACTATTCCATATCGTAAAATTGCAGAACATTTTATGTACACACACACACACACATATATATATATATATATATATATATATAATGGATAAAAGATTAATAAGAACATTTTATACAGACACGCATATATATATAGACATCAAAGCTTAAATAATTAGAATTTCAATCACTTTAATAAAGTAATTTATTAAATGGAACATCCATTTAAATTTGTTAACATCGCCACAGTTCACATGGCAACTTTTAATATTACATATGTTGATTAATATTAAAGTATATTACTAAAACTGGATTAAAAACAAAACAAAGGTATCACTATATCACTCTTACTTCAATTCCATATAATCTGTAACTGTTATAAATAATATTGCAAGATAAAAATTTTCAAGCCACAATGCTTTTCTATGGTAGAGTTAAGGATTGTTTGCCTAACCAGCTGATATTCAACGAGATGTATAAATTAGAGTGCTGATTCAATGGATGAAGGATTAGCTTTCCGTGGTTCAAAATGAATCATGTGACATGCTCCAATAGGTTACTGTGTTTGGCCCTTTATCGCTATTTTGGCATTTAAAATAGCAGTTCGACAAATTATCATTATTATTAGGTAACATGACAGTCCTATGACCGAAATAAATTGTTTTTAAAATAATTTTACACACATTTCACATTTTAATAAATAATAAAATACCTTTTTTTTCATCGTTTCCCAACAAAGTTTAAAAGTGTTTATAAAAGAAAATTTAAACTTTTAAAGATCTAAATTTAACAACAAATAATAATTTTTCAACTATTTTTAAGCATTTTGTCGGTTAAAGTTCAACTACATGAAATAAAAAAGAAGTAAAATCAAAATCAAAATGATTTAGAACAAAAGAATATTAAACTACGTAAGTAAACAAAAACATTGGCTGCGAAGAACAATCTCCAAACCGTTGCCATAGAAATTTATTGAAAATAAGCTGTTTCCAAGGGAACCACCGAATACGCAGGTGCAAGGAGAGCATGTCACATGACTCATCTTGGACCTTCTCAAGGGTTACCATTTATCACTCTACTTTATATATCTCGTTGCTGATATTCTTGTAGCCTGGGAATATGGTCCAAAGTGGGAATATGGTCCATTAAAGCCTTAAAAATCTTAAAATATTTGTAAAAAACATATTAAAGTCTTTAAATATTTTTATCAAGCTTCATTATTTGTTTACATTGTAAGGTATGATTGGCGTCGAGTTCAGTACGTAAATGTCGCCAGTTGATTTTAGTTTTGAAATTAGTGTAAAGTTGTAGTTGGGATAGAATGTTTGGTTGGGCAAGTAAAGGTCACCAGTTGAAATGAGTATTGAAAGTAGGGTAGTCTAAGGTGATAATGTCGAGTCAAGATAAAATGTTCGGTTGAGAATGAGAAAGTCCCTAGCTGGATCCTGGATATTTTGGCGATGTTGTGGGTTAGATAGCTGGTTGGGAGTATAGAGTAGAGGTGAATTTGTGTTAGCATGGAGTGTGTGTAATTATTAGATAGTTAGTTAGAAAATACGCAAGCAAAGTGATGACGTCACTGGGCGTCACTGGATGCAAGAAAAAGATTTCCTATGTTAATCGCCCATTGGATTTTTTGTAAAAAATTATTAAAAATTGAGGAAAATTATTTCCCGATTTTAATTCCCATATTTCGGTATAGATATGTATCAGTTATCGTGTGCATGCGTTAGATTAAGTTGTTTTTGCTGTAAAATTGATAAAATTTAAATTTTAAATTTCAAAACTTTAGAAAAATAAAATAGCAAACTTCCATATTCGATTGAAAACATAAGCATTTCATTTCAAAGGATGATATTTATACATTAAATATCCAACTAATATACTAATTAAAAGGAAAATGATAAATATTCTATCATAATTTGAAGTCAAATTTGTTTTCAAATGTCTATATAAAGTGTCTGGTATAAGATACTCATATGTCGCAGCGGAATAGATTTAATATATCTGTCATCCTTGGCGGAAAAAATATATCGCCAAATTATTTGTCGAACATACTTTATTCCTTTCAAAAATCATGTTTATTTTAACAACTTATATTAAAAGAGCGATGAATTATATGAAACAATATTTCGTACAATACATATTACGAAAATAAACATCTGGCATGTATATTTTCGTAGTATGTTTTTAATCGCCAAATACAAAAAACGCCAAAGTTGACACAGTTTTGAAATTTAAAATTTTGCCAATTTGACAGCAAAATAACTCAATCTAACACAGGGATACGATAGCATATCTATACCCAAATACGGGTATAGATATGCTATTTCCTCGATTTTTAATTGTTTTTTACAAAAAATACAATGGACGATTAATATAGGGAATCTTTTTCTTGCATCCACGGACGGTCAGTGACGTCATACTTCGCTTACGTATTTGGAAACAGGATCTTCGATAATCTTAAAAAAAAGTATTTTGGTAAAATGAAGTGAATCGTTATTTACTTCCTCTTACCCATACGGTCGAGAAAGTATTGTTTTAGGGTCAAATTTTCGAACGTGAGTTTTTGTTATACTTACATGTTCTGAGGTCCCCTGAATACGAAAATCACGTTTTTAGCGAATGGTCTCTGTGTCTGTCTGTCTGTGTGTCCGTTATCAGCATATCTCAAGAACAAATAGTAGCAGAAATTCCAAACTCGGTATTCTAAATGTGTATCATATAGGGATGCTACAGTAAGCTTTTCGTTAAGATGAAGCAAATGATTCGTGTACAGGGACATTCAAATTCGTCTATGGGGGTCTATGGACATTCGTCTATGGGGGAAATTGCAGGTAAGTAGAATTTAACATCTATAGTCTGCACTAAACCAAATGAAACGAATACATATTTTTTGTAATAGAGATAGTCAACTGGGAAATTTTTTTTTGTGTATGTAGGAGCCTCGCCTGCGCCCCTGGGGTAGATGTCCTCCCTCGAGTGGAGTAAATTTTCATGATGGGTATCTTTCAAAAGAGCTCGCCAATACCTTTAAAACGAATGGTTGAACCATCGATCTACGATAATTTAAAATAAAGTTATTGATTTCTTTCATTTTTAACTTTTTTTTTTTTTTAAACTTTAATATTGAGAATAAATTCAACTTTTTTTTGGATATTTAGTGTTATACTATTTCTCTAATATGGAAATCGTCTGTATTATCATACAAGATAACTTTTTTAGATAATAATTTTAATAAATTATTTTTTTTTTAAACTGAATTATTTTTTAATAACCGAATTAAATTCTATATAAATGTAGGTGCATTAATGAAACGGGGGGTTGAGGGGGGCCAGAACTAATTATCATATAAAACTCTTCCGGAGCCTAATTTGAATTGTTTAACGTAGGTTTACATAACAGTACTCTTCATCTTATCTCTTAATCTCCAACCTGTAGTTATAGCATTAAATTTCAGGGTAAGAGAAAGTCGTGTGAGTGACATACTAGATTATTCTTATTATGAGGACTTTAAATAGAGCACTTAACGAAACACTGGGATGTGTTGTTGCAGTTGTGTTTTCGGGCCTATATTTTTTCTCAACCAGCAGTTTTTGTATTGTCATTCATATTTATTGATCGGGTAGAATTTTTTTAATTTCAGAACGAAAATTATAAAATATCGAAACACATTTGATTTATAAACAAAAACTGAAAATACATTTAAATGATCACGTGGTAATATTCATGATCTAAACATTGTTTTCAAGATTTATCGTTCACATTCCGTCATTTTTGACGGGGTTATATACTAGTTATTTAATATTTCTTTTACTATTCGCGTGAAATACTCTTTTATATGTATAGACTAGCGGCACAGTTAAAAACAGGAAGGTGTAAAAAAAAATTAACAAAACATACATATTTTTTACTATTAGATTGGCGAGAAACTCTTGTTTTAACACTTCTTGCAAAGAAATAAATTTTTAAACGATACAAAAAAATAATGAAACAAATACGACAATCACGTAAACTTATTACTTACAAACTTTGAATAAACACCATACAATGCCATAAACTCGCAAGAATTGTTTCGGGTCGAAAAAACACACGACCCTTCATCAGGCGAATAAAGTAAGCACGAGTGCTGCAATCAAAGCGGCAACGCACAAAATCGTTTAAAATGAAAAGAAAAACTTTATAAAGTAGAAAATAAATATAGCTACTGGTGTGAATAGAATTGTACAAGAAGACAAGAAAATAAATAAATGAGTGAGATTAAACATAAAACAATCTAAGGATAACAAAAATGAAACGAAAATCTAAGTTACGTGAGTAATTTCCAAGCATCAGAGAAGAAAGGAGTGGATGAAATACCATTAACAAGATTTTTCGAATTTTTAAATATATAAAATGCTTCATGAATATCCAAATGGGAGGAACAGACAGGAGATGAGATTATGTTAGTTTTGGAAAAATCAAAACGGTGACCATGAGACCAGCAGTGGGAAGCAACAGAAGATTTGGTAATCTCTTCATTACGAACATTCCGACGGTGCTCATTTATTCTGTATTTCAAACGCCTCCTAGGTTGACCAATATAACCTAAGTTGCAAGACGAACACGGAATTAAATAAATTCCAGAACGGTTTTCGGTGGGAATGGGATCCTTAAGAGAAGATAATTTAATTTTATTGACGGGTTTGTAAATAACTTTGAAACCAAACGGTGAAAGAATTTTAGAGATTTTAAAAGAGAGTGGAGAATAAAAAGGTAAAACAACTGGGATGAGACTGTGATCGTTTAATTTGGGAGCAGAACGTTTAGGATTCTTAAATAGAAAAACTCTTCGGTGTATATAATTTTCCTCACTGGTTTAGGTATGTGGATGACACTTTCGTTCTTGTCTCCCCTGATGTCGATTTGTCCAATTTACTTTCTTTGGTCAATTCGATTGACCCATGCATTCAATTCACTTTTGAGGTTGAACAGGATTGCTCTTTGCCTTTCCTTGACGTTCTTGTGAATAAAGAAAAGGATTGTTTCTCAACTACTGTTTTTAGAAAAACATTCTCAGTCTCTTTGCAGCCGCATTCTCTCTCTAACCACGCCCCTCAACAAAAAATGTCTGCTTTTTACACTTATGTTTATCGTGCCTTACACATTTGTTCTGATCCGTCTAATCTTTCGAAAGAAATTAATTATTTAAAATCTCTTGCTCTCTCTCGTGGCTATAACCCATCTATCATCGATAAAGCTCTACATAAATTTAAGAATCCTAAACGTTCTGCTCCCAAATTAAACTATCACAGTCTCATCCCAGTTGTTTTACCTTTTTATTCTCCACTCTCTTTTAAAATCTCTAAAATTCTTTCACCGTTTGGTTTCAAAGTTATTTACAAACCCGTCAATAAAATTAAATTATCTTCTCTTAAGGATCCCATCCCCACCGAAAACCGTTTTGGAATTTATTTAATTCTGTGTTCGTCTTGCAACTTGGGTTATATTGGTCAAACTAGGAGGCGTTTGAAATACAGAATAAATGAGCACCGTCGGAATGTTCGTAACGAAGAGATTACCAAATCTTCTGTTGCTTCCCACTGCTGGTCTCATGGTCACCGTTTTGATTTTTCCAAAACTAACATAATTTCATCTCCTGTCTGTTCCTCCCATTTGGATATTCATGAAGCATTTTATAAATTTAAAAATTCGAAAAATCTTGTTAATGATATTTCTTCCACCCCTTTCTTCTCTGATGCTTGGAAATTACTCACGTAACTTAGATTTTCGTTTAATTTTTGTTATCCTTAGATTGTTTTATGTTTAATCTCACTCATTTATTTTCTTGTCTTCTTGTACAATTCTATTCACACCAGTAGCTATATTTATTTTCTACTTTATAAAGTTTTTCTTTTCATTTTAAACGATTTTGTGCGTTGCCGCTTTGATTGCAGCACTCGTGCTTACTTTATTCGCCTGATGAAGGGTCGTGTGTTTTTTCGACCCGAAACAATTGTTGCGAGTTTATTGCATTGTATGGTGTTTATTCAAAGTTTGTAAGTAATATTTTTACAACGCCAGTTTATTGATGCTTCTTTATTAAATCACGTAAACTGTCAATTTTCAAAACGTCTGAATAATTAAAAAAAAAAAAAAAAAAAATACTCTTTATATCTACATATACTACTTTAAACCAAGCAGCACGCTAGATGTTTGACCACAGTATGAAATAGTGCCATAAATAAAAGTAGGGTAGATTGTTTAAATAAAAGTAGGTAGATTGTTTAAAATAAGCAATTATATCAAAAATATTAATAGCAAAGTTCGCGACAATATGTTAAACGTTGCTAATTTATCCAGAAAGCTTAAATTATATAAGAAAGCTTATTATATAAAGCTTATTATATAAGAAAGCTTAATTTATCCAGCTAATTTATCCTAATTTATTACAGTAGGTGTACCGTAAGTGGACTATAGTTCATGTAATGTGCTCTAGTTAGAGAATTGTTCAAGGCACAGTTTTTATAACAGTTTAATAAGAATAAAATAAAATAAAATAAAAGACGCTATGCAATAACCATTCTTTCATTTATTTTATTTTATTTATTTATTTATTTATTCTATTTATTTATTTATTTTAAATGATCAAAATGAGAAAATTATCTTTGTCATATTTCGCATTATTTTTTCGAAGGTAAAATACTACTATACTAATATATATGAAAATATTTCAATAAAGAATTTTTTTTTTTTTTTTTTTTTTTTTTTTTGCCTATCCACCCCCTCCCCCCCCCACCTTTATGATCCTCCTAATAACTTTACACTTTCGAAAATATCCTCATTTGACTTGCAAGTCTCTAAAACCTATCTGTACCAATTTTGAACGGTCTGACTATATTTCTATTTTTTTGTCCCATAGCCCCCCTTTCCCGCCCCACCTGGGACAAATTTCTAAAATTAAAGAAATTAGTTTTTATGTATTTGTGAGAGCTATATTTTAGTTCAAAAATATCTCACATATATCTTTTTTTTTTTTTTCTGTTTGCGATATAAAGGATTATTTCAAATCACGTTTTGCCCCCTCTTGGGAGCTGAATTTCGAAAATTCCAGAAGGCAGTTTTTAGGTATTTGTATTAGTCATATGTTAGAGCAAAAATTTCACATATATCTGTTTTTCTGTTTGAGATATATAGGAGTATGTGAAACCACGTTTTGCGAATGTGAAATCACGTTTTGCTCCCTTTCCTCCCTTGGGAACCGAATTTCTAAAATTCCAGAAATTGGTTTTTAGATATTAGAATTAGCTATATTTTAAAGCAAAAATTTTACGGATATCTATTTTTTTTTCTTTGAGATATGAAGGTTTTTGTGAAATCACATTTTACCCCCTACTCCCCCTTGGGGGGCGAATTTCGAAAAATCGCTTCTTAGGGGGTGCTTATACTATATGTTCTATAATCCGACTCAGTTTCGAGACTGTGGCTCCAGTATATTTTGCTGTGCGTTGATGAGTCAGTGAGTGAGTGAGTGGAAGTACTCTTTTATATGTATAGATTATTATATTTAATAAAAGAAAGTACTGATTTCGTAAAAAAAAAAAAAGACTTCTTATTTTATATGAATTTGCCTGATTTGACAAGTGAAGAACAAGATTTAAACATCTTATATTTTACCGTATTAAAAAAAAAAAAAAAAAAAAAAAGGATTGGTTTGGTAAAAGTTTTTACCTTCCAGTTTTTGAGTTGAATTTACATGTTTTGAGAATTCCAGGGCACGATTTGACCAATTTAAAGAATTTCTGTTTGTTTGTCTGTGTGTGTGTGTGTCACCAAAAACTTTTGGTGACTGTATCTTAGGAACTGTTGAATCGAATTTAACTATTAAAAGAACTTTTTATCGTTTTCTGTAATCAGCATTTTATTCATAAACAATTTCGCCTTCTGGGTTTTAACGAATTTACACGTCTGGAGAGATGCAGAACACGATTTGACCAATTTTAGAAAATGTTTGTCTTTCTCTGTGTATGTGAGACAAAAACTTTTGGCGACTGTATCTTAGGAATTTTTCAACAAAATTCCATATAGATTTATGTGTGTTGCATCTTGACATAAATTAGTGCCTATCGAATTTTGAAGCAAATCTCTCATCAGGTGGCACTGCTATACTGCGATTTATCCTATTAAAGTTAAGGCTATATCACAGCACAAAATCTAAATGTTTATAATCGAGAAATGTTGATATGTGGGTGAGCCTTTATGAAACATTATTCTGATTTAATTTGAGCGTGTATCGGCCAACAGGTGGCGCTACTATTCTTCAATATTTCCCGTACACGGTAGGTCTATATCTCAGATTTTATTGCACATATTTGTATTGTTTATGAGAGGGCTAATATTGCGCTGATTCAATTTGGGTGTATATCTTCCAACAGGTGGAGCTGTTGTGCTGCAAATTACCCCGTGACTAGGAAAGCTAAATATCAACTATATGTCATATAAATGCACCATTCGTTGTAGGGCCCTTGGATAATGTCAAATGGCAATAAAAGTTCTGTTTTTTTTTTCTTTTTTTAAAGATTTAAAAGTTATAAATAAAGTGTTATGTCATTCACACGAATTTCTCTCACCCTGTATTTCAATACTATAAAGAAAGATTCCTGCAATTATTTGTTTATAAGTTATGATAATAACAGATATACATACAGATCAATCGCTAAAATTTGGACTTTCGTATACAAGAGACCGCAAAACGTAATATAATACGTTTAATATAAGCCAGAGTTGAAAATAGGACTTAGAAAATTATTTTACAGTGAAACCCCGATTTTACGTTTCGCAAGGGAAAGGGTAAAAAAAAAAAAAAGTACAATACGGGAAAAACATAAAATACGAGAAACGCATAGAAAGCAAAAAATCAAATAGAAAAAAGCTAACGATAGTAAAGATGACTTTTTTAAAAGGTACTGCAATCTATATTTTACGAAAAGAACATTATTATATATTCCATTTTAACAAATTTAGTTGCGAATCCTGGAGTTTAGGTTGAAAACGGTGAATTGTTTTTCAGTCATTGAGTTCAAGCATCTTCCAGGATTGAAATACTTTGCAAGTTTTTTTCCCGGTCTTTATGAGAAAGAAAATAGTCTTCCACTATTTCTAAGCTCTTCAATGCAATATTGAAAGAAGGTACGGGCTGTATTTTATTTCTTCTTGTCCATCTTCATTGGCGGACAAAAAGTCCATAAGGCAGTCTACGGATGGAGCAGTAGCTCTTTCAGCTTCGCATGTTGCTAAGTTTTCTGGGATGTAATCTTCGAAGTCATAGATAACTGTTTCGTTGTTATTCTCCGACTGATTCTTTAACTGTTCCCGGTTCAATAGATGCTATCATTCCGCTTTCTTCAAAACAATGAACGACGCAGAAGTAAAATGCATAGCCTTAAGTTTAATTTGCAGGCGTCATTTAGGTTTCCATTTTCTAGTTCAGCTTTCCGGACAAGTTGCTTTCTATAAAAAACCTTGAGATCGATTAATGGCGAGATTACAAGGCTGCAATTTGCTTGTACAATTTGCAGGAAAAATTCGACACCTGCAAATCCGGATGTCCACTGCATTGATCAATCAAAAAAATTATTTTACAATTCTGCAACTTCATTTTTTTTTTTTTTTTTTTTTTTTTTTTTGTTTAGTTTGCGCAAAAAGCCTTCGAAAAGGGCTTGTGTTATCAGCGTTTTTTTTTTTTTTTTGTTTCGTACTCTGTCGGAAAACTTCTCACGTTTTTGAAGCATCGTGGGTTGCGCGACTTTCCAACAACAAGAGGCGTCAGCTTCTCATTTCCATCAGAATTACAGCATTCTAAAGCCGTAAGACGCAATTTAGACACTATAATTTATGAATTCTCAAAATTGCATATTACCACTCATAAACTTTTATTCTTAAGAAAAGAAATTAAAAAAGAAAATCATTTGTGATCGGGTAAACAGTCGCACCGGCTCCACACTGCCGTCGGCAGTGCAGTCCCGTGCGCGCACGAACAAAAGAATACGCGCGCTGCGCGAGGGTATTCCCTCACCCACCCTTCGGGTGGCCCGTTAGGTTAATCGCCCACTCGTTAGGGTGGGTGATTTTAAATGTGACATCTAATATAAGTTTTTTCAAGTATGACTCAATTTTAGATATTTTAAACAAATGAAAAAATACTGAGTTCTTCCAAATGGAAATCCAGATTTCCAGTCACAAATTATGATGGCATTCATTTGATCTATTAGATTTCATCAAATTTTATTCAAACTCAAGCTATTTTTATTTATGCAATTAATTGTATTTCTTGTTGCTTGTATAAAAAGCATATATATATATATTCTCTTTAGAAATTAGTTTTAAAAAGTTTTTTTTTTTTTTTTTTTTTTAAATAAAGTTGAAAATTTATATGAGGTTTTTCTCTAAAATTTTCAATAACACCAATTTTTTGATTAAGGCTTTTATTATTATTATTATATAAACTGGATGTGACCACGAACTTTTCGAGTCTTTTTGAGAACTAGAGCTCACGCGGTTATCTAAATCAGAATAAGATTGCTGTATCATTATTTATCAAATGAATAGTTTGAAAAACAGATACAAACTCAGTGCATTATTTTTTCAATATATTCCTCTTTATATATATGTTGGTGTTGTAAATGCTTTATAACTGCAATCACGTAAAGTTGTTGTTGAAGAAACATTCAAAACTCTGACTAACGACTATAGATTTCTTGTATTATATTAATTTTCTCCTTCTCGGACAAGATGCTCAAAACATATTTGACATAACTATAAATAACTATTAACCGTAATAAAAGATATGTCGTGTAAAAAATTTGCTGAAAAAAATTGCAACCCCCATCACGAACTTCTTGTGATTTGGACAGTCAGTCCTGGATCGTAGACAATTTTTACTTTGCTGCAGACATAAGTTCTTACTGAGACTTTAATTATAAAATACATAAATTCCTACTGAGACTTCAGAGTTATAAAATACATAAATTCCTACTAAGATTTTAATAAAATTTTGATTACTACAAATGTAATTGAGCTATGTTATTCTATGAGGAAATTTGTTTCCATAATTATCGTTATCAAACGCTTTTTTTCTTTTTATAATTCAGTTTTCACATTCAGAAAATTCCCAATCGTTAAATTATATCATTTTCCAAAAATTGCTTTTTTAAATGTTCAGTATTTCATTTTGTGGTTGAAAAATGATAAAAATGCAATTTGTGAAAATTTGCATTTTTAAACTCAAAAATAATATATAAAAATTTTAAAAAATCAATTTTTTCAAAAATGTGTACTAATTTATTTTTCTAGATGGGTCCCGTGGACAAGTTTCTCGCCCCGTTGCCTATGTTATTTCTCGGGGGGGAAAATTCCACAATCACCTATTATCTAATGTGTTCTTTTTCATTCCGTTTTCACAGTCAGAAA
The DNA here is from genome assembly GCA_963930645.1 of Salticus scenicus. NCBI lineage: Eukaryota > Metazoa > Arthropoda > Arachnida > Araneae > Salticidae > Salticus > Salticus scenicus. Next base: position 271,909,891 of record OZ005659.1, read on the forward strand.
GTTCATAACTGTACTCATTTTCGACAAATTGAGTTTTTTAAATTTTTGCATTTTGAGTTCAAAAATGCGATTTTTCGCGAAATGCATTTTTTCCCACTTTTTAGTAGCAAAATTAAATACTAAAAATTTAAAAAATCAATTTTTGGAAAATTTCCGATTTTCGCTAAAAATTTGAAAATTGAATATTTGGAAAATAAGTACTAGTTTAACGCTTATGAGTTTTCTGAATGTGAAAACAGAATTGAAAAATATTCATTAAGTAATTACGGAATTATGAAAACAAATTTCTCCATAGAATACTATGGGCCACGGCTGTCGGGGAGATTAAGTATTGTCCGCTCTTAAATAAGAAAGAAGATGCTTGAGATAACTTTCTAGTTATCTGAATGTGAGTAATGTGGTAAGGGATTCAAAATTTGATTTAAGTCATATTAGCGATAAAAGGGATGAATTATCTTTGTTACTTAAAACTATACTTTTAATAAAACGAAAACTGTGGATGTGAAAATGAAAATTATTTTAACTGATGAGATTTCCGTAATTTCTTCTCCCCAACAATTGCCTCCTTTTGCTAAAAAAAAAAAAAAAAAAAAAAAAAAAGTAGTGAAAGCATTGATGAGTGGTGGACCGTGAAATTCTATTTAAAAGTCCCACAAATTATTCGTAGAATTCCATCGTAAAAAGAAAGAGGACATTTTCCGCTGCCAATGATACATGACGCAGTTTACAAATTGCATTCAGCTAAAGTCTTTACGACATTAGATTTCAAATTTTTTTGGTCACACAAACGTGAAAGAAAATATATCTACTTTATCCCACATGAAGAACAATATGAGTTCCTCCTTCATTTGTAATGTTTTTCTTCAATTGCTGAAAGGTAATATTGTTCTTTATAAGGACGATATTATAATTTTCTTTGAAACAAAATCATAAGGGTCATCACTGGGTCTAATTTTAACCAGTTTTTAATGACAGCTTGAGAATACGGGCTAGAATTAAATATCAAAAATGTGACTTTTTGGAGCACAATATTGAATTTTTCGGTTATATAATACTTATAGAATATCAAATTGTAAAATCAAACTTTTATCGTCTAATCTTTTATCGTTTTATTTTTCAAAACGAAAAATAAAACGATAAAAGATTAGACGATAAAAGTTAGATTTTTTATCGTTACGATACGATAAAAGTTATCGTTACGTCGACGATAAAAGTTAGATTTTTTAGATTTTTTCTTTCCTGTTATTCTATTTATTTCCTGTAGCACTTTTAATTTTTAAAACTTATTTATAAAGTCCCTAAAATTATGTTCTAGCTTCGAAAAAGCATTTTACGCGTACGTTACTATTATTACATTCATTTCTACCTTTGTTTACGACATTCTTTAAACCTATTAAAAAATAAAAACGTAAATTTCAAATATTATGGCCGAAATATATAAAATTATTCACAATAAATATTACAGTAAATAAAAATGCTATATAAGTGAATCATTTTTAACAAATCATCCCCAATATTGGATGGAAATTTTAAACTTTCACTTCCATTATGAAAGTGGTGTTAAATCATTTATCATTTTTCAGTTCTTCCCTAGCAAAAATGTAAATTTTCCTGACAAATGAAAAGAATGAATCATCATCTCAATCAATAAAATATTGTAAAGAAATTATTAATTTTACATTTCATTTCTTGAGAAACGCGATCTGTAATTATGAGAATTTTAAACATTCATACACGTTATTTTGCTCCAGTAATTTTATTTATACTTTTCATTTTTTACAGTATGTCTTTCAGCAACCTAATTCTGCAACAATTCTTATCACAATTTTTTCTTCATCCTCTAGGTCCCCGGTAGATTAATGAGTATTTATCATCTAAAAAAGAAAAGAAAAAAAGCATGTATTCAAACAAATTTATAAATAAATGTTTTTAATGAATTTTCCAAGTTCACAATTTAAGGGAACTTAGGCACATTTGACTTGCACCACTGAAGTAGTTTAATATAAAATTTTATATTTCATTTAATATTCATAAATTGAACTATTTTAGGTTTGTTCAAAAAATGTGTATACAGGTCAATTCCTATGACTTTTGATATATATTTTACAAATTTGAAATGTTTAAATTTAGTTTTCTCAATTTACATTTTTTCATGAATTCATAATCTTCAATCTTCTGTTCATAGTTAAGAAAAGTCTTAACAATTTTTGGATGTTTAATAGAGCCTAATTAAAAGAATTTGAGATGGATTTTTAAAATTATTATTTAGCTTTTTGGGGGAAAATTAAAAAGGGTATATATCTATGTAAAATTTTGCAAATACACTGTAAACAAAAACGTCTTAAATTCAGTTAAGTGTCTTAAACAGATGGTCATTATTTAAGTGAAAAAAAAAGAGTCTTACTTTTTAAGATAATTTTCTGCATCTGAAAGTAAGACATTGCAAATGTCGTAAAATACCGCCATGTTAGGCTTAAAAAATCTGCCATTTTTAAGGCTTTTTAATAAATAAATAAATAAAGGTAGCATGTGATTCTGCTTTTCTGTTAAAAATATATTTTACAATTTTCTAGAGCATTAATTTATAATATTAAAACACAAGGGTATTTCTTACGAGCAAAATCGCCCGATCTGGGCATGTGCGAGAAAATTAGGAACCAATTTGGTACGGGAATATCCCTTCTCCTTGATGCAGTCGAGCAGACGACAGTAATATTTCGCATCTCTATGGCAGACGCCTGATTAAAGCTCAATAATAAAAACAATTCATACGATTAATTCATTGATTCATATTTTCCAAGGAAGTATATTAAAAATAAAGCAATCCGCGAATACTTATCGGCTATCGCCGTATGCATTTTCATTTCACCGAAAAATTTCCTACACAGGATAACATTTTAAGAGTTTTTGTGGCGCCATCTCTTATCATATAAACATACCATAAAATATTCCTAATATTTTTTCAGTTTCTTAAAAGAAAAAAAAAACTTTTAAAATTAATAAATTGTCTGTGTTTATTGTTCTTTAAAAGTTAACTTTTATCAATTGAAAACTTTGTTTAAAAAAAAATGAAGTTAGATGTTTAAAATCAAAGGAAGTTTTATTTTATTTATTTATTTTATTTATTTATTTTTTTAATCTAATTTTAAATTGATCTCTTTCATTTCATTTCTGTACTATATTACAGAAAAAAATAATTTAAAAAGAATAATCTTAAAAATATGCATAGAATAATTTATTATTAAAAATTTAATGAACAAATTAACTTGCTAAAGTATTAAATGCATTCTTACTTATTCGGGCCCTGAGTAGTATATTCTGTTTCCCAGGGAAAATAAATTGTAAATAAAGAATGTAAAGAAAACACAAAATACTATTAAAATTTATTTTAAATTAAATTTTTTTGCCTTATAAATTTATGTGATTTTAAAAGTATTTTTATTTAAAAAAAATAAAAAATCTGAGATTTTTTTTTTATATTATTAGTGACATATTAGAGATGGCGCCACTGTCATATTGTAACTGAAATGGAATATTATAGATGCGAGCAAATTAAAATATGTATGAAAAACATTAAATATTGGTGTGTGCTTTCTTTCTCCATTCTTACCATAATTTATAAATTCTGTCTCTCCTTTAATTACTCCAAACATTCTTTTGGTCATATTTAGAGTAAAATTAGAAAAAAAATCTTCGGATTTTAATTTTTATTGTATGGATTAAGCTTAAATTTTGCATATTGAAATTTCATGAAATTTATCCCCCCCTTCCCCTCCAACCAAAAAATAATTGATTACTGCAGTGGAATTTAAACTGGTTAAGAGCAATGCGGATTATTAAAACAGGGATGTTTAAAACTTTATGCCGTGAAAAGATTTAAGATGCACATGATCCGTCAAATTTTGACGGGTATTAACTAGTAAAATATAATAATAATAATATTATTAATAATAATAAAAACACTACCAGCTACTGGATTTTAACTTACAGCTTCGACACTGCAGACGAACGCTCCTGCCGATCATGCCACGACATTACTCAGGGATCCCTGGTAATATACACACTAATATTTGCGAAATGAATTGTAGTGTTATAATATAATTAACAGATTTTTTTAACTATCGAGATCAAATCTAAAGCTCAATATGTATTAATTCTATTAAATTTAATGTGTAGAGGTTTAAAATTTTGTAAAATTTAAACAAATATATCAAAACTTCAGACTGTGATGTTTTGAAAATGATGATTTCTTTTTATAAACTGTTATTTGAAAGAAAAAAAAAAACACATATGAATATGAAAACCAGAAAAAATTTGTTTTACATGTACGAGTAAAAATGTTAAAGAAAAGAGTTTTAAGCAGCTATTTACAAATTGTGTAAGATTAGTTAGAAATTCGCTTTCTTAGATACAAATTATTCTTAAGCTATAAGTTAGTCTTCGCTGCAAGTTCATCTTAACGTTTTTTCATTTAATTAAGTGAGCGAGCATTAAATAAAATGCAACATTTTTATTTACATATTTATTTATTTTTTAACCAAATTACTTTTGCTCCTAAAAATGTTTTTTAAGTATTCCAAACGTAATTCCACGTAAATAAGATAACGCCATTTACCATTTATGCATATTTGTTGTGTTAAATCTAAAATTTTTCTAATACGCTTACAGTGCGTTGCATGAATATAAACACGCCTTTTTCAATAACCAGAAATAGAATTTTTAAAATTTTAAAAGAAGGAATGTGACTTACAGTTATTGCATATGACTAACAACTGAATAAGGTGCTTTGAGCACGCATGTTTATGTAAATGAGTGTTTAAGCATTTTCTTATTTTTCATTGTTTTTCGTTTGTTGCGCGAAATTAAACGCACTCTGTATTTTGCGTTTAAAATTTAACAGAGCCACCGGAATTAAATTAAAACACAGATAGTCGTGTAGTTAAAGTTCTCTAAAAACAGTTTTAATGCCTGGGTGCAAAATTTACAGAGTTTGTTCAGGATGGCAAGAGGAAAAACTTTGACAGTAGACGAGAGGATAAAAATTGACTTTATGCGTGGTAAAGACTTTAGCAATCGTGAAATTGGGCGCCGAATCGGAAGAAGTGAGAGTGTTGTGAGAAATTATATAAAGAAAGGAGCAAATTATGAGGGAAAAGCGTATAAGAAGCGAACAGGAAAGACAAATGCCGACAACTGGTTACGACAAATGTCGAATATGCAACACTGCAAAGAATAATAATATTTCCTGTGCGAAGATAAAGGCTCAATACAAGATGGGTGTTCATCGGACAACCATACGGAGAACTGTCAAAGCTGCAACAGTCATTAAATTTAAGAAAACGAAGGTGAAACCACCCCTCACTCAAAAGCACAAAGATATGCGGCAGGAATGGGCAAGAAAATGGATTCTAGATCGACTAAATTGGGAAAAAGTCATCTTCTCAGATGAAAAAAAGTTTAATCTCGATGGCCCGGACGGATTTTATAGCTATCGGCACGATTTGAAAACCGGAGAAATTTGATTTGAAACCGGCACGTTTTGAAACCGGTTCAAAACGTCAATCTGGAGGCGGTTCTGTCATAGTGTGGGCAGCCATGCCATAGGTTTTAAAGGGACTTTTGAATTAGCGTTCGTGGAGAACACTATGAGCTTTGTAGATTATGTCCAGATGCTCACAAGAAACCTCCGCCGTCTAGCAGTCAAGAAAGCTGGAAGAAATTATATTTTTCAGCAAGATTGTGCATCTGTTCATACAGCACATACCGTGAAAAAATTGTTCCGTCACAATAAAATTAAAGTTTTGGATTGGCCCTCAAAAAGCCCAATTTAAACATAATGGAGAACGTGTGGGGTATTCTGGTTCGCCGTGTTTACGTAAACGGAAGGCAGTTTAACACGAAAGAAGAACTAAAATTGGCCATTCCATTGGTCTTGGAAGACAATCAGCTTGGATAACCTCATGCCACTATATCAGTCAATGCCAAGGCGTTTGCTGGCTGTTCTAGAAGCTCATGGTGGCTTTACCTACAAAGTATTGGATATAGTATTTGTTACTCAGTTATTTGTTTTTTACATCTGCGTTTAAATTCGTGCAATATGTATTTTTCTCATAAATTCAATAAAATTATTTTCTAAAAAATCATATTGGTTTTTCATTGTTTTGACTCGTATTTTCATTTCTTGAATCATACACATACAGTTTGCATCAAGTGTCACCTATTCATATTTTTTTTATTACACTTCTATACCATTCCAATACTTAAAGCTAAGGTGCCTTTATATTCATGCAACGCACTATATATAAATTGATTATATTTGCGATATAGCTTTCGGAATTTATAGTAAACATAACAGCCAAAATTGACTTGCCCTTGTACGGTAGAGAATGCATTGTTTTAGGGTCAGCTAACTTTTTACTGTGTTATCAGTAAAGCAGGAAGTAAAATCTATGTGCCCCGCGCCATGGTAACCGAAATACGTCTAGACAGTCGCGAAATTAATAAAACTCTTGTGATTTGTTGCCACCTTTTTTTCATACTTTAGTTCATTTTCAAAAATCTAATTGTCCTATCGATAAGCTATTTAAACCGTCGGACTGAGAAAAATCGAACCTTTCATTTGATACCTTATTTGTAACGATACGACTGATATTTCTAATATATTTTCCACTTTTTCCGTAAAAATGTCGCTTTTTAAGCATTTAATCATGAATTTTGGGTCATTTTTCGGTAGACATGGGTCGACGTTTTAATTAATATCTCCGCTAATTAGGGTCGCATCGCTTAGCGAATTATCGCGATGTCGATATGAAGAAATTCTGCGTCTGCCGACACCGGTTTCGAGGCGCTGCGACCATTAGCGCCGGAGCTTTAGCGGTCACAAGGTATTTCTCACAGACAGACAGATGCGCACAGATTTTAATAATATAAGGAGATGTTGAATGGCGAAAATAAACAACAGAGATGCTTACTTTTTCCGATATTTGACTACTTTATTTGACTACGTTAAAGAAAAAGGAAAATTTTCTTTGTAAATTTCAACGACAAATATCTTCTTTGCCTCCTTGAATTCACGTAGAAATCGAATTATTTTAATCGAATAAACGTCTAAATGAAAAATGAACTATTTTCTTCTATATTCTTGCGTACTTATTGAACCAAACTCTTATGTGGTATTTCGAAAGATGGAGTATTCAAAAGCTTTTATTTTACAAAACTGAAAAAAAAATAAATAAAAAAAAAAAAAAAAAAATACAGTAATTTGTTAATTATAAAAACATTTCTGTCTCTAAACTTAAACTTTCTTTCTGTTTTCAACTCCATATTCAATACTGCAATTGAATGGGGGCCAGGGAAGCATTTTTTTTTTTTTTCTTTTACATAAAAATCGAAATTTAATCAAGAAATGGAATGAGTAAAGCATTAGGATTACCAGGCTTCGATCATGACAAACTCTGAGTATAGATAAAATAAAGGCCACTTCTAAGTGATTACACCTCTGTTCTAATAATATGAATAGAATCAATCACTATGTATAATTGATTACAAAAAAAAAAAAAAAAAAAAAAAAAAAAACCCTTAATAGAAGAAGGAGCTCTTCCTATTATTATCTTTTTTAGAAGATTTTGTAGTTGCATGTTTTATCCATTATAATATACAACGGATTCATTCTACTATATAAGTAGATATTATTGTGAGGATTAAGGCCAACTGACTATACAAGGGAGGTCTGTGAAAGGCACACCCATTGAGTATTTACTCTGTTTATACGGGAGTTTTTGTGAAAACCAAAACTCTAGTAAATATACATATACAGACTACTTTCCGATACTATTTTCGAAAAACTTCAAACGGAGAGTGCAACTAGAGAGTGCAACTTTGGATCCTATCCAGCCAGGTATTTTTTCAATAGTTCTAACCTGATGTCAGTTTTTAAAATGCTTCAAGTGGAATGCGATGAATATAAAATTTGGAAAACAAATAATGAAAATTTCCAATATTCAATTACTTTAACCCCCCCCCCCTTCTTACAAACTTCGTAAATAGAGAAAAAGTAGAGAGGAATGGGACCAAATTAATATATATACTCAAATTTGAAAATTTGTACTCATTAAAAATGTACTCATTATTGAAAATGTACTCATTTGAAAAATGTACTCATTATTGGGTATATTGGCTCAAAAATGGAGGCGGTCATCGGGAATCCCAATATCCCAAACATAAATTCCCACTGGTGTATTTTCCCTCACACCAGTTCAGTTCTATCTTTATAAAACCACTACAAATCTGGAGGTTCTGGAGGTTTGAGATAATAAAATTTGTGTTTGAATTCTTTCTGTTAAAATTTGTGGAAATTCTACTAAAGAACTTCTTTTGGTTCAGCTACGCTGAAAAAAAAAAAAAAAAAAAAAAAAAAAACGAACTTTGATACAATTTCTGCTGATTCTTATTTAAAATGACCTCCTGAATCCAACCCCCATTTTGCCCATCATTCACCGCTTTCTCGGGACTTCACCTCTTCCCCAATTTTTATCACACTTTGGTAATTATACGTATGGCCATGAATTTATTTAATTTGGAGAATGAAAAATAATTATATTAACTCAAAATAAATAAATAAATAAATAATAATAACAGCTGCCAACAGCAAATTCACAGTACAAACTGTATCAGATCATTTACATACAGCAATCTACAGCAAACCAAAGAGGGTCAAAGCTCTTTCAGCAGCAATAGTTCCGTTCACATGAATAACTTCAACCCGTGTCAAACGTCCCGGGGATTTACAAAGTCAACATTTCAGGCTGTTCTGTTCACACTATCAACTCTGGTTAAAAATCACTGTAGCAGCGTCGTATGTTTTTTTTTTTTTTTTTTTTTAATTCTGATTGGCTGTTTGCAAGATTAACTCATGAGTTCGGGTTAAAGAAAAGAAGTGAAACGACATTGTTCGCGAAAACGTGAATTTAATTTCCTGTTTGGCAGCAGCTGAGAATAAAAGGATTACATACATTATTAAAATTTAGGATTATATATTTTATATTATTCTTCATTATTATCATTTAATTTTATATTAAGTTGTTAATACATATTTAATATTACAAACAAATAATTCTAAATTTAATTTTTAAACATGAAAATTTCGGTTACGTGCTACTTCCGAGTGTATGATTTCCGAACCGTGCTATTTGCGAACAGATCTTACACCTGGCAGCTTATTCCTTCCCCATTTCAAGATAAGGGGGTATCGTGCCAGAGAGCACAGTCATAATTCCCTAATCTTTCAAGGGGATTAGCTACTTTTGTTAAAAGCTGCTAGAAAAAAAAGAACTATTAAGTGGGACTGTGAAAGTCCATCATTCTCATTTTTATTTGAGCATGCTCCCTCTTTCGTTCAAGATAAATTGGTAGCGAAAGCGAACGAACAGCTTTTAGGCAATCTCTAATTTTTGAAGATCTTTTAAATTTCTGTTAAGATACATGATTATGTTGTGTGGATAAATGTATATGGATGCTTTTAATTTGTATGAAAATACATTGTATGCGTGTATATATATATATATATATTGTGTGTATGTGAAATTTTTTACACCGTAATAGTGAAATTAGATATTTCAATTATAAAACTATTGTTAAATATATATATATATATATATATATATATATATTTAACAATAGTATATATATAAATATATACAATACGCAATATATATATATATATATTGCGATTGCAGGATACATCATCTCTTTCTGGTTGATAATGATTAAGTTTCAACAATTCATTCATTTTAATTGATTAATTATTCAAAATAAAAAAATAGATCTCATTCAATTTTGTGTTTTCATAATAAATATTATATATATAAAATAAATAAATAAATAAATAAATAAATAAATAAATAACATACAATACAATAATAATAATAATAATTTTAAAATTAAAATAATTCACCAATAACCTCATCATAATGACTTTATCATCACTTGTTGGCCTTTTGATCTGTTTGCTTAAGAATACAAATTACACTCATGTAAATTGAACGTCCAATTGTACAATTTCTAAAATCACTTACACTCATTTTTTTCACGTTAGATGGCGCTGGCTTACGTTGTGTCGAACGTATGCTCTAATATGAAAATCATATTGATTAACCTTAAACTTAAATTTCCCTCTAGAACATCTTTTTATTTGTGCTTTTAAGCTTTTAAATTTTAAGAACAATAAATATCACTTCATGCTTTCATTTATTTCATTTTAGAAACTATTTCGATTAATCGATTCTTTACTTTTAATCATTTCTTTTCAGTTTGTTCGTTTTGGCAACCGCCCGGTTTATTTCTACTTATTCGATTTGGACTTGGTTTACATGTGGACTTCTCAATTTTAAGTATTACATTTATCAATTCTGGTTGAATTACTGTATAAGCTGATTTCCTTTTATATTTCTATTTTTTATGCAAGATAGAAACTAGTGTTGTATATTGCTAAAATATCTATACACAATCAGAAATCTTGCTTTGCAGCTGACAGAAATGCTAGTTTCCTGATGAGATCTTTTCTGGCATTTATATCTCTATTTTTCACTTCATGGATTCTCTTTTCTTTCAACAGTTTCTTTTGGTTAATTTCTTTCAATTTATATTCTGTGTTGCCTGTATTTACTGGTTTAATGGATTCTGCAAATTATCTCATTGTTAGGCTTAAGTATTATGTGTGTCAATTCTCTTCTGCGTAAGTAATATGACATGTTTTTACTTCTCAGTGTTTTTTAATTAAATTCTAATCATGATAATAACTTTATACGTAATACATCTCATTTCAAATTTCATTGTTGGTATTTTCATCTTTCTTTCATTTGCTGAGTGTTGTAAAGGAATTAAAGTCATTATTATCATTGAAAATATTACAGCGCCATCTGGCAGTAGAAATTTCTGTATTCCTTTGTTCGATTCCAATTCAAAAAAGCTTTCTAATAATGTATTACTTATGAAATTATTTTAATTAGTAGCTGAGATACAAAAGAAAAGTAATTCAGGACACCTCAAAACGTGTAAATCTGGTGAAAACTTTCGATAATATAAAAGAACTTTAAAATATCTTTCGAATGATGTATTAAAAAAAAATTAATCATAATTAGAAATTGAAATATTTAAATTTGAAAATATTACAGCCCCACAAAAGAAAACTGATTCAGGACACCTCAAAACGTGTAAATCTGGTGAAAACTTTCGATAATTTAAAAGAACTTTAAAATATCTTTCGAATGATGTATTAAAAATAATTTAATCCTAATTAGAAATTGAAATATTGAAATTTGAAAATACTACAATGCCATCTGGCGGTACGAATTTCTGTATTCCACTGTGCGATTCCAAATGAAAAAAGCGTTCTAATGATGTATTACTTATGAAATTATTTTAATTAGTAGCTGAGATACAAAAGAAAACCTAATCAGGAACCCTCAAAACGTGTAAATCGAGTGAAATCTCGGGTGCATCGCGCGCGGTATACACCTATTTCTTCCCCACTCTTTCAGCTCCTCCTAATTAACCTATCTATACCAATTTTGAATGGTCTAACTCAATTAGCTGCGATGCAAAAAGAAAACCTAATCAGGAGACCTCAAAACCTGTAAATTAGGTGAAAACTTTCGGTAATATAAAAAAAAAAAAAAACATTAAAATATCTTTCAAATGATGTATTCAAAATAATTTAATTGATTTAGAAATTAAAATTTTAAAATATTGCCACAAAGGCAGCTTTCTTTACAGCCGGCGTGGCGTAGAGGTATGTCTCTGGACTGTCACCCGGACGACCTCAGTTCGATTCCAGCCGGGGGCAAGTGAATTTAAAGACTCTAAAAATTATTTCTAAATTCTTATAATCATCTTTGCATATTTAATTTCCTATTCTAGCAGTTTCTAGAATATTCTAATTTATGTTAATCGTGTATTCTGGAATATTCGAATATTGTATATAAGCGACTTGTTCCTCAGTTTGTGTATGTTCTCAGCCGAGTGTAGCTGTGTCACAAGTTTGTCCTACTAATAAACTACGTTTGTTACTTAACTTCGAGTGTTCACTTTGACTCCTCACGACATCTGTGTGACATTTTGGTGGAGGCGCCGGGTAGATAAACCTTGCAAACGTGGATAACAGTGATAATCTTCGCAGAAGTCTCCGTTTAAGAGGACAGTCTCCCGAGTACGGACTTTATTTTCCAGAGAGCAAAAAGAAGAAAACGAAAATGCCAGAAACCAAAGTGCCAGAAGAGACCAAGCCCATCGTATTGACTCCTACCTACCAGCAACCAAGGAGCCCGTCGACCTTCCGTGGAGTGCCTGGAGAAGACCCTCTGAAATGGCTTAAAGAATACGATCGAGTGGCTAAATTTAACAAATGGGATGACATGATGTGCTTAGCCAATGTGTATTTCTTCCTTGATGGTACGGCAAAGCAATGGTTCGTAAACAATGAAGATACTCTGAATTCCTGGGAAGTGTTCAAGAAGGAATTAAGCGACCTTTTCGGCGACAGACAAAAGTATACCAGGAAGGCAGAAGAACAATTGAAGTACAGAGCACAGCGGTCAGGAGAGAGTACACAGTCCTATATACAGAGTGTCTTAGGTCTGTGCCAGGAAATTAATCCCTCAATGTCCGAAGTCGAAAAAGTGTCTCACCTAATGAAAGGCGTTGCAGAGGACATTTATCAGACCCTGCTGACGAAAGAAATCAGCACCACAACTGATTTCATTAAATGGTGCAACTACATCGAGGATATGAAGCAGAAGAGGGTTGGACGACCAAGATTCGAGAGGCTTCCGAACGTCGTACCAGTAGCAGCCATGGAGGAGGAACCAGATTTGGTATCCCTTGTCCGCCAGATCGTACAAGAGGAAATCCATCGACTGATCAACCAGACGAAAGAACCTTCAGAGTCATGTTCGCCATTCCTGGAAGAAATAGTCCAAGACGAAGTTCAAAGGGCTCTAGCCCCCGTTTCAGCAACACCAACCAAAACTCCACGACGACCAACATATGCTACGGTAACCAGAGAATCCAGAGTTCCTATCCAGAGATCACCCACGCAGCCGAGAAAAACTGACCTTTGGAGAACAGCTGACAACAGACCAGTCTGCTTCCACTGTGGACGTCCTGGACATGTTGTGCGTTATTGCCGAGAGAGAAAGGCTATTTTCGACAGTTATCGACGCCGCCGACAGAACCCCGACGAAATTGATGCAGAAGAAGAACTTCGCCGACCAAGCTTCACTCGCCGTTCAACTCCCAGTCCAACTAGAGGCCGATCTCCAACACGCCGTTTCAGATCACCGTCGCCATATCGTCGACCAAGTAGATCTCCAAGCCGCAATAATGAGGGAAACTAAACGGAGCGACCTTCCAAGGAGGTGAGGCCGCATGTAAACAAAATCCTCCGTCGGCCGCAAAGATGACTGGTAACCAACTAGACATAATTGTGGATAAACAGCCGGTACGAGCCTTAGTGGATTCTGGAGCCTCATTTTCTGTCGTCTCCGATAAGTATCGTCGATCTCTAAAGAAGGTTCTGCTTTCTGAAGCCAAGAACGTTATGCTCAAAGTCGCCGATGGAAATTTTGTCCGGCCGATGGGAAAATGTGTTTTACGTATTCTCATAAATAGCAGAGAGTTGCCATTTGAATTCATTGTTTTGCCGCATTGTAGCCATGACATAATCCTTGGATGGGACTTTTTAGAAGCTTCCAAAGCCGTGATCGACTGTGGACAGAGTGAACTATTTTTAGAAGACGTTTGCCAAGACCTCGCAGCGATGGATGCCTGGAAGTTGTACGCCACAAGAGACTACACTCTCAAGCCCCGATCTTTGACTAAAATAGCAGTTTCAGGATGCCAAGTACGAAGAGACGTAAATGTCGTCATAAATGGCAATAAACATCTGCTCTTCGAGAAGAATTTCGCTATACCGTCCATGCTATCCTTATACCATAACGGGGAAAGTGAAATCTGGGTCGCCAACCTCCAGTCCAGGAACCAAGTCATTCCGAAAGGAATGTGCTTAGGCCTAGCCGAACCCCTGAATGAAGGACATTTATGTGTGATTACCGACACGACGGATGGCCTGGATACACGAGACACGTCAAACTCCCCGATGGACTGCTCCCGGATGTTGTCTCCCGAGTTGAGCAACGAACAAAAAGCCAAGCTAGCCGAACTGCTTCGAGAATTTTCCGGAATTTTCGAGAAGACTGACAAGTCGACAGCCTCACGGACGAATGTGAAACACAGGATTAATACAGGTGATCATACTCCAATCAGCCAACGAGCCTACCGAGTATCATCGACCGAAAGAGGCGTAATTCGTGAGGAAGTTCAGAAAATGCTTGATAAAGGTATCATCCAACCATCTGCAAGTCCCTGGTCATCACCCGTGGTGCTCATTAGGAAAAAAGATGGAAGCTGGCGTTTTTGCGTAGATTACCGGAAGCTCAACAAGATCACGAAAAAGGATGTCTATCCTCTACCTCGTATCGACGATACGCTCGACTGTTTGAAAGGCGCCAAGTTCTTTTCTTCCATGGACCTCTGTTCTGGCTATTGGCAGATAGAAGTAGACGAGGCGGATCGGGAGAAGACGGCATTCATAACCCCCGAAGGCTTATATGAGTTCAAAGTCATGCCGTTTGGACTCTGCAATGCCCCTGCGACCTTCGAAAGAATGATGGACAATTTGCTACGCCATTTGAAATGGACAGTGTGTCTTTGCTATTTAGACGACATCCTAGTATTTTCAGAAACTTTTGAAGACCATCTCACCCGACTAAGGCTTGTTTTGAAATGTCTTCAGGAAGCTGGTCTTGTACTCAACCCAAAGAAGTGTCTATTTGCGGCCAAAGAAGTAAAAATACTGGGTCATCTTGTTTCTAGTAAGGGCGTCCGTCCAGATCCCGACAAAGTGAAAGCCGTTAGCAATTTTCCAACTCCAAAGAATGTACATGATATACGAAGCTTTCTTGGACTTTGCTCATACTTCCGAAGATTTATTAAGGGCTTTTGTTATCTCGCAGAACCCTTGCAGTTGCTTCTAAAAGGTGATGCGAAGTTTCATTGGGGTCCTGAAGAGGCCAAATCCTTCAAAAGTCTGAAGTCAGCCCTCACTTCTGATCCAGTATTAGGAATGTACAACGAAAGCGCCCCTACAGAGATTCACACAGATGCCAGTGGGTATGGTATTGGGGCAGTCCTCGTCCAAATTCAGAACAATGCCGAAAAAGTTATAGCTTACGCCTCAAGAACCTTGGCAAAAGCCGAAAAGAATTATTCCACCACAGAACGGGAATGCCTTGCCATTGTATGGGCTATCAATAAATTCCGGCCGTATCTATTCGGAAAACATTTTACTGTTGTTACAGATCATCATTCACTATGCTGGCTTATGAGTCTAAAAGATCCTTCAGGAAGACTGGCAAGATGGGCCCTTCGACTTCAAGAACATGATTTTTCAGTGACATATAAAACCGGTAAGAAGCACGGGGACGCTGACGCACTCTCGAGAAATCCAGTGGACGAAGAAACTGAGACGTCAAACAAATTTCTCGCTGTGACTACGAGTATGAACCTTGCGATTGAACAGAAGAAAGACCCAGATCTCGCAAAAATTATTCTTTCGAATAACCGCTCCAACGCAGATAAAAGAGATTTTGAATTAATTGACGGAGTACTATGTAGAAAGAATTTTGACCCTGATGGAAAAACGTGGCTGCCAGTCATACCTAAACATCTACAAGTGGACATACTGAGACATTTCCACGACGCTCCCACCGCAGGACATCTTGGTTTTGCAAAAACTTATGACAGAATCCGCAAAAGGTTTTACTGGCCTGGGATGTACAGAAATGTCGTTCGATATGTGATGCACTGTCGAGAATGCCAGAGGAGAAAATCCGTTCCTCAACGACCTCCTGGACGCTTAGTTTCCATTCCTCCAGCTATAGCACCTTTCCATCGCATTGGGGTCGATCTTCTAGGAAGATTTCCGAAGTCTACTCGTGGGAACAAATGGATCATAGTCTGCACGGATTACTTCACGAGATATGCAGCAACGAAAGCCTTACCGAGCGCAGAAGCCGAAGAAGTAGCGAAGTTCTTGCTCGAAGAAATTCTCTTAAGGCATGGGGCTCCCCGAGTAATTATTACAGACCGTGGAGCTGTCTTCCAATCCAAACTTGTTTCCGCTCTCGTCGAATTGTGTAATATCGATCATCGGATGACGACAGCATATCACCCTCAAACAAATGGACTGACGGAGCGGTTTAATAAAACTTTGGCTGACATGTTGTCCATGTACGTGGAAACAGAACAGAAGGATTGGGATGAAATTCTACCATTTGTAACCTTTGCTTACAACACCGCTAAACAGGAAACGACGGGTTTCACGCCTTTTTATTTACTTCACGGACGTGAGGCTGAAACGACGCTGGACACAATGTTACCATTTTGCCCTGATGATGTCGACGACGATCACCTCGCCAAGATGATTGCCAGAGCTGAAGAATCAAGGCAGCTAGCCCGAGTGCGAACTCTGGAAGCCCAAGATAAAGACCGTCGACGTTACGACGCCAGACACCGAGTAGTCTCTTATGCTCCTGGAGATCTCGTATGGGTGTATACTCCAGTCCGGAAAGTCGGCCTCTCTGAAAAGCTTTTAAGAAGGTATTTTGGACCATATCAGGTTTTACGTCGTTTATCAGACGTCACCTATGAGGTGCAAGATTTTGATCCTGCCTCGCGAAGAAGAAAACCAAGAGACGTTGTCCATGTACTACGTATGAAACCCTACCATGATCCGGACAAGCAGATTGAGAACACAAAAAATCAGGATGATGTTGTTCTTCCTAAAACGAACGATACTTATAAGGGACCCATGACGCGTTCGAGGACTAGAGCTTCAACCCAGAAGTCCTAAAACAGCGAGACGCTGTTCTTTGAAAGGAGGGCAATGCCACAAAGTCAGCTTTCTTTACAGCCGGCGTGGCGTAGAGGTATGTCTCTGGACTGTCACCCGGACGACCTCAGTTCGATTCCAGCCGGGGGCAAGTGAATTTAAAGACTCTAAAAGTTATTTCTAAATTCTTATAATCATCTTTGCATATTTAATTTCCTATTCTAGCAGTTTCTAGAATATTCTAATTTATGTTAATCGTGTATTCTGGAATATTCGAATATTGTATATAAGCGACTTGTTCCTCAGTTTGTGTATGTTCTCAGCCGAGTGTACCTGTGTCACAAGTTTGTCCTACTAATAAACTACGTTTGTTACTTAACTTCGAGTTTTCACTTTGACTCCTCACGACATCTGTGTGACAATATTAAAGCGCCATGGATCGAACCGGCAGCTCAGTCCCGTGCGCTCTGCGCGCGCACAAGTTAAGGGATACGCGCGCGGTGCACGCCTACTTCTTCTCCACCCTTTCAGGCCTTCTTAATTAACCTACGTATACCAGTTTTGAACGATCTAACTCATTTGGCTGAGATGCAAAAGAAAACGAAATCAGGACACCTCAAAACGTGTAAATCTGGTGAAAACTTTCGATGATTTAAAAGAACTTTAAAATATCTTTCGAATGATGTATTAAAAATATTTTAATCATAATTAGAAATTGAAATATTGAAATTTGAAAATATTACAGCGTCATAAAAGAAAATTGATTCAGGAGACCTCAAAACGTATAAATCTGGTAGAAATTGAAATATTTAAATTTGAAAGTACTACAGCGCCATCTGGCGGTACAAATTTCTGTATTCCACTGTTCGATCCCAAATCAACAAAGCTTTCCAATGATGTATGACTTATGAAATTATTTTAATTAGTAGCTGAGATACTTTAAAATGTGTATCGAATGACGTATTAAAAAAAAATTAAACATAATTAGAATCTGAAATATTGAAATTTTAAATTATTACAGCGCCATGAGACGTCAAAACGTGTAAGTGAGGTGAAATTTCGAATTCCATTATCTACGGTAGTCGGTTAATGGAAGTAAATAGAAAAAGAAATATTTTTACCTTAAGTGTATTTGTGTCGTTTTGAAACTGGCATCCTCTTTCGACAGATAAAATGTGAGGCGTGTAAAGATAAAATTTAATTTGTAATTAAAATGTAAATCTTTTGTTTATTGACCAAAATCGATGAAATTTGAACTGTAAGTTTGTTTTGTGGTGTTAGGATTGTATACTAAGTAAAATGTGTAAAATTTGAAAAATTGAAGAAAATAGAAAATTGCAATTTTTAATAGCAGTACGAAACACGTGACCTCATTAAATACCAGGTGTGTTTCTTTCCGTTGAAGACTGCTGTAGACAATCGTCTGCAAAGCTAAGATTCTTGTGATTTGTTGCCAACATTTTTTTATAGATTAGTTAATATTAAAAATCTAATTGTCCGATCAATAAGCCGTTTAAACCATCGGATTAAGAAAAAAAAGCCCTTTCCAATGGTATCTTGTTTGTAACAATACGACTGATATTTCAAATTTATTTTCCACTTTTTCCGTAAAAATGTCGCTTTTTAAGCATTTAATCATGAATTCTGGGTCATTTTTCTTTAGACAATGGTCGACATTTTAATTAATATCTCCGCTAATTAGAGTAGCATCGTTTAGCAAATTAGATAACCCAGGTCTGCGATAAATTCTCTGTCCATCGGTACCTGTTCGAAGTCTGTGCGACCGTTAGCGGCCGAGCTTTTGCTGCGTCAAGCCGTTTCTCACAGACAGACACACAGACACACGCGTACAGATTTTAATAATATAAGGAGATTCTAAACATACTTTAATATTACTTTGTGATTTTTTTAAAAATGTAATTGAATGTTTTAATGCTGAAATTTAATTCAAATTTTTAACAATCAAACTTTAAATATATATATTGATTAATACACCATACTTAGATTATATTATTAAATTGTGGTAGATAGGGTCTGCTGATTTCGACCCACGTTTCAGTTTCCCCAGGAACCGTTCGGAGTTTTCTGCGGTTTTCTCCAAAACTAACATAAATACGGGCTGGGTCTCTCCCCCCCCCCCTTACAGAAAGAACCACGAAGGCCTAGGACCCAAGTGCATTAATCAGCCTTAAGCCACACAATCACATAATTTTAAATTGCAATACTTTAAAACCGAAGGAAGTAAAGAAAAATTTGTCAGTAGGAAACATTTTTAAAATATTAAAATATTTTAATTTTATTTAATTTAAATAGTCCTAGTAAAGTTTTAATATATGTAATATTGTTTCATTGCAATGCCAATTCATACAGATTTTTTATAATTCTGAGACTATGAAGAAAAAAAAAAACTATAGTGACGGAAAATGAATTAAGGGACCTCAAAACATATAGAAGCATTAAAATTTCAGAGTCAGATTTTTGACATGATTACAATATTTTCCTCAAATATGTATGTACGAAAAGTAAAAATTATTATAATGTCCACAATTTTCCTTTTTCATTTGTGTACTATTTTAAAGTTGTTATTCCCAAATAAAGATTTATCATTCTGGTATATGTTGAGAAGTTAAAAAAGTTATATAAAACTATGTTAGAAAATGCTTTTAATTATAAAGAAAATCCAACTATGAGAATTTGGTATATCTATGCTTTTTAAGATCTCCTGAATTCATTTTTAATTTCCAAATATATACTATGTAAGGAAAATATTGTATCCATGGAAAAAAAATCACTGTAGGTTTTTGGTATATTTATACGTTTTGTGGCTTTCTAAATTCATTTTTCTGTTTTTATAAAGATATGTGTATGTGTCTGAGTGAACACAATAGCATTTAAATATTTTATCTGATTACTATATTTCATTGCAGATGTATAATGATTATATATATGTGTAAAACAGTAATCAAAAAGAAAAATTAAAAAGAAAGAAATACAATTTTTTAAAGGATTTTTTTAGCGTGAGTACAAAGCGTTGATATTTTAATTTTTTTTTCTATCTCGTATTTATGCAAGTATTGGAAAAGATCGCGAATAAATCAGAATGGCTGTATCGACAATCGCAACATGGCTTTGAACTCTACCATCTTAGAGAACAGAACCTATCCGCCTCAAGTGGAGCAGAAAGATAAGGGAAAAAATTAAGAATTAATTGTCAGGGAGCATCAAAACTTTTCCACCCAAAATTTTTAAATATTTATTTTATTTTATTTATTTATTTATTTTAATAATTTTCAAGAAATGTCAATATAATAATTATGAGTGATTTTCACTGCATATAAATAAAAATATCTATATATAATTCTAAGACAATTATTTTTTTAAAAAGTTAAAAATTTACATAAAGAAAACTTTTAATGTACGTACAAAACGTCTGAAATATTAAAAAATATTTCAGATACTACTGTAATAAATACTTAAAAGGATTTCGAATATGGATTTTTTTTTTTTTTTTTTTTTTTTTTTTTTTTTAAGCACAATTATTAAATATTCCTTATATGCCCACTGAGCCAGTGGTTCCCTCTTATCTTTATTATTATTATTATTTGGCTTATTTCAAAGAGTTTTTTATGTTTTTTCATAAAAAAGAAATGCAAGATGACTTTTCATTCATTTTAAATTTGTTAAAACATTTCTAGTAGAAAAATTTTAAATAGCTGAACTTTCTGGAATAAATGTAGAAATAAGTAATTATTTATCTACAAATAATCTTCTTAAAACATTCTGCATGTATAACAAACAGTTTTGTGCATTACAAGACAGTTGTAAGAAAAATAATTCGTTAAATTTTCATAAAGCTTCGTGTGCAAGTAAGTACATATCTTGACTTCGAGACGCGTAACTAGCGCACGAAGCAGAGAAGAAGGTAACTATGCCTTGTACGGTGTTTCTATTGTTCAAGTTCGCGTCTGAACAGCCGCTACTGAATCGCAGGGAGCCATGTCCATACCAATGGGAGAGGATTACAGTAATTAATGACCTTCTTCCCCCACGGTGCAGTCTGGGCCCTAATCATGAAAAACGGCAGTTTTTCGAGTGACGCAAGCGGAAGGACAAACTGAACGCTGCGAACTCATATATACGGCTAGTTTGACATCAAAGAGATTTGTAAAAGCCGACACATAATATCTCAGCAAATATGCCATATTTTGTTCTGATCTTTTCAGAATAGTCTTTTATCATCAGTCTTAATCTATCCTGAAAATTTTACATTTCTACATGCAGTATGTTTTGAGATCTGAATCTCAATTTAAAGCCAAAAAGGGGAAATGTGTGGTGTAAGGATGTAATGGACTAAATTCATGAAAAAATATCTCTAAAACCGCACGAACGATTTTAATTTAATTAATATATGTTGTTAATGGGATCTTTCTGAATCTAGTAACGTTTTTGTTTTTTTCAGGAAATCTCTTGTTTTTTGTAAAAGTTGCTTTAAAAATAGAACTATATTACTCCGCCAAAATGTATGCTTTTATTCGGCGAAAATGTCGTAATTCGGTTCTTACTTTTAAGGCACGTTAGTTGGCTGACCAACGTGAATGCAGTCAATGAATTATTTGAACTTTCCTTTTTTTTAACGCAAAAATACTTTATTACATTTTTTATATATTTATTGTATATACACTAAGTCAAATTCACTTAAATATATTTTCTCTTCTGCTATGAAAAAGATAATTTTGATTTCAAAATTTCATATTTAGTCAAAAAAGTATTTAGATAACATTTTAAATAAGGAAGTATTTTCTAATTTTAGATATTCCATTTTATTATATTAATAATGATGAATTTACAATTTTTTAAAGCAAAAAATTTTAATCATTTATAAACATCGATTTTATAGTACCTCAATGATTTGTGATTCCTATTCATGTATCCTTCCGCACAGTGAATGGAAAAAAAACAGCAAATGGAGTTTTGGCGCCATCTTTTGTTTTTAATTTAAATTAAAACATACACTTTTGCAAATATATATATACTTTTCTAATATATACTTTTCTTTTAAAAAATTAAAAATCTCTTTTTAAAATACAGTTAGAGTTTATTCATGTATTTACTTTTCAGACTTTAAAATGTATATATACATTTCTTTTTAAAAAATAAAAATCTCTTTTTAAAATACAGTTAGAGTTTATTCATATATTTACTTTTCAGACTTTAAAATGCTACATATTTTAAATATTAGCATAATCTAACTAATTTTTTTATTATTATTTAAAGCTATAATGGCTAGGGAATGAAAGAGCGGATAAATACACTGTATATTTAAAAAAAAAAAAAAAAAAAAAAAAAAAAAACATAAAATATAATTAAAATTCATGAAAAATGTGTCAAATAGCAATTATTGAAAAAGACGTCAAAATAAATAAATAACATCTTTATTTGAAACCCATAATAATTTATTTAAAAAATATAATTCTTTCTTTCTTTCTTTTTTTTTTAATTAATTAATTTCTGCATGAAAAATTTCATTTCATAAATATATTTAAAACTTCAATAAACAAAAAACCCTCCTTTAATTTTAAATAATTATTTCTACATGTTTCTAATCAATTCAAAGTTTTTTTTTTTTTTTTTTTTTTTTTTTTTAAGAAAAATAGGTTAAATATTGGAATATTTAAGCTATTATTATGGTTTTATCATGAAGGTAATAATTTGGCATCTAGTGGCGCCATCTCGTAGCTTATATTAAAACCATATACATTCCTATGTTTAATTTATTTTTCTTAAAAAAAAAAAAAAAAAAAAAACACTTTTAATTGCTTAGAAACTTGTAGAAATAATTATTTAAAATTTTTTGCTTATTGTAGTTGTAAATATATTTATGAAATGGAATTTTTCATGCAGAAATTAATTAATTAAAAAAAAAAAAAGAGAGAGAAAGAGAGAATTATATTTTTAAATAAATTATTATGGGTTTCAAAGTAAAGATGTCATTTATTTATTTTGACGTGTCTTTCAATAATTGCTATTTGACATATTTTTCATGAATTTTAATTCTATTTTTGTTTTTATTTATTTATTTTTTTAAATATACAGCGTATTTATTCCCTCTTTCCTCCCCTAGCCATTGTTACTTTAAATAATAATAAAAAAAAATTAGTTTGATTATGTTAATATTTAAAATATGTATCATTTTAAAGTCTGAAAAGTAAATATATGAATAAACTGTAACTGTATTTCATAAAGAGATTTTTAATTTTTAAAAAGAAATATATATATATATATAACTTGTATTTTCCATAAAACTTAAGCTTAACTTGTATTTTACTTAACTTGTAATTACTGCTACTTGCTAACTTGTATTTTCCATAATTTTTTTTCTCCAAATTATTTTATCTTACTTTTAAAATTATAAAAATGTAGAGCTTAATTTATATTTTGTCTATTTTTTTCCACCAAATATTTTTATGAAATAATTGTTACCTGCACTTTTGACGGAAATTTAAATTGTGAACATTGGAGCTTAGCCTCAAAAGGGAAAAGAAAATAAATAAATTTCCATTTTTAACATTAACTTGATTTTTTTAAATTGTTTAATTTGCACTTGTAATTCTCTAAAAAGAAACTTGTAAAATGTAAATTACGTAATTCTAACTTAAATTTGAAAATTTTCACTTACTTTATTTTTTTTTTAAGAGTTTGAGAACCCCAGTCAATAAATTTTTCTAGTGCGAAGCTTCTCCATTTTGTTTCCAAGTGGCAGGCTACTTGAAAATTTGTCAGCATGATAACGTTTGAAATACTGAATTAATTCAAACTAAATCTGAATTGTGGATTTATCTCTGAAATATATTTGTTATGTTCATTTGCCAACTTAATCTACCCTCTTGTTTCCCTGTGCCAGTCCACTGAAAATTTCAAATTTACACCAGAAAGGTTCTATGAACCGATTTGCTTGAAACTCTCCATATATACAAGCCTTCATTAAGAAATCCACCAAGTCCATTAATAAATTGTAGAATTGAAAAATTGTAGAATTGTACAATTTTGAAAAAAAAAATAATAATAATAATAATAATAATAATAATAAAATAAAATAATGGTGTCAACTTCATAATAAAAGATAAATCAGTTTACCCTTCCTAGGAAACAGAAGGACTTGTTTTAATTTTTTGATGAATAACCCCTAAAAAGTAATGATCCAAAACTGCAAGTAAAATCTGTGTAAATATTTTCTTTACGTCACACTCTCTTTGCTCAAATTTTCACTCAGCTGGATACTATGATACTATGTTTTGGATAGCGGGACGCAAAAGATAAATCAATTTATTGAAATAAATAATTTTAATTTATAATGCAAACTCAGTGAAAGTATAATTATTTGACAGTATATTTGAAAATTAAAAGCACTGTTTCAATGTGTAAATATATTTTGTTAGACAAAACAAAAGTAATTTTAATGGAATCTAAAAACAAATCTTTTAAAATAACACCGAGGCGCCACTGGAATTTTTATATCATTCCCTTTAAAACGGTTATTTTGAATTTGAAATGCGAATGAAAAAGCATCAGTGAGTGCATTTTATATATCTGTCTGATCTTGAAGTTAAAAATATTACGTTTGCATTATAAATATAAATAAAAGTAGAAAGTAAATGATCAAATAAGAAAATCTATGTATATTTTAACTAATTGCAAAGCGTTACTTAAAATTTGATATCATTATTTTTGACTCATACTTCAAATTCCGTTAAGGGTTTTTTGTACTGATCGTTTATACACACATTTCTGTACAAAACTGCTAAACGTTATAAGCAAAGAAAGCAGAATAGACACGATAAGTTAAATAACAATAATAATAAATAAAAAAGGAAGCAATAGTAGTAGGGTTTTTTTTTCCTTAATAGAAAGATAAGTCAGTGAATTAACTGTTTAATATAAGAAATAAATAAAAAGTATAAAAATAAATGCAACGTATTCCATAATGCTTACCTGGATCCTGAGGCAGACAATTCACATAAATATGACCTGTAAAATAAATATGTAAATAAATATGTGAATTTTAATCGAACTAAAAGATTCAGTTACATTGAAAACACATGTATGTAATGAAATAATTAATGCTTAAATTAACTATATCCTTTATTTTTTATTTGATGTATCGAATTTAAATTTCTTGAGCATGTTAGTGTTTAGTAGATTCAATTTTGTGGAAAATTTTAGCATTAATGTTTAACCAAACAATTCAGCTTATGAGGTTATTTTCATTATTCTACTGTAACTTCTATATATATTTGATTTCAAACAAGTTCTTATGGCTCAGTCCAAAGAGAATGTGAAATTCTTTCATTTTAGCAACATGCCGCCATTTTGAAACAAGAAGGCGGATAAAGTTTTCTAAAAAACTTTATGGAGATGTGGGCTACGTACATATAGAGTTTTAAGCAAATCAATTCACCTTCTTTTCTTACGTGACACTTGCTGGTCACTATGTCCCTTTATCTACCGCTAAACAAACAGAAAACATATTTGAAATATATATATATTTAGTTACTTAGGAATATTTTTTAAGGATATCTGCAATAATAATTTTGAATATCACCTCATCATAGAAAATAATAAAGATTTCGTGAGGTGGTTTTTTAGTGTAGAGGTCGAAAAAGGTATTTGCACATTTAAAAAAGTATAAAAACGTAATTACTTTTGTGTTTCTTAAAATTTTTCCGAGGTTGATGGAATATTCTTGAAGTATTAATAAGAACTATTGATAACACACGTGAAGATTATCACTCTGTAAAATCCTTTCTGTAACAGAACCGACTACAGGTAACGTTCAGTGCCTCCTAGAGAGATTAGAGTGAGGTCAGAATGGAACTAACATCTCGTCCTTACAAAAATGCTAACTGAGCATGCGTACAGACGGGGGGCGTCCCCTATGTAGAAGTTTTAATTATTTGTAATAAAAAATTTAGCTAGTAAAGATTAAAATATTATTACGCACCCCGCCGTAAAAATATTTTAAATTATAACTTTATAATGCAGCGAAAAAACTAACACAGATAACAAAGAATGTTGAAAGAGTTTAGGATTTATTAGATTGAGTGTTATTGGCAGATCATCATTAAGCTAGGCATTGAGTACCCGGGATTCAATAGCGGCGGACGCGAAATTTGATATCAATCCTTTTTTTTTTTTTTTGGCTGCTTAAGAAAGGTAAGAGATTTTGGTGGGCGGGGTGACTTTTACAATAGTATTGTTTTTTATGAGATTTTTATATGACAATATATAGGCAGACCTAAATTACACAAATACACGCTTGGGAATTAAATTTGTAACACAAATAAGCTTACTTCTGCGTGTAACAGAAATTATAAAAATTCCCCAAGTGAAAAGGGGGCCCAAAATGATATTGAGCTTCCCCAACTTTCAGAGGTTAATCAGACCCTGAGGACATGAGATAATTAAGAATGTCTGGGAGTTAAAAGAATGATCATATTGCCCTTCATCAACAAGAGTATCCCAGACAGAGGAGAGAAAATGTGTAGTTAATTTTATAAGCGCACATGTTGGTCATGAAACTGATTTAGGGCATCTTTTTCTAACTAATGAGAGCGCACATTTTTAGCCACTAAAATTGCTCCAAAAGAACCATTTGAAAACGTTTTAGATGATATAAGGGATTCCATAACTAATTCAGATCTTGAAAGATTACATCTCCTGACCAAAAAAGACCTCCACAATATTTCATATTCTTTTAATCTATCAAATGATGTTATAAAACATATTAATGGTTGTCTTAGTGATGATATATGGGTTCGAGAAATGCAGGATTCAGAAAACTCATGCATTTTATTTTATAAAACGCAGGGTTGTGAATGTACTGAATACCCATATCTGAAAAACGATGATTTGTTTTCATGATTATGACAGATGTCCAAGCAGAATTATTTAAAAAAATATGGCTCTGTCTATATATGCATTGATGACAGTCAGGGCATCAATAATTATGGCTTTGAGTTAATAACAATTTTAGTAATAGGTGATTTGAGAGAAGATTTTCTTTGTGCATTTCATAATAAAAATAGGAGTGATCAGCCTGTTCTATCATTATTATTATTATTATTATTATTTTTTTTTTTTTTTTTTTTTTTTTTTTTGTAAAAATTAAAATTGGTGCATTGACACCAAAAGATTTTATGTCTGATAAGGCAGATGCATTTTGTAATGCTTAGACTGCTGAAATGGAGTTGCCTAAAATTCGCTTGTTCTGCGGCTGACACGTGGATAGAGCATGGCGTAAAATAATAATAATAATGGCACAGAAAAGAAAGCCAATATGTATGAACTGATTAGAGCATTAATGCGGGAACAAGATCTAAATATATTTAATTTGATGTCAGAAAAGCCGTAATAAATTACTTAAAAAATGATCAAGATACGGTTATATTTAGGAATCTGTAGGATTTATTTAACAAAACAGTATTAAGTGTACTTTTTTTAAATAGCGCTCGAATAATTTTGCTGCCGACAGTATATATATGTATGCCGATAGTATATATATATTTTTTTAGTGTGAATTTGCTTCAAGAGTATAAGATAAAACGTGATTATTTCGTGTCGTTCTCAAAAATAAATACTTGAATTTTCATAACACTTCCTAAGAATTTCAATACCATGGTAGTAGTAGAACCTGCAGACAACCAGCAATGGAACAAGCTCCACGACTTCTTCTAAAGTTGAGTAATTATTTAATAAAACACTGCACAATCTCTCCTACAAAAATGGGAGAGTTTACTGTTCAGGAGAGATTGCGCATTTAAAAATCGATACTAACAAAGATTTCGCAGTTTATTGGTGATAACTTCCACATTGGATGATTGATCCTAACTTCCACAAGTCTTTGGACTCGTTCAAACCATTCGAGACGTCGCAACACCTTTATGGACACTATCCACAGAATCTGAAATTGAATATTATTCAGGAGTGGCACAATCGGCAAAAGCCACACCTCTGATGGGATTTACCACTAGAATGAGAAATTGAGCGCAAAGGATTTAAATGCCGTTGTACATCTGTTTAGTTTTGCAATACTTTCAAGTAGGATGCTCGAGTTTTGTGCAGCTGTCGGCTGCTTAAATAAAAGAGATAAACCTAAATACAAGTAAAAATCATCAGCCTACTCAATCTTCGTTTTAAGGACTGTAATTGTCTAAATTTCAATAAAATAAAAAAAATAAAATAAACGTAAAATATTTTAAAACGTAAAGGTTTTTTTTTTTTTTTTTTTTTTTTTGCCAGATTTTGAGGAAAAAACTTTAATAAATAGTATATAGGGAGAGTATTCTGCGCTTAAAAATGGGCGCGACTAGCCACATATAGCACGCATAGTGTACTTTCTGTTTTTTTTTTTTCGGAAATGTCTGTTCTCCGCCTTGAACGGAGAACCGTGTGCTAGGCGGATAACCGTCTCGAACAGATTCACTTGTGGCAGGTGGTTTCATAAAACTTCACATGTAATACGTGCAACGAGAGATTCGGTCAGCAAACAAGAAAACATCTTATCAAAAATGATAATACATTAATTTTAAATTAAACGTGTTAACTAGTAACTTAATATTGTTTTCAGGTCTTGTCATTTGTTTAATTTTGTTCTCTATTCTGTTTCAATAAATTTTTGTAGTTCTTTTTAAAATTCTTTTATTTTTCTGATTTTTTTTTTTTTTTTTTTTTTTTTTAGTTATTGACTTAAAATAGCCACTCACAATCCAAAAGTATTTGTTTAAAGATACCTTCCAACAATGTCATTAAAGTGAATTATTGATAATGTAATTCTAGTTATAATTAAGCACAATCTCTCCGACCCATGTGTGCCTACCCTACAAGGAGAGATTGCGAAAAGAAGCTCTCTTGGTTTTATTACTGCTATTGTTTTAAATAATAACAAAGCAACAAAATACCAATGGCATAGCATAGAAGAAGGATCAAATAAAAGTTATGCACCAAAATTTTAGCAAAAAATTAATGGTTGGTTGTTTGGTGTCGTGTCATGGATAGAAAATAATTATAATTGGGACATTATAAGCAGCATCTGCCATTTGAAGGCAATTTTCTTCATATAAGTCTGTCCACGGATTGTCACTAATTATAGCGGGACAGTTGAAAAGATGTTTGGGGGTTAGTTCTATGTCTGGGCAGTTTTTGCAGAGGCAGTAAGTCCTTGTCCCGTCTTTATGGATCTTCATCCCCCTAAAGTGTCCTGTCCGGAGTCTTGTTAGAGTGCTGGTGAGAGTTCTGTTGGTATTGATTTCAGGGATTTGGTGTTTGATTTTGAGTTTCCCACCACTGAGTTTTGCCGTAGCAACTGAGTTGATATCGCTAAGAGTGGCCTGAGTAACCCTGCTGGTGTTTAATTGTCTTGCTAATAAATATTAGGATTTTTTATATAATTTTGTTGAATTGTGAGCAAACTGTCCTAGCTTTACCTTATTTTTTATGCTCATTTTTCATACCTAAATATGTTTTGCCTCTTAATCCTGACGTTATTTTCAACTAATGTGAAACAAATTTAAAATCAAATATCATGCCAATTTCATAAAATGCTTTATAACGCTAATATTTCTTATGTAACTGTCACTGAAACAAGACGTCATTTTTCACAGGTTTATAGAAAATATAAAATAACTCAAATCCAAAATCTGGCTTCATACGCGATCAGATCATGTAAAGATATACTTGTGTATGGAATTTGGTAGATCTACATCAACCCTTTCTATGCGAAAATTGGATGACAGAAAAAAAAAAAAAATACATATATATATATGTATGAAAGTCCAACTGACCGTATGGTTTCATGAAATTCCGCGCATTGTTTCTAGAGTTATATTAGTTCCAGCAGGGTAAATAACACATACAGATTTACTATTTATCAACATCCTAAAAAGTTAACAAAAATATGGTTAGTGAAAAAAAAAATAATAATAATAATAAAATGATACATAAAAATATCTTAAATGATAATCGCCCTTAATTTTCTTATTCCTGAAGTTTTTTGCTTGTGGATATAGAAACCGATCATTCATTCGAAGTTAAAGTATTTTAAAATACTGCAGTAGAAAAGAAGACTAAATTCTGTTTTAGTTTACTTTTGAAGCCTAGTATTTACATAAAGTAAATTTGTATTTCTATGTTTAGGATTTAGGGGGATGCCTTCCCTACGCCCATGGACAGAAATACAGTTGTCTATGATATAGTTTATTTCTTTTTCCGAAATTTTTAATATGGTCTTCTCGTCTATTCTGGATGTAACCTTTTGCTGATGAATTTCAAATAGATAACCATTCTTAAAAAAATATCCCCTTCTGTAAAGGTTTTAGAGTTGTTTTCTCTCTTTAAACGCAACATATGTGAAATGACGTATATTTCTCGAACTAATGTGCCTCTTCTTAAACATTCTTGTATGACCAATTATACATTTTTTAAATAAAATTAAATATTTAGACATAAAGAAAATAATATGCTGTGGCATTACAAAATTTTATTCTACATTATTCTTTACAAGAACTTATTTGTGGTTAGCATGCACAAATATTTAATCGTAATTTCTCGCAATAAATATTTTACATTAGATGCTGAACTACAATTATGTGGAAAATTTTAGCATTTGATAAATAGCAGTGCTACCTGCCCGCCGATATGTTCCCCGATAGAATGAGTATGTTTGATGATATTTTTCTCACATATCAAAATTTCAACAATTATACACACTAGATGTTAAAATATAGATTTCTTGCAAATCACAACATAGCAGAGCTACTTGTTGCGTGATTTGCATCGAAAACTGATTGAGACCAATTTATATCTATAACATATGTTTCACGAATTTTTTATTTAATTGTTAAGCTATAGGTACTCAACATGTTTGTCACGAGCATTCAGACACATAGACATTTTCTAAATATGGTCAAATCGTATTCTAAACTCTCAAAACGGCTAAATTCATTAAAAACAGGAACTTAAAATTTTTTTCGATTTCAGTAATTTCTTCTATTGCATATAGAAAAAAGTAAATAACGTTATTTCAAACATGTGGAGAAAAATATAAAGAACATATTCTATTTTATTATGTGTAAAAAAATGACCGTTGAGTAAAGCCCCAAGCCAAACCATATTCTGTTTGAATCTAAGTATTATGAAAAATTATAATACTATTTTTGGCACATGGGCTTAATCAAATTTCTTTTCAAAAAATTTATGTAAAATTGTGTTTTCTATTACAGTGTGAACTAATTAATTTATTATTATTATAAAATTACTATTATTATTTACAATCTTCACGTACAATATCGGTGAAGATAGAGAGGTGGGGGGGAAAGAGATTATTTTTATGTCACTTCTTTCAGCCTCATTTTTGTGTCTTAACTGCGAGTGATTTTTCAAATAGCTGAATAATAATTTTCCTCGTCAGCCTCACCTCTTAAACCTCAAACATATATTAAACACATATATAACATAAATAAATTCAGTAAAACTTAGTATAAAATAAAAATCATTATTTCTCCCTCTATCCCTTACCTAAATATAAATAATCTATGGTGTATTTTTTTTTTTTCTGAATTACTAAGTAATAAGTGTACACTATTTGATGATAATCACAAAATAAACATTAAGAAACAGGGAAAAAAAAAAAAAAATTCGTCGTCTGCTATCCCCCCTCCCCTATTCTCCAACTCCAAGACTATATATTCTATGTATATTTAATTATCGCAATATGTTTTACAAGTTGTGTGCAGGAATTATACATATTTGGGTTTAAAATAAGCAAGAACGAAAAATCATGCAGTATGCAACGAACATTAACACTTTCCAACGGTTTGCACTTGTTGCATCATATTTCTTTCAATATTCTTTGATGATCAGAGAGACAGAAGGACTGAAAAGTATACACATAAACTAATTGAATTTAAAATCATTCTTACACATTGTTGGTAAGTGTTAAAAGGCTTGAAGGAAAAGAAAATGCAGCCGTTAGAATATAACTGCAGCCCTTAATGTACCTGAATATCTTAGAAAAGCCATGTAAATCTCAAGGTTCTTCCTATCATATTCTGTACAAAACATTATTCTTGAATATTAACAATACCAGTCTATTCTTTTATGATTTTTACAGTACAAAAATATTTATATGTGATTTTTTAAAAAGGCTGTCCTAAAACGAAATGCAATGGCACTTTTTGGTTGTACTTGCATACAAGCTAGTTGCATAGGACTTATTAATGACATTTTAAATAAGGAACATACCATAGTGAACTTGATTAATACAGAGGATTATTAAAAGTACTTAAACTGTTTGGGATCGAGATACAGACAGATAGAAATACAGACAATCGGACAGATAGGTTTACAAATTGAAATCATATTCTCCCTTAAAAATTGTCAGAAAGTGTTAAAAACACTTAATGAAAACGAAAGTGCAATTCTAGAAAAAAATTATCAATAGCTCTTAATGTAACTGATTTTTTTTTTTTAAGTGACCTTGTAAATTCTAATGATAATCATACTATATTCTATATTGTCATGTGCTTATGAAAACATATTTGAATTTTATTAATCTTTGAGCTATAAAAAGATATTAAAATTTGGTTTTTGGAAATACCTTTCATAGAACGTCCCGGTATCACAAACTAGTAGCGGTATGCACTCCATTTTACATAGGATACATCCGACAGTAAACTTGAATAATATAGTTCAATCTCATTACCATTTGTGCACAGTAAAGGTACTAAAATATGGTTTATATAGATACCTCTCATTGAACACAATGCCTTTGGAATACTTTCGGGTGAACCTGTACACAAACCAGTCGTAGTATTCACTCCAATTTCAATAGGGACCATCCAATAATAAACTTGAATAACACATCCCAGTTTCAAGAAATCCCATAAATATTTACGACAGTTAGAGCGCGGACAGACAGGCAAATCGAAGTCACTAACACTTTTCAACTTTGTTGGAAAGTGTTAAAAAGTAAATAATAACAGTGCGAGCGCAGACACTTCTCTTTATTTATGTAGATGATATGGTATTTTAAAATTTCATTTCAATATAATGACCAGCGAAGCGGGCAAAGCCTGCTAACATACTATATAGAAGGAAATAAAAAATCTTTATGCATCATAATTATCAATGCTAGATTGAAGGATATTAAAATTAGATACTATCCTGTACTGACTTTCTTATTCTAAGGTAAAATTAAAGGAAAAGAATGCCATGGTTTGAAGAATATTCAAAATTCACCGAAAATCAACAATTCAAGCTAGATTTGAAACAAATATTATTAAAAATATATTCATTTCTGTTTTCCGGGATGTAAAATTTAAAATTGTACAACATAATAAAAGCAAAGGCTCTTTGGTTAAAAAAAAAAAAAAAAAAAAGCAGTTCAAATTGAAATTAATACTTTTCGGTTAAACTGAGATAAAGCAATTACATATTGGGCAATTTTTATCTCTTTAGCGATCTTTAACAGTTTCTTAGCAATTAAGATGTAATTAAAATTTTTAAAAGCTAAATTTTATAAAAGTTCTTAGATTAAGTGATTATCTCTCTGAAAAGTCACTCTTCAAAGAATTCTGCGTATTTATGAATTCTCTAGCTTACTTATAAAAAAAATTATTGACAACGAAATTTTTTTTTTTTTTTTTGAAATGTTGTCAAAGCATCTAATTGTACACTAATTTGAAAATGCTCCCATTTTCTCGCTTATTAAGTTAGAAATTTCGTTTTGATTTCAAATTAAAGCTCTCGTTAATACGAATATTTTACGTCTGCGATATTTAGTTCTTATAATATTTAAAACTTTACGGAAGAAAAGTTTGCCGATTTAACAAAGAGAAGTTGGCTTCTATGTAATAAGCATCTAACGGTCTTGGGTTATTTCTGGCGATTTTATTATTGGCGCAATCTGCTTCGTGTTAGTGGTAGCTTATTTTGTTTTTTTGAGCTTGGCTTGGTAAAATGACCGTTTCTGCTTGATTAATAGCTCATAAAATAACTGAATAGCTCTGTGTGGCTATGTAAATGTAATGCTAATCATACTATGTTCTATAGAAAGCACTCTTTGTGCATATGAATAACATATTGGAATTTCATTAATCTTTGAGCAAAGAAAAGTTATTAAAATTTGGTTTTTGGAAATACTTTTCATTGAACGCTAATGCTTCGAAATATTTTCGAGCGTTCCTGTACATAAACTAGTGGTGGTATGCACTCCATTTTACATAGGACACATCGACAGTGAACTTGAATAATATAGTTCAATCTCATTATGATTTGTGCACAGTAAAGGTACTAAAATATGGTTTATAGAGATACCTCTCATAGAACACAATGCCTTTGGAATACTTTCGGGTGAACCTGTACACAAATCAGTCGTAGTATTCACTCCAATTTCAATAGGGACCATCCAATAATAAACTTGAATAGCATATTCAGTTTCAAGAAATCCCATGAATATTTACGGGAGTTAGAGCGCGGACAGACAGACAGGCAAACCGAAGTCATTAACACTTTTCAACCTTGTTGGAAAGTGTTAAAAAGTAAATAACCACTTTTTTTTTTTTTTTCGTCTCCCCCTCTTCCATTCTGCGTGAATATATTGTAATTCTTCCATGCTAGGTAATGAAATCTGAGAAAGTTTTCTATTTTTCAATGCTTAGGATAATTCCTAAGCAAACTATCATTCCTATCAAACTCAGTTATTTAAAAAAATTCAGAATGTACATTGGTAGGGTCATATATGTTATTAAAATGTTTAAAAACATAGTTTCTGTGGGAAATGGCAGTCATAAAATTGGTAATTAATTTACAGGGGCACACAAAGTAATTCCGATATTATTTTTAATCATTTTGCAACAAATTCCGTGCAAGTATATATGAGTTACAAGAAATTAATATGAGTTAGGAAGAAATATCAAGAGACTCGGCAGAGTCTCAAGTGACGCAAGCGCAAAAACAAACGAACGCCACGACACTCAGCGGAAACGGAAAAACGAACAAAAACTGCGACACTTATATATACGGCTAATTTGAGATCAAAGAAAACGCTGAAAGCCAACACTTAATATCTCAGGAAATATGGGAGGTTATGTTGTGATATTTTCAAAATAGTCTTTCACCTTCAGTCTGATCCTACCCTGAAATCGGCTACATTTCTGCGTGCAATATATTTCGAGATATGAATTGTCTCATTTAAGTTATAAATGGACAGACTATGTGAGGAACAAATTTTTCTCGAATATGGCTCGAGCGAATGTGGTTTAATTTATATATGATATTAATCGCTTTTATCTGATGTGCCTGACATCTCCCTTTTCCCTAGGAAAACTCTTGTTTTTTTTATAACTCAGTTTAAAAATCGAACTATTTTTACTCCGCGATGCAAAGATTTCTATTGCTAATTCTCAGAATTCTCAATAGGTGTAATTCGGTTTGGTCTTGAAGTCGGATGGTTGGTTCAATCTGAATGCAGTCAATAAAAAATTTAGATTTTGTTTTTTAATGCAAGAAAGAGACTTTATTGTTTCTTTTAAATATTTATTGTATATATACGAAATAAAATTTCACTTAAATATATTTTATGTAATCCGGTTTGGAATGTTCGCGGACGTATACAGTCTTCGTTTCCTTTTGAAATATCTCAGATAGGTAATTTGGCTCCATCTATCGGCAATTAGTGTCAAAAACAAACTTACAAAATAAAATATTTTTCTTTCTTTAATATATATATTAAATGAGTTATTTATTTAGAGATTTGTATTTTATATAATATTTTTTTTATCAAAAATATTCATTCAATTCCATTGTTTACAAGTTGATACGTTGTTAACTTTCAAAATTGGTTTTATTGTAAAAAGTGATTGCAACAACAAAAACCTTTTTCTTTACTTTCATAAAAATGATAGATAATATCATAATCATATGCAAATATTTATATATATATTTTTTTTTTAACTAAGTGATAAATCACTTAAACTATGGATAGAAAAAAATCCTGAATAATAATAATAATAATAATAATAATAATAATAATAATAATAATTAAGTGATTAATTTGCTCATTAAATTTCTATAATATAGTATGTAAATGAAATATTTTACAAAGATTGTAATAATTATAATATATCAAATCCAAATCTAAAATTTCATGTTTTCTGTTATTATTATTTTTTTTTAATTTTATAAAATAATATTGTAATGAAATTAAAATTAAAAAAAAAAAAAAAAAAAAAAAAAAAAAAGGTTACCAAACACTTAAATGCATTGGAAAAACTCTGAAAATAGAATTAAAATTAATAAAATAAGTAATAAAATAAAATGAAGTAAAATACATCTTTATTTGACTTTAATTTAAACCCATAATATATTTTTAAAAATATTAATTAATTAATTTTGTTTTTCGCATTGTGATACTTAATTTTACGAAATAATACATTTCTGCAAAGCATACTGGTAAAATAATTAAGAATTATACAGTGTATTATTTTATAAATTACTTTGTTCATTAAATTTCCATTAAAAATTATACTACTTAAATATTTACCAGTATAAAAGTTTCATATTTTAAAGATTTTTCTATTTTTTTTTTCTATTTTTCTCTTTTAAATCAAATCTATACTTCAAAAATAATAATTGTTTCTTTCTTAAATTTAACGGTAGGGAGAGGCATGAATATAACAATAAAAGCTACTCTAGAAAAAAAGAAAAAAAAAATCCTCCTACACTTGTACAGACTTATTTCTTACATATAATATTGATATAAAATGAAATTACCATGCATCTGCAACCTTTAAATAAAAAATTAATAATACATTTCAAATTTCGTATTATTTTGCAAATTTTGTTTATTGCCTTTATTCAGATATTGCAGTTTATTGCCTTCCCTTAGTATTTGTTTATTGCCTTCAGAACATCAGGTTTTTTTTCCCCACAAAATGGGTATTTTTGAAATAGTGATTGCTGGTACCAAACGGTACCGCTAGGACTTCCCTGGTTAATCGATTTTCCAAAAGTGTGTTTCTGAAGTTCATACAAAATTATGAAAAACAGTGTCCAATACGAATTATTCAATTTGTTTTTCTATATCCAGTAATTTTCGGAATTTCTAAAACTGTAAAACACGTCTTCGACAATTTTACGGGATTTTGTTTAGTTAAGAAAAAAGCAAATATGTATGGTGGGGGAAGGGGGTGGGGGTGGCACAAGGTGTCAGACATGGGCAAATTTTAATTTTGTAAATGTGAAAATTGGGGGAAGGGGGAAATCTGTTACTTTGATGGAAAGACCTTTTCAAAACAACATTTTCTCTATAATTATTAGTTAGAAAAATATGAAAAAATATTTTTCGTTTAAAATCTTCCCCCTGGGTCTCGAAAACACCTTGGAAATTCTAAAAACCTAAAAAAAAAAGTGGGGCTTAATCAATTTGAAGAATCATTGTTTTGTTGGGAAATTTTGAAAAATTTTTGGAAATTTCGAAAACAAGGACCAGGGAAAAGCGCATTTTTAAAATTTTAAAACAAATGCATTGCTTTTTTCAGTTTGTCGAAAATGTCTTCTATAAACATAAACAACTTCTTAAAAAAAAAAAAAAAAGAAGAAGAAGAAGAAGAAGGAATTGAAGCTGCATTACGATAGCGGGAACCTTAGAAAGCAAACAGTAAAATTTGGAGGGGAATTAGGGGGGTTAAGAGCTCGTTCAAAGTTCTTACTTACAGACTCATATTCAATTTGCACGTTTCTTACAATTTTCAAAAATTTCGAGTCGTTTCCGATAGATTTGGGGAGGATGATGGGACTTTTAGAAAAAAAAAATTATAAGTTCCTTGAAAATGCCCCACCAGCGGCCGAGCGGTGGATGAGAGGTGCCGGATTCGATCCCATCCCGCACTCTTTGACTTAGCCGTTCCTTCCATGTATTTATCCGAAACTCGCTTAAATACGGGCCTCGACCCCTTAGAAAGACCTCATGGAGGCCATTCTACCTATATGCCTAAGGACCCTAGCGTAGTCAGTTGGCCTTAAAACCTACTACCAACCAACCTTAAAAAAGTATCGTTGAAGTGATTGCATCTAGAAGATTTCTCGAAGTGCTAAAAAATCCTTATCATTTAAAATTTTAATGTTAGATCTCTTAGTATACTTTTTGCCCCCATAACCCAATTTTAGAAAATGAGGCAATGTCCAAAATCCCTTCACCACGTTTTAGAAAATTTTCAGGAATTCTAGCCAGGAAGAATGTGGGAACTATGTACAGTATATTTAACCAGATAGGAATAAAACTACATTCAACAAAACATTTTCTAAAAAAAGTTTTCCCGATTAAAATTTCAAAGTAGTCTAACTGATTGCCCCCCTCCTATTTTCCCCATCTGAATTAATTTTAAACCAAACAAAATCTCCCTCAGATTGATTAAGCATCTTTTTTAGAATTATCAGAGTTTCCAAAGAAGGATCTGATCCCCACACCCATGGTGTTACGTATTTTGGAAAATTACTGTCAAATCCTTACAACATTTTACTTTAAACATCTCCAATTAAAAATATAACAAAATATTAATATTTTGTTCATTCAATTGGACCATTTAAAAACTTGTGTTTATTATTTTTTTTTTATCTAACCAAAAACTATGCGGTGAATGGAGCTCTTTAAAAACTTATTCATAACACTTTTTTGCAAAAACTTTCGTACACAAATTATTTTTTGAACATTTATTTTAAATATTCTTTTGAACTATTTAAGAAACAGATGAACCGTTGAACCAAAGAAATTGAATATTAAACAAAATAAAATAAATCTCTCTCTCTCTCTCTCTCTCTCTCTCTCTGTCTTTTTTTTTTTTTTTTTTTTTTTTCTTTGTAGAAATTGTTTGTTATTTTTAAAATATACTATATTATGCCTTTGTAATGTTGCGTGTTTCCATCACACAACAAATATTCTTTCTTAAAGTTTTTTATTTATCACTTTTCATAAATTTTTTAAATTTCATTTAGTTTGTTATTTTGTTCGAGGTAAAATTTAATGTGGCATGAACTATGAAACTGCACTTTTTAAGGGTTACAAACTCATTGCCATGCTCCTTTAATTTTACATTTTAATCATTAACCTCTAAAAAGTAATGATATCAATACAAAAAACCCTTAACGGGTTAAAAGTTTGTGACGCAGCACTGCACTTTATGGCCATAAGAATTAGAAATACGGGTCTTAAAAATAATGATATCAAATTTTCAGTGACGTTTTGCTATTAATTAAAAAATACAGAGATTTTCTTATTTGAATTTGTTTTTTTCTTCTATTTATTTTTACAGTGTAAACGTTATTTTCAACATAAAATAATATATAACATTTACTTACCGATACTTTTTCATTCACATCTCTTATAATATCAAAATATGTGTTTTAAAAGAACTGATATGAAATTCCAGTAACGCAGTGTTGTTACACTAAATGATTTGTTTTTAAATTCCACTGCAATTATTTTGTTTTGCATATTAAAGTATATTTGCACATTGAAATATTGCTTTTAATTTTCAAATACGCAGTCAAATATATCACTTTCATTAAGTTTATATTATGTACTGAAATGTATTTATTTCAATGAATTATTTTATTTTTTGCGTCACGCTATCCAAAACTGTAAGTAAAATTTATGGAAATGTTTATTTTGTGCCATCTTATCCAAATTAATTGAAAAAGCATGGAAGTAGATAGTGTGCAGAAAAAAAAAAAAAAAAAAAGCGAAATTTTATAGTTGTAGTTTTGGATGGCGTGACGCAAAAGATAAAATAATTCATTGAAATAAATACATTTCAGTACATAATATAAACTTAATGAAAGTGATATATTTGACTGCGTATTTGAAAATTAAAAGCAATATTTCAATGTGCAAATATACTTTAATATGCAAAACAAAATAATTGCAGTGGAATTTAAAAACAAATCATTTAGTGTAACAACACTGCGTTACTGGAATTTCATATCAGTTCTTTTAAAACACATATTTTGATATTATAAGAGATGTGAATGAAAAGGTATCGGTAAGTAAATGTTATATATTATTTTATGTTGAAAATAACGTTTACACTGTAAAAATAAATAGAAGAAAAAAACAAATTCAAATAAGAAAATCTCTGTATTTTTTAATTAATAGCAAAACGTCACTGAAAATTTGATATCATTATTTTTAAGACCCGTATTTCTAATTCTTATGGCCATAAAGTGCAGTGCTGCGTCACAAACTTTTAACCCGTTAAGGGTTTTTTGTATTGATCATAAAAAACGGCAGTTTTTCTAGTGACGCAAGCGCAAAAACAAACGAACGCCACGACACTCAGCGGAAACGGAAAAACGAACGAAAACTGCGACACTTATATATACAAGAATTTTAAGATCAAACAAACCGCTGAAAGCCGACACTTAATATCTCAGGAAATATAGGAGGTTATGTTCTGATATTTTCAAAATAGACTTTCACCTTCTGTCTGATCCTACCCTGAAATCGCTACATTTCTGCGTGCAATATTTTTCGAGATATGAATTGGCTCATTTAAGTTATAAATGGACGGACTAATGTGTAAGAATTTTTTCTCGAATATGGCTCGAGCGAATTTAGTTAAATTTATATATGATATTAATCGCTTTTATCTGATGTGCCTGACATCTCCCTTTTCCCTAGGAAAACTCTTGTTTTTTTTATAACTCAGTTTAAAAATCGAACTATTTTTTACTCCGAAAATACCGTGATGCGGCAGTTTCGCGGACGAATTTCATCTCTTCCATCTGAAATACTGAATATCAAATAATCGTTTTGGCTCCATCTATCGGAAAGCGTCAAAAATAAACACAAAAAATAAAAAAAAATATTTTTCTTTTTTTAATATATATATTAAATGAGTTATTTATTTAGGTACTTGTATTTTATATGACATTTGTTTATCAAAAATATTCTTTGTATTTACATTGTTTTCATGCTGATACGTTGTTAACTTTCAAAATTGGTTCTATTTTAAAAGGTGATTCCAACAACAAAAAATTTTTCCTTTATTTTCATAAAAATGACAAATAATATGATAATCATATGCAAATATTTGTAATTTTTTCAAAATTAGGTGATAAATCACTTAAACTACGGATTGAAAAAATTCTTAAAACAGAATTTGAAAATAATTAATTTGCTCATTAAGTTTCTAGTATATATAATATATAAATTACAAAATGTTAAGCTATAATAAAATTTTGAAAAGATTAAGATTTTTTTTAATTAAATTCATAACAAACTATACTACTTAAATATTTACCAGTATAAAATTTTCACCTTTTAAAGATTTTTCTATTATTATTTATTTTTCTCTTTTAAATCAAATCTATACCTAAAAAATTTTAATAAGAAATTTTTGTCATTTTTAAAATGTACTATATTATGCCTTTGTAATGTTGCATGTGTCCATCTTTTTTATCACTTTTTATAAAATTTTAAAATTTTATTTAGTTTGTTATTTTGTTCGAGTATGACCTATAAAACAACACTTTTAATACAGTGTTATAACTCATTACCATACTCCTTTAATTTTACGTTTTGATCATTAACCCCTAAAAAGTAATGATATCAATACAAAAAACCCTTAACGGGTTAAAAGTTTGTGACGCAGCACTGTACTTTATGGCTATAAGAATTAGAAATACGGGTCTTAAAAATAATGATATCAAATTTTCAGTGACGCTTTGATATTAATTAAATTATACATAGATTTTCTTATTTGAATTTGCTTTTTCCTTTTATTTATATTTACAGTGTAAACGTTATTTTCAACATAAAATAATATATAGCATTTACTCATTGATACCTTTCCATTCACATCTCTTATACTATGAAAGCATGTGTTTTAAAAGAAATTATATGAAATTCCAGTAACGCAGTGGTGTTACATTAAGTGATTTGTTTTTAAATTTCTCTGCAATTATTTTGTTTTGCATATTAAAGTATATGTGCACATTGAAATATTGCTTTTAATTTTCAAATACGCTGTCAAATATATCACTTTCATTAAGCTTATATTATGTACTGAAATATATTTATTTCAATGAATTATTCTATCTTTTGCGTCACGCCATCCAAAACTGTAAGTAAAATATATGGAAATGTTTACTTTGTGTCATTTCATCCAAATAAATTGAAAATGCATGCAAATAGATATCCTGATGCAAAGAAAAAAACTGTGAAATTTTTTTCAGTTTTGGATGGCGTGACGCAAAAGATAGAATAATTCATTGAAATAAATATATTTCAGTACATAATATCAATACAAAAAACCCTTAATGGGTTAAAGGTTTGTGACGCAGCACTGCACTTTATGGCTATAAGAATTAGAAATACGGGTCTTAAAAATAATGATATCAAATTTTCAGTGACGCTTTGCTATTAATTAAAAAATACAGAGATTTTTCTTATTTGAATTTGTTTTTTTCTTCTATTTCTTTTTACAGTGCAAACGTTATTTTCAACATAAAATAATATATAACATTTACTTACCGATATACCTTTTCATTCACATCTCTTATAATATCAAAATATGTGTTTTAAAAGAAATGATATAAAATTCCAGCAACGCAGTGATGTTACACTAAATGATTTGTTTTTAAATTCCACTGCAATTATTTTGTTTTGCATATTAAAGTATATTTGCACATTGAAATATTGCTTTTAATTTTCAAATACGCAGTCAAATATATCACTTTCATTAAGTTTATATTATGTACTGAAATGTACTTATTTCAATGAATTATTTTATCTTCTGCGTCACGCTATCCAAAACTACAACTAAAAATTTCGCTTTTTTCAATTAATTTGGATAAGATGGCACAAAATAAACATTTCCAGAAATTTTATTTACAGTTTTGGATAGCGTGACGCAAAAGATAAAATAATTCATTGAAATAAGTACATTTCAGTACATAATATAAACTTAATGAAAGTGATATATTTGACTGCGTATTTGAAAATTAAAAGCAATATTTCAATGTGCAAATATACTTTAATATGCAAAACAAAATAATTGCAGAGAAATTTAAAAACAAATCACTTAATGTAACACCACTGCGTTACTGGAATTTCATATAATTTCTTTTAAAACACATGCTTTCATAGTATAAGAGATGTGAATGGAAAGGTATCAATGAGTAAATGCTATATATTATTTTATGTTGAAAATAACGTTTACACTGTAAATATAAATAAAAGGAAAAAGCAAATTGAAATAAGAAAATCTATGTATAATTTAATTAATATCAAAGCGTCACTGAAAATTTGATATCATTATTTTTAAGACCCGTATTTCTAATTCTTATAGCCATAAAGTACAGTGCTGCGTCACAAACTTTTAACCCGTTAAGGGTTTTTTGTATTGATATATATACACATACGAGAAAGATACAGATAAATAAAATGGTGGTTTGATGGGGGCGATAACCCCCATTAGAAACGTATATGCTTTGCTTATGCAGCGAGTTAATAATAATAAAATATATATAAATATTTTAAATAATATGGAATAAATAAAAAATGAGTAACGAGTCATACAAATGGGACGTTGAGGCTCCTGATCTTTACATCCACTAGTACGGGCGTAGGGAAGGGGGTGCAGGGAGAAAGTAAGTGCACCCCATTAAATCATAGACATGGAAACACAAATGTAATTTATATAAATACTAGTATATAACCCCGTCAAAAATGACGGAATGTGAACGATAAATCTTGAAAACAATGTTTAGATCAGGAAGATTACCACGTGATCATTTAAATGTAGTTTCACTTTTTGTTTATAAATCAAATGTGTTTCGATATTTTATAATTTTCGTTCTGAAATTAAAAAAATTCTAGCCGATCAATAAATATGAATGACAATATAAAATATACAGACACGACATTATTTCATTATTAAAAACATGAAAATCTGACATTGACAGATTTTAATTTAGTGCCAGAGGCCTACTGCTAAACTTGTTAATATCGACAAATTCTTCTTTAGTTAATTCGTGTCGTGACGATCTAAATTCCATGATAAAGTTTTCATTAAATCAAACCAATGTGTTTCAGCTGCAGATACTGCAACAAATAACGTTGGAAGTCCAAACTGTCTTATAGCCGCAAAACACAGTTTTTTCTCTTTTTCCCAATGAGGGGGAGGTGTGCCTTGGGGGGGACTCATGTCAAAGGTGTGCCTTGGGGGGGGGACTCATGTCAAAGTTCTACCTTAGAGGGGACTCATGTCAAAGTTGGGCCTTGGGGGGACTCATGTCAAAGTTGGGCCTGGGGGGGGACTCATGTCAAAGTTGGGCCTGGGGGGGACTCATGTCAAAGTTGGGCCTGGGGGGGACTCATGTCAAAGTTGGGCCTTGGGGGGGACTCATGTCAAAGTTGGGCCTGGGGGGACTCATGTCAAAGTTGGGCCTTGGGGGGACTCATGTCAAAGTTGAGCCTG
This sequence comes from Salticus scenicus, assembly GCA_963930645.1. Classification (NCBI taxonomy): domain Eukaryota; kingdom Metazoa; phylum Arthropoda; class Arachnida; order Araneae; family Salticidae; genus Salticus; species Salticus scenicus. The sequence goes on from OZ005659.1 coordinate 271,954,366, forward strand.
GAGGGGGACTCATGTCAAAGTTGGGCCTTGGGTGGGGGGACTCATGTCAAAGTTGTGCCTTGGGGGGACTTCATTCAATAAATCCCCATTCAATAAACCGACTGAAATAGGCCCTTAGCACTATTAAGAGTGACGTATAAAAATTCGACAACGCTGTACCGACTGAAATAGGCCTCTAGCACTAAGAAAAAACTGCTCGCTGACAAAAAATATAGGCCCGACAACACAACAGCAACAACATATCCCAGTGTTCCGTTAAGTGCTCTATTTAAAGTCCTCATAATAAGAATAATCTGGTGTGTCACTCACACGACTTTCTCTTACCCTGAAATTTAATACTATAAGTACAGGTTCGAGATTAAGAGGTAAGATACCGAGTACTGTTATGTAAACCTATGTTGAACAATTCAAATTAGGCTTCGGAAGAGTTTTATATGATAATTAGTTCTGACCCCCCTCAACCCCCCGTTTCATTAATGCACCTACATTTATACAGAATTTAATTCGGTTATTAAAAATAATTCTGTTTTTAAAAAATTATTTATTAAAATTATTATTTAAAAAAGTTATCTTGTATGATAATACAGACGATTTCCATATTAGAGAAGTAGTATAACACTAAATATCCAAAAACAAAAGTTGAATTTATTCTCAATATTATTTGAATTTATTCTCAAGTAAAAAAATTTTTTTTTTTTTTGTTAAAAATGAAAAAAATCGATAACTTTATTTTAAATTATCGCAGATCGATGGTTCAACCATTCGTTTGAAACGTATTGTCGAGCTCTTTTGAAAGATACCCATCATGAAAATTTTCTTCCCTCGAGGGTGGCGGCGAGGCTCCTACATACACAAAAAAAATTTCCCAGTTGACTATCTCTATTACAAAAAATATATATTCGTTTTATTTGGTTTAGTGCAGTCTATAGATGTTAAATTCTACTTACCTGCGATTTCCCCCGTAGACGTAATGTATTTAAATAATTTTGAATGTCCCTGTACACGAACCTCTGGCTTCATCTTAACGAAAAGCTCACTGTAGCATCCCTATATGATACACATTTAGAATACCGAGTTTGGAATTTCTGCTACTATTTGTTCTTGAGATATGCTGATAACAGACACACAGACATCCAGACAGACACACACACACACACAGAGACCATTCGCTAAAAATATGGTTTTCGTATTCAGGGGACCTCAGAACATGTAAGTATAACAAAAACCCACGTTCGAAAATTTGACCCTAAAACAATACTTTCTCGACCCTATGGGTAAGAGAAAGTAAAAAACTATTCACTTCATTTTACCAAAATACTTTTTTTTAAGACTATCGAAAATCGTGTTTTTAAATACTCAAGCGAAGTGTGACGTCACTGACCTTACGTGGATGCAAGAAAAAGATTCCCTATGTTAATCGTTCATTGGATTTTTTGTAAAAAATTATTAAAAATCGAGGAAAATTATTTCCCGATTTTAATACCTGTATTTGTGTATAGATATGCTATCGTATCCATGTGTTAGATTGAGTTATTTTGCTGTCAAATTGACAAAATTTTAAATTTCAAAACTGTGTCATCTTTGTCGTTTTTTGTATTTGGCGATTAAAAACATAATACGAAAATATACATGACAGATGTTTATTTTCGTAATATGTATTGTACGAAATATTGTTTCATATAATTCATCGGTCTCTTAATATAAGTTGTTAAAATAACCACCATGATTTTTGAAAGGAATTAAATATGTTCGCCAAAATAATTTGGCGATATTTTTTTTTTCCGCCAAGGATGACAGATATATTAAATCTATTCCGCTGCAACATATGAGTATCTTATACATTATCTTTAGACATTTGAAAACAAATTTGACTTCAAATTATGATAGAACATTTATAATTTTCCTTTTAATTAGTATATTATTTGGATATTTATTGTGTAAATATCATCCTTTGAAATGAAATGTTTATGTTTTGAATCGATTATGGAAGTTTGCCATTTTTTTTTTTCTAGAGTTTTGAAATTTAAAATTTAAATTTTATCAATTTTACAGCAAAAACAACTTAATCTAACACATGCAGACGATAACTAATACAGATCTATACCGAAATATGGGGATTAAAATCGGAAAATAATTTGCCTCAATTTTTAATAATTTTTTACAAAAAATCCAATGGGCGATTAACATAGGAAATCTTTTTCTTGCATCCACTGACGGCCAGTGACGTCATCACTTTGCTTGCGTACTTTCTAACTAACTATCCAATAATTACAGACACTCCATTCTAACCCAAATTCAACTCTACTCGCTTCTTCCAACCACCTATCTCACCCGCAACATCGCCAAAATATTCGGGATCCAGCTAGGGCCTTTCTCATTCTCAACCGAACATTTTATCTTAACTCGACATTATCATTTTAGACTACTCTACTTTCAATACTCATTTCAACTGGTGACCTTTACTTGCCCAACCAAACATTCTATCCCAACTATAAATTTACACTAATTTCAAAACTAAAATCAACTGGCGACATTTACGCGCTGAATTCAACGCCAATCTTACAATGTAAACAAACAATGAAGCTTGATAAAAATATTTAAAGACTTTAATATGCTTTTACAAATATTTTAAGAGTTTTAAGGCTTTAATATGTTTTAGAAATACTTTAAACGTTTTTTTTTTTTTTTTTTTTTAAGAAACAGTCAAAGAGTCGTTCATTCGGAATCCATTTGGAATTTGTATTTTCTGAATGGCAACAGTTTTGGTTTGTTTTTATTTGGTATTCCGTTGCTTACAATCATGAAGTTACATTATTCTAATTATAGGTTCATGTTTATAATAGCCAGTGATCCATTACATTTAATTCAGACCTTTAAACATTACAACTGAATAGTTTTTTAAGGTTTTAAGGAAAATAAATAAGAATACGTGCGATACAAAACATATTATGTGTATGTTTCTTGAAGTTGAACCACCTCAGTGAGTTGAACAAACGGAAAAAAAAAAAAAAATGGCTGCCAAAAGTTTTTGTTTTGAAGCGGTACAAACCGGATTCGTTCATGACAGATGAGGATCATTATATATATTAATTAGGCTTCAAAAATAGTCTAAAACAGTATTTTGTCTCCTTGTACTGCAGAAAAAAATACATAATTTATCATACAAGAATGTTGAAAATCAATATGTTTAAGGAGGGTGCACATTAGTTCGAGAAATATACGTCTACATATGTTGCGTTTAAAAGAGAAACGACTTTAAAAACTTTACAGAAGGAAAATTTTTTTGAAGTGTTATCTATTTGAAAATTATCAGCAAAAGGATACATTCGCAGCAGAAGAGAAGACCATATTGGAAATTTCGGAAAAAGAATATAACAATTTGATAGGTAACTGTATTTCTTTCCATGGGCGTAGGGAAAGTGGTTTTGAGTGAATAGGCACCTTTTTTTTTTCCTTTACTACTATTTTTTAATATTTTAGGTTGATTTCTTTAGAAATCGACCTATTGCAATCACTTCGTTTATCTATATCTATCTATCTATCTATCTATCTATATATATAATGAAAATTTTGTCATCACGATAACTCCCGAAATAATACTCGAAATCGAACCAAATTTGGACAGTGAACTAATCTTACAAATATCTTGGATGAGTTCGTTAACCAAGTTGCTCCGACTTTTTGTTTTCAAGTGGCAGCCACGTGAAAATTTCAAACCGACATTGTAAAAAGCATATTTAAAGCAAGATTTCCTTGAATTTTGATGTAAATACAGGCCACATAAGGGTCTCAATGAAGTTTATTAATGAAGTTTATCCGCCATTTTTAATAAAGTGGCAGATATGTTAAGTTAAGCGGGACCACTTGAAATCAGGCTACCACTTGGAAATTTAAAATCACTATAACTTCCGAAATAATGCTCCAAATCAAACCAAATTTAGACAGTGTCTTAACTTATCTTATAAATATCTTACATGAGTTTATTAATCAAGTTGCTCGGTCATTTTGTTCTCAAGTGGAGACCTCTTGAAGATTTCAAATTGAAATTGTAAAAAGCTTATTCCGAATTTGTTTAAAATCTGATGTAAATACAGACCACATAAGGGTCTCAATGATGTGAAAGTTTAATTAATGAAGTTTATCCGTCATTTTTAATAAAGTGGTAGATAAGTTAAGCGGAGCCACTTGAAATCACGCTACCACTTGAAAATTTAAAATCACAATAACTTCTGAAATAATACTCCAAATCGAACCAAATTTGGACATTGTCTTAACTTAGCTTATAAATAACTTAGATGAATTTGTTAACCAAGTTGCTCCACTATTTTGTCTTCAAGTGGAGACCACTTGAAAATTTCAAATTCAAATTGTAAAAACGTATTCCGATTTTTTTTTAAAATTTTGATGTGTATATAGATTACACAAGTGTCTGAAATAACTTTATTAATGAACTTTATCCGCAATTTTTAATAAAGTGGCGGATATCTTAAGTTAAGCGGGACCACTTGAAATCAGCCACCACTTGAAAATTTAAAATCATGATAACTTCCGAAATAATACTCCAAATGGAACCAAATTTGAACAGTGTCTTAACTTATCTTATAAATATCTTAGATGAGTTTGTTAACCAAGTTGCTCCGCCATTTTGTTTTCAAGTGCAGACCACTTGAAAATTTCAAATTTAAATTGTAAAAAGCGTATTCCGAAATTGTTTGAATTTTGATGTAAATACAGACCAGATAAGGATCTCAATGAAGTTTATTAATAAACTATATCCGCCATTTTTAATAATATGGCAGATATCTTAAGTTAAGCGGGGCCACTTGAAATCAGGCTCCCACTTGAAAATTTAAAATCACGATAACTTCTGAAATAATACTCCAAATCGAACCAAATTTGGACAGTGATATTATCATATAATTATCTTGAATGTTTTCACTGGCAACTTGTCCCGACATCTTGTTCCTAAGTTCCAGCCACTTGAAATTAAACTGCCACTTGAAAATATGCCCTCATGATAACTTTTAAAATACTAAACTGATTCAAATAAAAGTTGGATAGTGAACTTATGGTTCAAATATCTAGGATAAGTTCACTTGGTGACTTGATCCGCAATTTTATTTCCAAGTGGCGGCCACTTGAAAATTTGCCATTATGGTAACTTTAGTAATACAGAATCAATTCGCATGAAATTTGGGTAGTGGATTTATCATTCAAATATCTCAGATAAGTTCACTGGGCATCTCACTCCACTTTTTACTTTCCGAACACTATAGTGAGGAAAGTATTGTAATCATGTCAAAAATCCGAATTCGAGATTTAGATGTTTCTATACGTTTTGAGGTCCCCTGAGTCCGTTTTCACTATTTTTACGATGATGTATGTATGTGTGTGTGTATGTGTGTATGCGTGTATGTGTGTATGTCTGTGGGTGAACACGCTAGCGTCTAAACGCTTCGTTCGATTAACCTGAAAGTTGGTACGCATATTGTAAGTCACCATAGTACAAACCCTATAGATTTTGGTGAATCTAGCACTTATAGTTTTTTTACAGGGACACAAAGAAAAATTCTTTATCATTATGGCCTATGGGAGCAAAATCTTAAAAGTGCGATAGCATCTAAACGCCTTATTCAATTGAGCAAAAATTTTATACACATATTATAGATCACAAATACTCAATCTGTATAGATTTTGGAGAATCTAGCACTTATAGTTTTTTTACAGGGACACAAAGAAAAATTCTTTATCATTATGCCTATGGGGCCAAATTTTTAAAAATGTGATAGTGTCTAAACGCCTTATTAATCCGAGCAAAAAAATTGTACACATGTTATAGATCACAGTTGAACTAACTGTATAGATTTTGGTGAATCTAGCACTTACAGTTTTTTTACAGGGACACAAAGAAAAATTCTTTATCATTATGGCCTATGGGACTAAATTTTTAAAATTACGATAGCATCTAAACGCCTTTTTGAATTGAGCTGAAAATTTATATGAGTATTATAAATCACTGTTGCACTAACTATAAGCATTTTGGTGAATGTAGCATTTATAAGTTTTTACAGGGACACAACGAAAATTTCTTTGTCATTATGATCTATGGGCTCAAAGTTCAGTAGCGTTAAATAAAACAACGTGTAATAGATGGAGAAAAATACTCAAACACTCTATTATGGTTTTCTCTCTTTTGTTTGTTTAACAACTACTCTTTCTTTACTTTATCTACAAAACTGTTAATTACTCAATGTTCGGAAAGTCGAGTGGAGTCACTCCAGATTTTTTTTACAAGTGGTGCCACCTGAAAATTTCTTATGACGATAATTTTTGAAATACTGATTTAATTTAAACTAGAACGGGACAATGAACTTATCGTACAAATATACTGGATGATCTCGATGGGCAAGTTGTTTTGCCATTTTGTTTCCAAGTCGCAGCCACTTAGACTGGCACTGTAAAATTTGCCATAAGAACTTTTGAAACACGGCACTGATTTAAACCACAGATGGACATTGAACCTATGCTTCAAATATCTTGGATGTGTTTGCTTGGCAACTTGTTCCACAGTATTGTTTCCAAGTGGCGGCCACTTGAAAATTTGTTATCACGGTAACTTTAGAAATACTTAATCAATTCAAATCAAAGTTGAAAAATGGATTTATCATTCAAACAACAAAAATTTTGAAAATTCACGTAACTCGTGAACCAATCACGTTATTGCGTCCAACTTTGGTATATCAATAAAAAGTATTTTCTCGCCAAAAGTCGCCAAAAAAGTCGCCATAGGGGAAAAGTCGCCAAATTTGGCGCTAAATCCATTATCTGCGTTACTATATCTTTTTAATGCGTTTTTAAGGAAAATTTAGGCTATTTTAATGCTAAAACAAACTAGAAATGCAGAAAACTAACATTTTAGCAGCTTACTAAGCCTCTTTGAAAGAATTTCTACAAAAAAAATTATTTTCAAATTTGCAACGATATCTTACATGAGAAAATTTCTCTGCCATTTTGGTCGAAGTGGCAGCCACTTAATTTTTCAACACGATGACTTTTGAGATTTTGAATTAATTCGAGCTATATATGTACAGTAGACTTATCTCGCAAATACATTTCATATATTTGTCAACTTAACCCAACATTTTGTTTCCAAGCACCGGCCACTTGAAAATTTTAAATTCACATAAAAATGTATTTATGAACCGATTTGCTTAAAACTCCATATGTGCATAGCCTACATCAATATTTGTACCAAGTGCATTAATAATTTGTAGCCGCCATTTTAAAACAAAATGACGGCTACTTGATAAGGAAAAAGAAATCAACCTACCCTTCCGAAAAAGCCGGAAGGACTTGTTTACTATCAAGTTGTTATGTAAAAAAAAAAAAAAAACTGCCTATGACGTCATTTTGGATGGTGTAGCGTTTCTTTACTACTCTAAACTCTATGTACCGTAAGTTTTATCAGTTTTATTTATAGATCTCTCCTGGGCGAAATTTAAACTTTGTCGTTGAAGTACACCGAACATTTTTTGCCTAAGAAGTTTAATTCAGCAATGGCCATTTTAATCCTATCTAAGTAGCACATTAAACATATAAATAAATTATAAAATATTACAAAAAGCAATATAAAAAATAAATTAAACCGAAATAGTAGATTATGTAAATGATTTATTTTTATCTGAGCAGATAATTTTATAAGGAAAAAATGCAGTTTTAAAAATAAGAAAATTTGTATCACCAAGCTCTATTTTAAACCTAAAAATCATTAAAAATATAAGCAAATTGTGAAGGATTCTTATAAATTAACGAAAAAGTGTCGAATAAATGTATTAGCAAAATAAAAGTCCCCTTTTTTACAAAATATCATACAATAAATAAATAAATATATAAATATATAAATAAAATCCATCGCTAATATGGCGACAAACATTCAAATCTCGTGAAGGAATAAGTTGTAAAATAAATTGTACACAATAAGTTGTGTAGGACGCTAATGTTTACTTATTTATTTTTTTATATACCAATCACTACGCTAATTTAAAATGCAAACAAATGAGCTGCTATGTGTAATAGCACTTGCATTCTGTTTGGCAGAAATATTTAATTAATTCAAATTAATATTTAAGCAAATAAATAAATATATAGAAAAATATTTATAATTGAAAATGTATATAGCCATAAAAACATTAGTTGTCTAAAATATGGCAGAAATAGTGATCATAGCATATTGTTAGAAAGGATTAAGTCTTTTCCCTGCATCAAATGTACTGAAGCAATGAAAGTAGGCAAAGTGAAAATAAAATGCAATTCATTTACATTCAGTGGAGTCAGCCTTGGCGACAAACTTAGCGAATGGGCGACCAAATAGTTGAAAAATGGTAGTTAAGGATTTCCGAAGCTTTGAAGCTCACCGACACACGGGAACATAGTTCTTGAGCTTTCTATTGAATTTTTGAAGGAATCATCGCCAAGCCCCATCGTCAAAAGTTATAAATGGGAGTGAGTTGATTTCTGCGGGGGAGTATATAGTCACTGCGATTCAGAGACCTATTCTGAGTGATTACTCTTTAGGGATTGGGCCCTAAGCGACTAAACATTTTTCGCGATGATTTCTGCTCTGGAGTATTTGATTTTATTTGCTTTACTCCTGTGGAACAAGTGATTGTTTTTTTTTTACTGTTCCAGAACATTTATCGAATAGTGACTTCTGCTGTACGAATAACAACTTCAACTGTTTCCAGAATATTCGAAGAATTAACACGACTATTGGGCTGTTTTTGAGAATATTCATTTTAATAATAGGTTTGTTGAACAGATTCGAGAAGTTTAAAAAAAATATATATATATTTGATATCGCCAAGAAGGTCTCACACTTAAGCTGTAAGAAAATAGTCGCCAATCGAAATATATTTATTTTTAAACGTTTCAATTATTCAACTAAAAAGAAATCATTTAAATATAGTGACCATCGAAGCGGAAAAATCCTGATTGCTTATTATAAATCTTTCATTTATCCCACCAGTATTCCCTTAATTTTGAATACATGTGGAAATTATTGTATACGCCCTATATGGTGAAATTTAACACGGTAAGAAAAACACAAGTCACCACGACAAATGTACGTCAAGTGACTTCTAGGTAGAGTCATTCATAAAATCGAATTCCTTTGTGTGGCATTGTAAAGAAAATGATGAATGCTTTTCGTACGTACATTCTGTTTAAAACGTATACTTTTCTACTGAAGGAAAGTATATGTTTACATTGTTTTTGTTTAGTGCTGTCTGGAGATGTTAAAGTATACCAAAAGAAAAATTCCGTTTGTTTGAATACTTTTGAATGTCCTTATACATGAACTACTTCTCTCATTTGAAAAAAAATAAAATAAAATAAAATTCACAAATGATTCAGATTTAAAATACCAAATTTGAATTTTCTGTTTGTGTTTTGTTCTTATGTCTGCTATGCAGAAAACAGACAAATGCATAGACCAAAATCTGATTATTTAGAATAAGGTGTGTAAAGTGTAAGCAAAACTCAGTTGTTAAAAATTTGACACAAAATCATTGCTTCTCTGTTACGCATCCGCAAGAGAAAATAAACAAAGGATTAAAAGAAATAGAAAGATTAAAAATAAAATAAATGATGCCACTCACTACTGAAATAACAGATAAAAGCCAACAGGACAAAGTGATAATACACAGACTTCATGGCTTCGAGATGCCGACAATATAATAGTATTCAGTGCAAAGATGTCAGGAGGAATGATGCTGAGAATAGCTTAGACGTGGCTTTTTATATGGTTGAATCACCTGCATCATTGACGTGCTTCGCTTTGAATAATAACCATTGGCATGCCATCTATTTCAGAAACAATTGGCCAACAAGGCAAATTGCTTGAGAATTAGGCAGAAGGCGGATAATACATAACATATTTTTCACTGTCATTCTTTTATGAAATATGTATTCTTTTCGTTTAAAACTCATCATAAACAATATTATATAAAAACGATATATTAATATATATATATATATATATATTTCATTTTATTTATCCAGTGATTCCCAATAAACAGTGAAATAATTCATGAGACAATCAAGGCTTTTCTTTGCAATATTGTAGGATTACACATTTACAATTTTAAAATCTTATGCTGATGATGTGGTTTTCATGGAAGAGTTAAAAATTTCTCTCTCTCTCTCTGTTCTTTTTTTTTTTTTTTTTTTTACTCTTTTCTACATATAGAAGAAAAGGGTAATGGAATCATAAAAATGTTCATCTTCCAGTTTTTGACATTTTTAATTATTTTCACTATTTTTTTTTTTTTTTTTTAAGCTATTATATAGCTTTTATCGCGGGCTTTGAGCGCGGCGACCGAATCGAAAAATTCCGTAACGAAAAAAAAACCTAACACAGTTCGGTAGACTTCGGCTGTACGAAGCTGCACAGATCGAGACGAGCTGCTGCGAAATGGGACGAATACATAAGCAGCTGTTTGTAAGAAAGTATATAGGTGTATAGGTATCTATCATCTATGTACAACAGTGAATAGCTGTACGCGTAAAATTTGTGTATAAAGTAGATCAGATAAAACTTGAATATCTCCATTCGACTTGCAGGCCTTTAACACCTATTAAATACCTTTTCTCTATTAAAATTTGTTTTCTTATCATTATTGTTATCTTATTCATTAATATCAAAGAAAAACCTTGAATATCCCCATTCGACTTGCAGGCCTTTAAAACCTATTAAATACCTTTTCTCTATTAAAATTTGTTTTATATCGGTCACCACGCTCAAAAAGAGTAACTTGAATTAATATCAAAGAAAAAACTTGAATATCCCCATTCGACTTGCAGGCCTTTAAAACCTATTAAATACCTTTTCTCTATTAAAATTCGTTTTCTTATCGGTCACCACGCTCAAAAAGTGTAACTTGAATTAATATCAAAGAAAAAACTTGAATATCCCCATTCGACTTGCAGCCTTTAAAACCTATTAAAATACCTTTTCTCTATTAAAATTTGTTTTCTTATCATTATTGTTATCTTATCATTATTGTTATCTTATTCATTAATATCAAAGAAAAAACTTGAATATCCCCATTCGACTTGCAGGCCTTTAAAACCTATTAAATACGTTTTCTCTATTAAAATTTGTTTTCTTATCGGTCACCACGCTCAAAAAGTGTAACTTGAATTAATATCAAAGAAAAAACTTGAATATCCCCATTCGACTTGCAGGCCTTTAAAACCTATTAAATACCTTTTCTCTATTAAAATTCGTTTTCTTATCGGTCACCACGCTCAAAAAGTGTAACTTGAATTAATATCAAAGAAAAAACTTGAATATCCCCATTCGACTTGCAGGCCTTTAAAACCTATTAAATACCTTTTCTCTATTAAAATTCGTTTTCTTATCGGTCACCACGCTCAAAAAGTGTAACTTGAATTAATATCAAAGAAAAAACTTGAATATCCCCATTCGACTTGCAGCCTTTAAAACCTATTAAAATACCTTTTCTCTATTAAAATTTGTTTTCTTATCATTATTGTTATCTTATCATTATTGTTATCTTATTCATTAATATCAAAGAAAAAACTTGAATATCCCCATTCGACTTGTAGGCCTTTAAAACCTATTAAATACGTTTTCTCTATTAAAATTTGTTTTCTTATCGGTCACCACGCTCAAAAAGTGTAACTTGAATTAATATCAAAGAAAAAACTTTAATATCCCCATTCGACTTGCAGGCCTTTAAAACCTATTAAATACCTTTTCTCTATTAAAATTTGTTTTCTTATCGGTCACCTCGCACAAAAGTGTAACTTGAATTAATATCAAAGAAAAAAATTGAATATCCCCATTCGACTTGCAGGCCTTTAAAACCTATTAAAATACCTTTTCTCTATTAAAATTTGTTTTCTTATCATTATTGTTATCTTATTCATTAATATCAAAGAAAAACCTTGAATATCCCCATTCGACTTGCAGGCCTTTAAAACCTATTAAATACCTTTTCTTTATTAAAATTTGTTTTATATCGGTCACCACGCTCAAAAAGTGTAACTTGAATTAATATCAAAGAAAAAAATTGAATATCCCCATTCGACTTGCAGGCCTTTAAAATCTATTAAAATACCTTTTCTCTATTAAAATTTGTTTTCTTATCATTATTGTTATCTTATTCATTAATATCAAAGAAAAACCTTGAATATCCCCATTCGACTTGCAGGCCTTTAAAACCTATTAAATACCTTTTCTTTATTAAAATTTGTTTTCTTATCGGTCACCTCGCACAAAAGTGTAACTTGAATTAATATCAAAGAAAAAAATTGAATATCCCCATTCGACTTGCAGGCCTTTAAAACCTATTAAAATACCTTTTCTCTATTAAAATTTGTTTTTTTATCATTATTGTTATCTTATCATTATTGTTATCTTATTCATTAATATCAAAGAAAAAACTTGAATATCCCCATTCGACTTGCAGGCCTTTAAAACCTATTAAATACCTTTTCTTTATTAAAATTTGTTTTATATCGGTCACCACGCTCAAAAAGTGTAACTTGAATTAATATCAAAGAAAAAACTTGAATATCCCCATTCGACTTGCAGACCTTTAAAACCTATTAAATACCTTTTCTCTATCAAAATTTGTTTTCTTATCGGTCACCACGCTCAAAAAGTATAACTTGAATTAATATCAAAGAAAAAAATTGAATATCCTCATTCGACTTGCAGGCCTTTAAAACCTATTAAATACCTTTTCTCTATTAAAATTTGTTTTCTTATCGGTCACCACGCTCAAAAAGTGTAACTTGAATTAATATCAAAGAAAAAAATTGAGTATCCCCATTCGACTTGCAGGCCTTTAAAACCTATTAAAATACCTTTTCTCTATTAAAATTTGTTTTCTTATCATTATTGTTATCTTATCATTATTGTTATCTTATTCATTAATATCAAAGAAAAAACTTGAATGGCCCCATTCGACTTGCAGGCCTTTAAAACCTATTAAATAACTTTTCTCTATTAAAATTTGTTTTATATCGGTCACCACGCTCAAAAAGTGTAACTTGAATTAATATCAAAGAAAAAACTTGAATATCCCCATTCGACTTGCAGGCCTTTAAAACCTATTAAAATACCTTTTCTCTATTAAAATTTGTTTTCTTATCATTATTGTTATCTTATCATTATTCTTATCTTATTCATTAATATCAAAGAAAAAACTTGAATGTCCCCATTCGACTTGCAGGCCTTTAAAACCTATTAAATACCTTTTCTCTATTAAAATTTATTTTCTTATCGGTCACCACGCTCAAAAAGTGTAACTTGAAATTATATCAAAGAAAAAACTTGAATATCCCCATTCGACTTGCAGGCCTTTAAAAACCTATTAAAATACCTTTTTTCAAAAAATGGTGTTAGATCATTGAAATTTGGTACATCGAGGATTTCGATACCTACAAATCGATTGCGGATATTTTTGATATATTCTCATTGCTGATATATTCTCATTTATTCAATAAAAGAAAAAAATTTGTTTTCTTATCGGTGACCACGCTCAAAAAGTGTAACTTGAATTAATATCAAAGAAAAAACTTGAATATCCCCATTCGACTTGCAGGCCTTTAAAACCTATTAAATACCTTTTCTCTATTAAAGATTGTTTTCTTATCGGTCACCACGCTCAAAAGGTGTAACTTGAATTAATATCTAAGAAAAAAATTGAATATCCCCATTCGACTTGCAGGCCTTTAAAACCTATTAAAATACCTTTTCTCTATTAAAATTTGTTTTCTTATCATTATTGTTATCTTATTCATTAATATCAAAGGAAAAACTTGAATATCCCCATTCGACTTGCAGGCCTTTAAAACCTATTAAATACCTTTTCTCTATTAAAATTTGTTTTCTTATCGGTCACCACGCTCAAAAAGTGTAACTTGAAATTATATCAAAGAAAAAACTTGAATATCCCCATTCGACTTGCAGGCCTTTAAAAACCTATTAAAATACCTTTTCTCAAAAAATAGAGTTAGATCATTCAAATTTGGTACATCGAGGTTTTCTATACCTACAAATCGATTGCGGATATTCTTGATATATTCTCATTGCGGATATATTCTCATTTATTCAATAAAAGAAAAAAATTTGTTTTCTTATCGGTCACCACGCTCAAAAAGTGTAACTTGAATTAATATCAAAGAAAAAAAAATACTGCATAAATAAAATAAATAAATAATTATAATTGCATAAGTTGATAAAAAATGCTATGCAATAGCTTTACCGCGGCAGTCCTCGAGTGCCACACGTATTTTTTTTTTTTTTTTTTTTTTTTTTTTTGTAATGATAAATGTGTGTGTGACAAACATTTTGCAGCACCACTAGATTAATGCACAGAATTTCATTAAATTATATAATTAGTTGAACCTTGCCATAAATTGGGGTTTATCAATTTTGACGTATGTATCACAGCAGGCCATGTTATCTTCCCCCTTATCCTTAACTAGCAGGCTCTGTCCGCTTCGCTCGTCATTATATTGAAATGAATTCTTAAAATACCATATCATTAATAATAAAAAGAAAGAAAAAAGAAAGAAAGAAAAGAAATCAGTCAAAAATCTAAGTTAAAGTTCCCTCTACCTCTCGCCACACGTCGAGTATAGAGCCCCAATACCTTCGTGCTTTACCTGGTTTTTACACCCCCTCCCTCGCGGGTAAAGTTGAAAGCTTTGCAAAATCCCATCAGAGTGCATATTGCGTATATTTAATTAATAACAAAGCAAAAAAATTCGCCATTCTAAGGTAATCTGGAGCATATTTAAGCTTGAAAACGTGTTTCTGGCCCGCCCCAAAGGGTGGGGGGTGGGGGGTAATTTCACAAAACTCCTTTATAGTGCATGTCGCATACATATGCACATGGATACATATAGATACCACTACAAAAGCGGTAGAGTGGAATTTCACAAAATCTTCTTGTAGTGTGTGTTGAGTACGCATAAGCATCCCACACATCAAGCACTGACATTCTACGATAATTTGGAACAGAGTTAAGCATGGAAACGAGTTTTTTGCTTCCCTCTTAACCCCCAAGGGGGTATATGAGAGAATTTCAAAAAGTCCCTTTGTAGTGTGTATGTGTTGAGTACGCATAACGAATCGACATATCAAAAAATCACTTTCCTGAGATAATTTGGAGCAGAGTTGCTCTTAAAAGCTTGTAAAAGCTCTTAAAAGCTTAAGGCATTCCGCCCTTAAAGAGGGGTGGACAGGGAGAAATTCTGGAAAACCCCTTTATAGTGAATGTTGGGAACACATAACCTACCCACACATAAAAATTAATTTTACTGAGATAATTTGAAGCAAAATTATGCTTCGGAATGTGCTTATTGCCCCCCTTCCTTGAGGGGGGAAACATGCGAGGTATTTATTATTATTATTTAATTTTGATGATGACGTCGTTTTGTCAAATGCATAAGCAAACTTAATATTTTATATTTATTTTTTATTATTCGCGTGAAAATGTATTTTATTATTTGTCAAAAAAAAAAAAAAAGAAAAAAAAGAAAAAAAAGAAAAAAGAATTGTAAACTTTTTTGGCAACAATTAAACATTTAATAGCTAATTTTAAAGCTATGTAGAAGATATCAATATTATATAGAAGATAACGCTTTGCTTCCACCCCCTGCCCATGGGACTGAATTTCTAAAATTCTAAAAATTGATTTTCAGATATTTGTGTTTTCTCTATTTTAAAGCAAAAACCTCTATATTTTAACTGATTTATATATATATATATATATATATATATATATATATATATATATATATATATACTAGCAGACCCGGCCACGCGTTGCTGTGACTAAGTTATACGTTGAATTATACGGCTGTAAACTATTTAGTACAGTCAAATTATTATTTACGAACAAAGACGAAAACGTTGTAGCCGATGTAAAAACCCACAGGGTTGAGATTTGAAACTTAGGTCAAAATGTGGAAGCGATTGATAAAAATTTTCGTAGTGTTGATATTAAGCACAAATTAATTTTATTGTAGGGTCCTATAAATTTTAATGGAGAAGTGATATATATTATTTCTAATGCTACTTTGGATAAAATTGCTAAAATGACTAATATATAAATTAAATTCTATTAAAATTCTATTAAAATAAAAGTATAAAAGAAACAGACGATTTTAAAATCAATTTTTATGGAGGAGTGAAATATAATATGTGCTATAATGGATAATTTTATTATAAAATGACCTCATCATTTTAAATATTTTAAAGAGGGCAACAGCTGTAGTTATAAAAAGGAAAACAATAAGGCTAAACCAGAAAAATAAGTAAATTTGATAAATATTTTAAAACTTTAAAATTGGAAATCTTATGAAATATTGGACATTTAAAGTAAATACATGTATCATTTTAAATAGAAAAAGATTTTGGAAAAGTTTAGTGTATTTTAACGAAGTGATGAGAGGTTTTTGAGTATGTTAAAATTTTAATAGTAAATTCAAGTTAATAAAGATGGGAAACATTGAGGATTAAGATAAGAATAATTATAAGATTAAAAAAAAAAAAAAAAAAACTTTTTATATACCATGCTTTTAAATTTTAATATACTAATAATATACTAATTAAAAGGAAAATGATAAATATTCTATCATAGTTTGAAGTCAAATTTGTTTTCAAATGTCTAAATAAAATATCTGATGTAAGATACTAATATTTTGCAGCGGAATAGATTTCATTTCTGTCATCCTTGGCGAAAAAAAAAAGAATATCGCCAAATTATCTGGCGAAAATATTTAATTCCTTTCAAAAATCATGGTTATTTTAACAACTTATATTAAAAGAGTAATGAATAATATGAAACAATATTTCGTACAATACATATTACATGTCATACATACGTACAATGAATAATACATATTACATTTCGTACAATGCATACATCTGGCATGTATATTTTCGTGTTACGCTTTTGATCGCCAAATAATAATAATAATAATAAAAAAAGCCAAGGGCGACAGAGTTTAAAAATTTAAAATTAAAATTTTGTCAATTTGACAGCAAAATAATTCAATCTAACACCCGCGATAACTAATACATATCTATACCCAAATATAAGGATTAAAATCGGGAAATAAATTTCCTCGATTTTTAATAATTTCTTACAAAAAATCCAGTGGGCAATTAACATAGGAAATCTTTTTCTTGGCTGCACAGACGGTCAGTGAGTCACACTTCGCTTGCGTATAGAACTCATAGATATAGTATAGCATATATAGAATAGAGTGATCATTGGGGAGAAAAAAGTTATTCCTTTTCATTTGGGAAAAGACGACGTTTTTACCAAAATATGGCCGTCTTTCCCCGAGTGAATACACACGGGAATACATACTAATATTTTAGCAAATAAAATTTATGAATAATTTATTTGCTAAAGGGGAATGGAAGACTCCAGATACAGTTTCAAATTCATATTTCTTTCTTTCTTTTCTTTTCTTTTCTTTTTTTTTTCAATACCACTTAATGGCTGTTTCCAAAGCTTTTATTTTTTATCTTTTTTCGGCATCAAAAATCTTTCTACGATAACATGGGGATGAGAGATCTATATATATTACTATATCTATGATAGAACTACATTAGCACTTTATCAATGTGTATAAAATCTTTAAATTGATTATGATGTCAATTTTCGTGAGATGCATAATTTAACTTTTTATAATTTTTTAACGTTCACGTTTGATTAAATGTATTTATTTTTATGTCGAAAGAAAATGAACTCGTATTTTTTTTTTTTTTTTTTTTTTTTGGCAACAATTAAATTAATGGAACTCATAGATATTTTGCAGCAACTTTAATAAAGGTCTATAATTAACAAATAATTGCAATAAAACAATATTGTGACAATAAATTGAGATAAAAACTATCCTATCTCTCAAGTTGGATCAAACTGCACACAGTGTGCAAAATTTCATCAAAATCAGTTCCTTAGTTTAGGAGTTTACCCCGGACAAACATCGTGACACGTAATTTATATATATATACAGATTAAATTATAAAGTTTTGATCAATGAAGCACAAATAAGTAAAAAACAGGATTAATTTCACTGTATTATCTTCATTATAATATGAATTCAATTTACACTTCAGTCTAAGTAACACGTGGCCGGCTATGCTAACACCAAAAATTTAAAAAGTGGAAATAATTGAATTATACGAAATTTATTAATAGGTTAAAAAGTTGAAGATTCTTTGTGTAGATGGCAGCACCAAATATATTTCAGCTTTCATTTCAACCCAGTCGAAAGGTATCGACATCTGTTAGAATCATTTGGAGTTAACAGATAATTGTGACTGTCAAATAATAACAGACAAATAATTAGCAATAAATTAAAATTGCGACTATAATTTGAGATTTAAACTATCCTATCTCTCAAGTTGGATCGAACTGCACATGGTGTGCAAATTTTATTATAATCGGTTAAGTGGTTTAGGAGTCCATTGAGGACAAACATTGTGACACGAGATTTATATATATTAAGATATATATAAAGAATTATGGACAATCACGCTTTGCTCCATGTCCCCCCCGTCCTTGGGGGCCAAATTTCTAAAATTCCAGAAATTGGTTGTTAGATATTTATGTTAGCTATATTTTAAAGCAAAAAATTTACGGATATCTGTTTCTTTCTTTGAGATATGAAGGGTTTTTTTAAAAAAAAAAATCACTTTTTGCGCATGTGGAATCACATTTTACCCCCCCCTCTTATGAACCGAATTTCTAAAAATCCAGATATTTGTTTTTACGTATTTATGTCACTATACTGCAAAAGTTTTACAGATATCTGTTTCTTTTTTCTTTGTTTTGGTGAAATCACGTTTTGTCCTCATCCCCGCATCCTCTTACATTCCAATTTTGCAAAATCTCTTCTTAGGAGTGCTTTCACTGTATGTTCTATAATCAAACCCAGTTTCGAGACAGATTTTGCTCAAGTAGATTTTGCTGTACGTTGATGAGTCAGTCAGTGAGTGAGTGGAAGTACTCTTTAGATATATATAGATTTTTAATGAGGCAGCATAGATAAAATTTCGTACAAACGTACACAATGAAAATTTTTTTATCCAATCATTCCAAAATTAAAAAAAAAAAAAAAAAAGTGTATAAACAGTAATAGAACAGGAACTATTTAAATTTGTTTATTTTTATCTAGCAGGATTTGCCCATTTCGCTGGTTACAATATTTAAATAAATTAAAAACAGAATCGCTCTTTTATAAACAAAAAATAAAAAGAAAATCCATTGAAATAGCTCAAAAGACTAGATTCGGGTTCCTTGAATGCTCTTAGGTTTCTCGCTCGCAACATCTCGAGTACGTATCTCTATTGCCTGCGACGATGCCTTACTATACACTGCTCAAAACAATTAAAGGATATTGTAAGTCTTATATAAAATAACGGTATAAGCGATTTTTTTTTTTTTGCAATAAACGGAAGAAGAAGGACACAAATACAAATTTTTCTTGCTTTCAAACTTCGGAGTATGCAAATTTTGAGTTTGACCTCAAAAATGACGTTTTAGCGGCAGCGAATGAAATTTGGCTTTACACTAAATGAAAGATAAAGCGGAAAAGAATGGTCAATATTCAGTAAGTGCATTGTTTCGATGATTGCGATGTCTTAACGAAGTGATTTAACCGATTCAATAGCTTGGACAGTTGTTGGTCGGTTAGAGGGGGTCCAAACACAAACCGAAGTAGCCGTAGTCACTGGAGTTTTGCAATGTGAGATTTCCAGGATTTGAAACCGGTTTTTGAAGATTAAAAATGTAAGCTGAAGGCCAGGGTAAGGTCATAGACGTGCAACAACACTCAATGGAAATCGATATTTCACGCTAACGGCTCGCAGACTTCGAAATATGAATGGCACTCTTCTAGAAAAACAACTTCGCTCAGCTACTGGCACAAGAGTTTCGACTCGAACTGTCTGAAATCGGCTCCACGCTGTAAGTCTGTATGTTCACCGACCAATAATGTGTGTTACATTAACAGCAAAAAATCGTCGTACTCGCAGGGAGTGGGCAACAGAGCATGTAAAGTGGGGAGAAATGAATGGCGCAATATTTTTTTCTCTGGCAAGTCCCGGTTTTCTGTTCATCACGATAATAGGCATATTTTCATTTGTAGGGAAAGTCGCACCAGAAACAATCCTGCGTTCGTGCACAGAAGTATCAGATTTGGCGGCTGGAGGGGGGGGGGATCCGTTGATGGGTGCATCATTAGAAATGGAGCTCTGGCAGGTCGTCGATATAGGGATGAGATCATTAGAGCTATTGCTATAGCATGTAGCCAGTTTTGGACAGTTTGGGTCAAAAATGTGGCGCCAGTAACCGAGAGAAGGCAATTGTTGAAGAAGAGAGACATTCATATTTCGGTATCTCCGAGCCGTCAACGTTAAATATCGATGTTCATTGGACGTTGTTGCATTCTATGACCTTACCCTGATCTTCAACCTGCATTTCCAGTCTCCAAAAGTCGGTTTCAAGTCCTGGAAATCACACTTTGCGAAACTCCAGTAGTTTCGGCTACTTCGGTTTGTGTTTGGACCCCCTCTAACCGATCAACAACTGTCCAAGCTATTGAATCAGTTAAATAACTTCGTTAAGACATCGCAATCATCGAAACAATGCACTTACTGAATATTGACCATTCTTTTCCGCTTTATCTTTCATTTAGTGTAAAGCCAAATTTCATTCGCTGCCGCTAAAGCGTCATTTTTGAGGTCAAACTCAAAATTTGCATACTCCGAAGTTTGAAAACGAGAAAAATTTGTATTTATGTCCTTCTTCTTCCGTTTATTGCAAAAAAAATACCGTTATACCGTTATTTTATATAAGACTTACAATATCCTTTAATTGTTTTGAGCAGTGTAGATTACACCTAGACGTTCCCCCTCTTAAATTTTGATTCTACATATATCGGTGAAACTGGCAGAACAGGTGAAATTAGATCAAAGGAACATAAACGTTCATAAAAAACAGGATATTTAAGATCAAAACTCGTAATCCATTCTCTCAATAGTGATCCGATTTTGAAAACTTAAAAATTTTAGCTTCTAATGTAAATATCTATGAATCCCGTATTTTTCTAGAGGGCGCTTTTACTAAAATACAACATTTTGCCATGAACGAGGCTAAAGCTATTCCTCCTGAATATTTAATCTTGCTATGATGTATTATGAATTTTTGTAAATGTTGTTTGTGCTTGTATGTTTGACACTGAGGAGGGCTAGTGTTCTAGCCGAAACGTCTCTCTTGCGTTTTAATGTTTTTAATTAAAATGTATTTTTAAAGTTTTAAATTTTTGTATTTTTTATCTCATTTTAAATGTTACATTGGTTCTCTTTTATTTATTTATTTATTTTTTTTTTAAAGCCCCTAATGAACTTAGAAATCTTAGTAAATAAATAAAAATATGTTAAAGTTACAAGCCTATAAGGGTTTTTTCACACAAAAAAGAACTTTTGCAATGTGGTTGAAATAAATGTGTCTTCAAATTAAATACGCATCATGTGAAAAAAAAAACTATGAAATTTCAACTCTGGAAAATACCTAACATCTAGCTCGTTCTTTTGGCAACCATTTGTTTAATTTGTACTGTATTCACATGAACTTTTGGCAAAAGTTGCTGAATATATCTAGCTTTCAAACAATGCAATAAAATGTTTTCTATCTTTCGCGCATGCAAAGTAAAACAGTATTTACTATAAATGCTCATATCCCAACTAATACTACACGTGTGAATTTTATGTTTCAGAATAATGTTTCTTTAAGGCTTTGTCAAATTTTCAGAAAGTTTTCTAAAATTTCATGAAAATCCGTGTTAGTAAAAAGCAAAAACTTTTGTAATTTTTGAAAAATATAATTGCGCCATTGCCGTACCAAATCATATAAATATTGCCCGTGGTCTGGGCAATCATTTATTAAAGTTACAGACATTTGTAGCTTTTTGTAGTATAAGGTTATCCAAGGAACTTCTTTAACTTTTGCTTGGTCCCCTAATTGCACTCTGCACTAAATCGATAATGAAAAATATGAGTTTTTAAATGGGTTTTAGCAGGTGTGAAGTTTCAGAACATTCCGTTCAGCAATTTTTTATATAATCGGAAAAGTGTCAAAAAAAAAAAAAAAAAAAAAAAAAAATCTAATAATTTGAACACTTTCTGTATTATAATTACATGTCATTAAACTTATTTCTGTAACATATTAATCTATATGTGTATTTTTGCCTCATATAACAACGTTATTCTGACGTCCTCTTACATTTTTACGTTTTAATTCCGAGCATGCATTTTCGTCCCCCCATCATACTATAGGAATGGAGAACATAAATAATTCTAAAAATTTTCGACTGAAGTTTTTTGACTTTTTTAAACGGTTTGAGATACGTGGAATCCGAAAATATTAAAATGGGTATAGTGTTGTCCGTCTGTAGAGTGTCTGCCACTTTGTTAGTCTGTGTATACGATATCTCACGAAAAAATAATCGCAGAGAAGTCCGATCAGGTTTAAAATATTTTTTATGATACTAGCATGAACCTTACTTATTTCCAACATTCTAATTAAAAAAATTCAGAAGTTATTGAAAATTTACGATTTTCTTAACATGGGAGAATAGAACAAAATTTCACTTTTACGTGCATGAAAAGAAATATTTTTATCGTAAAGATGAAAGAACAGCTTTTAAATATCAGTTTAGATGCCGAGATGAACATGCTACTCTGAAAATTTCGCAAATTATTCGAAATTTACGAATTTCTTAACATGGCAGAATACGGTTAAATTTCGCATAAATGTTGGTTTTGAGCGATATTTCCATCGTAAAGATGTCAGACATACTTTAAAAAATATTACATGAGATACAGACATATACATCCTTGATTAGGAATTTTCCAGTTTAAATATTTCGTAAGTTATTGAAAATCTACGATTTACTTAATATGGCAGAATAGGGCGAAATTTCGCACAAACGTCCATGTTGAGGGATATTTTTATTGTAAAGATATCAGAATACTTTTAAAATATCGTTTAGGATACTGGCATGAACAACCCTGACTATGAATATTTTAATTTAAAAATTTCGTAAGTTATTTCGAATTTACAATTTATTTAACATGAGTGCATAGGCCAAAATTGAGCATAAACGTCCATGTTGAGGATCATAAATATATCAGACAACTTCAAAATGACATTTATGTTACTTGTTTGATTATCATTGACTGAAAATATTCTAATAGGAAAATTTCGTAAGTTATTCGTAATGTAATATTTTATCCACATCGCAAAACTAGGCGATATTCCATATAAATGTGCATTTTGAGGGTTATTGCATTGGAAAGAGTAGCAGGAAAATTAAACTTTGAAACTATAAAATAAATTAATAGATTAGAATAACATAAATATAGCGAAGTGAAAGGTGGATAGCCTATTAGTCGGGGATTTCATTCTGTCACTGTGTCAAGTATTTGGTCAGATTCATTACTCTTAACATGATTATAATATGTCTCGCACTAGAAATTTTTGAGAACATGTATAAGATGAAGAACTGAGCAGATTCCACCTATGCCTACTAGTTTAAATTAAAGTTTGTTTGTTTGGATGTGTGCTATCACATCTTAAAATTTTACCCATAATTTATGAAAGAGTCTGCATTTTTAAATATTTATGCATCTACAAATCAGAAGCGTCAATGTATTACGTATTAAACATCTGTGAAGAGATATTTTTTAATTATTCATTTAAAAAAGTAAGGTATAAATACATATATATATATCTTCTGCATATATATATCTTCTACATGTTTCCCTAATGAGCTAATACTTCTATTTTTAAGCATTTATTAATCCAATTCTAATTTCCTGTGGTCTCTTTTTCATTCTTTTTAATTCAATTCTCATTTTCAGAAACATTTTTAATAAAAAAATTATTGAGAACCTTCATGAATTTCGCAAAAAAATGTTTTCTTTCTCCGTCGACGTTTTAGGGTCCTTTTTACTCATGTTGGCGTAAGTAATTTAAATTGGTTTTGTTTTCTAATTGGAACTAAAAATGAATCATAAAATTTCTGTGATAGCTTTTAAACTGTGTTACAATCAATTTTAATTTTGTCGTGTTAGTATTATCGTGTATCCATTAAATGCTAAATTTTATAACGATACTGAATTCTTAAATTTATATATATATATTGGTTATACATATGAGGGAAAATTATTTCTTAGGTCTATAAAATGAGATACAGAACAAAATTGCAAATTGAAAGATATAGGCCGATGACACAATCCATACACTGCTTGTGAGTGCATGTAAATTAGCTAACGGCTTTACATCATAAAAGGATTTTCACCTGCTTCTGAAGAATACAAAAAGATACAGCTTTGTGAAATACAATTCAATAAAGATACAGTTTCAGTTGTGATGTCACAACGGGACTAAAAGACACCATGTGTCCAAAATTTTCTCTCTGTAAAAGAGCGAGAGTTGTTTTTTTTTTTTGTAATTTTCTGACAGACGATGGAATTAGTGGTATGAAAAGCTTTCAGAAAAGTGTTATAATCCATCACGGATTTATTTTTAGTTCCTCATTAGGTAATCGCGAAATTTTTCAACCTCGGTTTTTTTTACTTTTTTACACGTTTCCAGGTGTGAAGGATCCAAAAATGACAAAATTTGTATGCTGTCCGTCTGTAGGGTCTGTTAGTTTGTTAGTCCGTTAGTGTGCTAGTTTGTTAGTCTGTGTACACAATATTTCACGAACAAATGATCGCAGAGAGGTCAAACCAGTTTTAAAATATTATTTATGACACTGGAAAGAACTCTGTTTATTTGCAACATTCTAATTAGAAAACTTCAGAAGTTATTCGATATTTATGATTTTCTTAACATGGGAGAACAGGGCAAAATTTCACTTAAACGTGCATGAAAATAAATAGTTTTATCGTAAAGATGTAAGATCAGCTCTTAAATATAAGTTTTGATGTCGGGATGAACATCATTAACTATAAACATGCGACTTTGAAAATTTCGCAAAGCAGAAAAATTCATGTTCGCTGTTAACCTTTTATCGGCCCATTTAGCACATAGCAGTTCACTCGGAAATGGATAGAGCGATTTTCAAAAAAGTTTGTAGTTAAGTGTATTTCGGGGTGGTTGGATTAATTCTCATCTTCAGAAAAAACACTTGGCCAATGGCAACATGTGGCAGAAATTGGGTTTACTCGGAAATGGTTATAGGGATTTTGATGAATGTTTGGAGTTAAATACTTTTGGGGGTGCTTAAACGATTAGAATTGTCCTCATCGTCCGAAAAATTCGCCTTCACAGTTAAACCTTTAAAGGCCAATTGCAATGTATGGTAGAAATTGAGTTTACACGGAAATTTTAAAGAAAAATTGGAGTTGGGGATTTTTGATGAGAAAAAACGATTGGATCTCATCTTCAGATAAATTCACGTTCACAGTTTTAACCCTTTGTCGGCCAGTTGCAAAGCATAGCAGAAATCGGATTTACTCGGAAATGGATATAGCGATTTTGTTGAAAGTTTGGGATTAAGTGTTTTCGGGGAGGAGCTAAGACGATTGGACTTACCCTCATCTTTAAAAAAATTCGCGTTCTCAGTTAACCCTTTATATGCCAATTTCAACATATGGCCGAAATTGGGTTCACTCGGAAATCGATGCAGAAATTTTGGATGAAAGTTTAAGGGTACATAAATGATTGGAAACATTTTCATCTTCAGAAACTGTTCGCTGTTAAATCTTTAAAGACCAATTGCAACGTATGGCGGAAATATGGTTTACACGAAATTGGACAAAGCGATTTTGATGAAAGTTAGGGATATTTTGGTGAGAAAAAGCGATTGGAAATATCCTCATCTTCAGAAAAATCTCGTTCGCTGTTAACCCTTTATCGGCCCTTTGCAATATATGGCAGAAATTAGGTTTACTTCGAAATGGGTATAGCGATTTTTAAAAATGATTGGCTTTAAGTGTTTTTCGGGTGTTAAAGCGTTTGAACTTGTCCTCATCTACAGAAAAATTTCGCGTTCCCTTTATCGGCCAGTTGCAACATATGACAGAAATTGGGTTTTCTTGGAAATGGTTATAAGAATTTTGATGAAAGTTTAGAGTTACGGATTGTTTGGTGAGAAAAAACTATTGGAAATATCATGGCGTATAAAATTCATTTATAAACTTGGTTGAGACCCTTATATGGTCTTATGGTCTGTGCATACATTGCGACTTGAAAACAAAATTGTGGAGCAGCTTGGTTAACGAAGTTATCCAAAATATTTATAAGATAAGTTCACTGTCCAAATTTAGTTCTATTTGGAGCATTATTTCAGGAGTTATCGTGATGACAAGATTTTGATTATATATTAGAGAGAGATACATAGATAGATAGATAAACGAATTGATTGGAATATTTCGATTTCCGAGGAAATCATCCTAAAATGGCAAATTTGAGTTTATGATATTGAAAAATGCTTATAAAATGCCCCTAATGAGCGCGGAAAATGTCGCATCTATAACTCTCAATTCATCCACCTGAGAGGCATTCGTGTAATTTTATCATAGCCAAGTTCATTTTTTATACTATCTTTAAGTTGATTCTTCTCAAATATTGCATTTTTACGTTGTGTCATTTATCTTGCCGGGATGCGTTATGTCAATTTTACTTTGATAGTTTTTAACAATAATTAAAATGTGTGGAAACAATTGCGTGATGGGGAACGTGCAGCGGCCACCTATGCCAACTAGTTAGAAGAATGATACATATTATAGAAAACTATAAAAAAAAAAAAAAAAAAAAAAAAAAGATCCACAGAGATGGCGTTAAGAGTAGTAAGTACAAAACTTTGAATGAAATGCAAAAACTCACAACAGTTGTCGAAAGAAAACGTGACCCTTCGTCAAGCGAATAGCGTAGGCACGAGTACTGCAAACAAAACGATTGCGTTGCCACTTTATTTGCAGCACTAGTGCCTATTTTATTGGCCTGACGCAGTATCGTGTTTTCTTCCTCCACTAAACAATTGTTGTGAGTTCTTACGTTTTAGGGTGTTTATTCAAAGCTTTATACTTATTGTGACAACCTTATTTGTTGTTCAGCATGGTTTCTATTGTTATTTTTCTAATATTATTACTGGCTGTTGTACCCATTCTTCACATGCAAAATGACATTAGAAAGGCAGGAAAATTCAGATTTAAATCAGTACACGAAAATATATGTAAATTCAAAGCAATATATATACAAATAATTATGAACGATTATTGAGAAGTTGTATTTGTTATTTTTATCAATTGATTTTTTGCAATCATTAGCATAGTAAGCTGCAATTACTATAGAATAAAAATCTCCTAATATAATTTGAATTTAGAATCAGCAGCGCAAGGATATCAACCCCGACCCTGCTAGATCACTCGTCCGCGCCAACCCGTCGTGACCTAGTAGAGCTGAAGCATAAAATGTGAATAAAAATAATTCAAATATTAAATTCTATTTCTCACAAAACATTTTATTTGTGAGAAAGTCAGTGGTCGCAATGCATTATTAGAACTTGGATAATATAATAATAGTAATAATAATACTTTTTCTTCTTCTTCTTTTTTTTTTGAAGACATTTTTGGCTTTCTTGAAAAAAAAAAAAAAAAAAAAAAAAAAAAAAAAGTTTTTGGAAATTAATGCAAATTTTACGATTGTGGTTTTCCTGAGTGTGAAAACAAAATTTAAATAATACATTAGGTAACGAATAATTATGGAAACAAACTTTCCCATGTAATACCTTGGGCCATAGCTGTTGGGACGATTAGGTATTGTCCGCTCTTCAAACGAAGTTGTAATAGTAATTATCAGAATGTTCATTCAGAGCTCATATATACGTACCCAAACAAATATTCTTATTTTTCAAATGAAACGTATACAGGTACGTTTTAAAGATTAATGGATTAAGTACGAAATATAAAACTGACCTCCGAGACATCCAAAAATTATCAAGAGGATTGCAACAAAATATGCCCAGAGCTTCATCTTTAAACAGTAGGAGTATAAACCACAAATAAAGCAACGAATATTTATATTAGTATTTAAAAAGGAAATAGGGAAAGATAATGAAATTTATGGGAGTCTATAATTTTGCTGATTTCACTCCACTAATATTATCTTCTTCATTAAAGAGAAAATACTGTCAGCCATAAATCTCGATAATTGCAAAGTTTTCCAATTGTTATTATAGTGTGAGATGACTGTTTCCCAAAAATACACTCCGTCAGGGTGACAGTGGAAAGTTTTAATGGACGAAACGTGGTAACATTTGTATCGTTTGAAAGATTGGAAAATTTGCTGAGTAAAGATGATAATTTTCAAACACAACACAAGATTTATTTGACTGAAAGAATTACGAAGCAAAATATAGAGGGTGATTCTTAAAAAGATGGGACATACATTAAAAGGTGATATTACATACCAATACTAAACAATTTTCATCGAAAACCGAGAAGTAATAAAACGAAAATACGAAGAGAAAACGCAATAATTTTATACGTTACAAATGCAAGTTTATTGAATACGACATTGAGAAACATAGAAATGGCGTTCACCAATCATGAATGTTTATTTAGAAGTGAAGTGTGTAAGATTGAATCTTCAAATCAACTATGGGGAAAATGTCAGAGCTGGGGATCTAACCCGGACAGTCCGCTTACCAACACTGAGCTACCCTGGCTGATTACTGACTCGGCATTTTTTACACAATATTCGTCGGCAAAGAAACCGTGTCTGCAAACGTAATTATAACATTTGAGAATATTAATCGTGGCAATTCCTTTAAACCTCATAAATTGTTTAAAATGGCATTCATCAATTATATTACACTGCGCTGCAAAACAAATAAAATTTTTCGAGCCCTGATACCATTCCTGCTGATTCGTATGTAAAATGGCCTTCATTTTGCCCAATCAGTCACCGTTTTCTTATGCCTTCCATCAATTTTTATCACTGTTGGGTAATTTTAGAGCCATCAATTTCATTTTGGGAGGTACAAAAGATTATTTTAAAAGTTTAAAAAATTTATATAATGTATAATTAACAATAATAATAATAGATTAATAAAATATAATAAATGTAATTCATAATTTCAGTGGCAAATCCCCCCGATATTTACCCTTGCTACAAATGTTCATGTTTTACAATTTTTCACCTCTGTAGCCCCTCAGAAGATATTTAACAGTTAAAAGAATACTTTTCCACTATCCAATTCATAGCCATAAAAGTACCGAGCAGTCATAAAAAAGGGGGCGTCCCTCCAAAAAAATGGGTAATTTGCAAAAATGGGTTTCACATTCGGATTCAGGAGGTCATTTTAGATATGTTTAGGCCGATTTCCGTTATTTATTTAGAGGGGGAGTGTCAGAGCTCTGGTATTTTTTACATAGTTGGCATAAAACATCAACTATACACTCTCTACCACTAAATAAATTAATAAAAATTACTTTAAGCGCTCAAAAGAGCAATATCCAATATTGACCCAAGAACAACCGCGAAGGAAGCATCGGCGAACACTCAGTCCAAGCATAATGCGAACTTCGCCAACAGCAATTAGGTCCTCTTCAGATTGAAAAGGATTCTTTTATACCACACTGTAAAAAAAAAAATGTAAAATTACAACGAATATCCCTCATCGTGTGATGTGATAAAATCAAGCACTCGAGTTGTAAAAAATTTTCAAACAGAACGTGCTGTTTTCTTACATTCTCTGTGACATCAAACAGTCATGTAACATATATATGCGAATGAGCTTCAGACACAAACTAAAACTTTTAAATATTTATTACGACTTCCGCTGTGATAAACGGTAAACGAAAAAATGGAGTATCGAAACTGTGATTAGAATTCACATTAGGTCCAACGACAGACAAGTAAGTTATAATTGTTTTAATTTTGATTTTATTTCTTCTGTTTTTAATTCTGTCAATATAAGTTTCATAAGGGTCTATGATTTATTAAAGAAATCTAATCTTCATTTTAAGCTCACTCTCATGAAACTCCATTTTAAATTATGAGTGGTAAAAGTTACAACACAGTAATTATTTCATCCCGAAATAAAACTATTAAACAACAACTTTTCCAAACTAATTTATTTTAAAAATAATTTAAATTACTACTACTTAATGGGGAAAAAAAATGATGTATTAGTTTTTAACTCTGAAAAATATTATGGCATTTAAAATAAGAACATTATTTGAAAAATACTTAATACTTTTGTGCAATTATTAGCATTCCATTACAATATTTTTTTCTTTAAATCTCAAGTTTCCTTTATTTTATGCATCATGATTACATTTTTATTTTTTAAATTTTGCTCGCTTTTTTTTAGATAATTTCGATGTAGTTTACTACACCGAATGTATTGATACTTTTTTTTTTTTTTTTTTTTTAACTTGTTTATTTTGTAAAATTAATATGTTTGCTAAAATTGTATAGATATATCTATATATATGTATAAAGGATTTAAGTCCATATTCTTGATTTTTCAGGAGACGAAAAATAAAGTTAAACTAGCAAAAAACTAATCAGCAGAATCGATTAGGAAAAAGGGATTATGTTGGTTTATACGCTTTATACCATTCAGTGATTGTCAATCTTCATTTAATAAAGGGAAAATATTGAATTAAATATTTTATACCACAGATTAATGCTAAATTTCTGATTTGAATCTTTTTTTATCAATGGATTTTCTCAAAGACTAAATGACATGGACTTAAATCCTTTATACCAATCGATAGAGAATTTTTTTCTGTGTCTGACTATGTACTTAACTCAAAATCGACATTTTTGGACTTAATTTGAAAACTTAACTTTAATTGTAATTTATCAGTACAGATATGTATCCTGCAAAATACAGTTTAATAAAGTATTGAAAACTGTCATTTTAATTTTCATACGTTCTAAAAGTATTAAAGTAGTTATAATTATTTGAAGTACTTATTAAATAATGCTTCGTATTTGACTAATTTAATATTACTTTAGTGGATTAAAAATTGATGCATAATTATTTTTGAAATAGAAACAGCAATATAAGACTTTTTTAATTAATTATTTAAATGGTAAAATATTTTTATGCTGAAAAGAAATCGTTACTGTATTACAATTCTAATATTCCTTTATAAAATAGAATTTATTGAAAGCTATTAAAGATATTATATTTCCTGTTAAAAATGCATAATATCTTCAAACATATAATGACAGAATAAAAAAGATGAAATAAATAAAACAAATATAATTATAATAGAAATAAAAATTAATACACATATAGCTTAAAATAAATAGGGAAAAAAAATTATAATCCTCTTTTTTTTTTTTAAATGAAAAAAAAAACAAATGCAACATAGCGTGTTGTGAAATTACAACACCCTCTTTTGAAAATTCAAGCGCGTATTTATTTACAACACATTTGAAATTTACCGCACATGGTGCTGGCGATGTTTTTACCCGCGCATTGTGATGTAATCTAGCATGTTCATTTTTTACAGTGCAGACTCTTCAGTGCTTTTTTAGTTTTACTAAAGTGTGTTATTATCCGTATGTTACATCAGTTACTGCAGTGGTTGCATTCTCAAATTTTACTCTGCTACTCTACACTGTAAAAAAAAATAAATAAAATAATAATAATAATAATAATAATTCGGCACTTTCCCTGAAAATTTTGGGAGCTAATATGCCCAATATTTACCAGTAATGTTCCGTGATTATATCAGTAACCACCAAATATACAACCATTCACAATAATACTACATTCCTGCAATCAGTAACTTTGCAAGGACAAAAATCTGTTATTCTCAGGAACCTGCTCCAAACTTGTAAATATCAGAAATGTACCTCATGTATAAGAGTAACGTTAACAAAATTTCTTATAGTTTTTTTTTTTTTTTTTCTTGTGTGTGTGTGTGTACTAGGTGTACTTTTTTCTCTGGATAAAATAAACCATAATGATGTTAACGTTTGCGTAGCTGCCGTTTTGAAACGTGCTATCTTGTTACCGTTTTATTTTAGACCATGCATTCTCTGATGAAAACTGTTTAAGTTCATTCTTTTTGAATCTCACTATATAAATTAAACGACTGGAGCTCCATCCACAAATCTCCTCGGGTTCAGTAACTTGGCTCAGGAACAAAAGGTAAACCTCTCTCTCGATTAAGCAAGAAGTATAAGACTTACTGCAACAAAAAGAACCATAATTTATCAAGAGAACTTTTGAAAGTACCGCCAAATAAAACTACAAAGAGGAAATATTTCCTTTTTTTTTTAATTTAAAAGATATTTAAAATTGGGAATTTTTATTCATAAAATTTATGGGAATTAGATCAGACAGTATAAATTAGCTGATCCTACTATAATGACAATGCTTGTTTTTGCGAAGAAAAAAAAAAAAAAAAAAAACCATGCAAGATCTATCAGTCATAAATCACACAATTTGCAAAGCTTTTCAAATTCTCGGTATGCAGTTGAGATGAGTATTTAATAAAATGTGCCCGTTACCCGCAAAAATATGTATGGCATGTTAGCCTTTTAAGGCTCATCAGTGGTCGAGAGTCTGTTCTCAAAGTTGGTAGAAGAAAGTGGCAAATTCGATCCCAAGTAGCGCTCATCGATTTAGCTTTTTGGAGTTATTTCATGACATTCCCCTAAATAAATGTGCCTGAACCCTTCGAAAGACCGCCTATGAAGGAATTTTTCTCTGTAGGACAGAGAATCACCCTACACTCATTCCTACACCAACATTGCCCTCTCAAAGGAAGAGGGGAAATAGTTGTGAAACGATGACACCTTTCTAAAATTACGCAGGAGTTTCTCTATTCTAAAACATGATATTCATTACAACACAAAAATATTGACAGAGCTACTAAAAAGCAGCTACAACAGGAGAAACCTAAGGAGAAACAGTCTGCTTACTGAGAGATCTTCCTATTTTTAACAATAGGAAGGTCTCCGTGACTTAAAGTTCTTGGAGTCCGTGCGTCTAGACTGCAATACCAGTCCCGAAAATTATTCGATTAAAGGGAAAGTTTGTACATAATTTTATCAACTATATGGAATTAGTGTGTAAATGGAATGAATGATGTTATCTGAATTTATCTGTTATTCAGTTACACAAAAAAGGTCTATGAATAGAATTTCTTTCCAATGGATTTTAACAAAAATACATTGCATTAAAAAAAAAAATGCTTCAAGAGACTTAAAAGACTAGTTAATGTAGAAACAGAGTGTACATTAAATTAATAGTTTACAGGACTACGCAAAATTACTCGTATAAATTGTGTATTATGAGTGGATAAAACTGAAGGTAAATTTTAAGTGTGATATGTTAATTTTGTATATCACCTCATGATCGAGAAGATCCCCAGCGTCGTGAGAAATGGTGTTTGCAGAATAGTCCAAGAAACATACTTTATTTGTCTGGAAATTATACGACTCTAATTAAGGAAATTTTTAACGTAAAATGTCTCACTAAAAATGTACCCGATTGCGAAATTTTATAACAGCTTTGTTTCTTTTGGCTGAAATCATTGTTTTTATGTTTCGTCGCTGCTATCCGAAAAAAATCTCATTTTAAGTTACTCTTCAGAAAGTGTCATAAAATATCTGTTAACACTATCAGGCAATCAAATGTTTACCTTATTTTATTTTTTTAAATACACCTTTTTACTATATATATATATATCTTTTTTTTTTTTTTTTTGGTATCTTTTTAGCGCTTACTTTTAATAACACTGCGATGCAAAAAAAAAAAAAAAAAGAAAAGAAAAAAATTCTAGCCCTGATACTATTCTTGCTGATTCTCATGTAAAATGATTTCCTGAATCCCATTATGATCCCCATTTTGCCCCATCGCTCTACGTTTTCTCGGGACGTCCGTCACCCCTTCCCCAAATTTTTATCACTATTCGGTAATTTTATGGCCATGAATTTGGTTTGGAGAATAGAAAAGAATTATTTAAACACTTAAAACCATAAAAAATATAATGTTTGATAAATAATAATGATAACTGATTAATAAAATGAAATAAATGCAATGCATAATTTCAATGGCAAATCTCCCCCCCCCCCTATTTAACAGTTAAAATAATCGTTTCCCTCCCTACAAATAAAATTCATAGCTATAAAATTACCGAAAAGTGATAAAAATATAAGAGCGTGCCTAAAATCTGTGGGTCAGAAAGCAAAATGGGCGTCCTATTCTGTTTCAGGAGCTCATTTTCATAAGAATTTACAAAAATGTTGTTGGGGACGATTTTTCTGCCGAGGAGTGTAATTTCTAATTATTCATATATATATATCAGTACAAAAAACCCTTAACGGGTTGAAAGTTTGTGACGCCGCTACTTTATGGCTATAAGAATTTGAAATATGAGTCTTAAAAATAATGATATCAAATATTAAGTGACGCTTTGCAATTAGTTAAAATATACATAGATTTTCTTATTTGATCATTTACTTTCCACTTTTATTTATATTTATAATGCAAACGTAATATTTTTACCTTCAAGATCACACAGATAAATAAAATACACTCACTGATGCTTTTTCATTCACATTTCAAATTCAAAATAACAGTTTTAAAGGGAATGATATAAAAATTCCAGTGGCGCCTCGGTGTTATTTTAAAAGATTTGTTTTTAGATTCCATTAAAATTACTTTGGTTTTGTCTAATAAAGTATATTTACACATTTAAACAGTGCTTTTAATTTTCAAATATACTGTCAAATAATTATACTTTCACTGAGTTAGCATTATAAAGTAAAATTATTTATTTCAATAAATTGATTTATCTTTTGCATCATGCTATCCAAAACATAGTATCATAGTGTCCAACTAAGTGAAAATTTGCTCAAAGAGGTAGTGTGACGTAAAGAAAACATTTACATAAATTTTACTGCAGTTTTGGATAGCGTGACGCAAAAGATAAATCAACTTATTGAAATAAATAATTTTTCTTTATAATGCCAACTCAGTGAAAGTATAATTATTTGACAGTATATTTGAAAATTAAAAGCACTGTTTAAATGTGTAAATATACTTTATTAGACAAAACAAAAGTAATTTTAATGGAATCTAAAAACAAATCTTTTAAAATAACACCGAGGCGCCACTGGAATTTTTATATCATTCCTTTTAAAACTGTTATTTTGAATTTGAAATGCGAATGAAAAAGCATCAGTGAGTTATTTTATATATCTGTCTGATCTTCAAGTTAAAAATATTACGTTTGCATTATAAATATAAATAAAGTGAATGATCAAATAAGAAAATCTATGTATATTTTAACTAATTGCAAAGCGTCACTTAAAATTTAATATCATTATTTTTAAGTCTCATATTTCAAATTCTTATAGCCACAAAGTAGCGGCGTCACAAACTTTTAAGCCGCAAAGGGTTTTTTGTACTGATATCATTACTTTTTAGTGGTTTTTAATCAAAAAATTAAAACAAGTCCTTCTGGCTCCTAGGAAGGGTAAACTAATTTAATTTTTCTTATGAAGTTGTCACAATAATTTTTTTTTTCAAAATGGCAGCTACAATTTATTAATGGACTTAGTGGATTTATAAATGAAGGCTATGTATATATGGAGTTTTAAGCAAATCGGTTCATAAAACCTTTCTAATGTAAATTTGAAATTTTCAGTGTGCTGGTACAGGGAAACAAGAGGGTGGAGTAAGTTGGCAAATAAACATATCAGACACATTTCTGAGATAAATCTACACTACAAATTTAGTGTGAATTAATTCAGTATTTCAAACGTTATCATACTGACAAATTTTCAAGTAGCCTGCCACTTGGAAACAAAATGGAGAAAAATTTATTGACTGGGATTCTCAAACTCTTAAAAAAAAAAAAGAAAGAAAGAAAAATAAGTGAAATTTTTCAAATTTAAGTTAGAATTACGTAATTTACATTTTGCAAGTTTCTTTTTAGAGAATTACAAATTAAACAATTAAAAAAATATATCAAGTAAATATTAAAAATGGAATTTTATATATTTTCTTTCCCCTTTTGAGGCTAAGTATACTGCTCCAATATTCACAATTAAAATTTTCATCAAAAGTGCAAGTAAAAATTACTTCCTATATATTTTCATATAAAACGTTTGGGGAAAAAAATAGACAAAATATAAATTAAGCTTTACATTTCTATAATTTTAAAAATAAGATAAAATCACCTGGAGAAAAATTTCATGGAAAATATAAGTTAAGCTTTAAAAAAAATGAAACTTCTGCGTAAAAATACTATTTTATAAATATATTTACAACTACAATAAACAAAAAACCCTCCTTTAATTTTAAATAATTATTTCTACATGTTTCGAAGCTATTAAAAGTTTTTTCTTTCTTTCTTTCTTTTTTTTTTTTTTTTTTTTAGGAAAAATAAATTAAATGTAGTGGCGCCATCTAGCAGTTTATATTCAAATCATATACATACATATTTAACTTTTTTTTTTTTTTTTCTTTTTCGTTAAAAAAAAAAAAAAAAAAAAAAAAAAAAAAAAAAAAAAACTTGTTTAGAAACAGGTAGAAATAGTCATTTAAAATTAAAGGCGGATTTTTTTTTACTGTAATTGTAAATATATTTATGAAATAGAATTTTTCATGCACAAATTAATTAATTAAAAAAAGAAAAGAAAGAATAATTTTTTTTAATAAATTATTATGGGTTTCAAAGTAAAGATTTTATTTATTTATTTTGACGTGTTTTTAATAATTGCTATTAGACACATTTTTCATGAATTTTAATAAATTTCATGAAAAATGAATTTTATTAAAACACTGTTTAAACACTGTTTATTAAAACTGTTTTTTCTAATAAACAGTGTAAACAGTGTTTCATCCCCTAGTCATTATTGCTTTCAATAATAATAAAAAAAATTGATTATGTTAATATTTAAAATATGTATCATTTTAAAGTCTGAAAAATAAATAAATGAATAAACTCTAACTGTATTTTCAAAAGAGATTTTTAATTTTTAAAAAGAAATAAATATATATATATATATATATATGTATGTATTTACGAAAGAGTATGTTTTAAATAAAAACGATAGATGGCGCCAAAACTCTATTTGCTGTTTGTTTTTTTTCATTCCCGGCGCGTAAGGATACATGAATAGGAATCGCAAATCATTGATTTATTATAAAATCGATGTTCATGAATGATAAAAAAAATTTTCAATTAAAAAAATTGTGAATTCATCATTAATATGATAAAATGGAATATCTAAAATTACAAAATACTTCCTTATTTAAAATATTATCTAAATATTTTTTTGACTAAATATGAAATTTTGAAATGAAAAATATTTTTTTCATAACACAAGAGAAAATATATTTAAGTGAATTTGACTTAGTATATATACAATAAATATTTTTAAACATGTTATAAAGTACTTTTGCGTTAAAAAAAAATTTCTAAATAATTCATTGGCTGCATTCAAGTCGGTCAACAAACCAACCCACATACCTTACAAGTAAGAACCGCATAACAGCGTTTTCACCCGAAGAAACACATGTAATTGGCGGAGTAATATAGTTCCATATTTAAAGCGATTTATATTAAAAAACAAGAGTTTTCCTGAAAAAAAAACGAAAACGTTACTAGATTCAGAAAGATCCTATTAACAGCATATATTAATTATATGAAAATCCTTCGAGCCGTTTTAGAGATATTTTTCATTACATCCTTACATCGTTACACCACACATTTTCCCTTTTTGGCTTTAAATTGAGATTCAGATCTCAAAACATACTGCATGTAGAAATGTAAAATTTTCAGGATAGATTAAGACCGAAGATAAAAGACTATTTTGAAAAGATGAGAACAAAATATGGCATATTTGCTGAGATATTAAGTGTCGGCTTTTACAAATCTCTTTGATGTCAAACTAGCCGTATATATGAGTTCGCAGCGTCCCGTTTGTCCCTCCGCTTGCGTCACTGAAAAAACTGCCGTTTTTCATGATAATGCAAAACTGTGGAAATAGACTTATTTTGCTCTAAATCGATAGAACTTTTTTTTTTTTCTATTATTTAAGGCTATTTATACCAAAATACGAAATAAACATAAATTTGTTAATTAGTGGCAAAATATTCTGTATTTCAATAATATGCCATTAAATTATCATGGATTTCGAGCAAACGTTCAAACCAAGTTTTTTCCAAAAATAAAAAAATTGAGTTATTTTTTAATTTATTAGTTTTTTTTGTTGTCTGAAAAATTGTATCCGAAAGTGAAAACATGGTTTGAAATTTGCTTCTCATTTATGTGTAATAGTTTTACTGTAATTAATGATTTTAAAGCATGGTATACTTTGGATTTTTTATAATGTTTATTTCATTTCTAATTTTTACATGTGATAATAAAAATAAAAAATCTGGAGTGACTCCACTCGACTTTCCGAACATTGAGTAATTAACAGTTTTGTAGATAAAGTAAAGAAAGAGGAGTTGTTAAACAAACAAAAGGGAGAAAACCATAATAGAGTGTTTGAGTATTTTTCTCCATATATTACACGATGTTTTATTTAACGCTACTGAACTTTGAGACCATAGATCATAATGATAAAGAATTTTTCGTTGTGTCCCTGTAAAAACCTTTAAATGCTAGATTCACCAAAATGCTGTGATTTATAATATTCATATAAATTTTCAGCGCAATTGAATGAGGCGTTTAGATGCTATCGCACTTTAAAAAATTTCGTCCCATAGGCCATAATGATAGAGATTTTTTCTTTGTGTCCCTGTAAAAAAAACTGTAAGTGCTAGATTCACCAAAATCTATACAGTTTGAGTATCTGTGACCTATAATATGTGTATAAATTTTTTGCTCAATTGAATAAGGCGTTTAGATGCTATCGCACTTTTAAAAATTTGGTCCCATAGGCCATAATGATAAAGATTTTTTCTTTGTGTCCCTGTAAAAAAACTGTAAGTGCTAGATTCTCCAAAATCTATACAGTGTGTGCAACTGTGACCTATAACATGTGTTCAAATTTTTTGTTTATATTAATAAGGCGTTTAGACGCTATCACACTTTCAAAAATTTGGCCCTATTGGCCATAATGATAAAGAATTTTTCTTTATGTCCCTGCAAGAAAACTGTAAGTCCTAGATTCTCCAAAATCTATACAGGTTGAGTATCTGTGACCTATAATATGTGTATAAATTTTTTGCTCAATCGAATAAGGCGTTTAGATGCTATCGCACTTTTAAGATTTTGGTCCCATAGGCCGTAATGATAAAGAATTTTTCTTTGTGTCCCTGTAAAAAAACTATAAGTGCTAGATTCACCAAAATCTATAGGGTTCGTACTATGGTGACTTACAAATATACGGACCAACTTTCAGCTTATTCGAACAAAGCGTTTAGACGCTAGCGTGTTCACTCACAGACATACACACATACATACACACATACATACACACATACATACACACACACATACATACATCATCGCAAAAATAGTGAAAACGGACTCATTGGACCTTGAAACGTATAGAAACATCAAAATCTCAAATTCGGATTTTTGACATGATTACAATACTTTCCTCACTATAGTGTTCGGAAAGTAAAAAAAAGAAAACTTACATTACTGCAAATTTATCTGCAAAATTCATACTAATTAAGAGGTGTTTTTTTTTTTTTTTTTTTTTTTTTTTTTTTTTTTAAGATAAGTAACTAGCATAGGGAATTTATATTTGAAAATAATTAAACTTTAAAAAAAAAAAAAAAAAAAATAGTTAGAAAAATCATTAATACATGACTTGAGTATACTAAGATATATCTATATCTTGAGTTTTATATTACATATCTGGAAAACTATATTAACACATTTTGAGTATTAATTATGTATTTTGCATATCTCTAATCATAAATATTGTACGATTTATATCCCTATTTAATTACATAAAGTTTTTAATAATTACCTGTTGTGTTGATTGTCTGTGAGTATTAAGAACTATATTGTGAATTAAGTTCTGTAAATGATTTTTCCCTTGTGTTTTGACAAAAAAAAAAAAAAAAAAAAAAAAAAAAGCAGTCCATTACACCTTTAAAGGAAAGTAGAATAACTTCTTCGCATTCAATGTCATCATCTCTTTAATTAACACTTTAATTAACTATTCAGTTAATTAATAGATAGCGAATAATTCCAAAGTAATGATATTGTATCACAGTTCACATACTGATCAAAATTTAAATTTAGAATGGTAAAGTAATGATCGGTCGTGAAATTTTGTGAATTTTAGAAAAGTAGAAAAGACATATAACTGATACTGTGTGGCATACACATGAATTTTTCATTAAATTGAATAGGAATGAATCAGGACTTCATTAAAAGGATGTATAAATGCAAAAAACATGTAAATAGTGTTTTACTGTATATATAAAATGGAAATTTTGTCATTACCTCAGTACAGTGTTTCTGCTATGGTAGCATTTTTCGTGAAATGCTAAAAGACTTATCCAAAATGCCCAAATGAAATAACACGTTTTCGTTTTTTTTGCTAAAGCATCTTACTAAACTCAAATTGAAAAAAAAAAACTTCAGCGAAAATATTATAACGAATCTTTCATGGAAAAAAATCGAAACGTTGATCAAGAAAAATGCATTGGTTCATGCATATAAGGAAAATCAAACTCTGAACTACGCATAAGGATCGCATACAGGAAATCAACTTGTAAATAAACATGAGGCAATTGTAAAGTGGTCTAATATGAATGAAGGAAAAATTATAAATTGTAAACCGAAAAGCTTTGAATAGTAATAAACAAATTTCACTTATATTACTTACCTTTTTTTTTTTTTTGTTTTGGTAAGTTATGTTTTTATTTTCAGATATTCAGATACAGTATAAGCTTAATGTAGTTTTACATGCTATATAGTGATAATTATATCTCCAGAAAAAGAATATAAGTTGTATCTAAGACGTTCATATTGCTTTAAAAAAGTTTACAATATAAAGTAATAATCTAAAAAGTTTAATGTTTTTCATGTCTGCCAATAAATGAGGTAAAATATATGCTTGTAGTATATTCAAATTGATCTGGTTACAGTTTTACATTTTTGTTTTTCATTTCAAGTTAAAAAAAATTTACCTTCTGTGTATAACTCTTTAAAGACCTGCTTAAAAACTTTTAAGTTTAAATGACAAATGAAAATCAAACATATTGAGGCGTTTAGAATAACGTGTAAACTGATATTCATCTTTTTCTACTATTCCTGGCATTTTAGTATTTTGCTAAAGCTTTTTTTCTGATTTTAGCTTTTTTGCTAAAAATAATTTTTACACGGCTTAAACCCTGACTTAGTAGCAGAATTTTTTCTGAGAATCTGTGACAGCTATATGGGCACTAAAAAATAATCTGTAGCATAACTTTACAATAAGTAACAGAAAATAATTATAAGACAAAAAAGAAAACTTTTTATATACCATGTTTTTAAATTTCCTGATGAATCATTAATAAAATATGCAAGGATAAAAAATAATAAATAAGCAATGTTTAAGCACGCGGACTCAGTTCAGTGAACTAATAATAATAATAATGAAAAAAAAAGTTGGTTTTTAAAATAAATACGTATATTAGCATCATGAACTACTTTAGCACTTATCAATGTGTATAAATTTTTTAAAGTGATAATAACATCAATTTTTATGAGATGCATCGTTTAACTTTTTATAATTTTTTAACGTTTACGTTTAATTAAACGTGTTTATTTTTATGTCGAAAGAAA
Organism: Salticus scenicus; assembly: GCA_963930645.1. Taxonomy (NCBI): domain Eukaryota; kingdom Metazoa; phylum Arthropoda; class Arachnida; order Araneae; family Salticidae; genus Salticus; species Salticus scenicus. The sequence goes on from OZ005659.1 coordinate 271,996,220, forward strand.
ATGAACACGTAATTTTTTTTTTTTTTTTTTTTTTTTTTTTTTTGGCAACAATTAAATTATAGCTAATATTTTAATGGCTATTTTTATTGCTATTAGGAGCTTATTATTTTCATATTTTAATTAATTAAAAGAAAACTATTCAAAAATCGAGCTTTGGAGTATTGTGTTGTCACCGGGTTCTGATTTATGCTAAAAGTTTCAAATGTAGGGGAGTTAGTTAAAAATAGATTGCAAGATTTGTACCAGACAAACAAACAAGAATCGAAGTTAATAAAAACATGGTAAAAATGAAGTTACAAGTTTCAATAGTAGGTAATATTTTTATCACAAGATTGCATATGTAATGTTTGTTAATCAGTTAGATATGATCAAAGCATTATAGTTATAAAAATGATGATAGTTAATCATTGTGAACAGTTCTACCTCTATATATATGTACCTCTATACATGTTATAAAGAATATTGACACATATGTTATGTATGAGAAAGATTAGAAATCATAAGGATTCCATGAGGTGTATGGTCGCTGATCATTAGCACAGGGATTAGGGCATCTCAAAAAATTACATGAGTGTAAGGTATTGAACAATTCTACTTCTTTATAGCTGCTAGAATTTAATAAAGGGTGTTTAAAGCAGGGTTGGCAAACTGGGCCCAGCCCAGAAAAACCCGCCCGAGTTTTTCTGGGCGGGCCCACCAACAAAAACCCACTGGGTTTTTGCAAATAAATGGGTTTTTGTTAACAATTATTTATAATTTACAAATCCGATCTATAAAGTATAGAAAACACCTTAACTTTAAAGAAAAAACTCTTATTGTTATTTTCTAGAAAATAGTATTTAAACATAAAAAGTAACTACAGTTATAAATATAATAAAAGCAAGTTTATCTTCTATAATTGGTTCAGTTTTCCTTTTCCTGTAAAGCCGAACGATATTTTTGTTTAACAGTGGATATAAATGTTGCCCAGAATCAATATTTAACTAATTAAATTGTTTAGTTTTAAAACTTTATAATTTTATTTTAATTTTAGTAGCAACATAATTATAAATCTAATAACATAAAATTTTCTTCTATAACCGTTTCAACTATTAAAAAACTTAAAAAAAAAAAAAAAAGATAAAGCAGTGCAACTTATTTTTATAATTCAAACTAGTTGGCATAAGTGGACTCTGCTCAGTTCCCCATTATATATATGTTCTCATACATTTCTAGTACAGGACATTTTCTTAACATGATTATCATGTTAAGATAAATGAATCGACTAAACACTTGACACAATGAAATCCCCACCTAATAGGCTATCCACCATTCATTTTGATATATTTATCTTATTCTAATCTATTAATTTATTTTATAAGGTCAATTTCGTAGTATTGTTTTCATGCTACTATTTCCAATGCAACAATCCTCAAAATGTCGAAATGCATATTTATATGGGATATCGCCCCATTTTGCTGTGTTGATAAATTCTTAAATTACGAGTAACTTGCAAAATTTTCCTATTAGAATATTTGTAGTCAATTATGTTCAAACAAGTATCATAAATGTTATTTTGAAGTTGTCTGATATATTTATGATCCTCAAAATGGACATTTATGCTTAATTCTGCCCTATTCTGCCATTTTAAGTAAATTGTAAATCCCAAATAATTTACGAATTCTTTTAATTGGAAAATTTATACTCTATGATATTCATGCCAGTACTTGCAAAATTTTCAAAGTAGCATGTTTCTAGTTACTGATGTTCATTCCGACATCAAAACGCATATTTTAAAACTGGTCTCACATTTTTTTCATAAAAATTTTCCATTTAATGCAAAATTTTACTTAAATGTAAAATTTTGCCCTATTTTCCCATGTTAAGAAAAGCATAAATTTTTAATATTTTCGAATTAAAAAACTTTGTAAGTTATTACTTACAAAGTTTTTTAATTCGAATATTGCAAATGAATAGGGTTCTTGCCAGTGTCGAAAGTAATATTTTAAAACTGATCTGACTTCTATGTGATAATTTGTTCTTGAGACATCGTGTACACAGACTAACGGACTAACAAACACACCATACAAATTTTGTCATTTTTCGTATTCCTTACACGTGAAAATGTGTAAAAAGGAAAAAAAAAAAAAATGAGGTCCAAAATTTTCACGATTATTTAAGTTCTCCATCTATAGTATGATGTGGAACTAAAAAATTTAAGTAATATGTATTGTACTTAAGAATTTAAATTCGTTTATTTTATCAGTTATTGTTATTAAGAATATTTATTTTGAATAAGCATACATTAAAATAAAATATAGCTTAATCTTACTAATTAACACTATTTTAATATTTGAATCAAACCAATTTTTATTTCTAAGATAAATATTAATTAATTATTAATTATTAATTAGTAGTTTAATATAATTAGGTGTATTACAACTAATATGCTAAATAACATATATCTAACATTGCAATGCAAATGTATTCAAACAGAAACCCACAAATACCCAGAAAAACCCAAGTGGGTTGGGTTTTTCTAGAAAAACCCGGGTTTTTGCCAACCCTGGTTTAAAGAGAACACTGACATTTATGTTGAGGATGGAGAAAGATTGGAAATCACATGACTTTTGCATTGCATTTGATCACCGAGTGTTAGAGTGGCGGGAAAGAGGGAGTGTCCTAAAAAAGTATATGAGTGAAAGATATTGAACTATTCAATTTCTTTGTAGTTTCTAGAATCTATTTAAGTAAATTGGAAAAAAAAAAATGTCATACCGTAAAATTCCGATAGTACCCCCCCCCCCCCTGAAATTTCACGTACTTTACTTTTTCGGAAAATTCTGTTTATAACCCTCCTCCCTTACTTTTGGCGGCTAAGTCCGCCATTATTTCATTTTTCCCATGATCATTGCAAACATACTTTTTTTGTAACATCTGAAGTCATATGTTTATTTAGAAACTAATTTGCATGTAAACGTATCCAAGTGCTATTTTTGCTCATCTTTTTAAAGTAAAATAACTCCAAATAAAAAAATGCTGCTTTGTTTACATTCTTTAAACTCCAAAACATTAACTGCTATTCGTAAGCGACCATTGCTTTCACAATCTTGTTTATGGAACTATGTTTTTGCGATCATAACTTTTTTCTAAATTTTAAATTCTCTTTTTACTTTTAAATCTTTAAATAACATTAATAGTTATTGTTCACCCTGTTCTGTTCTTGCATATCAGTTAATTGTTAATAGCAGTGCAATTAACTGTTTGTTTAACTGTCAGTGAATCTTCTAGATGACTTCGCAATTTGTTTATAAGAGGGGGGGGGGCTGTTGCACGTGTACATCACATGTTCATGTCGATTATTCGGTTACATTTTCTTTTTCAAAATTATGTTTATTAATAAAATTTAATAAATAATAATCAATATTATTGTTAATATAATTTAGTAGCTATTATATATATAATTAATAAAATTTATGTTTTTGGAAAAGATTGTGAAACTTCCGATTATAATCCCCCCGCCTTACGAATTCGTCATACATTTCTGGAAACTTTCAATTATAACCCCTCCCCGCCCAGTTTTGACAAATTTCCCATTGAAAAATAAAAGGACGTTACTATCAGAATTTTACGGTATATATTGAGGATGGAGAAAGATTAGAAATCAGAACGATTCTGCAAAGAACTTGTATGTCGTCTGTTTAGTTTGTGAATTTTAGAAAAGTGGAAAAGACATAACTAATATTGTGTGACTAAACAAAGAAATTTTTCATTGAAATGAATAGGAATGAATCAGGACTTCACTAAAAGGACGTATAAATCTAAACGATGTATAAATTGGGTTTTTCTGTATATATAATGGAAATTTTGTGGTTACGATAACTTTCGACATAATACTCAAAATTGAATTGAACCAAAGTTACACAGCAAACTTATCTTACAAATATCTTAGATGAGTTCATTAACTAAGTTGCTCTGCAGCTTGTTTTCAAGTGAAGGCTACATGAAAATTTCAAATCAACAGTTAAGACCGCATTTGCTTGAATTTTCATGTTCACATTGACCACATAAAGGTCTCAACCAAGTGTTTATAATGAATTTTATCCGCCATTTTTAACAAAATGACCGATATCTTAAGTACAGCCATTTCAAATCAGGCTACCACTTGTAAATTTATTATCAGAATAACTTTTGAAATACTGAATCAGTTCAAGTTGGACAATGAATTTATCACACAAATATCTTGGATGAATTTTGTTCCAACATTTACCTAGTTTCCAATTTGCAGCCACTTCAAATCAGGCTGCTACTTGAAAATGTGCCACCATGATAACTTTTAGAATACTAAACTGGTTCAAATCAAAGTTGGGGAGTGAACTTAATACAATTCAAATATCTTGGATAAGTTTGCTAGGCAACTTGCTCCACCATTTTGTTTCCAAGTGGCAACCGCTTAAAATTTTTTTATTACAATAACTTTTGTAATACGGAATCAGTTTGAATCACATTTGCACAGTTGACATATCATTCAAATATCTTTGATAAGTTCACTGGGCATCTCAGTCACTCTGTCCTTTTGTTTCTAAATGGTGGCCACTTGAAAATTATCACAGTAACTTTTGAACCGATTTGCTTAACACTCCATATATACATAGCCATCATTAATAAATCCACCAAATTCATTAATAAATTGTACCTGCAATTTTGTAAAAAATGATGGCAACTTGATAAGAAAAGATAAATCAACCTAACCTTCCTATGAGCCGGAAGGACTTGTTTTAATTTTTTGATCAATAACCTCTAAAAAGTAATGATATCAGTACAAAAACCCTTAACGGGTTAAAAGTTGTGACGCAGCTACTTTATCACTATAAGAATTTGAAATATGGGTCTTAAAAATAATGATATCAAATTTTAAGTGACGCTTTTCTATTAGTTAAAATATACATAGATTTTCTTATTTGATCATTTGCTTTTTTCTTTTATTTATATTTACAGTGCAAACATAATATTTTTAACTTCAAGATAAGACAGATATATAAAATATACTCACTGATGCTTTTTCATTTGCATTTTAATTTCAAAATAACAGTTTTAAGAGGAATGATATAAAAATTCCAGTCACGCCTTGATGTCATTTTAAAAGATTTGTTTTTAGATTCCATTAAAATTACCTTTTTTTTGTCTAATAAAGTATATTTACACATTGAAACAGTGCTTTTAATTTTGAAATATACTGTCAAATAATCACACTTTCACTGAGTTTGCATTATAAATTAAAATTATTTATTTCAATAAATCGATTTATCTTTTGCGTCACGCTGTCCAAAACTGCAAGTAAAATTTGTGCAAATGTTTTCTTTGCATCACACTATTTCTTTGCACAAATTCTCACTTAGTTGGGTACTATGATACAAAGTAACATTTGCATATATTTTACTCACAGTTTTGGATAGCGTGACGCAAAAGACAAATCGGTTTATTGAAATAAATAATTTTAATTTATAATGCAAACTCGGTGAAAGTGTGATTATTTGACAGTATATTTCAAAATTAAAAGCACTGTTTCAATGTGTAAATATACTTTATTAGACAAAACAAAGGTAATTTTAATGGAATCTAAAAACAAATCTTTTAAAATGACATCAAGGCGTGACTGGAATTTTTATATCATTCCTCTTAAAACTGTTATTTTGAATCTAAAATGCAAATGAAAAAGCATCAGTGAGTATACTTTATATATCTGTCTTATCTTGAAGTTAAAAATATTATGTTTGCACTGTAAATATAAATAAAAGAAAAAAGCAAATGATCAAATAAGAAAATCTATGTATATTTTAACTAATAGAAAAGCGTCACTTAAAATTTGATATCATTATTTTTAAGACCCATATTTCAAATTCTTATAGTGATAAAGTAGCTGCGTCACAACTTTTAACCCGTTAAGAGTTTTTGTACTGATCACGTTTTCGCATAGAAAAGGGTGATATAGATCCACGTAAATGTTGTACAATAGCATCTATTTACAATATCTGTCGGTATAAAAATCTCGATGAGATGTGATGCGTACTTACATGTACAAAATGAAAGTGAAAAAAAAAAATGTTTCGTAGATTTGACATCTTACTTGATTTTAACTTAATTTATATAATCATATTTATGGAAAATGACAATGATTGAGAGGCAATAAATAATATATATATATAAATATATTATATATATATATATATACACACACATCTTAAATCTGGAGAAAGCGGAAGTTTGCACAATTTTTCATAAGATGCGAATAGGCTAGTGGTGTCTGCCAAAGGAAGAAAGTGTCAGAGGCACCGGAGAACGAGGGTTTAACTAGTCCGGATTTTCACGTACAAAAAACAGCCTGTTATCGATAAATACTCTCAGAATTGTTTATGGTATCGCACCGCGTCGTCCACGTCGATAGAATATGAATACAACTGATCCAAACTAAACATGCATGAATGATTCAATCATCCGACTCAAACTGAATCGGGTTAGTTTCCAGCAAAATTGGGTTACCCGATATGGTACACGACTCTGCACTTTTGGTCCTATAACTTACACTGAGTCAACGTCAAACATTGACTTAGTCACATTCCGATCATTTTTACTTTCCGAACACTATAGTGAGGGAAGTATTGTAATCATGTCAAAAATCCGAATTTGAGATTTTGATGTTTCTATACGTTTCGAGCTCCCCCCAGTCCGTTTTCAATATTTTTACGATGATGTATGTATGTGTGTGTGTATGTATGTGTGTATGTATGTGTGTATGTCTGTGAGTTAACACCCTAGCGTCTAAACGCTTTGTTCGAATAAGCTGAAAGTTGGTACGTATATTGTAAGTTACCATAGTACGAACCCTATAGATTTTGGTGAATCTAGCTCTTATAGTTCTTTTACAGGGACACCAGGAAAAATTCTTTATCATTATGGCCTACGGGGCCAAATTTTTTAAAGTGCGATAGCGTCTAAACGCTTTATTAATATGAAAAAAAAATTGTACACATGTTATAGGTCACAGTTTCACGAACTGTATAGATTTTGGTGAATTTAGCACTTACAATCTTTTTACAGGGACACAAAGAAAAATTCTTTATCATTATGGCCTATGGGACCCAATTTTTAAAAGTGCGATAGCATCTAAACGCCTTATTCAATTCAGCTGAAAATTTATATGAATATTATAAATCACTTTTGCACTAACTATAAGCATTTTGGTGAATCTAACATTTATAGGTTTTTACAGGAACACAACGAAAAGTTCTTTATCATTATGATCTTATGGGCTCAAAGTTCAGTAGCATTAAATAAAATATCGTGTATTATATGGAGAAAAATACTCAAACACTCTATTATGGTCTTCTCTCTTTTGTTTGTTCAACAACTCCTCTTTCTTTACTTTATCTACAAAATTGTTAATTACTCAATGTTCGGAAAGTCGAGAGGTGTCACTCCAGATTTTTTACTTACTAGTGCGAATTAGGCCAGGAACTTACTTTTAAAGGATTCCGAACTGCTGCATCTATCCACGTCAGAACTATGATTTTAATTCGGTACCTGAAAACTGAATTTAGAAGCTAACCATCCCGCGATCAGATGGGCATATTATGTCTTAGAAATAAATGTTTTGTAAAAAGATCGCGAAATTTCATTCTGAAATTGAAGCATATTAATATTCATGTTATCATAAAGACTGGCAAAACTGTTTAGATCGTTTCTAAAACCAAAAGAAGGTTAAAAATACAAGGATAACACAGAAAGAATTTTTTTGTGTACAACCTTTTTTTCTTTATAAGATAGCTATAAACATTGTATACTTGGGGTTGGGGTATATTTTAGAATTACTGCCATAATTTAGTCCAACTCTCGGCATGCTTTTTGAAATTCGACATTTTAACGCAATACTCTGTTTTGCTTCTGAGGTTGAAATTTCTCAGAATGCAAATAAGAAACGGGAGAAGGGGTTAATAAAGTTTAACACGTTGTCGCTAAAAAGAAAAAAAAAAATAAATCAACCACAGGACTATTACACATACTATAAACTCTTAGAAATAGTGAAGTCAGAGCACATATAACTAATGCAACCAATTATATGTGCTCTGACTTCACTATCTCTAATGCAACTAATTAGATTCCAACCAATTTTACTGTAGAAATAAATTAAAATGTATGCCTTAAAGGCGTCTATAAGAAAGTTTATATTGTGAGTTTGAAAAAAAAAAATATATATATATCTGGTAATTGCCCTACCTAACCATGACACTTAAAAATTTTCCTGTAGAAACCAATGCGTAGCAAAAGACGTCTAAAATGTCGTTTGTGTAGTAAATTTGAAGAATATCGCAAAAATGGTGTTTTAAATACCGACTTGCAGTCCTACTTCCCCCATTTCTCTAATTTTAGCTAATACATCTGTATATCGTAAACCAACTTGTACATACGAAAAGATATCTAAAAAAGAGCAAATATGACGAGTTTTAATAAAACCCGTAAAGTTAAAATAATACATACGAAAGAGCGTTTAAGGGCAAAAAATTTCAACAATTTTGAAAAAAAAAAAAAAAAAAAAAGTTAGAACTATTTTTGAGACATTTGTTTTCGTGTCATATTTCAGAATTTTCAAATTACACCAACACTTGTCAAATCCATGTATAGGTCAAACTCAACCTTATCAGAAAATTTCATTGTTTGTATTTCTTTCGTTTCTGGGATATAGTCAGAGGACACCCCCTCCCCCCCCCCACACACACCAAACACACACACTAGCATAACCTGCAATAATATACTTATAATATATGCAAATTATTTATAATCTACCACTCACTATGGACGTTAAAACTTATAAGTGATACTTATAAACAGAAATGTTTAAAGAGCATTCTTCTTAATTGCATGCTTTTTAAACACTCCTGTTATAAAAAAGCAAATAGAACGTCAGTAGGTAAGAAAGGAGAGTTCTAGCCCATGCGGGGGAGGCACTGAGGCACCGGCAAGCCGTGCGGGTGTCACCCTGAGGGTTGGTATCGTCCTTGACACCCCCCTCTGACAGTATCGTAAAAGATGACGAGGGTATTAATGAGGAAATTTAATTAAAAAAAATTAATTAGTGATTTTTGTAAAAGGTGACGATGGTTTTAAAGACATGTTTGCTAGAATGAAAAAAGCATGGTATTGTTTGTGAGTCATTAGGAAATTAATTAGGAAATTAATTATAAAATTAATTATAAAATTTAAAAATTGGGAAATAAAAAAGGAGTCGAAAAAATATATGAATTTAAAAATGTTGATGTGAATATACTATGAAAGAAATAGAGATCTGACTGGGGTTCGAACCCGGCACCTTGCAGTAAAAATATTTCCATAAAACAGTAGTTTTCGAGCGCGAAACCACTGACCTATAGAAATATGATCTGATGACTCTATTTTAGGTATAAATATGTATTTTCTTATTGTATATCTTTTAGTGTTCGTCATGTTACCGTCCCGAGAGGAAGGGATTTTCGTGTTCTGCATTTATTTTGTCATGTGCGTTGTCTTTTCGATTCTTTGTATTTTTTCTGAAGGTGGAAAGTTTAACGTTGATTTTATTTTAAATTTAAACGATACGGGAAATTTATCCTTTTCAATGTAAATGCACGCATGTGCCTTCACATGCGTGCTGTCATGGAGGAAACTTATCGAGACCCGAAAGCGGTTGCAAGTTTTGGAGGTGTAGATGCCTTACACCGTGCTGTCCGCGGCAAGTTATCAAAGAAAAAAATTCGAGAATGGTTACAAGGAATAGACGCATATTCACTTCACAAACCGATTCGAAAAAAATTCCCCACTAACCGTGTCATAGTATCCAGAATTGATCAACAGTGGCAAGCAGATTTAGCTGATCTGACATCTCTTCAAAAGTTTAACGATGGATTTCGCTACATTTTAACTTGTATTGACATCCTCTCAAAACGAGCGTGGGTGGTTCCTCTGAAATCTAAAAAAAGTGAAGAGATTGTGAAAGCTTTTAAAAAATTTTTCTCTGAACGAAAACCCAACTGTTTGAATACGGATGCAGGAAGGGAATTTTTGAATAACAAGTTTCAAAAATTTCTCAAAGAGGAAGGTGTGAAATTTTTCAGAACTTTTAACAACACGAAAGCGTCTGTAGTAGAGCGATTTAATCGTACTTTAAAAACTAAAATGTGGAAATATTTTACCAGTCGTCGTATTTACCGCTACGTAGACGTGTTACATGAATTACTTTATAGTTATAACCATACTTATCATTCGAGTATTAAAAGAGTGCCCGCCGAAGTAACCCAGGAAAACGAAAGCGACGTGTGGTTTACTCTGTACGGGGATATGGGGAATGAAAAGAGAAAGTCTTGTGTGTTTAAACCGGGGGACACTGTTCGAGTATCCAAACAAAAATTAACTTTTGAAAAAGGATATGAAACTAATTGGACGGAAGAACTATTCGTCGTGACCGAGTGCGTACCACGGGAACCACCCGTCTACCGAATCAAGGATTTGATGAACGAACCTATTTTAGGAACATTTTACGCACAAGAACTTCAGAAAGTTCAGCCTAAAGAGAATTTTGCTGTCTAAAAATCTTTAAAAAGCGAATGAGAAAACGGCAATTAGAGTATAAAATGAAATATAAAGGTTATCCTTCTAAATTCGACCAATGGATACTGGCTTCTAATTTATTTCATTTATAAATTGAACCGACATGTCTTTTGAGAATCATTCACCAACATGTCTTTCTACGTGACGCTACCTTCGGACAGCTCTTTGAAATTTTACCCAGAAAATAAAATTTCACATTTTATTACGAGATTACCTACCCCTCTTGATCTGAAAGGTGAATGGGAGGTCGGACTTGTGGAATTGATTTATCCACATATATGGAGTAATATATGTGGATAAATCTAAATGAAATGAATACGAATATGATGCAGGTATTGGAACGATGAAAAGAACTAAAATCCCCTTCGGATTTTTTGAAAACCCTTCAGACATCATAAAATGGATGAACTATCAAGACTTCAACGGTTTAATTCAGATAACCTACAACAAACATACTAGAAAAGTGAAAATTGGATTAAAACCAACAGCTAGAATAAACTGGACTTGTTTTTGATACCACCTACACAGACGGCTATTGAAAAAGGACATTTCGTAGAATTTCATCCTCTGGCGAATATTCGCGATGGGGGACCTGTGGATCACGGGTAATGGTGAAGAATACATAGATTTATCTTCCTCGCACATGTACCTAAAAGTGAAAATTGTGAATGCTGACGGAACTGCTCTGGCTGATAAAGAACTTGTTGCACCTGTTAATTTATTTTTTCATGCATTGTTTTCCCAAATCGACGTGAGTCTGAACGAAAGCTTAATATCCTCTTCGAGTAACACTTATCCATACCGTACCTACATTGAAACTCTGTTGAATTTCGGTGAAGATGCTAAAAAATAGTTTACTAACCTGTGAATGTTTTTACAAAGATGAAAATTTAACTGTATCCGATCCCACACAAGCTACTCCCCAAAACCCTGGATTGTTAAAAAGACATGAACTCACCAAGACGAGTAAAATTTTAGATATGATCGGACCTTTACACTGTGACATTTTTCAACAGAATCGACTTTTACTGAATACGGTGGATTTGAAAATTAAAATGATTCGAAGCACTCCCCAGTTTTGTTTAATGGCAAAGCAAGTGGCTGGGCAGGAAAAGAAATATAACGTCGTGTTAGAACATGCCTCGCAGTTTATTCGCAAAGTGAAAGTGAACCCCAGAGTTTTATTAGGACATGCTAAAGCTTCGGAAAAAAATTCTGCAAAATACCCCATCGATCGAGTTTTATGCAAGACTTATACAATACCTGCTGGAAGTATGTCTTTTATGCAAGATAATGTTCTTTTGGGTGCTATGCCAAAACGTGTCATAATTGGATTGTTAGATAATGCCGCCATGAGTGGTAAATATGAATTAAACCCTTTTTACTTTCATCACTACAATGTTAACTTTTTAAGTGTGTATATGGATGGTCAACCTGTTCCTAGCAAACCTTTGGAATATAATTTCCAGGATAAAAACTATATAAGAGCTTATCATCGATTATTCTCTGGTTTCAATCGCGATGCTGGAAATTATATTTCACGAGAAGATTTCGTGAATGGTCATACTTTGTATGCATTCCTCTAAGTCCTGATTTGTGTGATGGTCCCCATCTCAACTTACAACAACAAGGAAATTTTAGAATTGAGATAAAATTCTCCACAGCTTTACAATCCACCATTTCTGTGTTTGTGTATGCAGAATTTGAAAACATTATTGAAATTACCAAGTCCCGACACGTTTTATGTGACTTTGCCAATTAATGAAAATGGATTCTCTGCAAATCAAGAATATTTTATCCAGTGATACAATTACGAAAAAATATTTTTTAGATGTTTTCCCAAGTGATCATCTACCCGAGGTGGTCGTGCGTTACCCAGCTTGTCTCGTCTGTAACACAGATGACTCGTCTGAACCCGGAACTCACTGGTTAGCCTTTTTCATGCAATCTGATGATGAAGTGGAATTCTTTGATTCGTATGGAAACGACCCCAGTTAATTTAAAGGACCTATCTTGAACTTTGCATCCCGATTTTCACATGTGAACTAAAATCCTCTGATGCTTCAGAGTGCTATAACCGCCGTTTGGGGCCAATTTTGTAATTATTATTTATATTGTAGATGTAGGGGGAAAACCCTGAAAGAATTTTTGTCTATGTTTGTAACCAAGAATATCTGTAACGACCATCGAGTCTATAATTTTGTTGCCAAAAGATTTCGTGTGTATGCTAATTTTTATCAATAAACACTTATTTAAACTGTATACATTTTGTGTCTGTGTCCATTTATCATGGAGCTTCCACGTCTACAACATCCTTGCACTATGATTCTTGCCGGTCCTACAGGATGTGGCAAGTCTTTTTTTATGAGAGATTTGTTACATTTAAAGAACAAATGTTTCATCCTACCATCGACAAAGTTTTTTGGTTTTATGGTATTTATCAAACTTTATACGATGAAATACCTGATGTTACTTTTGTAGAAGGTTTCCCATCGAATTATAAAGATTATTTGAATGGTAATACGTTGTTTGTGATAGATGATTTAATGACCGAATGCAGTAACGATAAACGTTTGACTTCGTTATTCACGAAAGGTAGTCACCATTTAAATCTAAGTGTTGTTTTTTTAACCCAAATTTTTTTTCAAAAAGGAAGTGAAATTAGAACAGTGTCTTTAAATGCTCAGTACATTTTCCTGTTTAAAAATCGTCGTGACATGAGTCAAATTATGCATTTAGGTAGGCAGTTGTACCCCAAAAAATCAAATTTTTTTCAAGAAGTGTACGAAGATGCTACAAAGAAACCCTTTTCATACTTGTTTATCGATTTGAAAAATGAAACGGATGAAGATATGAGATTGCGAACTCAAATTCTACCCAATCAAATTTAGTTTTTATACAAGTATAAATAAAGTATTAGTGTGTGTGAAGAGTTAGTTGCTAACATGACTTTGTCAAGACAACAACTTAGCGATTTGGAATTGATTCGCTCTTGCCCCATGACATTACGTAAGCATTTTCTTAAAAAATTACCTAATCGTACTGTTAAAGCTATCTGCGAGTGCACGTTGAATGTTTTAAAAGGAAACGTGCCTCTTTCAACTACTCAGAAGCGATCGTTGGCGAAATATAAATCGACTCTTAGAAAAATTGGAACGAAAAAAGGATCCTTATTCACTAAAAAGAAACTGATTGTTCAACAAGGTGGATTTTTAAACATTTTAATTTCCTCTGCCATATCAGCCATCAGCACACTCTTCCATGGAATTCGCTAAAAAATTTGCTTTGGTGCCTGAAGAGGTGTTGAACACACCTTCTCAAAAGCAATTAAGTGAATTGGATAAAGAGCTTTGCTAAAAATATTAAACAGTTCCTTACCAGATTATGAAAAAGTGCAACGCTATTATGAATTATTGCAAAGAAAAATGAATTTACAAGAAAACAATCTACCGTGGATTCAACGTTCTGATGAAGAAGTTGAGCAACAGCCTGCAAAACCCGAACAAGATTCTGTGAAACAAGATTCTGCGAAACAAGAACTCACACCAACGCAAGAGACTGTGAATCCTGAACATGTCAAACAAGAAATTGACTATCACCAACTTCCTTTAACTTTATTACCTACAAGAATGAAAAAACAAGTTTTGAAATTACTCGAATTTCTTAAGACAAGTCCTCACAAACTAGAGTGGAATGAAAAAGGAATAGTGTCTTTTAAAAATAAAAAAATAGAGAACTCTAACATTGCAGACTTTTTTCATTTAATTTTTTCTACAAACAAAAAAGTACCTATTAATGCACCGGGAAAGAAATGCACGTACCTCAAAGTTTCATTAAAAATAAAAATTTGTTATCACGTCCTATGTCAACACCTAAAGTTCGAAAACAATCCCATGTAAACCCATTTTGGATTAGTCTTAAATAAAAATTATTTTTTCTATTATTCTCTGTCTCCTCATTCTTTCATTAAAATATGTAGACACGTACAAGTTGGGACAAGACCCGGGAGGGGTCAGGTGGAGGGGAAGAAGACATTCCTTGAATAGCTTCAGGGTACGTGGTAACAATTGGTTTCTCACGGTTGACGTCACAGGTTGGTTGGAAGGTGCCAGGTGCAGGTAGACGACATTCCTTTAACAGCCTTAAGGTGTGTGGCAACTATTGATTTCCCGCGGTTGACGTCACAGGTTGGTCATTGGTTATTTTTTAACAATTGTGAGCGTGGGTTTGACGCCACGTGTTGAGGGGGTAGCATTCATTCTGCCTCCTGCTCCTGCTTTTGCAAGCTCTATTTTTTTCATCGTGCTAAACTTTGTTTCAAAATGAGTATCCACTTTTATGAAAATGGTCTTAATGTTAGTTATTATCCTAACTTTATCGAGAAGGAAAAAGCTGATGCCTATTTTAACGAGTTGAAAACTTTACCGTTTTACACTCCCCCCCTTCAACATTTGGGGAAAAGATGTTATGCCGAAACGACAAGTGTTAGCATTTGGCGATGACGGTCTGGTCTATGCATTCAGTGGTACTCAAATTGCTGCCCAACCTTGGACTCCAATCATGATGGAACTGAGAAATATCGTCGAAAAGCATGTTGGATGTGCCTACAACTATGTTTTATTAAATTTGTATGCCAATGGACAAAGTTACATTTCCCAACATAAAGATAACGAATTCAGTCTGGATGATACTTTCCCTATCGCAGTGCTCAGTTTTGGTGCACAAAGGAAAATTGAATTTAAAAAGCCAAACACACCTTCTACAGTTATTGAATTAGACAATGGATCTTTATACACTATGGCTAAACCTACGAATGAACTTTTCACTCACGGTATTGCTGTAGATCCTTCGATAAAGAATGCAAGAATAAGTCTAACTTTCCGTCATATTATTAACGTTTCCCGACCTTTGAAAAGACCTAGATTGGACTTAGAACAATCGTCTCCTGATAATGGTGGACAGTCTTCTAGTGAAAAAAACGAACAATCCTCTCATAACGATAAACTGTTACCTACAAAATGTGATAACGAACAATCTACTAGTGGCGAACTGTCTTGTGAAATTCCAAATAATGACTGGTTGGATAAATTTTTTCAACATAGGCAGAAATCAAATCCTATTCTAGGAGAATGCGATTTAAATTGGTGTACACTCTTGCAAATCATTTTGGAAAATGAGAAAAATTTAAGAGTCCACATTCGTAATTTTAGAGAAAATAGTGCTGCTGATCGCTTTCCTACAAAATCGGGTATAATTTTATCACCGATGACATGGTTTCACTTTCAAAGAAATATATCTTCGTTTAAATTCAATTCTGTGAAGGATAGTTTTTTGTCAAACAACCAACTGTTAACAGCATTTGTGAATGAGGACTTGTGTTTGTTGCAACAAATATTTCAAACGAAGGATGCCGGTTTTTATCTCAAACCGAATGGTATAAAATTGGTCAATGATCAAATCAACAGATTGGTCGAATTGAAAAGTGAGATTTCACATTGCCTAATGGAAAGTGTTCTCGTTAAACAAATACCAGCATTAATTTTAAACAAGACATTTGAATGTGAGGATCATTTAAGTTTCTCAGATGCACAAAAGCACTATCTCACATGCATATGTGAAGAAATTGAACTAAATATTAATACATTTTTTGAATGTATTGGTTGTGATTTGAACGAATAATCGGGATTTAATCACGAATACATTTCATTAAACACTTATGATAAATTTATCAGATCTCAAGAATCTGTTTTGCTACATTTGAACACTTTTAAAATTGTTAAAAATGTTATTTCGAAACAATGTTTGTGTAATTATAATGAATCTTTTTTCGATAACTTGACAATGCAATTTTTCCAAACTTATTTTGAGAAATATTTTTCAAAGAATGTGTAAATGAATTGAATAAATCACTTTTTTGTTTCAATATAAAAACTGTCTCTGTTTTATTTCAAATTTATTATTTTTGAATGAATGTATGTTTTTATTTTCTAGGTGGAAAAAAGAATTAAAAACTTATTTTAGGAAGAAAAATTATCTTAGAAAAGAACTTACTTAAGAAATAAAAATTATCTTAGAAAGAAAAAAAAAACTTACTTAAGAATTAAAAATTATTTGTAAGAAATAAGTAATTTATTTGAAAAACAATTAAAAAGTATTTGTAAGAAAAAATAATTAAGAATATATTAATTTATGAAAAATAATTCATTTTTAATAAACGGGGATTAATAATTGTTATCTTTTTCTGTAAAGTGAAACTTGTGAAAAGTATTTCCACTCTTCGCTGAAAAAAAAAAATTTTAGCCGTATCTAATTTTGCAGTATTCAAAGAAGTCACGTCTTCAAGGGGAAAAAAGCCCACTCTTTAAATTTTATAATGCTGCGGACCAACATTCCAATTGCCGCATCCTCTTACACTCTCTGCTAAGAGGATGTATGAGGGATCCTCCCCCTCCATGAATCCCCTCCCCGACCTAGCAAAGGGTACTGGATATGGAACGGGCAACCTCTTTTCTCCCCTTCTACGCATCCCCTCCCTTACATCCGAGAAGCTATGCAGAGGGTTCTTCATTCAGATATTTGAATTCTTACTGCAAACATCTTTCTCTTTCACTCTGCATTTCTTTGCCGCATTATTTTTATATTATAATCATTTTTTTTCTTATTCAGAATGAGCAGCTTTTGGGATTCCTGTGCAAGTCATGTAAGTATTTAAAACATTTATTTTTAATTTATATATTAAAAGTTACACTTTCTGTATATAAATTTTTGATAAAATGTACTTAAACATATTTTCTCTCTCTTTTTTTTTAGGTTGACATCAGCTTCGGATTGACGCCGAGTCAAGTCAATGACTTGTACTCTGTTAACGAAATTGATCGGAGCGAGGACTTCAATTTCTCAGATAGCGATATGGAGGTAAATATAATTTCTTTAAAAAAAACCTGTAGAATGCTTCAAAATATATTTTGTACTCAAAAAATTCTTATTTTCTTTTTTTCAGATTGAGACAACCGTGCAGTCTACCGTTCAACCAACCATCAGAGTACCCCCTGGCTTCGAAGGCGTAGATCCTGTGCGTCGCTCGAACCCGGTGCCTGCTAACCGGTTATCCCTTCGAAAATCTGTAAGAAAAATGTATTTTTTCTCTTTCTAGGACAATTTCATCATATGATTTGGACTTAAAATATTTTTCTCCTTTTACAAATTTCAAATCAGGTATCATCTGTAAACTGCGAGCCCGGGCCATCTCGTCTCAGCGAACCATCAGTCAACCCGACTCTTTTCTGTGCAGTTTGTGGGGATACCTATTTCAATACTAGAGAACTCAGAGTTCATTTGAAAAGTCATATGGTACGTATTATTTCACTTTTTCTGTTTAACTGTTTGAATAATATACAATGTTTTAAAAAATATGTTTTCTTTTTTGCAGAATGTTGTGCAGACTGGTGCTGGATTAACTTCTAGGGAAGAATGTTCAAATTCAAGATCAGCTTCTTCAGATCCTCAAGTATGTCTGTTTCAAAAATTTTTTAGTGTTTAAGTTGGGTTTTCAGAATACATTTCTGTTAAAAAATAAATTATCTTTAAAAATTAAATTCTCTCTTTAAAGTAATTTAAAAAACTTGTTTTGACAAAATAATTAAAAGCTTCACTTAAAATAAATTTTCACTTAGAATAAATTTTAAAAGTTAGAATTAAATTTCTCTTAAAAAATAAAAAGTAAAGTTAGAATGAAATTTCACTTAGAATAAATTTAAAAAGTTAGAATGAAATTTCACTTAGAATAAATTTAAAAAGTTAGAATTAAATTTCTCTTAAAAATAAATTATCATTAAAAGTGGAAAAATTAAGTTTAAAAGTTAGAATAAAATCCTCTTTTGAAAAAACTTGTTTAGACAAAATAATTAAAACTTGTTTTCTTTTCTTTTTTTTATTTTTTAGAACTCGAACCAGGCATCTTCTAGAGGTGAGAGTAGCTGCAGCAACACCGCACCAGTACCTATCGAGTCATCTTCTGATGATGATGAGAGGATGGATCTGCCTGATGAGACAGCTGTTGCTTCAAAATCTAAGGTAAAAACGTCTCGCGACTTTTCAGAGTTTGCCCTTTTTTCATGACTCGAGGTGGAGCATGGCGTGAGCTGATTTCAGACACAAACCGCCCCTCAGTCGCCGCGATCAGACGCAAACTCTATCTTTCCCATCCTGAAGAATTAAACTTAGAAAAAAATGTTAGGTTTTCAAAAACTAATTTTCCTCTAAGTTAGAAAAATAAATTCTCTCTAAAAGTAGGTTAGAAAAAAAAAAAAAAAAACTAATTTCTCTTTAAGTTAAAAAAATATTTTTAAATAGTAAGTTAGAAAAAATTGATCGAAGGTAAAACCCTCTTTAAAAATCCAAAGTTAAGTTTAAAAATGTTACGAGAAAAAATGTTAGTATAAAATATTTTGAAAACTTGTTAGGGTTTAAGCAAATCTAAAATAGGGTTTTTTGTCTATTTCAGACATGTTCCATCTGTGGGAAAACCTTCACCCATACGGGTACATACAATCGTCATATAAGAAGCCACTCCAGTGAGAAGTCTTTGTGAAACATGCGGGAAATTTTTTTCGAGAAAAGATAACCTTTTACGACACGAAAAAGAAAAGCTTTTTAGCTGTGAAGTTTGTGATAAAAAATTTAGAAGGAGGGAACATCTAGAGAGACATTCGAATCCCCATCAACGGGAAACATCTTTTTCTTGTGATGAATGTAATAAGGATTTCACCCGAAAAGATGATTTAAGGACCGATTCCATAAAAATTCTCTTCCACATTCATGCGATAAATGCAATCAAAAATTTCCTTTTAAATTTAATCTACTCCAACATATTCGAACAAGTCATGGAAGCGAGGCGAGTAGTGGCCAAACGTCTAAGAAAATCAAAATATCTCATAATAATAGAATAAGAATAATCAACCAAGCCCTCAACGTCTTCAAAAACTACTATTTACACCCAGAATGCGAAGAGGAGGAAAAAAAATATAAATCATTTTTCAAATAATAGTCACATTGAAATCTATAATATCTTAACTAAAGAAATAAATGATAAAAAATCAATAAAATGGCATGGAATAATGAAGGCGGAATATGTGAAAATGGATGGTGAAGAAATTAAGGAGAGGGCTTCGTTTTATTTCTCCTCAAAATGTACAATCCAGTTAAGTCCAGACAACCTAAATGAAAATATAAAAATAATGTTTGCAAAAATAGAAAATAATATGGAAGATTTTGAAAATCAGGGGTCCGACTGGATCTTCAATAAAATAGAATTATTAGAATTAAAAGTGGCAAAATACGTTCCCCTTCGCGGTGGTAAATTCATTAATACCCCTCAGAAATTAAAATCAAAGAAAGCCTTAATAAATATTCAAAATTTTAATGATGAGAAATGCCTTATATGGTGTCTTTTGGCCCATAAATATAAATTTGAAGATCATCCCTATAGAGTTAATAAATATTACCCATATGAGCATGAAATAATTTTAGGTGACATTTCCTGCCCAATTCCCTATACGAAAATTCCAGAAATTGAAAAACTAAATAATCTTCGAATTAATATTTTTATTTTTGATGCTGATGAAGACATCTGTCCTCTCTATATTTCTCCAAGAGAGGATGAAGATGTCATTAATTTATTATTATTAGAAGATACTGAGGGGAATCAGCACTATATATATATAAAAACATTTTCAAGATTATTGGGCCACTTAACAAACCATAACGGCGCAAGATTTTATTGCTTTCGATGCCTCCATAGATTTACCAGACAAGACCTTTTAAAAGACCACTTAAATTATTGTAAAAATCACCATATACAAGCAATCCAAATGCCATCATCTAATAATAATATTTTATCATTCACTTCCGTCCATATGCAACATTTAAAATCTTATGTGATATATGCTGATTTCGAGTCTATTTTAAAACCCAAATAATAGCACATCCTTCACCATCAAAACATCCCTTGTGGCTACGCCTACATCATCGTGGGTCCTGATGGGAAGTCATACAAGCCCATCCAAGTTTTCAGAGGAGATGATGATGTGGGACATTTTCTAGAAGCTATCCTATATGAAAAAGATGCCAGAAAATTAACCTCAATAGTTCCCATGCAGCTTACCCCAGATGAGGAGAGAGCTTTTCAGCAAGCTACAAGATGCTGCATTTGCAACAATAGATTATATAAAAACAGAGTACGCGACCACGATCATCTATCTGGAGCTTTTCGTGGGGCTGCTCACAATAGCTGTAATCTGAATTACAAACAGCCGAAATCCATCCCAATAATATTCCACAATAGCAAGAATTATGATACCCACCACCTTGTGACCCAACTTGGAAGACTGCAAGATTGTTCTGTAGAAGTTATCCCCAACACCCTAGAAAAATATATTGCCTTCAAATTATTTAAAAAGAATTGTCCCATCCAACTCATCTTCCTGGACTCTCTTCAGTTCCTCCCCTCATCTTTAGATAAACTCGTCCAGAATCAAGATCCAGACCAATTTAAATTATTATTCGAAAACTTCCCTCCTACAATAGATTTTTCTCTCCTCTTAAGAAAAGGGGTCTACCCCTATGGTCATATCACCGACTTTAACACCTTCGGTGAGAAAGAGCTGCCACCCCCAAGGGCCTTCCACAACGATTTGACCGGTGAAGATATTTCTTCAGAGGACTATCAGCATGCTGTTAAAGTGTGGGAGGCCTTTAACATCCAAGATCTTGGGGAGTACCATGACCTGTACGTGAAGACCGACGTGCTGTTGTTAGCAGATATCTTCGAAAACTTTCGAAAACTAAGTTTGAAATATTATGGATTAGATCCCACACACTGCTTCACAGCACCCGGTCTGTCATGGCAGGCATGTTTAAAAATGACGGGGGTAGACCTCGAACTTCTAACTATATTAATATGCTTCTTTTTATAAAAAAAGGTGTGAGAGGTGGGGTCTCTATGATCAGCCACCGCCACGCAAGATCAAATATTCCTCAAACTCAAGACTATGACCCCTCTGCTTTATCCCAATACATTATGTATTGGGACGCCAATAACATTTACGGCTTCAGTGCTTTGGAGCCCTGCCTTATGGAAGCTTCCAGTGGACAGACCCTGAACACTTTAATACAGAAAATATACTCAACCTACAACCCGACGCAGCAGAAGGTTTCATCTTCGAGGTGGACTTGGAATATCCACAACATCTTCACGACGAACACAACGACTACCCACTAGCACCAGAATCTCTACACATCACAGAACACATGCTGACCATTTGCCAACTTCTGACCATTCGCCAAACACATGCTACAAGATAGAAAATTCAACACATCCAAGAAACTCACACCTAATCTCTACAACAAGTCAAATTATGTCACCCACTACAGGAACCTCCTATACTACATTCAACAAGGATTAAAGCTCACCAAGATACACAAAGTATTAAAATTCAAACAAGCACCATGGCTGAAACCTTACATTGCCTTCAATGCAGAAAAAAGAAAAGAATCCAAGTCCACCTTTGAGAAGAACTTCTTCAAGTTACTCAACAACGCTGTGTTCGGGAAGACAATAGAAAATCTCAGACGTCGCAGATCAATAGAAGTTACAAACTCCCCCATAAGAGCAGAAAAGATTGTCGCCTCACCTCTTTACACCAACTTTAAAATATTTAATGACTATTTAATAAATAAATTAATAAATTAATATTTAATAAATATTTTTATTTAGTGGAGCGGGTTAAAAAATCCATCTTGATGAACCGTCCCGTTTACATCGGCTTTACCATCCTGGAACTTTCCAAACTACACATGTACAGATTCCACTATGACTTCATAAAGCCAACATACCAAGACCAAGCCAAGTTACTTTTCACAGACACAGACTCGCTCACCTACCACATCACCACACCTGACATCTATCAAGTCATGCTACAACACCAAGACATCTTCGACACATCAGATTATCCCACAGACCATCCACTTCATTCAGAACATAACAAGAAAGTTTTGGGAAAGTTTAAAGACGAATTAAACGGGCGGTTCATTCATGAATTTGTAGGCCTCAAAGCCAAAATATCTTATACTATTAAGTGAGCAATATTTGTATATATATTTCACTGTTCTCGAAAACGGTAGCTCGGACAGTCACGAGATTTAACACAAAGGTGCCCCACGAAGGATCATTGTGCACATCGAAGTCAGAATTTCGAATTTCTGTTTAGTTTTCTTTTAATTAATAAAAATATGAAAATAATAAGCTAATAATAGAAAAAAATTAGCCATTTAAATTGAATCCATAATTTAATTGTTGCCAAAAAAAAAAAAAAAAAGAAAGAAATACGAGTTTATTTTTTTTTCCAACAGGAAAATAAATACATTTATCTAATCTAAACATGAACAATACTACACACTACTGATCGCAGAGCTTCCAAATTTGGCATATAGGTACTTGGGACCCTGCAGGTGTGCACCTCATCCAAAGTTTTTCGAATTTCGAATTTGAATTTTTTAAATTAATGTTTTTTCGATTTTAAACATTGGCTTTTATGTTTCCTTTTCATGAATTTATTCTTCGATTGTAATCGTCTGCGTATCTTAGCAACGGCTATATTATGCAATGGACCATCATATTCCCACTTTGGGTTCGAGGCTACAAGAATATCAGCTGGTTAGGCAAACAATCCTCAACTCTACCATAGCAAAGCATTGTGGCTTGCAAATTTTTATCTTGCAATATTATTTATAAGAGTTACAGATTATATGAAATTGAAGTAAGAGTGATATTGTGATACCTTTGTTTTGTTTTTAATCCAGTTTTAGTAATATACTTTAATATTAATCTCCATATGTAATATTAAAAGTTGCCATGTGAACTGTGGCGATGTTAACAAATTTAAATGGATGTTCCATTTAATAAATTACTTTATTAAAGTGATTGAAATTCTAATTATTTAAGCTTTGATGTCTATATATATATGCGTGTGTGTATAAAATGTTCTTATTAATCTTTTATCCATTATATATATATATGTGTGTGTGTGTGTATACATAAAATGTTCTGCAATTTTACGATATGGAATAGTCTTAACTTTATCATTCGATTCAGTTGTTTACATTTCTCTTTTGCTCTTGTTTGAACAGATATCTGGAGAAATATTTAGGAAAATGTTATGTGCAGCAATAAAATGGCATCCTGAATCTAATTTGTTTACACAATATAGTTTTACACATACATTTTTACACATACATATTAATATTAACACATATTAACACATATTAACACATACATACACATACATAGTTTTACACATACATATTAAAAATATGTAAACTAGTACTAGATTTCTATATTTTGCAAATTACCATTCTGAAATAATTTCAGAATAATAATAATGAAAACAATAAGAATAGACAGTGTACAACCCAAATTTTTATAATAAGTACATGCAAATAATATTACAAATACAGCGTCTTTTCCCATGATTTAAAATATATATTAAAACTAGCATTACCCTTTGTTTTCAAATTTGTTGATAATTATGTAAATGAAACCTGTAGATTCTGATATTTATCTACAGTATTTTATGAATATTAGAGGCAAATGCAATCACTTTTTGTTTATCTCAGTTTATTAAGTTCGCATGTTGTTTTGTAATTATGTTTAATTATACACAAATATGGCTTTAAAAACTAGTATATAACATATTTTTTAAGTCAAAATTCCCTGAGTATTGTCATACATTACTTTTTTTTATTCATATGAACATAGATATATTTTTAACGGTAAATTGTTTTGTTTCTGGAATACACCTTTCTAACTTAGTAATAAAATTTAAATTTTAAATTAGATTGCATGATAGCAATTTTTAAACAACATTCTTGAATCGCATATTATGTCAGTTAATCAGCTGATTTTCGTGACAAAATTTTCATTAACTGTTTCACAATAAAAACCTTTAAATGCAAAAGGAACTTTTGAATGTCATTTTATTTAACTCAAAAATATATCTGAATGCTTGGAAGGGTTAGATTTAAATTAATTCATTTATTTTTTGTCACGATTTTCTTTTTTTTTTAATTCTCTATATGTATATTTATAAGCCAATCATTTCATTCTTTATTAAAAATCAATTACCTTATTCTGAACTCTCATTAAAAATAATTAAAAATATTTATTAAATTTCATTAAATACAAAGCTGTTAATTTGTGATACTGTAATACATCATGAAATAAATATATTGCAACATTCATCTAACCACAAACATTGAAAACCACACACATTATTTATCTATGCAGGGCCCACAAAAGTCCCATTCTATTCTTCGTACATTGGGAGTACGTCATAATTTCTTAAAACTGTAAAAACTACATAAAAATATAAGTAATTAAATTTACAAATTATTCAATATTTTTTTTTTTCTTGAATTTCATACAGAAATTTCAAATCAATCATAACGCCTACAACAAAGAGCGCAAGACTTTATGTTAGTCTTTAGAAAACATTTCAGTAGTGTTATTATATACTTCATTTTATTCTTTTCTTCATTTTTTAAAGCAAAGTCAACATTGATTTTTTTTAACACATAAAATTGCACTGGTGTTCGTTGTGCGGCCCTGTAAGTTAAATGTAAATTCTATTCTTCGAAAATAATGTTTTAAACACCCGAATAAAGTATGCTGATTTCATTACTGTAATAATGTTAAAGCGTACTTAAATAATATGTCATCTACAGATCCTAATGTATCGAAATCTCTTGTCTGCCCCGGCATAAACCACAAGTATTACATATACGAGAAATAATTATGCTTGATGTAAATCATAAATATTTATGCCGAGTTTCAAGTTCCTTGCATGATTATCGTAATCTTTTGTATAGTCTTGTATATTTTTAACTCTGTGTCTACGATTTTCTGCGTCCATTGCCTTTTAGACATTTTAAGTACACTGCTACAAAATTAAAGGAGAAGAAATGAAGAAAACCATGCTAGTCAACTGCGAACGAACATAAAATTAAATCATCGTGTATCAAAACTCGATACAGAGATTTTTAAAAAAAACTACTTGGCATAGGTAGACTCAGCTCAGTTCCCCATCCTATTTATGTTCTCATAAATTTCTAGTGCAAAACATATTATAATCATGTTAAAAGAAATGAATTTGACCAAAGCTTGATACAGTGACAGAATGAAATCCCCGCCTAATAGGCTATCTATCCACCGTTCACTTCGATATATTTATCTTATTCTAATCTATTAATTTATTTTATCAGGGTCGATTCCGTTGCTTAGTTTTCATGCTACTATTTCCAATGCAATAATCCTCAAAATTTATATTTATATGAAAAGTTTACAATTTCGCTATGTTGGTAAAATCGTAAATTACGAATAACTTACGAAATTTTCCTATTAGAATATTTGTATTCAATCATGTTCAAACAAATACCATAAATGTAATTTTGAAGTTGTGTATTTATGATCCTCAAAATGGAAGTTTATGCTCAAATTTGCCTTATTCTGACATGTTAAGTAAATCGTAAATTCCAAATAACTTACGAATTTTTTAAATTGGAAAAATCATAGTCTTATGATATTCATGCCAGTGTCCTAAATAATATTTCGAAAGTGGTTTGACAACTTTACGATGAAAATATCCCTAAGGATGGACGTTTATGTGAAATTTTGCTCTATTGTGCCATGTTAAGAAATTCGTAAATTTCCAATAACTTACGAAATTTTTATATTGGAAAATTCATAGTCATTCATATTCATGCCAGTGTCCTAAATAATATTTCAAAAGTAGTCTGACATCTTTACAATGAAAATATCTCTCAAAACTGACGTTTATGTGAAATTTTGCCCTATACTGCCATGTTAAGAAATTCGTAAATTTCCAATAACTTACGAAATTTTTATATTGGAAAATTCATAGTCATTAATATTCATGCCAGTGTCCTAAATAATATTTCAAAAGTAGTCTGACATCTTTACGATGAAAATATCGCTCAAAACTGACGTTCATGTGAAATTTTGCCCTATACTGCCATGTTAAGAAATTCGTAAATTTCCAGTAACTTGCGAAATTTTCACAGTAGCATATTTATAGTTACTGATGTTCATTCCGGCATCAAAACTGATATTTTAAAACTGGTCTGACATTTTTACAGTAAAAAGTTTCCATTTAATGCATGTTTAAGTGAATTTTTGTCCTATTCTCTCATGTTAAGAAAATCGTAAATTTCTAATAACTTACGAAGTTTTTTAATTCGAATGTTGCAAATGAATAGGGTTCTTGCCAGTGTCGAAAGTAATATTTTAAAACTGATTTGACCTCTTTGCGACAATTTGTTCTTGAGATATCGTGTACACAGACTAACAAACTAATGGACTAACGGACTAACAGACACCCTACTGACAGACACCATACAAATTTTGTCATTTTCGGATTCCTCATACCTGGAACCGTGTAGAAAAGTCAAAAAACCGAGGTCGAAAATTTTCACGATTACCTAAGTTCCCCATACCTATAGTATGATGGGGAACTAAAAAATTTTCACGATTACCTAAGTTCCCCATACCTATAGTATGATGGGGAACTAAAAACTAACAGATACCCTACAGACGGACACCATACCAATTTTGATATTTCTGGATTCTTCATACCTGAAAACGTGTAAAAAAGTCAAAAAACAGAGGTCGAAAATTTTGACGATTACTTCCATCACAAATGAAACTTTCCTTATGCCTATAGTATGATAGGGGAACTAAAATCATATAGCGGTATTTAGTTCTTTGAAACGATGGTGTAGGTATTGCATACATGCCTATGTTACCCTCCTTGAAAGGAAGGAAAGAATATAAAAAACTTAATTCAGGGTAACAAATCCGTTACATGTAAATGGCAAATAAAAAAAATAATAAAAGTTAAAAAATTACGCAAGATGTTTAATATAGCATAGGGTGCTATAACTGAAAAGATTCTGACGGTCTCAAAAAAAAAAAAAAAAAAAAAAAAAAAAAAAAAAAATCTAGTTGGCGTAGGTGGACTCTGCTCAGTTCCCCATCCTATTTATGCTCTCATAAATTTCTAGTGCGAGACACATTATAATCATGGTAAGGGAAATGAATCTGATCAAATGCAAATCACAATGACAGAATGAAATCCCCGCCTAATAGGCTATCCACCATTCCCCCATTCCACCGTTCCCTTCAATATATTTATCTTAGTCTAATCTATTAATTTATTTTATTAGAGTCAATTTCGTAGTTTAGTTCTCATGCCACCATTTCCAATGCAGCAATCCTCAAAATACATGTATTTTTATGGAATATTGCCCAATTTTGGCTACGAAATTTTCCTATTCGAATATTTTCAGTCAATGATAATCAAACAAGTAACATAAATGTCATTTTGAAGTTGTCTGATATATTTATGATCCTCAAAATGGACGTTTATTCTCAATTTTGCCCTATTCTGTCATGTTAAGTATATAGTGAATTCCAAATAACTTACAGAATTTGTAAATTAAAAAATTCTTAGTCAGGAATATTTCTGCCAGCGTCCTGAATGATATTTTAAAAGTGTTCTGACATCTTTACGATGAAAATACCCTCAAAATGGTCGTTTATGCGAAATTTTGCCCTATCCTGCCATGTTAAGTGAATCGTAAATTCCAAATAACTTACGAAATTTTTAAATTAAAAAATTCACAGTCAGGTATGTTTATAACAGTATCTTATATCATATTTCAAAAGTAGTCTAACATCTTTACGATGAAAATATCCCTCAAAACCGACGTTTATGCGAAATTTTGCCGTATTCTGCCACGTTAAGAAATTCGTATTCAAATAATTTGCGAAATTTTCAGAGTAGCATGTTTATAGTTAAAGATGTTCCTTCCGGCATCAATACGGATATTTAAAAGCTGTTCTTACATCTTTAAGGTAAAAATATTTCTTTCATGCACGTTTAAGTTAAATTTTGCCCTATTCTCCCCTGTTAAGAAAATCGTAAATTTCGAATAACTTCTGAAGTCTTTTTTTTTTTTTTTTGGAATGTTTCAAATAGAGATCTTTCCAGTGTCATAAGTAATATTTTGAAACTGGTCCGACCTCTTTGCGATCATTTGTTCGTGAGATATCGTGTACACAGACTAACAAACTAACGGACTAACACACTAACAAACTAATAGACACCCTACAGATTGACACTATACCCCTTTTGATATTTTTGGATTCCTCACACCTGAAAACTTGTAAAAAAGTCAAAAAACTGTTTCACGATTACCTAAGTTTCCGATACTTATAGTATAATGGAGAACTAAAAAAGAATCTAAAATATATTACTGAAAAGAAAATACTGGGAATTCCGAACGGAAGAGGGTTGGGTGGAGAGAATGGGGTGAAAGCGGAAGCGTGTTCACAGGCACATAAATAAAAAAAATAATCTGGTGTGTCACTCACACGACTTTCTCTTACCCTGAAATTTAATACTATAAATATACAGGTTGCAGATTAATAGGTAAGAAAACGAGTACTGTTATGTAAGCCTGTGTTAAACAATTCAAATTAGGCTTCGGAAGAGTTTTATATGATAATTAGTTCTATGTGAGGGGGGTTACCGCGCCCCTCAACCCCCCGTTTGCACCTACATTTATATACAATTTAATTCGGCTATTAAAAAATAATTCTGTTTTTAAAAAATAATTTATTAAAATTATTATTAAAAAAAAATTATATTTTATGATAATGCAGACGATTTCCATATTAGAGAAGTAGTATAACACTGAATATAAAAAAAAAGTCCATTTTATTCTCAATAAAAAAAAAAAAAAAAAAAAAAGCACGATTTTTTTTCTGTTTTTAGTGCTAGAGGCCTATTTCAGGTGGTACAGTTGTCGAATTTTTAAAGGTCACTCTTAATTAGTGCTAGAGGCCTATTTCAGTCGGTTTATTGAATGGGGATTTATTGAATGAAGTCCCCCCAAGGCACAACTTTGACATGCGTTACCCCCCAGGCCCAACTTTGACTTGAGTCCCCCCCAAGGTACCCCTATTTCAGTCGGTACAGCGTTGTCAAATTTTTATAATACACTCTTAATAGTGCTAAGGGCCTATTTCAGTCGGTTTATTGAATGGGGATTTATTGAATGAAGTCCCCCCAAAGCCCAACTTTGACATAAGTCCCCCCCCAAGGTACCCCTATTTCAGTCGGTACAGCGTTGTCGAATTTTTATAATACACTCTTAATAGTGCTAAGGGCCTATTTCAGTCGGTTTATTGAATGGGGATTTATTGAATGAAGTCCCCCCAAGGCCCAATATTGACATGACGCCCCCCCAAGGTACCCCTATTTCAGTCGGTACAGCGTTGTCGAATTTTTATAATACACTCTTAATAGTGCTAAGGGCCTATTTCAGTCGGTTTATTGAATGGGGATTTATTGAATGAAGTCCCCCCAAGGCCCAACTTTGACATGAGTCCCCCCAGGCGCAACTTTGACATGAGTCCCCCCCCAGGCCCAACTTTGACATGAGTCCTCCAAGGCCCAACTTTGACATGAGTCCCCCCCAAGGTCCAACTTTGACATGAGTCCCCCCCAAGGCACACCTTTGACATGAGTCCCCCCCAAGGCACACCTCCCCCTCATTTGGAAAAAGAGAAAAAACGTTGTTTTGCGGCTATAAGACAGTTTGGACTTCCAACGTTATTTGTTACAATATCTGCAGCTGAAACACATTGGTTTGATTTAATGAAAACTTTATCATGGAATTTAGATCGTCACGAATTAACTAAAGAAGAATTTGTCGATATTAACAAGTTTAGCAGTAGGTCTCTGGCACTAAATTAAAATCTGTCAATGTCAGATTTTTATGTTTTAAATAATGAAATAATGTCGTGTCTGTATATATATATATATATATATATATATATATATATATATATATATATATATATATTTTTTACTTTCTCTTACCCATAAGGTAGAGAAAGTATTGTTTTTGGGTCAAATTTTCGAACGCGAGTTTTTGTTATATTTACATGATCTGAGGTCCCCTGAATACGAAAATCATGTTTTTAGCAAATGGTCTCTGTGTTTGTCTGTGTGTCTGTTACCAGCATATCTCAAAAACAAATTATGGCAGAAAGTTCAAACTTGGTATTCTAAATGTGTATCATATAGGGATGCTACAGTAAGCTTTTCGTTAAGATCAAGCAAATGGTTCGTGTACAGGGACACTCAAAAGTATTCAAATACATTACGTTTATGGGGGAAATTGCAGGTAAGTACAGTTTAACATCTATAGACTGCACTAAACCAAATGAAACGAATATATATTTTTTGTAATAGAGATAGTCAACAGGGGAAAAAAATTGTGTATGTAGGAGCCTCGCCTCCCCCTTTGGGGGGGAAGTCCCCCCCTCGAGGGGAGTAAATTTTCATGATGGGTATCTGTCAAAAGAGCTCGCCAATACCTTTAAAACGAATGGTTGATCCATCGATCTGCGATAATTTAAAACAAAGTTATCGATTTTTTTTACTTTTAACGAAAAAAAAAAAAAAAAAAAAAAAAAACCGAATTTTTTCTTTTTTTTTTTTTCGTTAAAAGTTTAAAAAATCGATAACTTTGTTTTAAATTATCGCAGATTGATGGTTCAACCATTCGTTTTAAAGGTATTGGCGAGCTGTTTTGAAATATACCCATCATGAAAATTTACTCCCCTTGAGGGGGGACTTCCACCCCAGGGGGTGGGGGGTAGGCGTGGCTCCTACATACACAATTTTTTTTTTCCTGTTGACTATCTCTATTACAAAAAATATATATTAGTTTCATTTGGTTTAGTGCAGTCTATAGACGTTAAACTCTACTTGCCTGCAATTTCCCCCATAGACGTAATGTATTAGAATACTTTTGAGTGTCCCTGTACACGAACCATTTGCTTGATCTTAACGAAAAGCTTACTGTAGCATCCTTATATGATACACATTTAGAATACCAAGTTTGAACTTTCTGCCATAATTTGTTTTTGAGATATGCTGATAACAGACAGACACACAGACATACACAGAGACACACATACAGCCATACACACAGACATACACACAGAGCATTTGCTAAAAACATGATTTTCGTATTCAGGGGACCTCAGATCATGTAAATATAACAAAAACACGCGTTCGAAAATTTGACCCAAAAATAATACTTTCTCTACCTTATGGGTAAGAGAAAGTAAAAAAGACAAAAAAGAAACTATACTACACACACATAAAGATGAAAATATTCCTTTAGTGAAACTTTTAGATTTCCGGTTTTCAATGGATTTACATATCTTGAGATCTCTTGGAACACGATTTGACCCTTTTTAGAAAATGTCTGTGTGCATCAAAAAGTCTGTGGTCGCTCTATCTCACAAACAGACGAAATTTAACTAAACATGATAATTTATCAGATCTTGACTTAACTGGGTTTTGATTACATTTGGTGGTCATTCGCTCATCAGAAGGCGTTGTCATACCATTTTAAGACATTGAAGGCTTTTATTGCAAATTTGCTGATATTGCCTTTTCGTTTACATTAAGTGATGTAACACTTTTTAACATTTTTTAAGCGGAAATATGATTTTAATTTAAGTATCTATCTGTCCGACTGTCTCTCTGTCCATCTGCCCGCCAGTGTTCATAAATATATTTTCAGAATTCTTACAAAATTATATATGTTATTCAAATTCACTATGGAATGTTCCCTATTTTAAATGACATTTATTTGTCCTGCGCAATTGGTTTGTGTACAGGGACAACAACAACAAAAAAAAAAAAAAAAAAAAAAAAAAAAAACATTGCATTTTAGGACATACATTTTTAACCGACTACAAAAAAAGAAGGAAGGAAGGCTCTCAATTCAAACCGTATGTTTTTTTTATGTTTGTTAGCTCATAACTTTTGAACGGATGCTCCGATTTTGATACTTTTTGCTTTGTTGAAAAGGTCTTGGTCTAACATAGGTCCCATTGTAATATCTTTATGATTTAAAGAAAATACAGGGTGCCCAAAAAAATCAGTCCCAACTCTTTTAACTGCTAAACGGCTGCAGCTATAGTGATAAAAATGGTATACTTACATACCATTTTTATCACTATAGCTGCAGCCGTATAGAGACCATTTTTATCACTATAGCAAAGTGGCCATACAGTACAAGGTTAAACCGCTTGCAGCGTCACATGGTGGAAAATAGCGGAGTTAGTGTTCCTATCTCGAAAACGGTAATAAAGAAAAAGTGAATTACAAAGCTGATGAGTATCACCGATTTAGTACAAAAAAATAGTTTAGACATTCATGCTAACGTTCCTATCTCGGAAACGGTTCAAGACCGGGGGAAAAAGTGAATTATAAAATTGCAAAGCATCATTGATTTAGTACGAAAAGATAGTTTTGACATTGATGCTAAAAATACAAGGCTAAAAAGTGCATTTTTTTTTTTTTTTTTGTTCGCAATTTCTTACACTATACACACTTGAGCTACATTGCTCACGTTGTAGCGTAGCTGGTGAGAAGATAGTCTTTAGATAGAGAAGAAGTCTTTAGATAGTGACGATGTTATAATGGGACCTACTTCAGACCAAGATCTCTACAACAAAACAAAAAGTATCAAGTAACCGTATTTTGAACTATATAGCGTATAGACATACGCTAGGTCCCATATAGGTCCCATTATAACATCGTCACTATCTAAAGAAAATAAAGCGCCATCTGGTAAAAAACAGCGGAATTAGCGCTCCTATCTCAGAAACGGTTCAAGTTGGGAGAAAAGTTAATTACGAAGTTGTAGAGCATCATCGATTTACTACGAAAAGACAGTTTTTAGACATTATTGCTAAAAATAGAACACCTAAAACGTGCAGTTGTTTATTCGCATTTTCCTACACTGTGCACACTTGAACTACGTTGCACACTTTGCAGCGTAGCGGATGACACGTATACTCGGTGGTTCAAAGTACTGTTACTGTAAGCGGTCACATCGATTAGCGCAAAGTCGTTTTCAACCAACTTCAGAAAGGAGGGTGTTCTTAATTCGAGCTATGTGTTGTTAGTGTTTGTAAGCGTATAACTTCGTAAGAGATGCTCTAATTAACCGAGTTCAAAAAGTAGGAGGTTCTCAATTCAAAGCGTATGTTTTTTTGTTTTTGTTTTTGTTTGTTAGCTTATAACGTCTGAACGGATGATTCGATTTTGATACTTTTTGTATTATTGTTAAGATCTTGGTCTGAAATAGGTCCAATAGTAAGATCGTTACGATCAAAAGAAAATACAGGGTGCCCAAAAAAGTCAGTCCCGACTCTTTTAACAGCTGAACAGCGGCAGCTATAGTCATAAAAGTGGTATGTAGGTATAGTAAAGTGGACATGTGCTACGCGATTCAATCTCCTAAAGCGCCACCTGGTGGAAAAGAGTGGAGTTAGCGATCATATATCGGAAACGTGGGGAAAAAGTGAATTATAAAATTGCAGAGCATCATCGATGTAATACGCAAAGATAATTTAGCTAAAACAGAACGCTTAAAACGTGCATTTGTTTGTTCACAAATTCCTATTTTGTGCACACTTGAACGACATTGCATATATTGTACCGTAGCGGGTGACATTTGTGCTGTGTAAAATTCAAAGTGTGGTTATTGTAAGTGGTCACATCGAATAGACGGTTTAAACCGACTTCATAAAGGAAGAGGTTCTCAATACAAACCATGTTTCTCGTTGTTGTTGTTGAAATTTGTTAGCTTATAACATCGTAAGAGATAATTTAATTTTAATACTTTTTTTGTGGTCGTAATGATCTTGGCCTGAAATAGGTTTCATTATGATTTCATTAAGATATAAACAAATTACAGGATACTCACAAAAGTCTGTTCTCACTCTAACTGCTGAACGCATGGAGCTACACTGGTAAAAGCAGTATGTAAGTATCGATGTTGAAACTTCTGTCCGTCTGCTGCAATGCATATTGTGCTCTTTGTTTGAACGTTACGCTACGCAATTTCCAGCGCAGTGGGTGACACGTATTCACTGTAAAGTTCAGTATATATGCCTAACAGAATTTTCGATTACGAATAAAGCGTATCCGTTCTTTACATTTCTAAAGACTTTTTAATTTAACGTATGTTCGTTCAATAGATAGTTTTTTGCTCATATCCGATAAAGGCAAGAAAAGTGACACAACTTAAAAATGCAGCATTTGAGAAAAATCAACTTTAAAATAACTTGACTAGAATAAAACTGGCACAACTGTCTCTCGAGTGGATAACTTTTTAGATGGAGATGTAACATTTTTGTTCACATTGGGTGGATTTCATGTATTTTTCAGTGACATAAACCATTTTTTGAGTAATGTCATAGTTCTTGGAAGTTGTGATTTTGAAACTTACGTCGAACGTAAAGTTTCACAATTCTGTTAGGCATATATATTGAACTTTACAGATGCTCTGCTATATAAATAAGTTTTTACTAAAAAGAGAAAAATAAAATCTGTTTGTAAAAAAATAGAACCGACTCCAAAAACGAACTAATATTCATACAACTAAAAATGAAAGAAAATTGGCAGAAAATGGAACTGTAAATCGCGCCTAAAAGTATAAAATAATTTCCTTCGTCAGACAACCTATAACACTAAAATTAATCATAACTTTTGAAGTTGGCGCAAAATTAAATAAAAATTGATACCTTTATTCAATACAAAAATCAAATCTTATTAAAAATACACATTTCACATTGTTACCTGCAAAACGCAGCCGAAAACTACTTTGATTCAAGAAAACAAATAAGATTTCCTAAGCATCAAAAGTAGGCGAAGATGCTGGTATTTGACGTCCTTCGTGAAAGAAAAATCGCAAAATTATCTGGCAAACATATTTAATTTCTTTGGGATATCATGATTA
The DNA here is from genome assembly GCA_963930645.1 of Salticus scenicus. NCBI lineage: Eukaryota > Metazoa > Arthropoda > Arachnida > Araneae > Salticidae > Salticus > Salticus scenicus. The sequence goes on from OZ005659.1 coordinate 272,031,806, forward strand.
TTTTGATAAGGTAAATTAAGAGAGTAATCTAGAATATGAAACAATACATCGTACAATATCTATTGTAAAAATATACATCTGGCGTGTATATTTTTGCCTTACGTTTTGATCGCCAAATCCAAAAGCCATCAAGGATGATAGTTATCAGTGTTATACCAAATTTGCAAAGGAAACTCTAACACTTCGTAGAAACATAAATACCGCATTGTGAAGAATGTTCACTGTTCTATGTAGATGCTACTAATGGACCAATTGTATACAGTGATAAAATAATAAATGAAACATGAAAATGGATCATTCCAGACAACAGCATTTGTTGCTACCGATCTAAAGACAAACCTTTAAAAACTAATTGAATTTTATTTAATTTTGCGCCGACTTCAAAAGTTATGATTAATTTTAGTGTTATAGGTTGTTTGGCGAAGGAAATTATTTTATACTTTTAGGCGCGATTTACAGTTCCCTTTTCTGCCAATTTTCTTTCATTTTTAGTTGTATGTTCTTTTTCGGAGTCGGTTCTATTTTTTTACAAAAAGATTTTATTGTAAATTCCATTTAAAGAACTTTCTATTGTAAAAGTCATAAAGAAATTGACATTGATTTTTAATATGCTAAAATAATATTTTGTATAGAATATGATTTTGTTATCTTTCAGATTTACAGAGCTACACTAAAATATTCAGAGGCATTATGGACTGCAATTAGGATATAAGGGCTGTGTTTTCTTTAGTGTTAAGCATTTTTAACACTTCCTAACAATGTTTAAGAATTCAATTAGGTCTATCTGTATGCTTTTCATAACTACTATGTCTGTCCGTTGCGTGATTACGTAGGCAAAGAGTATATCGAAAGTTATACAATACAACAGTTACGTACATTTGGAAAGTGTTATTAATCAATGCGTACCGCATGATATGATATTTCTTTCTGGTTTTTATTATTATTTATTTATTTATTTTTATTTATTTGTTGCTGTTCTTCAAAGCTATGTTATGTTTGCGACCTTTATCGGAGTACAGACACACACCAAAAACATTTTAAGTCTCAATGTATTCTGGCAATTAGATAATGAAGTTGAATTTAGTTTCTAAAAGTTTACCTAAAATTAGCAGATTGTTGCTTGTTGCGTCATTTTTCATATTAGAATATCGCGTGCATATCAACATACCTGTCGTGTCACGTTGTATCATCTGCTCTAATATTTGTAACAGCTTGTTTTTCTAACGATTAATATCACTTTAAATGTAAAATATAATGATGGGGTAAGTTGTTAAATATTTTGAAAACTACGGTTTTTGTAGAAAAAGAAATTTCGATAAATAAGTTATTCAAGTCAAATGTTATTATTAATGTTTGAAATTGAACAACGTTTTATCTAACACGCAATTTGTAGATAACGAGTTCAAGACTAATGCAGAGTTTGTTTGAAATATTTAAAAAGGTTTCAAAAGGTTAACGCGTCAGTGAACACGAGTCATGCAAAATAGTCATAACGTGTTTTTAAATGTAAAACAGGTTTGAAATAAACAGTTTTCGGAATGAAAAATATATCATTAATACGTTGTGCAACATACGATTGTTAGAGAGGAAGAAATGTCAAACAACTGTTTTCAATTTTAAATACTGATAACGTCGAAATTGTAATTTTTTTCTCCTGAATACTCCATAATTATGCATATATTACTGAACTAGACATTTCAGAACGTGAAATTATACCTATAATATTTTGCATACAACAATGACACAAAAATACATATGAAATAATTCGTTATTTATTACAATATAGTCTAGTAATTTTTGTTTAAAATTTGCAATTTTTTAAGTACTTGTTATATCGCGTGAAATTTGTACGAATAAAACATGTATTTACTTTTATTTACTGGGATACTCAATTATAAAAATTATACACGCGATATTTTTTAAATAGTCAATTTAAAAAGAAAAATATCACCTGTATTATCTTTCATACTAAATTATGAATACATGGAATCAGAAACATTATTTAAAATGTATAGCTTATTTTTGGCTGAATTTTATTCAGAAGTAAAGCTGTTTCATATTCGCTCATGTGACATTAAATAGATATCCCAGTTTCACCTTTTGTTTAAATCATAAGTTTAATAATTTTGATAAGCAAATAATTAAAAGATAAAAAAAAAAAAAAACTTATATATACTATGTATTTAAAATTTCTGATGAATCATCAATAAAATACGCGAGGATAAAAAATAATATTTAAGCAATATTTAAGCACGCAGACTCAGTTCAGTGAAATAATAATAATAGTAAAAATAAAATCTGGAGTGACTCCACTCGACTTTCCGAACATTGAGAAATGAATAGTTTTGCAGATAAATTAAAGAAAGAGGAGTTGTTAAAATAAAAAGAGAGAAAACGATAATAGAGTGTTTCAGAATTTTTCCCCATGTATTACACGATGTTTTATTTAACGTTACTGAATTTTGAGTCCATAGATCATAATGATAAAGAACTTTTCGTTGTGTTCCTGTAAAAACCTATAAATGTTAGATTCACCAAAATGCTTATAGTTAGTGCAAAAGTGATTTATAATATTCATATAAATTTTCAGCTGAATTGAATAAGGCGTTTAGATGCTATCGCACTTGTAGGATCTCGATGTTTGGTTCGTCGAGGTACGTGTAGGTGTGGGGAAAATGTTTCCAGATAAACAGTCTTTGTTCGCTGGTAGTTGCGGACTTTAATAAACTATTTACACACTTATATATACAAAGATCTATTTGAAGATTTAAGCAGCTTTCTTGCACTCTTATAGTGCACAAACAATAATAACAGATTAGAGCTAGAGACCAGCAGGACAACCTCCTCCGTCTCTTCCAAACCAGCTCACACACATTCACTGATGCTTCTCTCAGCATCCCTCTTGACCCCTTTTAGGGTTGCAATGACATCTCTTCCCCTCCACAGGGGATACCATAAAGGTGTGGGACTCGCCGGCACCTCCCCCCCAAGATTATGTCTCTCAGCGGCCGCCTGAGTGACACTATCTGAGAAAATAAAAGTATGCCGGAGACTCCCACTCCACAATATTATTTAAATCACACACTACTAAATAACATAGAGTCATTCCATTTTAAATCAACAAATGGGGTGTGCAACACCATTTTTGATTTTGATGACAATTTGCACATGCTTTCCCCATACCTTTTAGACCACAAAAATATATTTTTTTTATTTAAAAAAAATTTACCCTTCGATATGTAGGCTATTTTTGTCGTTGCCAACAGCGAAAATTGGATATTTTGATGCTTTGCGTTATGAACTATAACTTTTTTTCTATAAAAGCTATCAAGCTCAACTATAGCTCATTGGAAAGCTAAAAAAAAGATCTTTTTCCATATGGTATCAATAAATTTGAGATTTAAAAACAAAGGTTATTTTTTCAAGGTCAAAGTTTGTGATGCAAAATTAATTTTTTGCCACTTTTGAAAATTAAAAAACCTATGAAGGGCTTGGAATAACAAGCCCTCTTTTTTTTCTTATATACATATATAAGGTTGCTTATTGTATTAAAAAGTTTGGCTCTTTACTCTGCCCCCTTCACAAGATACGACCCCCCAAAGTTGCAAATTTTCTAAAAAATCCAATTTTCAATGCTAAAAAAATGCATGTGGGGGGCAAGGTAGATTTTTTTTTACTTGTGTGATTTTAAGTACTTCTTACCATCTTTCAAACAAAAAAAAAGTTACTTTGTTATTGAAAGGCGTTTGGCAGCTATAAGGGTATAAATTTTCAAATAATTATACTGAAACAACGCAATTATTTTCATACTTCTTAATCTTAGGTGTTAGTGAAAAGTTATTTTTTACTTAATTGTTAGTTTTAAATGGTGAAAACAACTAAAAAGACTAAGAAGAGTTGTCAAAGAACACATTTAAACTTTGATAAGCTAATTTAAGGTTTCTAACATCTTGGTATATAGAATTTAACTTACCTCTCAAAACATGCAAAACTTTTTTGTTCAGTGGTTTATTGTCTCATAGAGAAGAGTTGACAAATGTTCACTTATCACAGGTGTGATATTATGACCTCTTCCCTGTGCTGACCATAGTTCTGACGCAGTCAGGATTTTCAAAATATCTTGAAACCGAACCCAAGTTTGGTTATCATGACTTGATTTTTTAAACGATGTTCCAGGTCCTTTAGGATGAAAAAAGTGGATCCTGTATTCTTCTTCGACATCAAATACCTTTATTTCCACCACTTCTCCTAGCCACCAGTCACCATCATATACGCAACAAACATAATCGGACAACTTTGGTCGGGTTGTTGGTGTGGATAATCTAAGGTTGATAGGTTCGTCTCTGATGACATGAAAGGTTGTAGAATCTAAAGAAAATTATGTACGTCTGGCATGAATGATATTTCTGTTGAGTGGAATGTAGCTGTGGAAAGACCGAGTTTGGGGTAATGATAGTGCTGTTTTATATCTTTCCTCAAGAACTTTTCCTACTGCATTAACATCATCACAGGAAACATAGAAAAACGTTACACTATTAATATGTTCAGTGCAGTATTCAAAGACATCTAATGGATTCAAGATTTGATTACTGACCGGTCGTTGCAAACTAGCCTTTCGCACTAGCCTCTTCACTGTTCCTCCAATCCCATCGCAAGGGCCTTTCCCGTGGGATGTAGCAAAAAAATGCCACTCTGCTTTTATCCCAAAGTCTTGTTCATGATGGCTCAAGTTAATGAAGTTTTTCCTGTTTTTGTACTGTGTGGCAGATCCATCTGAAAAATAGAATAATTTTGAAATTAAAGCATGATCTGCCTTCAGTTTTTTAACAAGGATCATTTGAAAGGCGTAGAATGTAGTTGTGTTGTGGTCAAGGCAGTCGCTTACAAAGCAAAAACTTTGAGTTTGAATTTCTCCATCTTTTTCCCAGTAGACAACAAAAGGATGAAGCGTACATTGCACACCTGACCAGTGATAGGTCTGCACCTCGTCTTGAACAACACAAGAGAAATTCTCTGAAAAATCTCCAAGTATCAAAAATTCCCCCTTATCCAGATCTTCTTTCTTTGATTTTAGAAATGCTGCTTGTTTACTGGCAATGAAATGGTGGCTCTTTAGATGCTCAAGTTTTTCACAACACTTAACCAAGAATTCTTGTAAAGGTAGCACACATGATGTCAGTTCACATCTGTCTGTGGACATCCACTGCTTATATGAAACTTGCAAATCCTCAAATTCATCATTTTCCAAGTCAATTTGGGTGCTGTTACTTGGAGAAATCAGTGATAAAATGGCATCCACACCTGGACATGCAGTATATTCCGAAAACATACAATTCTCATTTTCAGTATCACAGACCATAATCTGCAGCAGATCTTTGTAGCTATGATCACTTTTAATCGCTGATAGCATAAGTTTTACATTTTGATGGTACAAACAAACGCACACTGAATGTGTACCAGATGCTCCAGCTAACACACAAAATTTTGGTTTAAGATCGGCAAATTTAGATAACCCTACTTTCAAATCAGGATAATTTTCTTTAAAATGTATGTAAAGTTCCTTCAAGTCACATAAAATGAGCCTTTTTTGAAGGTTTGACTTTTCCCCATTCATTCCTCTCACAGAATCTCATTGTATCCAATAATATTCAAGCAGCCTTGTCATTGGCACAGTTCCTACCACAGGTAGGTACTGTTTGCCTAAAGGGAACTGTTCTATACATGTGGGAGCAAGGCTGGACAAGTTGAAATCTGTCTATTCTTGCTTTTAACTGGCAAATAGATTACTATAAATGAGGAAAAGTAGGAATATGATATATTCTTATTTGTGAGGTCAATCTAAGTCCATCAAATAAAAAAAAATAATAATAAATGACATGTTTCCAAAAAAAAGTACATGAAAAAATTGGATGGTTTTAGTGTGATTATTTGAAAATTCAGACCCTTATAGCTGCCAAACGCCTTTGAATAACAAAGTAATTTTTTTTTTGTTTGAAAGATGGTATGAAGTACTTAAAATCACACAAGTAAAAAAAAAATTACCTTGCCCCCCACATGCATTTTTTTAGCATTGAAAATTGGATTTTTTAGAAAATTTGCAACTTTGGGGGGTCGTATCTTGTGAAGGGGGCAGAGTAACAAGCCAAACTTTTTAATACAATAAGCAACCTTATATATGTATATAAGAAAAAAAAGAGGGCTTGTTATTCCAAGCCCTTCATAGGTTTTTTAATTTTCAAAAGTGGCAAAAAATTAATTTTGCATCGCAAACTTTGACCTTGAAAAAATAACCTTTGTTTTTAAATCTCAAATTTATTGATACCATATGGAAAAAGATCTTTTTTTTAGCTTTCCAATGAGCTATAGTTGAGTTTGATAGCTTTGATAGGAAAAAAGTTATAGCTCATAAAGCAAAGCATCAAAATATCTAATTTTTGCTGTTGGCAACGACAAAAATAGCCTTCATATCAAAGGGTAATTTTTTTTTAAATAAAAAAAATATATTTTTGTGGTCAAAAAGGTATGGGGAAAGCACATGCAAATTGTCATCAAAATCAAAAATTGTCATGCAACAACTTTTTTGAAAATTTGTTGATTTAAAATGGAATTACCCAGTACATAAATTAATATTGATAACAAAACCACAATTAAATAATGAAATTAGCAATTAAAATAATAGAATAAAATTATAAGAACCTTATAACAAAAAAAATGTTATACAGACTGGATTGAATAAATTCCTTTTCGACGTTCATTCTCTGAAACAAATAAAATAGTTGTAAAATCACAAACAGAAAGTTTTAATTCATAATTGTCTCTCTAGAGTTACAGGAAAGTCCAATGAATTGCTCATTCAAAGTTTATTAGAGTTTATTAAGAGTCTAACTTGTTCATAAATACACAACTAACTCTAAATAGTTAACCAATGTCTAAATTCGCACTTTCAATAAAACACGTTCAGACATATGAAGGCTTAAGTTCTATTTCATTTTCGGTGAAAAACACAATCTTATTTCTAAAGAAATTAATTTCTTGATAACGAAGGTATACTTGAACACCTTTAGCTCCTTCGAAGACACAAATAACGGTTTCGTGTGATTTCTTCTATCACTGGGATATAAGGAAAGGGCATGTTTACAAACAAATGCTCCGTCAATCAATCTTTGCCACTCTCGAGTGGCAAAAGATCAACCTGTATTGGTGGAAGCGCCAGTGTTATGCCACTTTACCCATAACTTGACTGCGAGTGACGTGACGTGCCCTTTCCTTATTCAGTGACATCCTCGGGGTATGACAAGTCAGGTTCCAGATAATCTGTCACCATGACGTTCACATTTTTATTTCGAACACTTCCTTTGAAGTTGAAAAACATACGTTTACGTTTAATGTGCTTTAATTGGCACGAAGACTGAGTTGCTTTCCCCTGGAGGAGTTTTCCAATTCTCCTTCACACTATACAAAGATGAAGTCACATCTCTTTCGTCGAGGGTAATTCTGAAGTCGGTGGCTTTTCCCTGTTTATTCGACTGTATCAAGTCAAAATTTCCATCAATTGGCTTGATCTCATAAGATTGTGAGCATTGTCGTGCTGTTTCACCAGGACCGGTCCAGCGAGCGTATAGAATCGCCTGATCGTCCGCTTTAAAATTCCTAGAAGACGAACGTCTAATTTCGCCAGCCCAAGGTAATGATTTCAAATTACCAAACGACCAATTAAATTCCCCATTAGTCATCCCACAATCATTAACAATTACATTCGGAATCCCAGTACGCATAAAAATATCGGATAAAGAATTGCCTTGGTCATTAACGTTTTTAACTCGATACCTGCCAGCCACCGCCCTAAACATAATTCAGCGCACGCGACATGTCTCAAACGCACTTCAGAATGCCTCATGTGTTCTTTTAATCAACCTCCCCTAGGTTTTATCCAGCGCTTTTCTACCCCTCTTTTCTACTCCCTCGATAACGCTAGTTTCTTCTCGCTTTTCCAAATCCGTACACTGCATCAGGAATTTCAGATGGTCAGTTTTGACCCTCTCTTCAATACAAAGCGTACTTTCCCCATCGGATTCCATTCCCCCCTCCGCGAAAACCGGAACCTCTCTTTCTCTACTTTCAGGAGATCCCCCTTCTACAAACTGAACGCTATCTCTGCTCTCTCTCTCTCTTTTTCATCCCTTTCTTTAGACTGCTCCCTCAACGAATTCCATATCCTCGGTGGGAGTAAGCAGGGAACGCAAAGTTTTCGAGTCACCGCCGCGAGAATTTCTTGAGGTCCGTCAACGGATATTGCGCTCGTTCTGAGAGAAACGGGAAGTTTACATAATTTAGCTTCGGTCTGTTCGCCAAAAGCTGATGTGAGAATTATCTTTCCTTGCTCTTTTAGTTCTATATCTGGTAGAACAAAAGGGTTAAAAATCGCAAAATTTGTGCCAGAATCTTTTATTGCTTTCACTTTCCGTCCCTCAACCATTATTTCAATGTGCTCTAAAGGTTCAATCGCGAGTTGGGAATTTAAAAATTCAGTTTTGACCATAGCGGTAAATATTTCGCTATTATTTTGCTCCGATTTAATATTTTCACTATTAAAACTTTGTTTTCGTTTATCACGGTCTCGCTGTAAGTGGGAATTAGATCCGCAAGAATAACAAGATTTGGTTCTAGGTTTATAAGCATAACTCGACTGGTTTTTGGGTGTACGCAAATGAGGAGGTATGTATCTTTGCTCTTTTCCCATATCTAACGATTCTACCGTATCGCGTTGTTTTACATTCTCTGAAAAATTTTGTTTGTGTATTGACTTGCCTCGAGACGTATCAAACTTATCGCAATCCTTGCTCATTTCTATAGGCCTAAACCAATTTTCACCCTGCCGTATACCTATATGCGTTTGCGTTTCTGGATCTAAAGTAGAAAATAACTTGTTTGCTACTATCAGATCACGCAAGGTGTCAAAATCCTCGCATTTTCTTAATCGGAGGTAATAGTCGAACGTCGTTTTAAGACGAGACGCGAACTGCATGTGCGTCTCGCCCACCTGCCTTTTAGCTGCATTGAAATGCTGCAAACAATTTGGTGCTGTTGGTTCGAATTCTCGCAACACGAGTGTTTTTATTTTTTCATAGTCTTTAATCTCTTCATCGTTAATATAAACTAAAATATTGGCAGCTTTTTCGCCTAATAAATTTAACAAAATTTCGGCTTGAATACTTTCGTCTGCATTTTTCGTCTTAAATGCGCGTTCCAGAGTTGTGAAGAACAAATACCATAACTCTGGTTTAGACGGACAAGGGATCGTTAATGTTCGTATCGTTTTAATTACCTGATCTAAATTATCCCTATCACTACGCTGGACAGGTTCTGGCCTAGGGCTTGAGCCTTGAGCTCTAGCAAGCTCCAATGCTCTGGCATGCTCATCTCTTTGTTTACGATCTTCTACGGTAGTAATAATAAATTCTGCTACAAAATCAGGTGACGTTTTAAATTCGTTCGATTTCAAAATTTTCTCTTTCAAATCCTTTATTTTCAGGTCTAACGTGGTGCTAACACCTATTTCTTCCGCAACCGTAATTAAATCTTCTTTTTTAAGACCCTTCACGTTAAAAATTTCAGCCATGTTGGCAAATTCTTTAAAATTTATCTTTCACAATCAGCAGATTTTAAACAATTTTCTAGGTATCTTTCAGCAACAGTCACTTTTCATGTTTATTTTATTTTCCCTCAAAACATAAATAAGATAAGAATCTTCTTACCTCGATCCTGTCGACTGCGCCATGTAGGATCTCGATGTTTGGTTCGTCGAGGTACGTGTAGGTGTGGGGAAAATGTTTCCAGATAAACAGTCTTTGTTCGCTGGTAGTTGCTGACTTTAATAAACTATTTACACACTTATATATACAAAGATCTATTTGAAGATTTAAGCAGCTTTCTTGCACTCTTATAGTGCACAAACAATAATAACAGATTAGAGCTAGAGACCAGCAGGACAACCTCCTCCGTCTCTTCCAAACCAGCTCACACACATTCACTGATGCTTCTCTCAGCATCCCTCTTGACCCCTTTTAGGGTTGCAATGACATCTCTTCCCCTCCACAGGGGATACCATAAAGGTGTGGGACTCGCCGGCATTACAGCACTTTTGAAAATTGGGTCCCATAGGCCATAATGATAAAAAAATTTTCTTTGTGTCCCTGTAAAAAGACTGTAAGTGCTAAATTCACCAAAATCTATACAGTTGGTGCAACTGTGACCTATAACATGTATACAAATTTTTTGCTCGGATTAATAAGACGTTTAGACGCTATCACACTTTTAAAAATTTGGCCCCATAGGCCATAATGATAAATAATTTTCTTTGTGTCCCTGTAAAAAAACTAAGTTCTAGATTCTCCAAAATCTATACAGATTGAATATCTGTATAGATACTCAATACAGAGCTATTCAATACAGAGCTATTCAATACAGAGCTACTCAAGCATCGCTATCGCACTTTTAAGATTTTGGTCCCATAGGCCATAATGATAAAGAATTTTTCTTTGTGTCCCTGTAAAAAAAAAACTATAAGTGCTAGATTCCTCAAAATCAATAGGGTTCGTGCTACGGTGACTTGCAACATGCGTACCAACTTACAGCTCATTCGAGCAAAGCGTTTAGACGCTGGCGTGTTCACTCACACACATGCACACACACACACACACACATACACACATACGTACATCATCGTAAAAATAGTGAAAATGGACTCAGGGGACCTCGAACCGTATAGAAACATCAAAATCTCAAAATTGGATTTTTCACATGATTACAATACTTTCCTCACTATAGTGTTCGGAAAGTAAAAATTGGTTTAAAAATAAAATATTACTCCTTTTAGAACAACGTGTATTAGCATCGTGAACTATATTATCACTGATCAATGTGTATAATTTTTTTTAAAAGATAATGACGTCAATTTTTGTGAGATGCATCATTTAACTTTTTATAATTTTTTAACGTTCACGTTGAATTTAATGTATTTATTTTTATGTCGAAAGAACATGAACTCGTATTTTTTTTTTTTTTTTTCAACAATTAAGTTATAGCTTATATTTTAATGTCTATTTTTATTGTTATTAAGAGCTTATTATTTTAATTAATTGAAAGAAAACTATTCGAAAATATGACTTCGAAGTATTGTGTGGTCACCGGGTTATGAGCTACTGTGAAAGTTTTAAATGTCTAGCTAGTAGGGAAGTTAGTTAAAATTCGATTGCAAGATTTATAGCGGGCAAACAAACAATTAAGAATCGAAGTTAATAAAGACATGGTAAAAATAAATAAAAACAAGTACTACCTTTGAATACTCAACTGACAGCATGACACCAGAAATGAAAATCATGGAGTTTGCGTAAATAATGAACACTTGGCAGCTGTTACTTTACATCCTTTAATATCTGACGTATTTCACCTTTATATATTTTTCCTTTATACATATTTACTTTTTGAGAAAAATCTCAAAAAGTATATTTTTCTCTTTGAGTAAAATAAATAAATAAATAAATAAAAAAGTCATACAATAGATTATTTTTGTGTACTACTATAGATTATTTAAAAAACAGTAATGCTTAAAAAATATATTTTGTTTTTAATTTTGAAAGAAAAATGTCATAAAAGCATTTGTATATAGCTATAGAAATACATATTTGTACATAGATATACACAACAGCTTTAAATATATATTTGTATATAAGTGTAAGATTCCATAGCCATCTACAGTGGCATCCTGTAGTATATACCAAAATCATCAGCCTATAGAGTTACGCTCATCACTGACTGACTCTGTCGCGCTTCAAAAGGCGTCCTTGGACACTGTCTGTGTGTGAGCCACCTATTTTTCATACTTCAGCTAATTTTAAAAAATCTAATTGTGCGATCGATAAGCTCTCTAATCCGACGGATTCAGAAATATCGTCCCTTTCATTGGGTACCTCATTTGTGACGAATTTTTGATTAGATTTTTTTAAAATAATTAAAATATGAAAATAGACATAGCTTTAAAATAAACATTTAAAATTTAATTGTTGCCATTTTTTTTCTTTTCCTTTACCTTTTTCTTTTTCTTTTTCTTCTTCTTCTTCTTCTTTTTTTTTTTTTTTTTTTAGCATAAAATGAAATGTGCTTTTACGTGAAAAAAAAATTATAAAATATTAAATTTTTTCTTGCATATGGGAAAATGACGTCTGTAAAATAATAATGATACTTTTAAATTTTAAAGTTAACGAAGAGATAAATAAAGTGCGAAAATTTCGCACGGGCTTGCTGTCAAATGAACTATTTGAGGCGAGAAATCAATAAAAGGAAATGATCATTTTTCATCGGGCACCTTAGTCGCCCTACAACTAAATAGTTTTTCTTAACACTGAATGTTCGCATGGACTATTTGCATTTTTTCACCCATAATGATTCTGAATAAATTTGTGGAGTTCTTGAAATTTAAAGATGGCTCTTCGGTAGCACGGTGGAGGTGCCATGTATGTTTTTTTTTTTTTTTTTCATGCATTAGAAATAGAATGAATATTATTTCCTTTTTTTTTTTTTTTTTTTTGTAGACGCATATATTAACTATGGAATTTCTGTTATGTATGGGTATAGGGAATTTAATTCTGTTAAATTTTAGGAAATGACTGATTTTTAATATAACACTATTTTAATTGAATTCTAGGAATTTTTAACTTAGCAGAGAAAAATATTATTGTCTAAAATTGAAATTATAATGCAATCTCTTTAATTAAAAAGAAAGAAAGGGAAAATGGAAAAAAAAACTGATTTTACTTATGAGATTTATCTGAAAATCATATCAGGTATGGGAAGGGCTGTAAATAAATGTTTTGCTCACACTTATATCTTTTCGACGTGGAATATAACACTACGATGACATCCGAAAAAGACACTCCCCTGATTAAACATAGAGAGCAAAATTATTACGCATCTTACTTTAAACAGCTGATTGTTTACCGATCCATTACGGTGGCATTTTCTTAAACATTTGCAGGTTGTTAAATATTTATAGGAAGTTCGTGTTTTGATTTTAGTAGGATTATTTTGCAGCGATTCGTGATTATTACTCCTAAAAAGAAAGCATTTCATCCGTCAAAGTTTCAGATTTCCATGATTCTCTTTCAGTGTGCTGTTTGTGACACTCTTTTTAACTTCCCCCACACATCCCCTAAAAAGGATCATTTATCACTGATATTTTAAAATGTGAGAATTGCCCAACTTATAGTCGAGGATAAGTCATACATTTTATTATTTCGAGACACATCCGTTATCAGCTATCTTGTTTGGATTGCCTCGCTGAATTATCTTTGTCTGTAGCATGTAATGTACAGGGTAGGTATAATTCAGTGTTCCATGGAAACACTCAATTATACCTACCAGGTATTTCACACTCCAGAAAAATATTCGAGATAGACAATTCAAACAAGATAGGGATGATGAGAGGGGTGCATTGCGAAAAGCTTCTGTGTGAAGTATTAATGTGTATTTTTATGGGATTCATTTTATTGATGTTTAATCTATGGACCATTCCGTAATTTTAATTAGATTTAAAATATATATATGTAGAAAGTGTTTTGCGTATGTGTAATAAAACTATTGCCAGTAAAATACTCAAAATGAAAATATATTCGCATGTCTTTGCAATTTAAACATCAAGGAAGCTAAAAATACTTTCAGAGCGTTCTTTGTGTGTAAGGTAGGAAAAGTGTGTGTCGTATGGCATAAGAATGGCAGGACGGAATAGAATAACAGTTAGTAGAGGTTTAAGCATGTACCGAACCCAAAAACAATAGGTGTCGACCCTTTTAAAATTTTGAATTTCTTATAGAGTTACGAACAATAAAACTTTGGGCATGTGCAGTTATAATTTTATCACAGAAATCTAAAATTTTGGAATATTTCAGATATCACCGAAGCCAAAAAACGTCTGTAAAATATAAAACAAATTCCACTTTAATAATATTCTAAAACATTTTTGTGGTTTTTAATTTATTTTACTTTTTTTTTTTTTCTTTCCCATTCTTTTTCAATCCTTTCTGTTGGTCGAATATTGCATATATGTCTCTATACTCGATGTTAGGCAACAGTACTTTTAGGAATCCACCAAATCAGACTCAAAATTCTGCCTGACTGTGTCAAATCTCGCGATTATTCCTTTATTACTCAATTTATTTTCAGATTTATTTTGCCTCTCTGTGACGTAAAATGTCAACGATAGATGAAACGATCGCATTCTACTAAAATTAGTGAAGTGCATTCATTTTATTCCAATTCTCTTTTGCAGTTGAATTTTTATTTTAAAGCTTTTAAATTTTTTTTGTTTAATACTAGGGGGCTCTTCCCCCTGCTCGCTCCGCTCACCAAGCCCCGAGGGAGGCTTCGCCTACCCCAGACTAGCTCACTTATGCTCACAGTGCTAATCCCTGCGGGACTCTGTCCGCCTATTCGCTACTTTGTCTTTCACTGAATAGGAATATTACTAGTGCATAACGCAATACAAAAGCAGAAAAAATTATCTAAATCTCAGCATTAAATGTCAAATTCAAATACATAATATTTAATACCACATTTTTATTTATTTGTTTATTTTATGAAATATACTAAAAATCAGTAAGTTTTTCAGAAAAGAAATTCGTAATATCAGGATCATTTTTCATTAAATTTTTATGTATGACCCCTTTCAAATTTTTGTCACTATTTGGCGAGGAATTCTTTGGTATAACTGCTTGTTAAAGAAAAAAATGTGTATATAGTACCTATTTTGGCATAGATGATATCTGTCATCCTTGGCGATTTTTGACCGACTTCAAAAAAGAAGGAAGGCTCTCAATTCAAACCGTACGTTTTTTTTTTTTTTTTTTTTTTTTTTTTTTTTATGTTTGTTAGCTCATAACTTCTGAACGGATGCTCCGATTTTGATACTTTTTGTTTTGTTTTGTTGAAAAGGTCTTGGTCTGAAATAGGTCCCATTGTATTATCTTTACGACCTAAAGAAAATACAGGGTGCCCAAAAAAATCAGTCCTAACTCTTTTAACTACTGAACGACTGTAGCTATAGTGATAAAAATGGTATGTAAGTATATCAAAGTGGCCATGCAGTACAAAGTTAAACCGCTTGTAGCGCCACCTATTGGAAAATAGCGGAGTTAGTGTTCCTATCTTGAAAACGGTTCTAGAGAAAAAAAGTTAATTACAAAGTTGAAGAGTATCATCGATTTCGTACAAAAAGATAGTTTAGACATTCATGCTAGCGTTCCTGTCATGGAAACGGTTCAAGACAGGGGGAAAAACTGAATTATAAAATTGCAGAGCATCATTGATTTAGTACGAAAAGATAGTTTAGGCATCGATGCTAAAAACACAGTGCTAAAAACGTGCATTTGTTTGTTCGCAATTTCTTACACTATGCACACTTCAGCTACATTGCACACGTTGTAACGTAGCTGGTGAGACATACGCTATATAGTTCAAAATACGGTTACTTGATAATTTTTGTTTTGTTGTAAAGATCTTGATCTGAAGTAGGTCCCATTGTAATATCTTTACAATCTAAAGAAAATAAAACCCCATCTGGTGAAAAACAGCGGAATTAGCGCTCCTATCTCAAAAACGGTTCAGGAGGGGAGAAAAGTTAATTACGACGTTGTAGAGCATCATCGATTTACTGCAAAAAGACAGTATTTAGACATTATTGCTAAAAATAGAAAGCTTAAAACGTGCAGTTGTTTGTTCGCAATTTCCTACACTGTGCACACTTCAGCTGCGTTGCACACTTTGCAGCGTAGCGGATGACACGTATACTCTATCAATACAAAAACCCTTAACGGGTTAAAAGTTTGTGACGCAGCTACTTTATGGTTATAAGAATTTTTTAAATATTGGTCTTAAAAATAATGATATCGAATTTTATGTGACACTTTGCTATTAATTAAAATGTACATAATATTCTTTTATTTGATCATTTGCTGTTTTCTTCTATTTATAACTACAATGCAAACATACTTTTAACTTCAACATAGACGGATAATAAAATATACTTACTGATGCTTTTTCATTTGCATTTCAAATTCAAAATAAAGGTTTTAAAAGGAATGATATCAAAATTCCAGTGACGCCTCGATTTCACTTTAAAAGATTTGCTTTTAGATTGCATTAAAATTACATTTGTTTTGTCTAATAAATTATATTTACACATTGAAACAGTGCTTTTAATTTTCAAATATACTGTCAAATAATCACACTTTCACAGAGTTTGCATTTTAAATTAAAAATTTTTTTTCAATAAATTGAATTGTCTTTTGCGTCACGCTATCCAAAACTACAAGTAAAATTTGTGCAAATGTTTTCTTTGCATCACACTATCTCTGCACATATTTTCAGACAGTTGGATACTGATACAAAGTAACATTTGCACAAATCTGACTTACAGTTTTGTATAGCGTGACGCAAAAGACAATTCAATTTATTGAAAAATTTTTTTTAATTTAAAATGCAAACTCTGTGAAAGTGTGATTATTTGACAGTATATTTGAAAATTAAAAGCACTGTTTCAATGTGTAAATATAATTTATTAGACAAAACAAATGTAATTTTAATGCAATCTAAAAGCAAATCTTTTAAAGTGAAATCGAGGCGTCACTGGAATTTTGATATCATTCCTTTTAAAACCTTTATTTTGAATTTGAAATGCAAATGAAAAAGCATCAGTAAGTATATTTTATTATCCGTCTATGTTGAAGTTAAAAGTATGTTTGCATTGTAGTTATAAATAGAAGAAAACAGCAAATGATCAAATAAAAGAATATTATGTACATTTTAATTAATAGCAAAGTGTCACATAAAATTCGATATCATTATTTTTAAGACCAATATTTAAAAAATTCTTATAACCATAAAGTAGCTGCGTCACAAACTTTTAACCCGTTAAGGGTTTTTGTATTGATATCATTACTTTTTAAGGGTTATTGATTAAAAGATCGCACAAATGAGTTTATAGCACTATATAAAAAGTATTTTTGTATTAAATTTAACTTGAAAGTAAATTTTAAAATTATACAGCAAGTGATAAAACTTTAAAGAAAAACAGAACAATACAAAAACATACTACTTTGGGGTGGGAGAAGCTATTACATACAAAGAAATTGCATAACATGTAACTATTAGAAATAAACTTTGTAAAGTTTTGAAAGCATTTTCACAAGAAAATTTTTTTTTTTTTTTTTTTTTTTTTTTTTTTTTACTCATACTGAAAAAGTATTATTGAAATAAAAGAAGATTTTAACAGCATAATTTTTTTTTTTTTTTTTTTTTCCATTGGCAACTCCATATTACTACAGAAATATATGAAACTTGTAACATTTATTTTTTTATATAATGAACATCTGAACATTCAATTGGTAATGTGGGTCCCCGGGAGAAGAAAAATATTTAAAAACAATTACTCCCTATTATCCACAGAACAAGGTGGGGGTATCACCGTTACCAATGGAACGGCTCATTGTTGCCCACTTTTGTTCAGGCATTATGAATATAAATATTAAAAAAAAAAGGAAGCTTTATAAAAATTAAACAACAGATGGCAAATTTTTACTCAAAACTCCTGTGTAGTAATTCTTAATGGTTACCTGATGTATAAAAATAGGTTTTTTAAACTAAAAAGGTTATTCTGTTTTTTCAAAAAATAAAATGTAAATATTTTTGCTATTCCTAGGCCATGAACACTTAGAAATTTCAGTGTCATCGGCTTTGTACCAATGTTTGTTTTTTCGAACTATAGCTGTATAATGGCCGCTTGATGAACTTTTACCATGATGAAATATTGCACCTTTTAATATGTAATTTTTATCACAAAATTTTATTTTACTCTGTGTAACTCCTGACAAACAAAGAAATTGCATACTTGTTTGTACAAGTTTGTATTTTTCTGCATGTTTGAATTTATTAATTGCAATGAAAAAATTAAAACATTTTGTGTATTTTCAATGTTAGTTTTAGTAATTAAAACATTAGCGTTATTACAATTAGGGCATTTTGCTTCTTTACATAAATTTGAATTCCAGGCATTAAAATTATAGTCAAGTAACTCCTGAAATTGAAATTTGTTTTTTGTTATTGGTATTATTAATTTTCCTATTTGAGTTTCAATCGTTTCTTGGTTATCATATTCACAATTTTGACATTTATAATAATTTTTAGTATCAAATGACATAAGAAATTTTAAATATCTATATTTATCAAGAAGTAATTGTAAAAATTCTGTGCTATCCTGCTGCTGTTTAATATCAAACATATCATCATCATGAAACTCTAATTGTAATTTATGTGAATCTAAAGCACTACTGGATATGGAACTTGAAAAATCTAAACATAGTTTTTTTAATTCTGAATGTGTGGATAACATTATTGCAGAGTTTATACACTTTATATTAAAAAGACATTGTAAGACAGAGTTAACGTAACAGGAAACACCATATGGATTATTAAAACCATGAAAATTACTTAATGATTCTATTATGTCTTCTCCATGTTTCTTAATTTGTGCATTTTCTATATCAATTAATGGAGGTGTATGCAAGTGTGTTAAGTAATTGTTTTTATCAGGCACATTCTTATTAACAGTTTTGTCTAATGAGAACAGTTTTATGTCTGGTTTAAACGTAGATTTCAATCTATTATACTCTAAAATTGCACTAGTCTGAGCTTGAATTTTATTTGGATTTAAATTAATTATGTGTAGACCATCTAAACATTTAACTCTGGATAAAGCAACATACACCTGACCAGATGAAAATATCGAGCTACCTATATCTACTACACAAGTGTCTAAAGTTAAGCCTTGGCTTTTATGAATAGTTATTCCATACGCTAAACATATCGGAAACTGCTTTCGGAAAACAAATATGTTTGTAAATAATTGAAATTTTGCAGTTACAGGTTCTATGTCAAATTCTCCAGTCTCAAATTTTATTCTAAGTTTACTAATATTTTCAGTTGAAAAGTTATCTTTAAAAATTTTAACTATAAAACCTATTGCACCATTTACTAAACCGTTAGTTACATCTATATTTCTCAATAACATAATTTTTGCTCCTAATTTGACTTCTATTTCATCTTCTAGCCCTGCAGTTCGTGTATTATCTTCCTTAATCTTATTTAAGGATTTCCGCGCTTTATCTTTTTGTGCATTAGTTTTTGCTTCAATTATATCAATAGCTTTGAGAATAACTTTTGGTTTACTTGAATAATCTAACATACAGGTGTTAAAGAGATTACACTGTTTTTTTGTTGGGAATAAACAAATAGTTTTACATTCTAATTTTTGTACGTATTCAACTAATTCTTTTATACAATCTGATGGATTATTGGATTTTAGAATAATTTCTCTTTTACGTAAAATTAACTCATCAGAATCTGTCAATACACCGATACGGATTGAATCTAATATAGATGCATATACTTTATCTGTTTGCTGCCTCATGTTAATAGACAATTCGTCATAGGTAAATAATTCTTGCCAAATATTTATAAAATGTAATCCAGCAAAATGAGTAACGCTAGTTTCTTTAGAAATACTTACAAAAGGGGAATGTCCCATTACAGGCGGAAGTTGTAATAAATCACCAAAAAATAAAATATTTATTCGCCCGAACCAGCCGTCATCTTCATCCATGGTGTCAAAAATTTCCGATAACCTCATGTGGATATGCATTAACATTATATTAGAGACCATGGAGACTTCATCTAAAATAAGCAAAACTAAATTATTTAACTCAACACGGATAGAATTTAATCTGTCATCTGATAATTTACTGTACTTAGGTATATTGCCATGTTCTACTGGTAACTGCAGTAAACGATGAATAGTCAAACCATTTATATTAAAAGCAGCGATTCCAGTTGGTGCTGTTACAGCGACTTTGCTAAATTTATCTGAAATATAACACCGAATAACTTTAATCAAATATGATTTTCCTGTTCCTCCGATTCCAGACACAAATTTTCTCAAAATTAAGTTTGGAATTAAACGCTTATTAACATTATTGGATGTGCAAGTATTAATTTCCTTAATATATTGTTCCAAACAATTTACAACTTCATCAAAAACACGTTTTTGATCTACATTTAAATGTTTAATCATGCTATCAATATCTTCCTTTGGCAATAATTTTTCAAAATCTTCTATTTCATTTCCTATTGGCTCTACAAAATTAATAATATTAAAGTCATTTTTATCATCCTTACTATTTGAAAGCATTTGATTTTCTATAGTTTCAATTTCTGAATTCAAATCATTTTTAGCCTGCTGTATTTCTTCTAAACGTTCATGATACTTCATTGCCTCCAGCAAATTTTCCTTGCAATCAATAAAAGATTCACTATACGTTTCGAAACTACCTTTTAATTCCGAAATAGTTCTCCATGGTTTAAACAAAATTAATAAACAGAAATAATAGTTTTCTGGCTCTTGTTTACAGTTATAATTGTAATGGTTAATTAAATACGGAAATTTTCTTTTACGTAAATATTTTTCCCCATACTCATAAGAAATTACGGTTTTAGAAGAAGGTTTTTTATTTACAATATCATACCATCTTGAAAAATCAAATAAAGAAAGATTTTCAAGTTGTTTTGGCCTATGTGGATAATGTGTATCAATCCAACTTGCTCAATAGATATCAGTTGCATTGTTACTTAATTTACTCAGTTCCTTTTGGGTTTTTAATTTACGCGATCTGTTAATTTTAACATCTAACCATCTGATAACAGTACCAGAATCAGTTCCAAATAATGAATGTGATAGTAAAGTGTCAGCAGCTTCTAAAGCTCCACATTCCCGATTCGATAATGCTCGTAAACCGAAGTTCCATAAACGATTATATAATGGTTTTGCAGAACAAAAATCATTAAAATCATCAGACGCAAATGATTTTTCAGCTTTGGTTTGATATTTTGTTACGTATGTAGTTAAAGATGCTGACTTTTCACCGATAAACTGAATATCTACATTTCCACACCAGGCTAGCATTATAACTGCATTATAATCATTAATGTAAACTTCGTCTTCATTTCGTGGCAAATTATACAAACGAGTTTTCGTTAGCTTTCTTCGACCTATTACTGCATTAGCAACTTCATTAACATGTAAATACTCTGAAATGTCACGTGGAAAACTAAACCTACAAACTCTAATAGTTTTATTTTTAACTTTTTTAGCACGCATACAATATGAATTATGTTTATGAATTTGGTATTTTGTAACACGATCATGAAGTAGAGGAAAATTAGTTTTATTGGGAATTTTACATGTTATATATTTATTAATGAATCCAGCAATAGAATCTAAACTTGCTTTTCCTAAGACTGGGGCATTCTTAATCCATAGCAATAAATGAAAATGTTGTAATCCACGGGACTGATACTCACGGCGCCAAGCATAATGCTCAACTATACCTAATGGACCATTACTAGAAGTAATAAAATCTAACATAGCTTGAAATTTGTTTTCGATAAAACGGGAAGTATTTACTAAAAAAATTTCTAAAGCTATTAAATGTGATAAAGGTTTATCTTTATATTTTGAATTTGTTTGCCCTAGATACATATGTAAGTCTTCCCAATGATATTCACTTGGACTCAAAGTTAAAAAGAAAGTAGCGGGGCCATAGTTTTTCACCATACAATTTAAATCATTACGTGGTTTTGACCAAAACTGCTCTGTATTTCGTAATCTACTAAAAATTGTGGACAAATTACCCTCCAATTCCTTGCTTGCAATCATATCTAAGCACTCCTTTGCAGTAATATTTGATGTAGAATTTGTAATATTTAATTTGTGAAAAATTCCCGCTTTTAATTGTCTGATATTAGCATTAAACTTTTTTCCATAATAAATAAAACAAATATTGTAAGTTTAGTCGAAATTGTGAATGAGAAGATTTTAATAAACATTTAATAAACTCTGCTGTAGGTAAATCAATTGATCGTATTTGAGAATTACCATTTTCACCATAACAAAATAAGTCTGGAAAGCATTTTAAATCTAATTGCATATCTCGATCATCTAAACTTTTTTCCATAATTTGTAAAAATTGATATATTGTGCTAGAATCCATGTTAATTCTTTTTTCAAATAATGGATGTATTGTCATGTTGTTATAATAACCATCTGTTACATCTTTTTGCGTCAACATTGCACCCCCTATATCTGGATTTCTATTATCACAATCTAACTCAATATCACAATCTTTTATATTTTCTAACAATTTATCAGCTGAAGTTGGTATAATAATGTGGTGATACAAGGGATTATTTTTTTTTAACCAATGTAATGCTTCAAAAATTTTATTTATGTTAATTAATGTTTGCCAAATATGATTGTGTTTAGATGGTGCACTACGAGCTAATACATAAAGCTCCTGATCTGTCATTAGTGCATCAGACGGATTTGGTAATTTTTTAAGTGTCTGTTCTAATGGTAATGGTAAATGAAAAACTCTACCTATTATTTTCTTAACAAGACCTACTGGTGTTTTTTGTTTAAGACCTCCCTGAACTGTACCCATTCTAGTGATAACTTGAAAAGCTTTTGCACGTTGAATTAAAATTTTTTCAAATTCATTTAAAGTGGAAATGCACTCTGGAACTGGTTTGAATGCCAAATTATTCAATATACATCTGGAAGGCATTTGATTAGTTTTAAATTTATTCATACAATACACACAAATATATTTGAAATCACTAAATGTTCCTTCATAATAATCTACTAATTTTTTCCACTCTGTATTTGATTTGAAAGACACACTGATAATTGGACGGATGTTCCGTTGATGACAAAGTTGTAAGCAAGAAACACAAGTATGAACAGGCCAATCAGTATCTTTTAACTTGAAGCTGCGAAAAGCTTTGTTAAAATAATCGAAAATTTCTCCTTCTTCCTCAAATGGAAATGAATCAACAATGAAAGAACAACTTTTAATGCTAATTTGGTCACAAATATCTGTTAAATGTTCTAAATCAAAATTTAATAAAGAAAATTCATAGTAATTTATACTTTTTACAGAACGTAAAATTTTATAGATTAATCTTATAATTTGACGAATATCTGGAAAATGTGGGGCAATTGAACGAAAAAATAGTAAAACAGAGTCACAGTTATCATCAACATAACAAAAGGATGGATGGCCTAGCTTACTTTTACCACGAGTCTCTAAAAATATTTTATCGCCTTGATCAATATTACCCATTATTATTGTGAACTCATTTTCACCTGGTCGATTTCTTAAATTTTTGCTAATACGTTTACGAGGCCGACCTCCACCACATAATTTTAAGTTTTTAATGTTAGATAGCATGAATTGTGGTGTTTTATCTGATACAGTATCACTAACCGAATTTATTCCTGCCCCAAGTACACAATGATTCACTTGTTGAAAGTTTACTTTACATAATGAAATGTTATCTGATAATTTATCACCTAAACATAATACAACTCCCCAAAAAATACAAGTGATTCTTAATAGAAAAAACCAAACAAAATTTATAATTTGATAAACGCGATTATAAAAGAGAAAAAAGTTACATGGCAATGGATCAGAGGAAGGCGAATTGCAAAACATTGAGTTAGAGAAAGGGGCGATGCTAGACGGTATGTTCAAACAAGAGGAAGCCTGGGACGGCTGGTTAAAGCAAGGAGACAAGACGTTAAATCACGCCCATCACAAATGCTCCAGCTCGTTCCTTCTTCTAATGAGCATGCGCGGGGACTTGCTCAAGTTGCCGACCAAAATCATGAAGGTCTAAGTAAGATATCGATTCGCCGCCGGTGCTACCCTCTATTAGCGATTAATTTAAACAAACATTTTCACTTTCAGAAATTTTATTTTACTTTCCCTTTCAACCTTTTTTAAAATAATAAAAATCTAAGACTCAGAATCTTTTATTTTATTTCAAATTTTATTTTCCACCAATTAAAAAAAAAAAAAAAAAAATGGTAATAATAAATAGGGTTTAGAAAAAGATACAAATAAATATTTGAAAGTGTAGGAGGCTCTTCATTTATGAAAATATTTATAGATAATAATAATAATAATAATAAATAAAAATCAACAATATTTTAAAAAGCTTAATAAAATAGCAAAAGTGTATGAGATATAATAATTCAAAAGCAAGTTTAATAGTGCTTTATGATTGTGTTTATATTACTTTTTCACATCAAATGCTTTGAATGAAAGCTTTAAATAGAAACAAATGAAGTAGAAAATTGGTTTTAAGTAAAATTATGTATAATTTCCTATTCTTCGTATAATACTGCTTATTAATATTTCCAAATAATTTATAACAATAAGAAAAAAATATATAAAATATTTCAGTTTTAAATTGCATTATATTATCGTCAGTAAATTATAAAGAAAGTAAATTTGAATTAATTTAAAATAATATACTATATTATGCATGACATAGAAAAATTACATATGATTTTTTCTAACAAGTATTCTAGGTATTCCCATTAATATTAAATAAGAATTTTATTAGATTTGACAAAGTACTTAAAAGTACGTATCTTAAAAATTGAGAAAATGAGAGTTAATTTTTATCAATAACAAACAGTAAGAGGATCAGTAAAGCTGTTTATTTTTTCCCCTGCAAATATTTACAATTATTATTATTATTAAATCTAATTTAGAAGCTTTTAGCTATATAGAAATTTAATTTCATGTCAGTATTATTTATAAATATTTTACATATATAAGTCGTAAAAACATTTTATTTTATTTTACAGCTTTTCTAGTCATAGTCATGCCTCCCACTGTTTAATAAATAATTAAGTAAAATAAGCAAAAAGCATTAATTTACTTTAAGACATGGGCTTAATATATTCTAATTATTACAGTTTATGGCTCCAACAAAGAATTTTCTATATTTTTAAATGAAAAATTATAAATAATATAATCAAATGATAAAAATTTGAAATTTATTCGAAACAGTAATATTTATCAAAGGGGATCAAATTCTTTAACTATATATCATATATGAGGTTAGCACTGAAAATAAAATTGAAATTGATGAAATATGTTAAAACTTGTATATATTGTCTTATGACATTCTGATTCAAACAGGGGGGAAGGGATAAGGGAAGAGGATAAACAGTTTAAATGACCCTCTTAATGTTTGTTAGTGATAAACATTAACTCTCATTTGCTTAGTTTTTGAATATGTCTACTTTTAAGTACTCCAATAAATTGTTGATATAATATTGATGAGAATACTTCAAATATAGTTAGAAAAATTTGTATGAAATTTTTCTGTCTTATGCATAATATAGTATAATATTTAGAGTTGAATATATAGGATTTAAATTAATTCAAATTTACTTTCTTTATAATTTACTGATAATAATATAACGCAATGTAAAACTGAAAAAAATTATATATTTTTTCTTAATGTTATAAATTATTTGGAAATATTAATAAGCAGTATTATACTAAAGATAGAAAATTATACATAATTTAATTTAAAATAAATTTTCTACATCATTTGTATCAGTTTAAAACTTTCATACAAAGTATTTGATGTGAAAAATTAATATAAACACAATCATAAAACACCAATAAACTTGATTTGGAATTATTATATCTCATACAATTCTGTTGTTATTTTATTAAACTTTTAAAATATTGTTGATTTTTTTTTCTCTAATTATCTATGAATATTTTCATAAATGAAGAGCCTCCTGCACTTTCAAATATTTATTTGAATCTTTTTCTAAACCCTACTTTCTTTCTTTCTTTCTTTTTCTTTTCTTTTTTTTTTTTTTTTTTCTTAATTGGTGGAAAATAAAATTTAATAAAAAAAAAAAAAAATCTGAGTCTGAGATTTTTATTATTTTAAAAAAGGTTGAAAGGGAAAGTAAAATAAAATTTCTGAAAGTGAAAATGTTTGGTTAAATTAATCGCTAATAGAGGGTAGCACCGGCGGCGAATCAATATCTTACTTAGACCTTCATGATTTTGGCCGGCAACTTGAGCAAGTCCCCGCGCATGCTCATTAGAAGAAGGAACGAGCTGGAGAAGTTGTGATGGGCGCGATCTAACGTCTTGTAGCAAGGAGAAGCACGGCGCAATGGGGAACGTGAACGACGCAGCGAGGAACGAGCAAGACACAAGGGAGGAGGAGCACGAAGCAGCGGAGAACGAGCACGGGGCAAGGGGGGAGGAGCCCGACGCAGCAGGGGACGAACAGAACGCAAAGGGCGAGAAACACGAAGCAGCGGAGAACGAGCACGGGGCAAGGGGGGAGGAGCCCGATGCAGCAGGGGACGAACAGAACGCAAAGGGCGAGAAACACGAAGCAGCGGAGAACGAGCACGGGGCAAGGGGGGAGGAGCCCGACGCAGCAGGGGACGAACAGAACGCAAAGGGCGAGAAACACGAAGCAACGGAGAACGAGCCGAACGCAAGGCGGGAGGAGCACCAAGCAGCGGAGAACGAGCCCGACGCAGCAGGGGGCGAGCAGGACGCAAGGCGGGAGCAGCACCAAGCAGTGGAGAACGAGCCGGACGCAAAGGGGAACGAGCCCGAAGCAAGGTGGGAGGAGCACCAAGCAATGGAGAACGAGCCCGACGCAAGGTGACAGGAGCACCAAGCAATGGAGAACGAGCCCGACGCAAGGTGACAGGAACACCAAGCAACGGAGAACGAGCCCGACGCAGCAGGGGGCGAGCAGGACGCACGGGGGCAGGAACACAAAACAGCGGAGAACGAGCCCGACGCAAGGTGGGAGGAGCACCAAGCAATGGAGAACAAGCCGGACTCAAGGGGGCAGGAGCACAAAGCAGCGGAGAACGAGCCGGACGCAGCAGGGGGCGAGCAGCACGCAAGGGGGCAGGAGCACCAACCAACGGAGAACGAGCCCGACGCAGCAGGGGACGAGCAGGACGCAAGGGGGCAGGAGCACAAAGCAGCGGAGAACGAGCCCGACGCAAAGGGGAACAAGCCCGACGTAGCAGGGGAGGAGCACCAAGCAACGGAGAACGAGGCCGACGCAGCAGGGGGCGAGCAGGACGCAAGGGGGGAGGAGCACAAAGCAACGGAGAACGAGCCCGACGCAGCAGGGGGCGAGCAGGACGCAAGGGGGGAGGAGCACAAAGCAACGGAGAACGAGCCCGACGCAGCAGGGGACGAGCAGGACGCAAGGGGGAAGGTACACGACACAGCGGAGAACGGGCAGGACGCAAGGGGGGGACAGCACAGGGCAGTAGGGAAGAAGAGAGAAAGTTTGAGTGAGGAGCGGAAAAGAGAACCTCAAGCCTAACCGGAGAGCCAAATGTAACTCCCGCAGAGACTGGTACCAGTGATTTAGGTGCTGGAACCGACTTAACAGTATGTGTTGCTGGCTTAAACACACGAAAGGTGAAAGCCCACCGTCCACTGTTAGACGATTCTACACCATCAATTCCATGGTAAAACATTCTCTGGTCCCTAAACACATAAAAATCCCCACCTCCCAGCCATTCCCGTGCAACCTCCTGCCTTCTATTGTTCTCCAACACAAGAGTGGCTCCAGCACCATAACACAAGGTAACAACCTGTTCAGAATCATGAGCAGGTTCATCATCCTTATGAGTGCTAAGTCCTGAAGTCCCACTTGGATAGTAGACCACTAGACAAGCATTTGGTTTACCTAGCCGCAAATCCCTAACAACCCCTGCACACAGATGCTCTACTTCTGAGAAGGCCCCAAATGGCTTAATTTTTCTACATAAATTTTTCCCATACTCATACTGCCTATCAGCAAAAAGGCACTCAAAACGACGACCTTTACCGACCCCTTGCAATTAAGCCATCATCAAGATTAGAGTTAAGCTTCCTAACAAATTTCTGCATTGCTGCCTTCTCAGAAACGCTAAGCCTGCCACGCTCCACACTCGGAAAAACAGTGCGCACAGGACGAGAACAAGAAGAAAATTCCAAGGAAGGAAAAGAGACAGAAGAGAGAGAAGGCAAAACACATGAAGACATAATAGGCAAATCCTTACCTTTAGTTTTACTTACTGTTAAGGCTTGTGGCACAACTTCATCTTGCATAGACAAGTTCCAGAAAATTCTTGAATGAATTCTGTTTGATGTAACTTCCGCATAACTCAGTCCACCTACATAATCTTCATACCTGAAATGAGAAAAGAAGTACCCAGAAAAACATTGCGACAGTGCAAGACCAGGTAAAGGCATTCTCAAAACCTAGAAAGAATCAAAAAGAAAAAAATTATATTAGAAAGTAAATATAAATAATTATAAGATTAAACTTTTTGTTTTCCATGTTTTTAAATTTTCTATTAAATGGTTGAACCATAGCTATACGCAAGCAAAGTGTGACGTCACTAACAGTTTGAGTGGAGTTTGAGTGGAGTTTGAGTGGGGCCCTCAAAAAAATTTCTATGTTAATTATCCTTGGATTTTTTGTAAAAAGTTATTAAAAATTAATAAAAAATATTTTCTAATTTGAATCCCCATATTCAGATATAGTCAGGGCCTGAAATTTCAACTTAGATTACACTCGGTGAAAAAAAAAGTTACTCGCCACAAAATATGACTCACTCTATTTTTTACGTATAAGGTGACCAGAATTTTTTAATGGAAAAAGAGGAGAAATTACACATTTCCACTCGCCACTGGCAAGCGGAAATTTAGCATCCTGGATATAGTCAGGGGTCTGTCCAGACTTTTCGGACAGGGTCCTGTTTTTGTGAAATTATGAAAAAAACTGATTTCCAAACTGATTCACAAAAAATGTTTGTGAATTTAAATTTTGTGTGAAAATAAAGTTCTTCTGAACTTTTCGGCTAAGAAAATTGTGAAAAATGTAATTTTTTAAAATAATTTTAGACAATGACAGTTCACTTTTATAGAAATAAACTATAGAACTATATATATAAAATAAATTATATTTATTTATAAAATATATATATATATATATATTTTTTTTTTTTGGGGGGGGGGGGGGTGGTTAGCACCATACACTGTAAGATTCTATATACATTTAGACCGAAGTTTTACTCGCCACAGTAAAATTTCCACTCGCCACTGGCAAGCAGAAATTTACAGGGGTCGATCCAGCAGTGGCAGATTTAAGGGGGGGGGCTAGGGGGCTGAAGCCCCCCCCAAAACAGTGACATTCACAATTGAATATTGCAATTGTACATTTTTTTTTTGGTCTAGAATAACGTTTTGAAAAGTCTTAGTCCCCCCCCCCCCAACGTTAAGTTCTGGATCCGCCACTGCGATCCAGGTTATAAATTTTGGGTCCCCTTTTTGTGAAAAACATAATACTTTTGTGAAATTTTTATTTATTTTTGTGAAAAAATAAAAAATCGTGTCTAAAACCTTCCATTTTAACTGCCATTCTAAATAATGTTTAATATCAAATTAACATAGTTTCATTGAACCAATTAATTAAAAATAATACAGAAAACATGGAAACATTTTTGAAAAAATCACTTTTCTAAAACAAATCTTATGAAGGACTCATTTCATAAATCTGAATTTTGTGAAGGGTCCTCTTTCATGGATTTGAATTTTGTGAAGGGTCCTCTTTTATGGGGTGGAATTTTGTGAAGGGGCAGCAAAGAGGACCCAATTTTTGCCTGGATCGACCTCTGATTTAGCATCCTGGATATAGTCAGGGGTCTGTCCAGACTTTTCGGACAGGGTCCTGTTTTTGTGAAAAAAACTGATTTCCAAACTTATTCACAAAAAGTTTTTGTGAATTTAAATTTTGTGTGAAAATAAAGTTCTTCTGAACTTTTCGGCTAAGAAAATTGTGAAAAATGTAATTTTTTAAAATAATTTTAGACAATGACAGTTCACTTTTATAGAAATAAACTATAGAACTATATATATATATATATATATATATATATATATTTTTTTTTTTTTGGGGGGGGGGGTGGTTAGCACCATACACTGTAAGATTCTATATACATTTAGACCGAAGTTTTACTCGCCACAGTAAAATTTCCACTCGCCACTGGCAAGCAGAAATTTACAGGGGTCGATCCAGCAGTGGCAGATTTAAGGGGGGGGGGGCTAGGGGGCTGAAGCCCCCCCCAAAACAGTGACATTCACAATTGAATATTGCAATTGTACATTTTTTTTTTGGTCTAGAATAACGTTTTGAAAAGTCTTAGTCTCCCCCCCCCCCCCCAACGTTAAGTTCTGGATCCGCCACTGCGATCCAGGTTATAAATTTTGGGTCCCCTTTTTGTGAAAAACATAATACTTTTGTGAAATTTTTATTTATTTTTGTGAAAAAATAAAAAATCGTGTCTAAAACCTTCCATTTTAACTGCCATTCTAAATAATGTTTAATATCAAATTAACATAGTTTCATTGAACCAATTAATTAAAAATAATACAGAAAACATGGAAACATTTTTGAAAAAATCACTTTTCTAAAACAAATCTTATGAAGGACTCATTTCATAAATCTGAATTTTGTGAAGGGTCCTCTTTTATGGATTTGAATTTTGTGAAGGGTCCTCTTTTATGGGGTGGAATTTTGTGAAGGGGCAGCAAAGAGGACCCAATTTTTGCCTGGATCGACCTCTGATTTAGCATCCTGGATATAGTCAGGGGTCTGTCCAGACTTTTCGGACAGGGTCCTGTTTTTGTGAAAAAAACTGATTTCCAAACTTATTCACAAAAAGTTTTTGTGAATTTAAATTTTGTGTGAAAATAAAGTTCTTCTGAACTTTTCGGCTAAGGAAATTGTGAAAAATGTAATTTTTCAAAATAAAATTATAATTAAAGTTTCATTTTAGACAATGACAGTTCATTTTTATAGAACTAAACTAGTGCTGCACCGAGTAGCACTTTGGCCGAGTAGCCGTAAGAAAGAATAATTGAAATTGACATATATATGAAGAATTTTGCACATCTTGAAATTTAAAAAAGGCTTTTTAACACAAAATTAAGTTAAATGACAAAAAGTATGTTTACATGAAACATTTCAGAACTTTTGTAGTGTATATACACAATTAGGTTCATTGTTATATTTGATACTTCCAGCTTAGTGGATTATTAAAACCATAATAACTGATAACTTCATTCTTTATTATATAGTCTTTCTCAGATGCATATCATTTTCAAATCATTCTTAGAGATTATAAAAGTTCTTCATACACTCAGGCTTAATTTAAGATGCATGAAATTTACATATGAAATGAGAACATTAAAATAAATATTTTTTCATCATTTCAAACATGATAGACTTTATTAATCTTCAAATTCTAGAAGAGTAAAAAGTAGGTAGTTTCGGGCCATAATTTACAGAACAACAAATTTGATAATATATTTTTTATAACATTTTAGTGTATTTACCTTTTTCATAATTATTATTTTTTAAATTAAAAATCAATCTTTTTTTTACAGTTTTAAAAGTCTTACTTTTATTTGCACAAATATGTAACTAAAGTTTTATCAACTACGTATAGTAGTATTATATAAGGGGTTCTTCTTTCTAAAATATTTTATTTTTGTCTGTTTTATAGATACAATCTTATGTACAAAGTTTTTGTAATTAAAAAAAAAACAAAATGCATATTACACACATACAAGATGGATATACTTAAATTCTTGTAACTAAAATAGATAAGCTCAGATCATGGATCGTCTCTATATCGAGTTTAATGGCAATCTACTTGACCGTTTTAACTGCAGAAAGCTGTTTGCAGCAAAAGTTTAATGACTATGTTTATATTTTCATATTTTTTTAGTTTAGTTATTAAAAAACAACTCTTATGAATACATTTCTTTCAATAATACATAAAAATAATGAAATTTTTACAACTACTCGGTAGTGACCAAATACTTAGTCCATATTTGGCCGAGTACCGAGTATATAGCGAGTACTCGGTACACCTCTAAAGTAAACTTAAATATATGCATAGAAGCCCTTATTAAATTAGAAATTGAAAATTAGTTTTTCGGGGAAACACAGCAAAATTTCTGATTTTTCATAAGCAGCCTGTTCGTTCCATGGAAGTTCCTGTATGCATTTCTTATGCATAGCGTTTGATGCATGAACAGATTTTTTTTTTTTTTTTCAAATTGTTTTTAGTAATATGCTTTAGCAAAAAAGCGAAAACATGTTATTTCATTTTCGCAACAATCTTATGGCTTTTAGAGCTTAGCTTAACACACATATAGTGTTCATATTCAAATATGGGGAAAAAATTCTTTAAGTTTTCCAATTTTTAAGAAAATATTAGCAACATATACACGAAATACTCCTCTAGAAAGAAGAAAATTTGTCAATCAACATAGAAATTCATATAGAAAGCATTGTTTACATGCATATTTTTACAATACTTAATCATTTGAAACTTGGTATAAAGCTAAATAAGAAAAATGTATTACAAGAGAAAGAAAGTGTTCTTTTTCTCAGATTTCATAATCAACTTTTCAAAAATTAAAAAAAAAAAAAAAAAAAAAAAATCCCATTTCCCTCTTCCTGCCCTCACACACAATTATTTAAATTTCCTAAGTATTTCATGTTTTCAATAATAAGTATCAACCCTGATTATTTTAAGGAACTGGTGTCCATAATTTAAATATAAAATTACTTTTAAAACATATTTTAATCAATTTTTGGGTATTACTTTGTAAGTTAATTAGTATTACAGGGTTTGAAATTAGCAGTCGTTAGGCACATTTATAGATATTTAAATTTGGCAACCATAAAATAACACGCAGTCATAATTTTTTACCAAATTCATAAAAAAATTCAAATATTTTTTCACTACACTTAGATTGTAAACAGAAATTTTCCATCATGATAATTTACAAACAACTGAATTTAACCAATTTTTATTTATGAAATCTGAAAGTATAAATAATTTATAAATAGTTTAAATGAATATTTTCTGGTAGATCTCACTTTGCAGGAAGATATTGAAGTAATACATGGGATTTTGCTGGTACCAGGGGTTGATCCAGGCAAAAATTGGGACCCTTTTGCTGCCCCTTCACAATAAATACGATTGAGTAACATAATGCAGTTCATATAATTCAATTTTAAGTTTATCAAAATCAAATAAAATTCAGTAGTAAATATGAGGATGCAATAATAATATAAATATTTCTAGAAACATCAAATCTTCGATAAGTATCAAAATTTCGTAGCACTTTTTTTTTCTTCAAATATAGATCAGCAAATAACCCTCAATTTTTTTATTTATGTGAAATCGTAAAATTATTATCAGATGGATTATAGAGAAAAGGAACCATTTTTATTAACACTTGTGTTTAACTAGGAAAAATATATTTTTAGCATTTAAGGCTAAATTTAAAATAGAAAATTAAGTCTTAATCTGAAATCCAAAATTTAGATTCACCACAACGGTTAAAAAAAAATAATAATAAAGCAGGAGTGCTTTTTCCCCCGTTTAAGTTTTAACTTATTCGTAGATTCCTGTTCCGTCCCGATGTAGGCTTAACGTACCACGGTCGTTTCGTTAAATTTCATACGTACTCCGTGTAGGCTTAACGTGGCGCTGTTGATTTAGTTATCAATAAATAAAAAAATTCCGCAGATTTATCGCTGGGTTCATTGAAACAGGAAGCAAAATATAATTAAATCTGCTCACACATTAAAAAAAAATATTGAGTAGGAAAGTTAGTTAAAAATCGATTGCAAAATTTGTATTAGACTAAGAAAGAAGAAAGCGAGTTAATAAAAACATGATAAAATACAGTAAAATGTAATGAAACATAAAACCATCTTACCTGAAATATAATCCAATAAAGTTAATCCAATAAAAAAAAATAAATAATCACAAATATAAATTTATAATATAAATTTATTATCGCCAAAATCTAGAGCTTGATGCAACAAGCAATAGCAAGTAGCAAGCACTATTGAAATGCGTAAGATTTCGATTCGATTCGATACGATTCGATTTGTGTTTCTAGCATGAAATACCTGGGCGCATGAATACAGAAGAGTTCAGCATCAGCATTATAACAAAATATTTTCGTCTTAAAAAATTATAAAATCATCTCGAATAACGATTAAATAAAGTAATTTAAATTTTAAACCAATTTCTTAATTTAAAACTGAATAAAAGTATTTTTTTAGTAAATCCATAAATCTAAAATAATGAATTCTCTTCATAAACAACTAGGAAAAATACATAAATAAATATTTGATCAAATATATGTATAATAGAAATTTTAAACATGTAATAAAGTATTTTTGCGTTAAAAAAATATATATAAATAATTCATTGCCTGCATTCACTTCGGTCAACCAACCAACCCACATGCCTCACAGTTAGAACCGAGTAACAGCGTTTCCATCGAAGAAACACATGCAATTGGCGGAGTAATATAGTTCCATATTTGAAACGATTTATATGAAAAACAAGAGTTTTCCTGAAAAAAAACAAAAACGTTACTCGATTCAGAAAGATCCCATTAACAACATATATTAATTAAATTAAAATCGTTCGTGCGGTTTTAGAGATATTTTTTCATGAATTTAGTTCATTACATCCTTACACCTCACGTTTTTCCTTTTTGGCTTTAAATTGAGATTCAGATCTCAATGTTTTGACATACTGCATGTAGAAACGTAAAATTTTCAGGATAGATTAAGACCGAAGAAAAAAGACTATTTTGAAAAGATCAGAACAAAATATAGCATATTTTCTGAGATATTAAGTGTCGGCTTTTACGAATCTCTTTGATCTCAGACTAGCCGTATATATGAGTTCGCAGCGTTCAGTTCGTCCTTCCGCTTGCGTCACTCGAAAAACTACCGTTTTTCATGATAATTATTCCAGATTTAACATCGTTTGGATGACTATGTGGCAATGTCAGAACACTTTTGTAAGGTCCTGTAAAATAATTAGAAAGTTTAAGAGCACATATCTTTTTCAAACAACATAAATTTAAGCATCTTACTCACGTACGCTAGTTTCATTTTCTTCATTGCAAAGTAATGATATTAAAATGCGTTTAAACGAAATTCACCCCATATGCCGTAATATTAAGAATTTTGGCGTGTCCCTACACACAGTTTACAAAAAATATAGCAATAAAAATTATACAGCTCCTTACATGCAAAGCTGGAATGTGTGCGCCAATTTGCAAGTCAGTCGAAGGATTTTCGCTGTCGCGATTGCGGTACATACAAATTCTTCCCATAGGCCGTAAAGATAAGAAAAACTTTGGCGTGTCCCTGTACACGAACAACAAACGGAACACACACCTAACACGATACAGCTAATTCTGTTGGGCTCATGAATATGTGTACCAAATTGCAAGTCAATAGCGTTAATTTGGGGGCTGCTATCGCGGTACATACGAATTCTTCCCGTAAACAGTAATGATAAAAAACTTTGGCGTGTCCCTGTACACGAACAACAAATGGAATGCACAGCCAAAACTATACAGCTAATTTCGTAGGGATTATGAACTTGTGTGCAAAATTTCAAGTCAATAGCGTGATTTTTGCGGCCGCTATTGCACGACATACAGACAGACAGACAGACGGAACCTAAAATACTTTTAAGTCTCAACAGAGGGCCTCCACGGACGTTTCGGCAAAAATTGGAAGTCAATAGTTTGATTTTTGCGGTGGCTATCGTGGTACATACAGATTCTTCCCACAGGCTAATAGAAATGATAGGCTGATAGAAAATCTTTGGCGTGTCCCTGTACACGAACTACAAATGGAATACGCACCTAAAACTATACAGCTGATTCCGTCCGGCTCATGAACATGTGTATCAAATTGCAAGTCAATAGCGTGATTTTTGTGGCTGCTATCGCGGTACATACAAATTCCTCCCATAGGCCGCAATGATAAGGAAAACTTTGGCGTGTCCCTGTACACGAATTACAAATGGAATACACATCCAAAACTATAGCTGATTTCGTGGGGCACATGAACACGTGTACCGAATTGCAAGTCAATAGCGTGATTTTTGTGGCCGCTATCGCGATACATACAAATTCCTCCCATAGGCCGTAATGATAAGAAAAACTTTGGCATGTCCCTGTATACGAACTACAAATGGAATACATACCAAAAACTATACAGCTGATTTCGTGGGGCTCATGAACATGTGTACCAAATTTTAAGTCAATAGCGCTATTTTTGCGGCCTCTATCGCGCGACAGACAGACACACAGACACAGCCCAAAACCATTTTGAGTCTCAACAGAGGGCCTCCACTAACGTTTCGGCAATAATGCTCGCTTACTAAGTATGTTTTTGTTTGTTTTGTAATTCGTAAACAATTCGTCTTTTATCAATAACATTGTAGGCTTTATCTACGCGCTAAATATTCATAAATAAAATCCATTCGTTGACTAGAACATATTTCTGTCTTAAAGAATCAAATTCGAAACACTAAAATGTCGACAACTTTCGCAACAATAAAATTACGGGCTCTGTCTATGGGCTGAATATTCATTAAGTAAAGTGCATTTATCGACAAGAACTTGCTTATGTCTTTACATAGTATTACTATATACACGCAAAAATGTCTTTAACTTTCATAATAATATCAATATCTCTATCATTAGCTTCTTTAGAAATTTCTATGATGGTAGGTCATATTTAATGGCCAAAACCTTTGTATTCTTGGTCATTATGAATATAATTCTCCTAAATATCTCCTAAACGGAAAATTATATAAATTTAAAAAAAAAGAGGTGCACAACTAAATGTTATAAGAAACCCGTATGCCAATTTACAACGTTCTACGTCGAACCGTTATTGAGATATGCGAGATACATTACAGGCTCTATCTACGCGCTAAATATTCATTAAAAAAATGCATTCATTGACAAGAACCTGCTTTTGTCTTTAAGCATAGCTTTCTACACGCAAAATGTTTTCAAGTTTCATCACAATATCATTACTGGCTCTATCATTAGCTTTTTTAGAAATCTCTATGATGGTAAGTCATAATGACCAAAATCTTTGTATTTTTGGTCATTATGAACATACTTTTCCTGAATATCTCCAAAACGGAAAATAATATAAAGTCCATAATCGTATAAATCATATAAATAGAGATGCACAACTAGATGTTATAACAAATCTGTATACTAATTTTTAACGTTCTACGTCTAACAGTTTTTGAATTACCCCACGAAAATTCGTGTGAAGTCGTTAATATCTCTGAAACGGGAACTCGTATGGAAACCAAAGTTGCAACTGTACAACTAGACATTATAACAGTTACGCATATAAATTTGAAACCTTCTACGATCATTCATTTTTGAGCTATACAGAATACAAAATCAATTTCGCACACTAACTTCCTTATACTTTGTATAAGGACTCATTTTTTTATACACCAATTTCCGAAATCTAAAACTGACCTACTTAAGTAAGATGACTGTTAATTTTCCTCTTATTACCACCTA
Source organism: Salticus scenicus (assembly GCA_963930645.1). Taxonomy (NCBI): domain Eukaryota; kingdom Metazoa; phylum Arthropoda; class Arachnida; order Araneae; family Salticidae; genus Salticus; species Salticus scenicus. The sequence goes on from OZ005659.1 coordinate 272,069,281, forward strand.
ATACATGAGAAAGGATATCTAAAATAGATTTATGTAATAATTTTCAAGAAAATCGTTAGATTCGTTTTTGAGATACAAACTTTTACCAAAACTTGGCAAACTCAATTATTGACCGGAAAATAATAATTACATACAAAAAGATGTTTAAAAAGGAGTTAATAGAACGAGTTTGAAAAAAAAAAAAAAAAAAATCCATGCAGTCGTTTTTAAAGAAACGCACTTATTGAGCTATTTTTACAGGACGCCTATAAATTTTCCTGAACTAACCAACTATATTATTTGAAAGGTAATCTAATAGAGTGTTTATATAGCAACTTTGAAGAAATTTGATAGAGCCGTTTTTGAGATACGGTCCCACTTCCGTTTTTCGCTGTCCCATTTCCGGTTTTTCAATTTCCCCCAAAATTTGAAAAAAATATCTGTATACCAGACCTGTCTCTATTCTGAAGTTCCGTAGTTCTATTTTTCTTAGCTTCGGAGGTATGATACCCAGAAGATTCCGCACATACATACACACACATACATATACATACATATACACACACTGACCAACTGTCAGAAACTACTTTTCTGGACTCAGGAGGCCTTAAAATGTATAAATCAGTTGAAAACTCGATATCGAATTTTCGGACCGCACCTTAGATTGTAGAAAACGAGGGGAAAAGGCTGAAAATTAATAGAAACAGGGGGAAAAATAAGTCAAAATTCCATTGAAAAAAGCATGGGATGAAAAAAAAAAAAAAAAAAAAAAAAAACTCACATTGTCAAGCGTGAAAAAAAAAAAAAAAAAGGCTGACACCGGAAAGGATAAAAGGACAAAATTGACATCGAAGAGCGGTAACGGGCTAGCTGGGGCGTTCAATATATCGTTGGGAGTTAATACGACTCGCCTAGTATAAGTTCATTACTAGTATTTTAATTACCCTACAGTAATAGGGTAATGAAAGTTTCTTGCTTCTGTAAATCTTATTTATTTATCATTAATGATCAAATTGATTAATGGATAAAACAAAGTAAAATAATATTTGATAAATAAATAAAATTATTATGTGTGCACTAAAAATTTAATAGATAAATAAATAATATTACTGTACACTTAAACTCTCTTTTAATTAACAGCAATAAAAAAATTAATCGAACAATTTTTGCATTCGAAAGCCTTATTTTAATTCATATGTTTTATATTGAAATTACAAGGGAAAATAGTGTGAATTAAATAGAAATGTATCGAGAATTACTACATCTACGTTTATATTTTTATTTGTCATTACATATATATTTTCCACAACTCGGGGGCGAGACGCTGGGGACGAAATTTCCGAAATCCACTGTTCGGGGGCGAAATTTCCGGGGCAAAATTTCCGGGGGCGAGATTTCCCGGGGGCGAAATGCTGGGGGCTAAATGCCGGGGGCGAGATGCTGGGGGCGAAATTTCCGTAAACCATCCAATCAACCATTAAATGACAGCAATTTCACGCCAAATATTACAATATGCTGTGACCGGCTACGTCTGCCGCATGAGACAATTAATTTTTTGTGTTTATATATAATTCGTGGGTTGTAAACCTGATAGTACAGCCTTAATATAGTTCTCTTTGGCGGCTTTTGAATTTTTGTCTCCATTTTAGACTTAATCCATTGTAACAATAAGACTTAATACCTTGTAACAATATGCTATGAGCGCTATTTCTGCCGTATTTTAGACAACTAATCTTTTCATGGTTATCTATATTTCCCATTAAACATATTTTTTATTTATTTATATAAATATTAATTTGAATTTTTCAAATATTTCTGTTCGACAGCGTGCAAATGCAGTAACACACAGAGGCTCATTTGTTTGTATGATAAATTAGCATAATGATTATTATATAAAAAAATCTGATGTGGGCACCACATGACTTCCTTATACACTTTTAAAAATATACATAATGTTAAAAAACATTGTCACTGGACCCGAAACAGTTGGCTAAAAATATTTTAAAAAAATGCATGCATACGTAAAAAAAAATAAAAAATTGTTTCTTGAGGGGACTCGTGTCAAAGTTGTGCCTTAGGGGGAACTCATGTCAAAGTTGTGCCTTGGGGAGGACTCATGGCAAAGTTGTACCTTGGGGGGGACTCATGTCAAAGTTGGGCCTTGGGGGGTCTCATGTCAAAGTTGGGCCTGGGGGGGACTCATGTCAAAGTTGGGCCTTGGGGGGACTCATGTCAAAGTTGTACCTTGGGGGGGACTCATATCAAAGTTGTGCCTTGGGGGGGACTCATGTGCCTTGGGGGGGACTCCTGTCAAAGTTGTACCTTGGGGAGGGAACTCATGTCAAAGTTCTGCCTTGGGGGGACTCATGTCAAAGTTGTGCCTTGGGGGGACTCATGTCAAAGTTGGGCCTTGGGGGGTCTCATGTCAAAGTTGGGCCTGGGGGGGACTCATGTCAAAGTTGGGCCTTTGGGGGACTCATGTCAAAGTTGTACCTTGGGGGGGACTCATATCAAAGTTGTGCCTTGGGGGGGACTCATGTCAAAGTTGTACCTTGGGGAGAGAACTCATGTCAAAGTTGTGCCTTGGGGGGACTCATGTCAAAGTTGTACATTGGGGGGGGGACTCATGTCAAAGTCGTGCCTTGGGGAGGGAACTCATGTCAAAGTTGTGCCTTGGGGGGGACTCATGTCAAAGTTGTGCCTTGGGGGGGACTCATGTCAAAGTTGTACCTTGGGGGGACTCATGTCAAAGTTGGCCTGTGGGGGGACTCATGTCAAAGTTGTACCTTGGGGGGACTCATGTCAAAGTTGTGCCTTGGGGGGGGGACTCATGTCAAAGTTGTACCTTGGGGAGGGGACTCATGTCAAAGTTCTGCCTTGGGGGGGGACTCATGTCAAAGTTGTGAATTGGGGAGGACTCATGTCAAAGTTGTACATTGGGGGGGACTCATGTCAAAGTCGTGCCTTGGGGAGGGGACTCATGTCAAAGTTGTCCCTTGGAGGGGGACTCATGTCAAAGTTGTGCCTTGGGGGCGACTCATGTCAAAGTTGTGCCTTGGGGGGGGACTCATGTCAACGTGTTCTGAACTTTTCTGAAAGTTTCAAATGTCTAGCTAGTCGAGAAGCCAGTTAAATTGCAAGATTTGTCCAAACCGTTTTTGAGCTATTACCGTTTTTTGATACATTTTGCCCATTATGAACCTAATTTTCCTAAATATCTCCAAAACGGAAAATCATATAAAGTTCAAAAAGGGAGGTGCACAACTAGATGTTATAACAAACCTATGTACCAATTCGCAACTTTCTACGTCCAACCGTTTTTGAGTTATGCGACATACACCCACCCACCCACCCACACACACAGACACACCATACATACAGACGTCACGAAAAAAAGGTGTAAAGTCGCTTATATCTCTAAAACGAGAGCTCGTGTTAAGACGAAACTTGCAGGTGTGCAACTAGACATCATGACTGTCACACGTATAAATTGGCAACATTCAGCGATCATTCGTTTTTGAGCAATGTGAAATACAAAATCCATTTCGCAAATCGGGATTACTATACTTCCTTATACTTTGTATAAGGAAGTAAAAATAAATAAATAGGTAAACATTATCGTGTTGCACAACTTTATTATGTTGCTCCACTGGCGGCTTTTGAATTTTGTCGCCATATTAGCGATGGATTTTTTTTTTTTTTTTTTTTTTTTGTATGAAAAGGGGAAGACTATTTTGCTAATAATTTTACCAGACTCTTTTTTTGTTTACAAAAAGAATCCCTTATATTCTGCTTATATTTTTAATGGTTTTTAGGTTTAAAATAGTGCTTGTTGAAATAAATTTCTTATCTTTAAAACTGCATTTGTTCTGTAAATTTTGTGTAAAAATAAATCATTTATGTTTTTATATATTTGATGCGCTACTTAGATTAAAATGGCTGTTGCTATATTAAATTTCTTGTCGAAAAACGTTCGGTGTACTTCAACACCAAAATTTAAAAAATCGCCCAGCAGGATCTGTTAATGAAACTGATAAAATAAAAATATGGTTCATAGAGTTTAAATAATCTATTTAAAAAAAACTTTTAAAATGCAAATTATTAATGTATCATATCACATACATAGATATAGTAATAATATATAGATTGATCATTGGGGAGAAAAAAGTGATTCCTTTTCACTCGGGAAAAGACGGCGATTCTACCAAAATTAGACCAGTCAAAATAGGAAAAATAGAAGAAAAAAATCATGTAGTTTTGAAATTTTGCATACTCATAGCCGACAGGGTCCTGAACAACATACTAAAAGTCCCCGCCCGTGGGGGGTGAGCGGGGGGCAGGGGGGCATTTAAGAGGGGCAATTTTCAGTTTTTATTAAATATCTTAAAAACTATCGCATTTAGAGAAAAAATGTCAATTACAAAATTAATCTACGTAAAATGTCCTACAAAAATGTATATTACATTTTGTTTGTACGATCATTAGTTTAGAAAATATAGGGAGATGAAATAACACATTTTCTTGAAAAATTCTTTTTTGCAATAGTAAAATCAACTAAAGTGTGCAATTAAAATTAATTTTCTTGTCAAATATTTTCTAATGTAAAAAACAAATATATACATAGGGAATATGCAAGGATAATACAGCATGTTTTGTAAGTTTTAAATAATTTTAAGACTAGCAGGTGCAAGTGGCGGTTTGAGTAAAAATCTAGATAACGAAGACCCAAAACCGATCAACATTAAAAAAAAAAAAAAAAAAAAAATCGTGTAGCTTAGAAATTGAGCACAGTTATAAAGTTAAGTGCCCTGAATAACATACTAAAAGTCCCTAACCAAGGGGGGGGGGCATTTAAAGGGGGCACATTTCAGTTTTTATTAAGTTTGAAAACTATCGCATTTAGAGAAAAAAAAAATCTCAATTGCAAAATTAATCTACGTGAAATTTCCTAAAAAAAATTGTATATTCTATTTTGTTTGTATGATCAATAGTTTAGGAGATATAGGGGAACGAAATAACACATTTTCTTGAAAAATTCTTTTTTTTTTTTTTTTTTTTGCAACAGTAAAATCAACTAAATTGTGGAATTAAAAGGGTTCCGATAAAATATTTTCTAATGTACAAAACAAATATATACATAGGGAATACGTAAGGATAATACAGCATGTTTTGTACGTTTTAAATAATTTTAAGGTTAGTAGGCGCAAGTGGTGTTTAGGTAAAAATCCAGATAACGGAGACCCAAAACTGATCAACATTAAAAAAAAATCTTATAGCTTTGATACTGAGCACAGTTATAAGGTTAAGTGTCTTGAACAACATACTAAAAGTTGCATTTTCTTTAAATTCTCTGTAAGTGATAGTAGATATAAAATACATAAAATGTGAATGCTATGATACATTAAAATGCTTTAAAATTACTTATAGCAAACATGCATTAAAAAAATTAACACACCCCCCTGCCCCCCCCGCTCACCCACAACGGTCGGGGACTTTTAGTTTGTGGTTCAGGAAACTTAACCTTATAACTGTGCTCAATTTCAAAGCTACACTTTATTTTTTAATGTTGATCGATTTTGGGTCTTCGTTATCTGGATTTTTACTCAAACCACCACTTACGCCTACTAGCCTTAAAATTATTTAAAACGTACAAAACATGCTGTATTATGCTTGCATATTCCCTATGTATATATTTGTTTTTTAACATTAGAAAATATTTGACAAGAACCCTTTTAATTGCACACTTTAGTTGATTTTACTATTGCAAAAAAGAATTTTTCAAGAAAATGTGTTATTTCATCTCCCTATATCTTCTAAACTAATGATCATACAAACAAAATGTAATGTACATTTTTGTAGGAAATTTTACGTAGATTAATTTTGTAATTGACATTTTTTCTCTAAATGCGATAGTTTTTAAGATATGTAATAAAAACTGAAAATTGCCCCCCGTATATGCCCCCCTGCCACCCGCTCAACCCCCACGGGCGGGGACTTTTAGTATGTTGTTCAGAACCCTCTCGGCTATGAGTATGTAAAATTTCAAAACTACACGATTTTTTTCTTTTTCTATTTTTCCTATTTTGACTGGACTTATCCAGATTTTTACTCAAACCGCCACTTGCGCCTACTAGCCTTAAAATTATTTAAAACTTACAAAACATGCTGTATTATACTTGCATATTCCCTATGTATATATTTGTTTTTTACATTAGAAAATATTTGACAAGAACCCTTTTAATTGCACACTTTAGTTGATTTTACTATTGCAAAAAAGAATTTTTCAAGAATATGTGTTATTTTATCTCCCTATATCTTCTAAACTAATGATCATACAAACAAAATGTAATATACATTTTTGTAGGAAACTTTACTTAGATTAATTTTGTAATTGACATTTTTTCTCTAAATGCGATAGTTTTCAAGATATTTAATAAAAACTGAAAATCGCCCCCCCTTAAATGCCCCCCTGCCCCCTGCTCACCCCCCACGGGCGGGGACTTTTAGTATGTTGTTCAGGACCCTCTCGGCTATGAGTATGTAAAATTTCAAAACTACACGATTTTTCTCCTCTATTCATCAAATTTTGGCCTTCGTTGCCTGGACTAATCACAGAAAGTAAAACTTCGCTCGTATATCTGTCTATATTTCTTTTCCTTTTTCATTGTATATATTTTAAGATATCCATCTTCGCGGATGGGACATTTTAACTTATTTTTAGGTATTATAACATTTTTTAAAAGGCAATTTTTTAACAAATAATATTTAAAAAAAAAGTATATATATTTATATTTTTCTAATTTTAAAATATAACTAGCGAGCTTCGCCCGCTAGCGGGTCAGTATTTTCAAATGAATCACTATAATTAATGAATCACTAACAGTAACTTTTAGTCTTAAGAAAAGAAATTAAAAAAAAAAATCATTTCTGATCGGGCAAAGTGTCGTCCCGGGTCCCCACTGCCTTCGGCAGCGCAGTCCCGTGCGCGCTGCGCGTGCACAAGTTAAGGGATACACGCGCTGCGCGCGCGTATTCCTTCCCTGACCCTTCGTGCCCCCCCCCAAAAAAAAATCATTTTTGATCGGGTAAAAACTCACACCGGGTCCCCACTGCCTTCGGCAGCGCAGACCCATGCGCGCTGCGCGCGCACGTGTGAAGGTATATGTGCGCTGCTCGCAAATATTTCTTCTCAAATTAAATTTTTATTCATAAGAAAAGAAAAGAAAAAAAATCATTTCTCATGGGGTACAAAGTCGGCCCGGGTCCCCACTGCCTTCGGCAGCGTAGTCCCGTGCGCGCTGCGCGCGTACCAGTTAAAGAATATACGCGCTGCACGCCCGCATTCCTTCCCTGACACTTCGTGCCCCCTAATAAAATCATTTCTGATCGGGTAAAAAATCACACCGGGTCCCCACTGCCTTCGGCAGCGCAGACCCATGCGCGCTGCGCGCGCACGTGTGAGGGTATACGCACGCTGCGCACACGTATTGCTTCTCGAATCAAATTTTTATTCTTAAGAAAAGAAAATTTAAAAAATTATTTCTCATCGGTTAAAAAGTCGGACTGGGTGAGCGCAGTCCCGTGCGCGCTGCGCACGCACAAGTTAGGGGATACGCGCGCGGTGCACGCCTATTTCATCCCCACCCTTTCAGCCCCTTCTAATAAACCTACGTATACCAGTTTTGAACGGTCTTACTCAATTAGCTGAGATGCAAAAGAACACCTAATCAGGACGCCTCAAAACGTGTAAATCTGCTGATTTCGATAATATAAAAGAACTTTAAAATATCTTTCGAATGATGTATTAAAAATAATTTAATCATGATTAGAAATTGAAATATTGAAATTTGAAAATATTACAGCGCCATCTGGCGGTAGAAATTTCTGTATTCCACTGTTCGATCCCAAATCAACAAAGCTTTCTAATGATGTATTACTTATGAAATTATTTTAATTAGTAGTTGAGATACAAAAGAAAACTGATTCAGGAGACCTCAAAACTTGTAAATCTATTGAAATCTTGAATTAATTTTCGATAATGTAAAAATACTTTAAAATGGGTATCGAATGACGCATTAAAAAAAAAATAATAATCATGATTAGAAATAGAAATATTGTAATTTAAAAATATTACAGCGCCATCTGGCGGTAGAAATTTCTTTAATCTACTGTTCGATTCCAACTCAACAAAGCTTTCAAATGATGCATTACTTATGAAATTTTTTTAATTAGTAACTGAGACAAAAGAGAAACCCATTCAGGACACCTCAAAACGTTTAAATCAGGAGAAATGTCGAAATATCGAATTTCTGTAATCTACTATTCAATTCCAAATTAACAAAGCTTTCAAACGATGTATTACTTATGAAATTATTTTAATTAGCAGTTGAGATACAAAAGAAAACCCATTCAGGACACCTCAAAACGTGTAAATCAGATGAAATCTCTAATTCCACTTTCGACACTTTAATTAGTAGCTGAGATACAAAAGAAAACCCATTCAGGAGACCTCGAAACGTGTAAATAAGCTGAAATCTCGAATTCCACTATTGCGATGCAAAAGAAAACCTAATCAGGAGACCTCAAAACGTGTAAATCGGGTGGAATCTCGAATTCCCCTTTCGATAATGTAACCGTACTTTAAAATGTGTATCGAATGACATATTAAAAAAAAAATAAAAAAAAGTTAAACATAATTAGAATTTTAAATATTGAAATTTTAAATTATTACAGCGCCATGACACCTCAAAACGTGTAAGTCAGGTGAAATTTCGAATTCCATTATCTACGGTTGTCGGTTAATGGAAGTAAATAGAAAAAGAAATATTTTTACCTTAAGTTTATTTGTGTCGTTTTGAAACTCGCATCCTTTTTCGACAGATAAAATGTGATTCGATTAACGATAAAATTTAATTTGCAATTAAAATGTAAATCTTTTGTTTATTGACGAAAATCGATGAAATTTTAACAGGAAGTTAGTTTTGTGGTGTTAAGATTGTATACTAATTCAAATGTGCGAATTTTGAAAAATTGAAGAAAATAGAAAATTGTAATTTTTAATCCCAGTACAAAAATACATGACCTCATTAAAACACCAGATGTTTTTTCTTTACGTTCAAGATCGTCTGCCAAGTTAAAATGCTTGTGATTTGTTGCCACCATTTTTGTTTAGTTTAGTTAATTTAAAAAAATCTAATTGTCCGATCAATAAGCTGTTTACACCATCGGATTGAGAAAAAAAAGCCCTTTCCAATGGTATCTTGTTTGTAACAATACGACTGATATTTCTAATTTATTTTCTACTTTTTCCGTAAAAATGTCGCTTTTTAAGCATTTAATCATGAATTCTGGGTCATTTTTCGGTAGACATGGGTGGACATTTTAATTCATATCTCCGCTAATTAGGGTCGCATCGCTTAGCGAAATATCGCGATGTCGAGATGAAGAAATTCTGCGTCTGTCGACACCGGTTTCGAAGCGCTGCGACCATTAGCGCCGGAGCTTTAGCGGTCACAAGGCATTTCTCACAGACAGACAGACAGACAGACAGACAGACAGACAGAAAGACAGACAGACAGACAGAAAGACAGACAGACAGACAGATGCGCACAGATTTTAATAATATAAGGAGATGCTTCATCTTATTACTTTATATTCTAAAGTAATAGGTTGGTTGGTTGGTTGTAGGTTTAAAGACCGATTGACTACGCAAGGGTCCCAGGCCTATATAGGGGAATGCCCTCCGTGGGGCTCTTTCCAAGTGGTCCGTGCCCGTATTTACGCGAGTTTAGGGGGGGGGGGAAGAAAACATGAAAAACTCCGAACAGATAGGTCGACGAACACGATTAGAGATCGAACCCGACACTTCCCGTCTACCAGGTTTGAGAGGCAGTACTGCTCTCCAATTTTTAGCCTTACAAGTTTTACTTTATGCGAATGAAATTTTATGCAATATTATTATATAAAATAACAATTAATGTTATTAGTTTTAAAAATTTCAAAAGTAGTGTTAATTTATAATTTAATAGTAATGTAAAATGAAATATTGTATGCTTATTATATATTAAAAATAATAAATGCGTTTTAAAATAGCGCATGGATAGAAAAGTGAGAAGAATCATATCTGGATTGAGTATGTTTCTAATTTTTTTCTCTGTATAAATTACTTTAAGAATATATATGTAGAGCTTTCGTCTAGAACGGATAAGTAGGATAAGTAGTCATTTTATGAATCCCTAAACAAGAACTCTAGATTTCTGTACTATGCAATGCATATAAGGTAAACTAATAAACTGAATAGATGAAATGATTGAGAAATTCTAATCTATACATTTCATGATGATAAAACGATACATTTATATTAGGAATCCTTTATATCGCTAGAAATTCTCCCTTTAATTTCTAGATGTGATTAGTAAACTCGAATTATAGTTTACTAAATATCGCCTCTTGTGTTCGCGTTTCATTTGCAAAGCTTTTTAAATAAGTTTAACCACGGTAATATAGGAAAACACAATAGAATAGAGTGTTTAAATTTGCCAGCAAAGGGAACTAGAATTTGGATGGATGACATCAAGCTATTTTACTGGAGCCGCAATTTATTTTCTAGATCACATTTTATTTATTCAATTTTCAGTGTAAACTATCACAACACTTTTGAATGCTTTCTTCATCTATAGAAGAAAACTTTTTGCTGTGCGTGGATACGACATTTTATTTATTTATTTGACTAATTAAAATGCAAATAAAATTATTTATTACTAGTTTATAAGTCTGACTTTGCTAATGTTATAGAACTTTGCCTGCTATGTATAACTAAACCCTTGAATTATTTTGCTTGTGACTTCATCTTTGTGACTCCAAATGCATCATCCTGTGAGTAATGTTTGTTTTTTATGGTTATTTTCTATTTGATTATCTGATTCTTAAAACTAAATAGTTTATTCCATTTTATTCTTCATTTTGAGCTTCAGTAAAAGTCTTGTACGATAGGGATAGGGTGCCTGTTAACAATTTGCTATTATAGCTGCAAACGAGAGAAATCGTACATTGGTGCTCAACTGGGGAAAAGATCACCCCTGACGAGTTCTTTTCACGGTTCTGAGCTTTACCTAATTGAAAAAATAATAGGCAATCGATGTCATTTGTCATATGGGAAAATTGGGCACTAATATATTTTATTTTTTATCTTTATGCTTACAGAAAGGAAGAAATTTATATATATTTGCAAAACAATAATTCGACTTTTCATTCTGATGAAGGGTTCATTATTGTTAAATTTTTAATGTTATTTTTACTTTCTTCTATATGTAATATAGAGAAAGTATTGGATTTGCGAAAATTTTCGACCTCCGTTTTTTGACGGATCTACACGTTTTGGGGTGTCCTGAACACGAATTGATAGTTTTTAGGAAATGTCTGTCTGTCTGTGTGTCTGTCTGTATCATTTTTTTGTGGACACTGTATCTCACGAACCAATGAATGAAATTTCACCAAACTTGGTATTTAGTTGCACCCTGACATGAACTGGTGCTGATTAGATTTGGGGATCAATAGCTCAACAGGTGGCGCTGTGATCGCATTTTATGCAAATTTTTAACATGGCAGCATATGACAAAATTCCGTATAAATGGGCATAATGAGAGTTATTTTAAACTTGTGATTGTAAAATTAATATGAATTATTGATATTAGTAGTAGTTAACTAGGAAAAAAATTTGTTGCATGTGGGGGCATCGGTTCCCCCCCCTGGGGGGGAAATACCCCCCCCCGGGGAAGTAAATTTTTAAGATGGGTATATTTCGAAAGGTCTCGTTGATAATAGTAATAGTTAACTGGGAAAAAATTTTTGTGCATGTGGGGGCATCGGTTCCCCCCCACCGGGGGGGGAGTACCCACCCGGGGGGGGGGGCAAAGTTTCAAGATGGGTATCTTTCGAAAGGTCTCGTCAATACCTTTAAAACGAATGGTTGAACCATAAATCTGTGATAATTTAAAACAAAGTTATCGATTTTTTTTTTTTTTTAATTTTAAATAGAGTTGAGCTAAAGAAAAAGAGAACACGCTAAATTAGTAAATCACAGAAACTAACTGTCTAAAAGAATTTTAAAAATATTCTTTAGAAATAAGAGACCTTACATTTTCAAAAATGAAAAAATAAATCTTTTACACACAATAAATGCGAAATTCTTTAAAACGATAGAATCGAATTAAAAAATAAAAGTTTTACAAAAGAAAAAAAAAAAAACTAAATTGTTCAAGTGCTAGGAAAAAAAACAACTAACATCTTTTCTGCAGCTGACCAATTTTCAAAATGAGAGCATCTTACACCCGGTAAACTGATTGCGTCGCTGATTTCTCTACATGCGTCACCTTAGCATATTATTTTTAAGCCAGATGCAAGTATTCAATCAAGGAGATTGATTGTTAGTTGCGACAATCTAGAATTCTCGTATAGAAATTCGATTAGATTCCACCAAGATGTTGATCTAGGTGTTAAAAATCACACAGATTGTATCACGACTTTACGCAGTGATTTACATGAAGAGCGGAAAAACAAGGATGCATGACAGGTGGGGTAAACATTGGAAAGCACACGCAGTAAGAAATAGGATTTAGTTCTTTCGTAACAAAAATTTAAAGTTGTACAAATACACTTCGAGAAGAAGTATGTTGTGGGCATCACAAAACAATATTCCATAGTATACTACACGGGCCAAATTATCTATTAACATAATTATTTATCAAAATTAACTTTCATGTGATGAAAGCAGACGATTTTAATCTCATAGAAGAATAACATTAAATATCGAAAGAAAGTAAGAAAAACAATTTTGCGCTCTGCAGACGACGACTGAAGAGATGCTTTCCTTCTTCTTTTGAATAGAAACAAAACTCAATAACGTTGTTCATTAAATTATCAAGCTCTATTGTTCAACTATTTATTTTAAAGATACTGACGAGATTTTTCGAAAGATACTCATTTTGGAAATTTACACGCGTGCAAACACCCCGGAGATGGAAACGATGTTTCTACACATACAAACTAGTATTGTAGCCACCACAAGATATTTTCCTACATTTTCCTACATAAATTCATTTATTAAAAATATTTTATTAAAATTGTTATTTATTAAAATTATCTACTATAATGAATGCAAACGATTTTCATTTTAGAGAAAATTAACACTAAATATAAGAAAAGAATGACAGTTTTATTCTCTATAAATAAAGTCTTAAAAAATACGTTTTCGTAATAGATATCTCATGTATCAAGTTTCGTACAGTTATATGCCATAGAATTATATGCCAAAAACAAAAATCAATAACTTTGTACATTTAATTATCAAGCTCTATGGTTCAACTATTCATTTTATAAATAATGACGAGTTTTTTTGAAAGATACTCATTTCCGAAATTTACACGCATGCACCTCAGGGATGGAAATGGTGCTCCTACACATACACACTAGTATGTTGTGACCACCTCGACATTTTTTCTTCTATATTTTACTATATAAATTCACTCAGTAAAAATACTTTATTAAAATTATTGTTTATTAAAATAATCTACTATAATGAATGCAAACGATTTTCCTCTTAGAGAAAATTAACATTAAATATGAGAAAAGAACGACAGTTTTACACTGAGAAAGAAAATATACCGCCTTCCTCTAGAATGAAGAAGTGACCATTTTCTAAATCCCTTAACTAGAAATATAGATTTCCGAGCTATGCGCGTAAGGCACGCCAATAAACTGAATAGACGAAATGATCGAGAATTTCTAGTGTACACATTTCTAGATGGTGAAACAACATTCTGAATACTCTAAATATTCTGAATCATTTGTATTGCGAGAAATTCTCGCTTGATTTTCTAGAATTTGGTTATAAACCAAGATTAGAGTTGCTGAAACCCGCCTCTTGTAGTCTCATTTATTTGCAGAGATTTTTAAATAACTTTGCCCTCGACAATACAGGCAAACGCTCAAGAATTCTAACAGGGGCTTCTAGAACTCGCTTTCCAAGGGGACTAGAATTTATAAGGATGATATGGAACTATTTTTTCTAGAGCCAGAACTTAGATTCTAGATGTCAGTTGCAGAATTTTTTCTCAGTGTATTCTCCATAAATAAAGTCTTAAAACATGCGTTTTCATCATAGATGTATCAAGTTTCGTACAGTTATATGTCATAGATGTTTAGATATAGCCTTCCCGTTCTCGGGGAAAATTACAGTATAGCAGCGCCATCTATCGGCTTATATGCACTAAAGTGAATTAGCATCCTGTCAAATAATGGCCTTCTTACATATCAAGTTCTGTTTGATTATACACAATAGCACCTGAGATATGGCATTCCTTGAAATTGCAGAAACCGACGTATATTAGTGTCACCTGTTTAGCGGTTGGCACTAAAAGCTGCTAGACACTAATTTATGTCAAGGTGCAATATAAATCTATATGTAATTCTGTGCATTAGTTCCTGAGACATAGATTCCTTAAATTATTGAAATCAAAGCAGCATCACTTGTGGAGCAATTGACATCGAAAGTTGATAGGCACTGACATGTCAAAGTGCACCTGCGTATAAATTTATGTACAATTTACTGCAGTAATTCCTGAGATATAGTCTTCCCTTTATTTGTGGCAATCGCAGTATAGCTGCACCACCTGCTCAGCAATTGGCACCAAAAGTTGGAAGGCGTTAATTTAGGGCAAGATTCGTCTACATATGAATTTATATGCAATTCTCTGTAGTAATTTCTGAGATACAGTCGCCATAATATATTTTTCACACACACACACATAGACAGACAGACAGACAGACTTTTTCTAAAAATGGTCAAATCGAGTTCTAGACCTCTCAAAACGTGTAAGTTCATTGAAAACAGGAAGTTGAAAATTGTTACGAATCAAAAGTGTTCTTCTATTGAACAAAGAAGAAAATAAAACAAGTCCTTCCGGCTTATTCGGAAGGGTAGGTTGATTTCTTTTTCCTTATCAAGTAGCCGTCATTTTGTTTCAAAATGGCGGCTACAAATTATTAATGCACTTGATAGAAATATTGATGTAGGCTATGCCTGTATGGAGTTTTAAGCAAATCGGTTCATAAATACCTTTTAATGTGAATTTAAAATTTTCAAGTGACCGGCGCTTGGAAACAAAATGGTGAGTTAAGTTGACAAATGTATGAAATGTATTTGTGAGATAAGTCTAATCGTCTACTGTACACATATAGTTGGAATTAATTCAAAATCTCAAAATCATCGTGTTGAAAAATTAAGTGGCTGGCACTTCGATCAAAATGGCAGAGAAAGTTGCTCATCTAAGATATCGTTGCAAATTTCAAAATATTTTTTTTTTTTAGAAAGTCTTTCAAAGAGGCTTAGTAAGTTGATAAAATGTTAGTTTTCTGCATTTCTAGTTTGTTTTAGCATTAAAATAGCCTAATTTTTCCTTAAAAACGCATTAAAAAGATCCAGTAACGCAGGTAATGGATTTGGCGCCAAATTTGGCGACTTTTCCCCTATGGCGAATTTTTTGGCGAATTTTGGCGAGAAAATACTTATTATCGATATACCAAAGTTGGACGCAATAAAGTGATTGGTTCACGAGTTACGTGATATTTCTAGATTTTTGTTGTTTGAATGATAAATCCATTTTTCAACTTTGATTTGTATAAATAAAGTATTTCTAAAGTTACCGTGATAACAAATTTTCAAGTGGCCGCAGTTGGAAACAATACAGCGGAAGAAGTTGCCCAGCAAACATATCCAAGATATTTGAAGCAATAGATTCACTGTCCAATTGTGGTTTAAATCACTGCTGTGTTTCAAAAATTATTTTTATGGCAAATTTTCAAGTGGCAGTCAAAGTGGTTTCAACTTGGAAACAAAATGGCAAAACAACTTGCCCAGCGAAATCATCCAGTATACTTGTATAAGTTCCTTATCCAGATCTAGTTCAAATTAAATCAGTGTTTCTAAAATTATCGTCATAAGAAATTTTCAGGTGGCACCACTTGGAAAAAAAAGCGGAGTGAGATGCCCAGCGAACTTCTCTGAGATATTTGAATGATAAATCCACTACCCAAATTTGCTGCAAATTGATTCTGTATTACTAAAGTTACCATAATGACAAATTTTCAAGTGGCCGCCACTTGGAAATAAAATTGCGGATGAAGTCACCAAGTGAACTTATCCTAGATATTTGAACCGTAAGTTCTCTATCCAACTTTTATTTGAATCAGTTTAGTATTTTAAAAAGTATCGTGATGGCGTATTTTCAAGTGGCAGTGTGATTTCAAGTGGCTGGAACTTAGAAACAAGATGTCGGGACAAGTTGCCCAGTGAAAACATTCTAGATAATTATATAATAATATCACTGTCCAAATTTGGTTCGATTTGGAGTATTATTTCAGAAGTTATCGTGATTTTAAATTTTCAAGTGGTCCAGCTTAACTTAAGATATCTGCCACTTTATTAAAAATGGCGAATATATACTAATAAACTTCACTGAGATCCTTATATGGTCTGTATTTACATCAAAATTCAAACAATTTCGGAATACGTTTTTTACAATTTAAATTTGTAATTTTCAAGTGGTCTCCACTTGAAAACAAAATGACGAAGCAACTTGGTTAACAAACTCATCTAAGATATTTATAAGATAAATTAAGACACTGCTCAAATTTGGATCCATTTGGAGTAGTATTTCGGAAGTTATCATGGTTTCAAATGTTCAAGTGGTAACCTGATTTCAAGTGGTTCCGCTTAACTTAAGATATCCGCCACTTTATTAAAAATGACGGATAAATGTCATTAATAAACTTCATTGAGACCCTGAAGTGGTCTATATTTACATCAAATTTCAAACAAATTCGGAAAACGCTTTTTGCAATTTGAATTTGAAATTTTCAAGTGGTCTCCACTTGAACACGAAATGGCCGAGCAACTTGGTTAATAAACTCATCTAAGATATTTATAAGATATGTTAAGACACTGTCTAAATTTGGTTCGATTTGGAGTATTATTTCGGAAGTTGTAGTGATTTTAAATTTTCAAGTGGTAGCCTGATTTCAAGTGGTCCCGCTCAACTTAAAATATCTGCCATTTTATTAAAAATGGCGGATAAACTTCATTAATAAACTTCATTGAGACCCTTATGTGGCCTGTATTTACAACAAAATTCAAGCAAATCTTGTTTTAATATGCTTTTTACAATGTCGGTTTGAAATTTTCAAGTGGCTGCCACTTGAAAACAAAAAGTCGGAGCAACTTGGTTAACGAACTCATCCAAGATATTTATAAGATCAGTTAGTCCACTGTCCAAATTTGGTTCCATTTCAAGTATTATTTCGGGAGTTATCGTGATGACAAAATTTTCATTATAGATAGATAGATAGATAGATAAACGAAGTGATTGCAATAGGTCGATTTCTAAAGAAATCAACCTAAAAGTTTACTACCGTTTACTGACCGTTACTTATATTAATAATTCTTTTTAATGTACGATGTATCATTAAAAATGCTTTCCATTATGCATATTTATATGAAAATTAGCTCTACACTACAATCTTAAAAATCTTAAAGGAAAAAAACAAGACCTTCCGGCTTATTCGGAAGGGTAGGTTGATTTCTTTTTCCTTATCAAGCAGCCGTCATTTTGATTAAAAATGGCGGCTACAAATTATTAATGCACTTGGTAGAAATATTGATGTAGGCTACGCATATATGGAGTTTTAAGCAAATCAGTTCATAAACACATTTTTATGTGAATTTAAAATTTTCAAGTGGCCGGCGCTTAGAAACAAAATGGTGGGTTAATTTGACAAATATATGAAATGTATTTGTGAGATAAGTCTACTGTACACATACAGTTCGAATTAATTCAAAATCAAAAGTTATCGTGTTGAAAAATTAAGTGACTGCCACTTCGATCAAAATGGCAGAGAAAATTGCTCATCTAAGATATCTTTGCAAATTTGAAAATATTTTTTTTTTTTTGTAGAAAGTCTTTCAAAGAGGCTTAGTAAGCTGATAAAAATGTTAGTTTTCTGCATTTCTAGTTTGTTTTTGCATTAAAATAGCCTAATTTTTCCTTAAAAACGCATTAAAAAGATCCAGTAACGCAGGTAATAGATTTGGCGCCAAATTTGGCGATTGTTCCACTATGGCGAGTTTTTTGGCGACTTTTGGCGAGAAAATACTTATTATCGATATACCAAAGATGGACGCAATAACGTGATTGGTTCACGAGTTACGTGAATTTTCTAGATTTTTGTTGTTTGAATGATAAGTCCAATTTTCAACTTTGATTTGAATTGATTAAGTATTTCTAAAGTTACTGTGATGACAAATTTTCAAGTGGCCGCCACTTGGAAATAATATAGTGGAATAAGTTGCCCAGCAAACACATCCAAACCCAGCATTTGAAGCATAGGTTCACTGTCTAACTGTAGTTTAAATCAGTGCCGTGTTTCAAAAGTTATTATTATGGCAAATTTTCAAGTGGCAGTCTAAGTGGCTGCAACTTGGAAACAAAATGACAAAACAACTTGCCCATCGAAATCATCCAGTACATTTGTATGATAAGTTCATTGTCTAGTTCTAGTTTAAATTATATCAGTATTTTAAAAATTATCGTCATAAGAAATTTTCAGGTGGCACCACTTGTAAAAAAAAGTAGAGTGAGATGCCTAGCGAACTTAAGTGAGATATTTAAATGATAAATCCACTACCCAAATTTGATGCAAATTGATTCTGTATTACTAAAGTTACCATAATGACAAATTTTCAAGTGCCCGCCACTTGGAAATAAAATTGCGGATCGAGTCACCAAGTGAATTTATCCTAGATATTTGAACCATAAGTTCACTATCCAACTTTTATTTGAATCAGTTTAGTATTTTAAAAGTTATCGTGGGGCATATTTTGAAGTGGCAGTGTGATTTCAAGTGGCTGGAACTTAGAAACGAGATGTCGGGACAAGTTGCCCAGTGAAAACATTCAAGATAATTATATGATAATATGACTGTCCAAATTTGGTTCGATTTGGAGTATTATTTCAGAAGTTATCGTGATTTTAAATGTTCAAGTGGGAGCCTTATTTCAAGTGGCCCTGCTTAACTTAAGATATCTGCCACTTTATTAAAAATGGCGGATAAAGTATATTAATAAAGTTATTTGAGACACTTGTATAATCTATCTATGTATACATCAAAATAAAAAAAGAATCGGAATACGCTTTTTACAATTTGAATTTGAAATTTTCAAGTGGTCTCCACTTGAAAACAAAATGGTGGAGCAACTTGGTTAACAAATTCACCTAAGTTACTTATAAGATAGGTTAAGACACTGTCCAATTTTGGTTAGATTTGGAGTATTATTTCAGAAGTTATTGTGATTTTAAATTTTCAAGTGGTAGCATGGCCCCGCATTTTCAAGTGGCCCCAAATTTTCAAGTGGCCCCGCTTAACTTAAGATATCTACCACTTTATTAAAAATGACGGATAAATTTCATTAATAAACATTATTGAGACCCCAATGTGGTCTATATTTATATCAAATTTAAAACAAATTCGGAATACGCTTTTTACAATTTGAATAAGAAATTTTCAAGTGGTCTCCACTTGAAAACAAAATGTCGAAGCAACTTGGTTAACAAATTCGTCTAAGTTATTTATAAAATAAGTTAAGACACTGTCCAAATTTGGTTGGATTTGGAGTATTATTTCAGAAGTTATTTTGATTTTAAATTTTCAAGTGGTAGCGTGATTTCAAGTGGCCCAGCTTAACTTAAGATATCTACAACTTTATTAAAAATGACGGATAAATTTTATTAATGAACATCATTGAGACTCTTATGTGGTCTATATTTACATCAAATTTCAAACGAATTCGGAATACGCTTTTTGCAATTTGAATTTGAAATTTTCAAGTGGTCTCCACTTGAAAAGAAAATGGCGGAGCAACTTGATTAATAAACTCATCTAAGATATTTATAAGATAAGTGGTCTAAATTTGGTTCAATTTGGAGTATTATTTCGGAAGTTATAGTGATTTTAAATTTTCAAGTGGTAGCCTGATTTCAAGTGGTCCCACTTAACTCAAAATATCTGCCACTTTATTGAAAATGGCGGATACACTTCATTAATAAACTTCATTGAGACCCTTATGTGGTCAACAAAAGTATGGCAACGCTACCAGTTGTACAATTTTCCTCAAAATAAAAAATATAAGAAAAAACAAGTCCTTCTGGCTTATTCGGAAGGGTAGGTTGATTTCTTTTTCCTTATAAAGTATCCGTCATTTTGGTTCAAAATGGCGGCTACAAATTATTAACGAATTAGTAGAAATATTGATGTAGGCTAACTCCATGGAGTTTTAAGCAAATCGGTTCATAAATACCGTTTTATGTGAATTTAAAATTTTCAAGTGGTCGGCGCTGGAAACAAGATGGTGGGCCAAGTTGACAAATATATCAAATGCATTTGTGAGATAGGACTACTGTACAAATATAGTTGGAATCAATTCAGAATCTCAAAAGTCATCGTGTTTAAAAATTAAGTGGCTGCCACTTGGATCAAAATGGCAGAGAAAGTTGCTCAGTGAACTAATTAATATAAGATATTGTTGCAAATTTGAAAATAATTCAATCTTTTTTTCTTTTATTTTTTGGAGAAATTCTTTCAAAGAGGCTTAGTAAGTTGATTAAATGTTAATTTTCCGCATTTCTAGTTTGTTTTATCGTTAAAATAGCCTAATTTTCTCTTTAAAGCGCATTAAAAAGCTCCAATATGGCAGGCAATGAATTTGGCACCAAATTTGGCGGCTTTTCCACTTGGCGACTTTTTTGGCATTTTTTGGCGAGAAAATTCATAGTTTATGTGTACATCATGTCATTATGTATACATAGTTTATGTATAGTCTATGTATACATCAAAATTCAAACAAATTCTTTCAGAGAGGCTTAGTAAGTTGATTAAATGTTAATTTTTTGCATTTCTAGTTTGTTTTAACGTTAAAATAGCCTAATTTTTCCTTAAAAACGCATTATAAAGCTCCAATATGGAAGGAAATGGATTTGACGTCAAATTTGGCGACTTTTCCACTTGGCGACTTTTTTGGCGCCTCTTGGCGAGAAGATGCATAGTTCATTAATAAACTTCATTGAGACACTTATATAGTCTATGTATACATCAAAATTCAAACAAATTCGGAATACGCCTTTTACAATTTGAATTTGAAATTTTGAAGTGGTCTCCACTTGAAAACAAAATGGTGGAGCAACTTGGTAAAGAAACTCATCCAAGACATTCATAACACAAGTTAAGACACTGTCCAAATTTGGTTCGATTTGGAGTATTATTTCGGAAGTTATCTTGATTTTAAATTTTCAAGTGGTAGCCTAGTTTCAAGTGGCCCTGCTTAACTTAAGATATCCGCCACTTTATTAAAAATGGCGGATACGTTCATTAATAAACTTCATTGAGAAACTTATATAGTCGATGTGTACATCAAAATTCAAACAAATTCGGAATACGCCTTACAATTTGAATTTGAAATTTTCAAGTGGTCTCCACTTGAAAACAAAATGGTGGAACAACTTGATTAAGAAACTCATCCAAGACATTCATAACACAAGTTAAGACGCTGTCCAAATTTGGTTCGATTTGGAGTATTATTTCGGAAGTTATCTTAATTTTAAATTTTCAAGTGGTCAGCCTGATTTCAAGTGGCCCCACTTAACTTAAGATATCCGCCACTTTATTAAAAGTGGCAGATAAATTTCATTAATAAAGTTCATTTAGACCCTTATGTAGTCTAGATTTACATAAAAATTCAAGCAAATCTTGCTTAAATACGCTTTTTACAATGTAGGTTAGAAATATTCAAGTGGCTGCCACTTGAAAACAAAAAGTCGGAGCAACTTGGTTAACGAACTCATCCAAGATATTTATAAGATTAGTTCACTGTCCAAATTTGGTTCGATTTGGAGTATTATTTCGGGAGTTATCGTGATGACAAAATTTTCATTATAGATAGATAGATAGATAGATATATAGATAAACGAAGTGATTGCAATAGGTCGATTTCTAAAGAAATCAACCTAAAATTATATATACCATGTTTTTAAATTTTCTGTTGAATCCTATAAATACGACAACTCTATGAATTAAAAAATACTTTTAAAAAGTTTTTTTGAGGAATTATCCCACCAGCTTGAAAGAAAATGACCCAATGCGTAATAACGAGAGTAATTATAAGAAATTTTCGAATATTTATTAACTGAATAAAAGTATTAAAAGAATGCATTGTCATCATGTTGTGAACTATTCTAAAAGTTTAAAATATCTAGCTAATCGGGAAGTTAGTTAAAAAACTATTGCGAGATTTGCAAGACACCAATTTATGTCAATGAGCAACTACACGTAAATTTATACGAAATTGGGAGCACCAGCTCTTAAACTAAAGCTGCCACAATATAATTGTCAAACACACAAACAGACATTTTAAAAAATGTTTATGACTTCTCAAAACGTGTAACTATACCGAAAACTAGAATTCAAACAATTTTACGAGTCCATGTTCGCCTATTGAATATAGAATATAGTAAAGAATAAAATCTTGTTGAACGAAATAGTTTATGCATGCCAGGTGCAGTTCCGTTAATAAATAGTTTATGCATGCCAGGTGCAGTTCCGTTAATATGTTTTTGCATTGCAGTTATTCAAATAGCATTTTAGCTTATTATACGTTTTCTCTCTTTAATAAAAATGAAATGAAGATTTGAATAATTCCGTATATGAAAAAATTAACAACTGTATACATAAAATAAAAATAAAATCATTTAATGATATTTATTCATACATGCACGTTTAACACTATAACTGATTGTTCAGCCCATGCATTTTCTTCGGGAACTAAACGGAATCCGCGGATAGTCTTTTACGATATTATTTCTTTCGACTTTTTTACTTTCTTCTATATTCAATAGAAGAAAATATTAGATTCGTAAAAATTTTTGACTTCCTAATTCAATAGATGTACACATTTCTAGAGGTCCAGAGCATGATTTGACCATATTTAGAAAATATCTGTCTATCTGTGTGTGTGACAAAATTTTTGGGGTGACTGTATCTCAAGAATTACTGCACAGAAATGCATGTAAATTTATATGTAGATGCACCTTGACCTATATTACTACCTATCAACTTTTGATGCCAATCGTTTAACAGGTGACGCTCTCTAAGGAACAGAATCGAATATAAATTTACAAGTAGATGCACCTTAACATAAATTAGTGCCTATCCAAATGTGAAAAATCCAAATATTATTTTTTTACTGAACTATTGCTGAATAATTTTAAATTAGTTCGTATTCTATGCATTCCCATTACTATTTTGTTGTTATGCTAAAAATTAAAGCAATAAGACACATTGTCCACAAGACACAAGAATCTCCTTATATTATTAAAATCTGTACGCGTGTGTGTGTGTGTGTGTGTGTGTGTCTGTCTGTGAGAAACGGCTTGACGCAGCAAAAACTTCGCCGTTAACGGTCGCACGGACTTCGAACAGATACCGATGGACAGAGAATTTATTGCAGATCTGGGTTATCTAATTTGCTAAACGATGCGACCCTAATTAGCTGAGATATTAATTAAAATGTCGACCATTGTCTAACGAAAAAACGATTCGAAATCGGAGGTGTCCGCCATTTTCGCCCGCTACCGCTTACCTTTAAAGAAGAAGCAGAAAGAGGAAATTTCGTGGGTTTTTCTAAATCCATCGCTGCCGATCTGTTGGAGACATCGAAAATACACCTGTACCACGAGAAAGAGCATTTATTACCGATTTTTACGGTACTATTTTTTTTAAAAAATACGGAATTTTTATATTTTTAAAAAAAGTTTTAAAAAGGGTCGAAAATTTCGTTTTTTCGCGGTCGTCTTTTTTGAAACGCCCTGTACGACAGGGTAACAATTCCATTTCTTAACAACTGGTATATAAAGAAAGGCCATTTAATCCTCTTTCGAACCATATAAACATTTTTACAAAATACGGATTACCGATCCATAATTTTAGATTTTACGAAACATCGATTTTTTCGTAAAATATTTTATAACTCAAAAGCGTTTAGAGATAAATCATTTCCTTTTTTTTTGTATATACATCCCGCTTTCATAATTTAACTCCCAAAAGATTGAGAGAAAATTTCAAAAACTGAATGAGTTATAAATTTTTTAATTTTCAGTATCGCGGCAGTCTTCGATGAAAAAACCATTGCAAATGCTTTACTTCATTCGGAAATGAAAACCGTAATCAAATAATGTAGATCACCATAGCAACCTGATCAAAGAGGTTCATTTCTCCACGGAAGCTAAGAAAAAAAAAAAAAAAAAAAAAAAGCGAGGTCACATGTATTGGTTCTGCGATTAAAAATTGCAATATTCTAATGCGCGTATTTCAATTTCTAATTACGATTAATTTATTTTTTCTCCATCATTGGAAAGATATTTTAAAGTTCTTTTTTTTACTTAAAGTTTTCAACAGATTTACACGTTTAGAGGTGTCCTGAATTAATTTTCTTCTGTATCTCGGCTACTAATTAAAATAATTTCATAAGTAATACATCATTAGAAAGCTTTTTTGAATTGGAATCGAACAGTGGAATACAGAAATTTGTACCGCCAGATGGCGCTGTAATATTTTCAAATTTAAATATTTCAATTTCTAATTATGATTAAATTATTTTTAATGCATCATTCGAAAGATATTTTAAAGTTCTTTTAAATTATCGGAAATTTTCACCAGATTTATACGTTTTGAGGTCTCCTGAATCATTTTTCTTTTATGGCGCTGTAATATTTTCAAATTTCAATATTTCAATTTCTAATTATGATTAAATTATTTTTAATACATCATTCGAAAGATATTTTAAAGTTCTTTTAAATTATCGAAATTTTTCACCAGATTTACACGTTTTGAGGTGTCCTGAATTAGTTTTCATTTGCATCTCAGCTATAATTAAAATAATTTCATAAGTAAGACATCATTAGAAAGCTTTTTTGAATTGGAATCAAACAGTGGAACGCAGAAATTTGTACCGCCAGATGGCGCTGTAATATTTTAAAATTTCAATATTTCAATTTCTAATTATGATTCAATTATTTTTAATACATCATTCGAAAGATATTTTAAAGTTCTTTTAAATTATCGAAAGTTTTCACCAGTTTTACACGTTTCGAGGTGTCCTGATTACGTTTACTTTTGCATCTCAGCCAAATGAGTTAGATCGTTCAAAATTGGTATACGTAGGTTAATTAAGAGGGCCTGAAAGGGTGGAGAAGAAATAGGCGTGCACCGCGCGCGCGCAAGCGACTGCGCTGCCGAAGGCAGTGGGGACCCGGTGCGAATTTTTCCCCGATCAGAAATGATTTTTTTAGGGGGCACGAACGCTCAGGGAAGGAATACGTGCGCGCAGCGCGTGTATCCCCGAAGTTGTGCGCGCGCAGCGCGCACGGGACTGCGCTGCCGAAGGCAGTGGGGACCCGGTGCGAGTTTTTACCCGATCAGAAATGATTTTTTTTTTAGGGGGCACGAAGGGTCGGGGAAGGGATACGCGCGCGCAGCGCGCACGGTACTGCGCTGCCGAAGGCAGTGGGGACCCGGTGCGAGTTTTTACCCGATCAGAAATGATTTTTTTTAGGGGGCACGAACGCTCAGGGAAGGAATACGTGCGCGCAGCGCGTGTATCCCCGAAGTTGTGCGCGCGCAGCGCGCACGGGACTGCGCTGCCGAAGGCAGTGGGGACCCGGTGCGAGTTTTTACCCGATCAGAAATGATTTTTTTTTTAGGGGGCACGAAGGGTCGGGGAAGGAATACGCGCGTGCAGCGCGTGTATCCCTTAAGTTGTGCGCGCGCAGCGCGCACGGTACTGCGCTGCCGAAGGCAGTGGGGACCCGGTGCAAGTTTTTACCCGATCAGAAATGATTTTTTTTTTAGGGGGCACGAAGGGTCGGGGAAGGAATACGCGCGTGCATCCCTTAAGTTGTGCGCGCGCAGCGCGCACGGTACTGCGCTGCCGAAGGCAGTGGGGACCCGGTGCGAGTTTTTACCCGATCAGAAAAGATTTTTTTTAGGGGGCACGTAGGGTCAGGGAAGGAATGCTTTGGGATCCGGCCCGACTTTTTACCCAATCAGAAATGATTTTTTTTTTTAATTTCTTTTTTTAACACTAAAAGTTTCTGTTAGTGATTCTTTATTTTTAGTGATTCATTTGAAAATACTGACCCGCTAGCGGGCGAAGCCAGCTAGTCTCCTTATATTATTAAAATCTGTGCGCGTTTGTCTGTCTGTCTGTCTGTCTGTCTGTCTGTGAGAAATGCCTTGTCATAGCTAAAGCTCCGGCGCTAATGGTCGCATCGACTCGAAACCGGTGTCGACAGACGCAGAATTTCTTCATCTCGACATCGCGATATTTCGCTAAGCGATGCGACCCTAATTAGCGGAGATATTAATTAAAATGTCCACCCATGTCTATCGAAAAATGACCCAGAATTCATGATTAAATGCTTAAAAAGCGACATGTTTACGGAAAAAGTGGAAAATAAATTAGAAATATCAGTCGTATTGTTACAAACAAGATACCATTGGAAAGGGCTTTTTTTTCTCAATCCGATGGTGTAAACGGCTTATCGATCGGACAATTAGATTTTTTTAAATTAACTAAACTAAAAAAAAATGGTGGCAACAAATCACAAGCATTTTAACTTGGCAGACGGTCTTGAACGGAAAGAAAAAACATCTGGTGTTTAATGAGTCACGTGTTTTTGTACTGCGATTAAAAATTGCAATATTCTATTTTCTTCAATTTTTCAAAATTCGCATATTTCAATTATTATACAATCTTAACACCACAAAACAAACTTGCAGTTAAAATTTCATCCATTTTGGTCAATAAACAAAAGATTTACATTTTAATTGCAAATTAAATTTTATCTTTACACGCCTTACATTTTATCTGTCGAAAGAGGATGAAAGTTTCAAAACGACACAAATACACTTAAGGTAAAAATATTTCTTTTTCTATTTGCTTCCATTAACCGACTACCGTAGATAATGGAATTCGAAATTTCACCTGATTTACACGTTTTGAGGTGTCATGGCACTGTAATAATTTAAAATTTCAATATTTAAAATTCTAATTATGTTTAAATTTTTTTTTTTTTTATCTGTCATTCGATACACATTTTAAAGTACGGTTACATTATCGAAAGGGGAATTCGAGATTTTACCCGATTTACACGTTTTGAGGTCTCCTGATAGGTTTTCTTTTGCATCGCAATAGTGGAATTCGAGATTTCAGTTTATTTACACGTTTTGAGGTCTCCTGAATGGGTTATCTTTTGTATATCAGCTACTAATTAAAGTGTCGAAAGTGGAATTAGAGATTTCACCTGATTTACACGTTTTGAGGTGTCCTGAATGGGTTTCTCTTTTGTCTCAGTTACTAATTAAAAGAATTTCATAAGTAATACATCATTTGAAAGCTTTGTTGAGTTGGAATCGAACAGTAGATTACAGAAATTTCTACCGCCAGATGGCGCTGTCATATTTTTAAATTACAATATTTCTATTTCTAATCATGATTAAATTTTTTTTAATACGTCATTCGATACACATTTTAAAGTACTTTTACAACATTATCGAAAATGGAATTCAAGATTTCACCAGATTTACACGTTTTGAGATCTCCTGAATCAGTTTTCTTTTGTATCTCAACTACTAATTAAAATAATTTCATAAGTAATATATCATTAGAAAGCTTTGTTGATTTGCGATCGAACAGTGGAATACAGAAATTTCTACCGCCAGGTGGCGCTGTAATATTTTCAAATTTCAATATTTCAATTTCTAATCATGATTAAATTATTTTTAATACATCATTCGAAAGATATTTTAAAGTTCTTTTATATTATCGAAAGTTTTCAGCAGATTTACACGTTTTGAGGCGTCCTGATTAGGTGTTCTTTTGCATCTCAGCTAATTGAGTAAAACCGTTCCAAATTGGTATACGTAGGTTTATTAGAAGGGGCTGAAAGGGTGGGGAAGAAATAGGCATGCACCGCGCGCGTATCCCCTAACTTGTGCGTGCGCAGCGCGCATGGGTCTGCGCTGCCGAAGGCAGTGGGGACCCGGTGTGAGTTTTTACCCGATCAGAAATGATTTTTTGGAGGGGGGCACGAAGGGTCAGGGAAGGAATACGCGCGCGCAGCGCGTGTATCCCTTAACTTGTGCACGCGGAGCTCGCACGGGACTGCGCTGCCGAAGGCAGTGGGGACCCGGGCCGACTTTGTACCCCATGAGAAATGATTTTTTTTTCTTTTCTTAAGAATAAAAATTTGATTTGAGAAGAAATATTTGCATGCAGCGCACATATACTTACACACGTGCGCGCTCAGCGCGCATGGGTCTGCGCTTCCGAAGGCAGTGGGGACCCGGTGGGAGTTTTTAACCAATCAGAAATTATTTTTTTTGGAGGGGGGCACGAAGGGTCAGGGAAGGAATACGCGCGCGCAGCGCGTGTATCCCTTAACTTGTGCACGTTCAGCTCTCACGGGACTGCGCTGCCGAAGGCAGTGGGGACCCGGGACGACATTTTACCCGATCAGAAATGATTTTTTTTTTTTATTTCTTTTCTTAAGACTAAAAGTTACTGTTAGTGATTCGTTAATTATAGTGACTCATTTGAAAATACTGACCCGCTAGCGGGCGAAGCTCGCTAGTCTCCTATATTATTAAAATCTGTACGCGTGTGTCTGTGTGTGTGTGTGTCTGTCTATGAGAAACGGCTTGAAACGGATAAGGCTCCGCCGCTAATGGTCGCACGGACTTCGAACAGGTACCGTCGGACAGAGAATTTATCGCAGATCTGGGTTATCTAATTTGCTAAACGATGCGACCCTAATTAGCGGAGATATTAATTAAAACGTCGACCATTGTCTACCGAAAAATGACCCATAATTCATGATTAAATGCTTAAAAAGCGACATTTTTACGGAAAAAGTGGAAAATAAATTAGAAATATCAGTCGTATCGTTACAAACAAGATACCATTGGAAAGGGCTTTTTTTTCTCAATCCGATGGTTTAAACGGCTTATCGATCGGACGATTAGATATTTTAAAATTAACTAAACTATAAAAAAATGTTGGCAACGAATCTCAAGAATCGTAGCTTTGCAGACGTTAAGTCTCCAGCTGTCTTCAACGGAAACACAGCTGGTATTCATTAAGGTCACATGATTCGTAGTGCGATTAAAAATTACAATTTTCTATTTTGTTCAATTTTTCAAATTTTACACATTTTATTTAGTATATAATATTTACACCACAAAACAAACTTGCATTTCAAATTTCATCGATTTCCGTCAATAAACAAAAGATTTACATTTTAATTGCAAATTAAAATTTATCTTCACACGCCGGACATTTTTGCAATATTTTAATACGCGTATTTCAATTTCTAATTACGATTGATTTATTTTTTATACATCATACGAAAGATATTTTAAAGTTCTTTTACATAATTCAAAGTTTTCAACAGATTTACGCGTTTTGAGGTCTTCTGAATCAGTGTTCTTTCATGGCGCTGTAATATTTTCAAATTTCAATATTTCAATTTCTAATTATGGTTCAATTATTTTTAATACATCATTCGAAAGTTATTTTAAAGTTCTTTTAAATTATCGAAAGTTTTCACCAGAATTACACGTTTTGAGGTGTCCTGAATCAGTTTTCTTTTATGGCGTTGTAATATTTTCAAATTTCAATATTACAATTTCTAATTATGATTAAATTATTTTTAATACTTAATAATTCGAAAGATATTTTAAAGTTCTTTTATATTATCGAAAGTTTTCACCAGATTTACACGTTTTGAGGTGTCCCGAATGAGTTTTCTCTTGTATCTCACATACTAATTATAATAATTTCATAAGTAATACATCATTAGAAAGCTTTTTTGATTTGGAATCGAACAGCGGAATACAGAAATTTCTACCGCCAGATGGCGCTGTAATTTTTTCAAATTTCAATATTTCAATTTCTAATTCTAATTAAGTTATTTTTAATGCATCACTCGAAAGATATTTTAAAGTTCTTTTAAATTATCGAAAGTTTTCACGAGATTTACACGTTTTGAGGTGTCCTGAATCAGTTTTCTCTTATGGTGCTGTATTATTTTCAAATTTCAATATTTCAATTTCTAATTCTAATTAAATTCTTTTTAATACATCATTCGAAAGATATTTTAAAGTTCTTTTATATTATCGAAAGTTTTCACCAGATTTACACGTTTTGAGGTGTCCTGAATTAGTTTTCTTTGTATCTCAGCTACTAATTAAAATAATTTCATAAGTAATACATCATTAGAAAGCGTTTTTGAATTGGAATGGAACAGTGGAATACAGAAATTTCTACCGACAGATGGCGCTCTAATATTTTCAAATTTCAATATTTCAATTTCTAATTATGATTAAATTATTTTTAATACATCATTCGAAAGATATTTTAAAGTTCATTTAAATTATCGAAAGTTTTCACCAGATTTACACGTTTTGAGGTGTCCTGATTAAATTTTCTTTTGCATCTCAGCCAAATGAGTTAGATCGTTCAAAATTGGTATACGCAGGTTAATTAAGAGGGCCTGAAAGGGTGGAGAAGAAATAGGCGTGCACCGCGCGCGTATCCCTTAAGCAGCGCGCACGCGACTGCGCTGCCGAAGGCAGTGGGGACCCGGTGCGAGTTTTTACACGATCAGAAATGATTTTTTTTTTTAGGGGGCACAAAGGGTCAGGGAAGGAATACGCGCGCGCAGCGCGTGTATCCCTTCAGTCGTGCGCGCTGCGCACGGTACTGCGCTGCCGAAGGCAGTGGGGACCCGGTGCGAGTTTTTGCACGATCAGAAATGATTTTTTTTTTAGGGGGCACGAAGGGTCAGGGAAGGAATACGCGAGCGCAGCGCGTGTATCCGTGTACTTGTGCGTGCGCAGCGCGCACGTGACTGCGCTGCCGAAGGCAGTGGGGACCCGGTCCGACTTTGTACCCGATGAGAAATGATTTTTTAAATTTTCTTTTCTTAAGAATAAAAATATGACTTCAGGAGGAATATGTGCGCGCAGCGCACGTATACCTTCACACGTGCGCGCGCATGGGTCTGCGCTGCCGAAGGCAGTGGGGACTCGGTGCGAGTTTTTACCCGATCAGAAATGATTTTTTTAGGGGGCACGAAAGGTCAGGGAAGGTATACGCGCGCGCAGAGCGTATATCCCTTAAGTTGTGCGCGCGCAGCGCGCACGGTACTGCGCTGCCGAAGGCAGTGGAGACCCGGGCCGACTTTTTACCCAATCAGAAATGATTTTTTTTAATTTCTTTTCTTAACACTAAAAGTTACTTTTTGTTTCTGTTACTGTTAGTTTTCTTTTCTTAAGAATAAAAATATGACTTCAGAAGGAATATGTGCGCGCAGCGCACGTATACCTTCACACGTGCGCGCGCATGGGTCTGCGCTGCCGAAGGCCCGGTGCGAGTTTTTACCCGATCAGAAATGATTTTTTTAGGGGGCACGAAAGGTCAGGGAAGGTATACGCGCGCGCAGCGCGTGTATCCCTTAAGCTGGCCGCACGGGACTGCGCTGCCGAAGGCAGTGGGGACCCGGGCCGACTTTTTACCCAATCAGAAATGATTTTTTTTTTTTTAATTTCTTTTCTTAACACTAAAAATTACTGTTAGTGATTCATTAATTTTAGTGATTCCTTTGAAAATACTGACCCGCTAGCGGGCGAAGCCAGCTAGTCTCCTATATTATTAAAATCTGTACGCGTGTGTCTGTGTGTGTGTCTGTGTGTCTGTCTGTGAGAAACGGCTTGAAACGGATAAGGCTCCGCCGCTAATGGTCGCACGGACTTCGAACAGGTACCGTCGGACAGAGAATTTATCGCAGATCAGGGTTATCTAATTTGCTAAACGATGCGACCCTAATTAGCGGAGATTTTAATTAAAATGTCGACCATTGTCTAACGAAAAAACGATTCGAAATCGCGGGCGACCGCCATTTTGTTACAGAAGAGCCTACCTCGAAAGAAAAAGCAATGAGGGAAATTTTCGAGGGTTTTTGAAAAGCGATCGCTGCCGATCTGTTGGAAATATCGAAAATACACCTGTACGAGGAGAAAGAGCATTTATTACCGATTCTTACGGTACAATTTTTTTTTAAAAATACGGATTTTTTATATTTTTAAAAAAAGTTTTAAAAAGGGTCGAAAATTTCTCTTTTTCGCGGTCGTTTTTTTTTTAAACGACCTGTACGACCCAGTATTCTTTCCATTTCTTAACAGCTGGTATATAAAGAAAGGCCATTTAATCCTCTTTCGAACCATATAAACATTTTTACAAAATACGGATTAGCGATCCATATTTTTAGATTTTACGAAACATCGATTTTTTCGTAAAACATTTTATAACTCAAAAGCGTTTAGAGATAAATCATTTCTTTTTTTTTTGTACATAGATCTCGCATTCATAATTTAATTGCTAAAAGATTGAGAGAAAATTTCAAAAACTGAATGAGTTATAAATTTTTTAATTTCACGCTTTAAACTCATTGAAACAGAATACCGACCTTCCTTCCGTCAAATGAAGCATTGCAAAATGAAATAATGCAGACGTCCATTGCGTCACCATAGCAACCCGTTCAATTTCTCGACGAAAGCGAAAAAAAAAAAAAAAATAATAATAATAATAATAACAGCTGGCACTGATTGAGAATCGGAGGTATTTTGAGTAAGATAAAAAGTACATTTTAATTGCAAATTAAAATGTCGCTTTAATATTTTAAAATTTCAATATTTCAGTTTCTAATTAAGATTAAATTATTTTTAATACATCATTTGAAAGATATTTTAATGTTCTTTCATATTATCGAAAGTTTTCACCTGATTTACACGTTTTGAGGTCTCCTGATTAGGTTTTCTTTTGCATCTCAGCTAATTGAGTTAGAAAGTTCAAAATTGGTATACGTAGGTTAATTAGGAGGGGCTGAAAGGGTGGGGAAGAAATAGGTGTGCACCGCGCGAGATTTTACCCGATTTACACGTTTTGAGGTTTCTTGATTAGGTTTTCTTTTATATTTCAGCTACTAATTAAAATAATTTCATAAGTATTACATCATTAGAACGCTTTTTGGATTTGGAATCGAACAGTGGAATACAGAAATTCGAACCGCCAGATGGCGCTGTAATATTTTCAAATTTCAATATTTCAATTTCTAATTATGATTAAATTATTTTTAAAACATCATTCGAAAAATATTTTAAAGTTCTTTTAAATTATCGAAAGTTTTCACCACATTTACACGTTTTGAGGTAACCTGAATTAATTTTCTTTTGCATCTCAGCTACTAATTAAAATAATTTCATAAGTAAGACATCATTAGAAAGCTTTTTTGAATTGGAATCGAACAGTGGAATACAGAAATTTGTACCGCCAGATGGCGCTGTAATATTTTCAATATTTCAATTTCTAATTATGATTCAATTATTTTTAATACATCATTCGAAATATATTTTAAAGTTCTTTTAAATTATCGAAAGTTTTCACCAGATTTACACGTTTTGAAGCGTCCTGATTACGTTTTCTTTTGTATCTCAGCCAAATGAGTTAGATCGCTCAAAATTGGTATACGTAGGTTAATTAAGAGGGCCTGAAAGGGTGGAGAAGAAATAGGCATGCACCGCGCGCGTATCCCTTAACTTGTGCGCGCGCAGAAGGCACGGGACTGCGATGCCGAAGGCAGTGGGGACCTGGTGCGAGTATTTACCCGATCAGAAATGATTTTTTTTTAGGGGGTACGAAGGGGTACGTTTTTGCACTCAAAACAACTTTCTTCCTTCGCGTACACACTGTTTTTATGATTCCGAACCCATTTGACTCACAAAATCGTCTAAAAGACCATTTAAACCAATACCGCCCTTTTGTTTCTTTTCCTTATACATTCATTTTTTCCACGTTTTTGCACTCAAAACAACTTTCCTCCTTCGCGTACACACTGTTTTTATGATTCCGAACCCATCTGTCTCACAAAATCGTTAAAAAGGCCATTTAAACCAATACCGCCCTTTTGTTTCTTTTCCTTATACATTCATTTTTTCCACGTTTTTCCAACTTTCCTCCTTCTCGTACACACTTTTTTTATGATTCCGAACCCACTTGACTCACAAAACCGTCTACAAGGCCATTTAAACCAATACCTCCCTTTTGTTTCTTTTCCTTATGCATTCATTTTTCCCACGTTTTTGCACTTAAAACAACTTTCCTCCTTCGCGTACACACTGTTTTTATGATTCCGAACCAATCTGTCTCACAAAATCGTCTAAAAGACCATTTAAACCAATACCTCCCTTTTGTTTCTTTTCCTTATACATTCATTTTTTCCACGTTTTTACACTCAAAACAATTTTCCTCCTTCGCGTACACACTTTTTTTATGATTCCGAACCCATCTGTCTCACAAAATCGTTAAAAAGGCCATTTAAACCAATACCGCTTTTTTGTTTCTTTTCCTTATACATTCATTTTTTCCACGTTTTTCCAACTTTCCTCCTTCTCGTACACACTTTTTTTATGAATCCGAACCCACCTGACTCACAAAAACCGTCTAAAAGGCCATTTAAACCAATACCGCCCATTTGTTTCTTTTCCTTATACATTCATTTTTTCCACGTTTTTGCACTCAAAACAACTTTCCTCCTTCGCGTACACACCGTTTTTATGATTCCGAACCCATCTTACTCACAAAACTGTCTAAAAAGCCATTTAAACCAATACCGCCCTTTTGTTTCTTTTCCTTATACATTTATTTTTTCCACGTTTCGGCACTCAAAACAACTTTCTTCCTTCGCGTACACACTGTTTTTATGATTCCGAACCCATCTGTCTCACAAAATCGTCTAAAAGACCATTTAAACCAATACCTCCCTTTTGTTTCTTTTCTTTATACATTCATTTTTTCCACGTTTTTGCACTCAAGACAACTTTCCTCCTTCGCGTACACACTGTTTTTATGATTCCGAACCCATCTGACTCACAAAATCGTCTAAAAGACCATTTAAACCAATACCTCCCTTTTTGTTTCTTTTCCTTATACATTCATTTTTTCCACGTTTTTGCACTCAAGACAACTTTCCTCCTTCGCGTACACACTGTTTTTAAGATTCCAAACCCATCTGACTCACAAAACTGTCTAAAAAGCTATTTAAACCAATACCGCCCTTTTTTTTTTTTCGTTATACATTAATTTTTTACACGTTTCGGCACTCAAAACAACTTTCCTCCTTCGCGTACACACTTTTCTGATGATTCCGAACCTACCTGACTCACAAAACCGTCTAAAAGTCCATTTAAACCAATACCGCCCTTTTGTTTCTTTTCCTTATACATTCATTTTTTCCACGTTTTTCCAACTTTCCTCCTTCTCGTACACACTTTTTTTATGATTCCGAACCCACCTGACTCACAAAACCGTCTAAAAGACCATTTAAATCAATACCTCCCTTTTGCGATCTGTCTCACAAAATCGTCTAAAAGACCATTTAAACCAATACCGCCCTTTTGTTTCTTTTCCTTATACATTTATTTTTTCCACGTTTCGGCACTCAAAACAACTTTCTTCCTTCGCGTACACACTGTTTTTATGATTCCGAACCCATCTGTCTCACAAAATCGTCTAAAAGACCATTTAAACCAATACCTCCCTTTTGTTTCTTTTCTTTATACATTCATTTTTTCCACGTTTTTGCACTCAAGACAACTTTCCTCCTTCGCGTACACACTGTTTTTATGATTCCGAACCCATCTGACTCACAAAATCGTCTAAAAGACCATTTAAACCAATACCTCCCTTTTGTTTCTTTTCTTTATACATTCATTTTTTCCACGTTTTTGCACTCAAGACAACTTTCCACCTTCGCGTACACACTGTTTTTATGATTCCGAACCCATCTGACTCACAAATCGTTAAAAAGGCCATTTAATCCAATACCGCCCTTTTGTTTCTTTTTCTTATACAATCACTTTTTCCACGTTTTTCCAACTTTCCTCCTTCTCGTACGCACTTTTTTTATGATTCCGAACCCATCTGACTCACAAAATCATCTAAAAGACCATTTAAACCAATACCTCCCTTTTGTTTCTTTTTCTTATACAATCACTTTTTCCACGTTTTTCCAACTTTCCTCCTTCTCGTACGCACTTTTTTTATGATTCCGAACCCACCTGACTCACAAAACCGTCTAAAAGGCCATTTAAACCAATACCGCCCTATTGTTTCTTTTCCTTATACATTCATTTTTTCTACGTTTTTCCAACTTTCCTCCTTCACACACTTTTTTTATGATTTCGAACCCACCTGACTCACAAAATCGTTAAAAAGGCCATTTAAACAAATACCGCCCTCTGGTTTCTTTTCCTTATGCATTCATTCTCACGTTTTTGCACTCAAAACAACATTCCTCCTTCTCGTACACACTTTTTTTATGATTCCGAACCCACTTGACTCACAAAACCGTCTACAAGGCCATTTAAACCAATACCTCCCTTTTGTTTCTTTTCCATATGCATTCATTTTTCCCACGTTTTTGCACTCAAAACAACTTTCCTCCTTCGCGTACACACTGTTTTTATGACTCCGAACCAATCTGTCTCACAAAATCGTTAAAAAGGCCATTTAAACCAATACCGCCCTTTTGTTTCTTTTCCTTATACATTCATTTTTTCCACGTTTTTCCAACTTTCCTCCTTCTCGTACACACTTTTTTTATGAATCCGAACCCACCTGACTCACAAAAACCGTCTAAAAGGCCATTTAAAGGCCTCCATTTGTTTCTTTTCCTTATACATTGATTTTTTCCACGTTTTTGCACTCAAAACAACTTTCCTCCTTCGCGTACACACCGTTTTTATGATTCCGAACCCATCTTACTCACAAAACTGTCTAAAAAGCCATTTAAACCAATACCGCCCTTTTGTTTCTTTTCCTTATACATTTATTTTTTCCACGTTTCGGCACTCAAAACAACTTTCCTCCTTCGCGTACACACTGTTTTTATGATTCCGAACCGATCTGTCTCACAAAATCGTCTAAAAGACCATTTAAACCAATACCGCCCTTTTGTTTCTTTTCCTTATACATTTATTTTTTCCACGTTTCGGCACTCAAAACAACTTTCTTCTTTCGCGTACACACTGTTTTTATGATTCCGAACCCATCTGTCTCACAAAATCGTCAAAAAGACCATTTAAACCAATACCTCCCTTTTGTTTCTTTTCTTTATACATTCATTTTTTCCACGTTTTTGCACTCAAGACAACTTTCCTCCTTCACGTACACACTGTTTTTATGATTCCGAACCCATCTGACTCACAAAATCGTCTAAAAGACCATTTAAACCAATACCTCCCTTTTTGTTTCTTTTCCTTATACATTCATTTTTTCCACGTTTTTGCACTCAAGACAACTTTCCTCCTTCGCGTACACACTGTTTTTAAGATTCCAAACCCATCTGACTCACAAAACTGTCTAAAAATCTATTTAAACCAATACCGCCCTTTTTTTTTTTTTCGTTATACATTAATTTTTTACACGTTTCGGCACTCAAAACAACTTTCCTCCTTCGCGTACACACTTTTCTGATGATTCCGAACCTACCTGACTCACAAAACCGTCTAAAAGTCCATTTAAACCAATACCGCCCTTTTGTTTCTTTTCCTTATACATTCATTTTTTCCACGTTTTTCCAACTTTCCTCCTTCTCGTACACACTTTTTTTATGATTCCGAACCCACCTGACTCACAAAACCGTCTAAAAGACCATTTAAACCAATACCTCCCTTTTGCGATCTGTCTCACAAAATCGTCTAAAAGACCATTTAATGTATAAGGAAAAGAAACAAAAGGGCGGTATTCCGCCCTTTTGTTTCTTTTCCTTATACATTTATTTTTTCCACGTTTCGGCACTCAAAACAACTTTCTTCCTTCGCGTACACACTGTTTTTATGATTCCGAACCCATCTGTCTCACAAAATCGTCTAAAAGACCATTTAAACCAATACCTCCCTTTTGTTTCTTTTCTTTATACATTCATTTTTTCCACGTTTTTGCACTCAAGACAACTTTCCTCCTTCGCGTACACACTGTTTTTATGATTCCGAACCCATCTGACTCACAAAATCGTCTAAAAGACCATTTAAACCAATACTTCCCTTTTGTTTCTTTTCCTTATACATTCATTTTTTCCACGTTTTTGCACTCAAGACAACTTTCCTCCTTCGCGTACACACTGTTTTTAAGATTCCAAACCCATCTGACTCACAAAACTGTCTAAAAAGCTATTTAAACCAATACCGCCCCTTTTTTTTTTTTCGTTATACATTAATTTTTTCCACGTTTCGGCACTCAAAACAACTTTCCTCCTTCGCGTACACACTTTTCTGATGATTCCGAAACTACCTGACTCACAAAACCGTCTAAAAGTCCATTTAAACCAATACCGCCCTTTTGTTTCTTTTCCTTATACATTCATTTTTTCCACGTTTTTCCAACTTTCCTCCTTCTCGTACACACTTTTTTTATGATTCCGAACCCACCTGACTCACAAAACCGTCTAAAAGACCATTTAAACCAATACCTCCCTTTTGTTTCTTTTCCATATGCATTCATTTTTCCCACGTTTTTGCACTCAAAACAACTTTCCTCCTTCGCGTACACACTGTTTTTATGACTCCGAACCAATCTGTCTCACAAAATCGTTAAAAAGGCCATTTAAACCAATACCGCCCTTTTGTTTCTTTTCCTTATACATTCATTTTTTCCACGTTTTTCCAACTTTCCTCCTTCTCGTACACACTTTTTTTATGAATCCGAACCCACCTGACTCACAAAAACCGTCTAAAAGGCCATTTAAAGGCCTCCATTTGTTTCTTTTCCTTATACATTGATTTTTTCCACGTTTTTGCACTCAAAACAACTTTCCTCCTTCGCGTACACACCGTTTTTATGATTCCGAACCCATCTTACTCACAAAACTGTCTAAAAAGCCATTTAAACCAATACCGCCCTTTTGTTTCTTTTCCTTATACATTTATTTTTTCCACGTTTCGGCACTCAA
Organism: Salticus scenicus; assembly: GCA_963930645.1. Classification (NCBI taxonomy): domain Eukaryota; kingdom Metazoa; phylum Arthropoda; class Arachnida; order Araneae; family Salticidae; genus Salticus; species Salticus scenicus. Next base: position 272,108,484 of record OZ005659.1, read on the forward strand.
AACAACTTTCCTCCTTCGCGTACACACTGTTTTTATGATTCCGAACCGATCTGTCTCACAAAATCGTCTAAAAGACCATTTAAACCAATACCGCCCTTTTGTTTCTTTTCCTTATACATTTATTTTTTCCACGTTTCGGCACTCAAAACAACTTTCTTCTTTCGCGTACACACTGTTTTTATGATTCCGAACCCATCTGTCTCACAAAATCGTCAAAAAGACCATTTAAACCAATACCTCCCTTTTGTTTCTTTTCTTTATACATTCATTTTTTCCACGTTTTTGCACTCAAGACAACTTTCCTCCTTCACGTACACACTGTTTTTATGATTCCGAACCCATCTGACTCACAAAATCGTCTAAAAGACCATTTAAACCAATACCTCCCTTTTTGTTTCTTTTCCTTATACATTCATTTTTTCCACGTTTTTGCACTCAAGACAACTTTCCTCCTTCGCGTACACACTGTTTTTAAGATTCCAAACCCATCTGACTCACAAAACTGTCTAAAAATCTATTTAAACCAATACCGCCCTTTTTTTTTTTTTCGTTATACATTAATTTTTTACACGTTTCGGCACTCAAAACAACTTTCCTCCTTCGCGTACACACTTTTCTGATGATTCCGAACCTACCTGACTCACAAAACCGTCTAAAAGTCCATTTAAACCAATACCGCCCTTTTGTTTCTTTTCCTTATACATTCATTTTTTCCACGTTTTTCCAACTTTCCTCCTTCTCGTACACACTTTTTTTATGATTCCGAACCCACCTGACTCACAAAACCGTCTAAAAGACCATTTAAACCAATACCTCCCTTTTGCGATCTGTCTCACAAAATCGTCTAAAAGACCATTTAATGTATAAGGAAAAGAAACAAAAGGGCGGTATTCCGCCCTTTTGTTTCTTTTCCTTATACATTTATTTTTTCCACGTTTCGGCACTCAAAACAACTTTCTTCCTTCGCGTACACACTGTTTTTATGATTCCGAACCCATCTGTCTCACAAAATCGTCTAAAAGACCATTTAAACCAATACCTCCCTTTTGTTTCTTTTCTTTATACATTCATTTTTTCCACGTTTTTGCACTCAAGACAACTTTCCTCCTTCGCGTACACACTGTTTTTATGATTCCGAACCCATCTGACTCACAAAATCGTCTAAAAGACCATTTAAACCAATACTTCCCTTTTGTTTCTTTTCCTTATACATTCATTTTTTCCACGTTTTTGCACTCAAGACAACTTTCCTCCTTCGCGTACACACTGTTTTTAAGATTCCAAACCCATCTGACTCACAAAACTGTCTAAAAAGCTATTTAAACCAATACCGCCCCTTTTTTTTTTTTCGTTATACATTAATTTTTTCCACGTTTCGGCACTCAAAACAACTTTCCTCCTTCGCGTACACACTTTTCTGATGATTCCGAAACTACCTGACTCACAAAACCGTCTAAAAGTCCATTTAAACCAATACCGCCCTTTTGTTTCTTTTCCTTATACATTCATTTTTTCCACGTTTTTCCAACTTTCCTCCTTCTCGTACACACTTTTTTTATGATTCCGAACCCACCTGACTCACAAAACCGTCTAAAAGACCATTTAAACCAATACCTCCCTTTTGTTTCTTTTCCTTATACATTCATTTTTTCCACGTTTTTGCACTCAAAACAACTTTCCTCCTTCGCGTACACACTGTTTTTATGATTCCGAACCCATATGTCTCACAAAATCGTTAAAAAGGCCATTTAAACCAATACCGCCCTTTTGTTTCTTTTCCTTATACATTCATTTTTTCCACGTTTTTCCAACTTTCCTCCTCCTCGTACACACTTTTTTTATGAATCCGAACACACCTGACTCACAAAAACCGTCTAAAAGGCCATTTAAACCAATACCGCCCATTTGTTTCTTTTCCTTATACATTCATTTTTTTCACGTTTTTGCACTCAAAACAACTTTCCTCCTTCGCGTACACACCGTTTTTATGATTCCGAACCCATCTGTCTCACAAAATAGTCTAAAAGACCATTTAAACCAATACCTCCCTTTTGTTTCTTTTCTTTATACATTCATTTTTTTCCACGTTTTTGCACTCAAGACAACTTTCCTCCTTCGCGTACACACTGTTTTTATGATTCCGAACCCATCTGACTCACAAAATCGTCTAAAAGACCATTTAAACCAATACCTCCCTTTTGTTTCTTTTCCTTATACATTCATTTTTTCCACGTTTTTGCACTCAAGACAACTTTCCTCCTTCGCGTACACACTGTTTTTAAGATTCCAAACCCATCTGACTCACAAAACTGTCTAAAAAGCTATTTAAACCAATACCGCCCTTTTTTTTTTTCGTTATACATTAATTTTTTACACGTTTCGGCACTCAAAACAACTTTCCTCCTTCGCGTACACACTTTTCTGATGATTCCGAACCTACCTGACTCACAAAACCGTCTAAAAGTCCATTTAAACCAATACCGCCCTTTTGTTTCTTTTCCTTACACATTCATTTTTTCCACGTTTTTCCAACTTTCCTCCTTCTCGAACACACTTTTTTTATGATTCCGAACCCACCTGACTCACAAAACCGTCTAAAAGACCATTTAAACCAATACCTCCCTTTTGCGATCTGTCTCACAAAATCGTCTAAAAGACCATTTAAACCAATACCGCCCTTTTGTTTCTTTTCCTTATACATTCATTTTTTCCACGTTTTTGCACTCAAGACAACTTTCCTCCTTCGCGTACACACTGTTTTTATGATTCCGAACCCATCTGACTCACAAAAACCGTCTAAAAGGCCATTTAAAGCAATACCGCCCATTTGTTTCTTTTCCTTATACATTCATTTTTTTCACGTTTTTGCACTCAAAACAACTTTCCTCCTTCTCGTACACACTTTTTTATGATTCCGAACCCATCTGACTCACAAAATCGTCTATAAGACCATTTAAACCAATACCTCCCTTTCGTTTCTTTTCCTTATGTATTCATTTTTTTCATGTTTTTGCACTCAAAACAACTTTCCACCTTCGCGTACACATTGTTTTTAAGATTCCGAATCCATCTCACTCACAAAACTGTCTAAAAAGCCATTTAAACCAATACCGCCCTTTTGTTTCTTTTCCTTATACATTCATTCCTCCTTCGCGTACACACTGTTTTTATGATCACGAACCCACCTGACTCACAAAACCGTCTAAAAGACCATTTAAACCAATACCTCCCTTTTGTTTCTTTTCCTTATACATTCATTTTTTCCACGTTTTTGCACTCAAAACAACTTTCCTCCTTCGCGTACACACTGTTTTTATGATTTCGAACCCATCTGTCTCACAAAATCGTTAAAAAGGCCATTTAAACCAATACCGCCCTTTTGTTTCTTTTCCTTATACATTCATTTTTTCCACGTTTTTCCAACTTTCCTCCTTCTCGTACACACTTTTTTTATGAATCCGAACACATCTGACTCACAAAAACCGTCTAAAAGGCCATTTAAACCAATACCGCCCATTTGTTTCTTTTCCTTATACATTCATTTTTTTCACGTTTTTGCACTCAAAACAACTTTCCTCCTTCTCGTACACACTTTTTTATGATTCCGAACCCATCTGACTCACAAAATCGTCTATAAGACCATTTAAACCAATACCTCCCTTTCGTTTCTTTTCCTTATGTATTCATTTTTTTCATGTTTTTGCACTCAAAACAACTTTCCACCTTCGCGTACACATTGTTTTTAAGATTCCGAATCCATCTCACTCACAAAACTGTCTAAAAAGCCATTTAAACCAATACCGCCCTTTTGTTTCTTTTCCTTATACATTCATTCCTCCTTCGCGTACACACTGTTTTTATGATTCCTAACCCATCTGACTCACAAAATCGTTAAAAAGGCCATTTAATCCAATACCGCCCTTTTGTTTCTTTTCCTTATACATTCATTTTTTCCACGTTTTTGCACTCAAGACAACTTTCCTCCTTCGCGTACACACTGTTTTTATGATTCCGAACCCATCTGACTCACAAAATCATCTAAAAGACCATTTAAACCAATACATCCCTTTTGTTTCTTTTCCTTATACATTCATTTTTTCCACGTTTTTGCACTCAAAACAACTTTTCTCCTTCGCGTACACACTGTTTTTAAGATTCCGAACCCATCTGACTCACAAAACTGTCTAAAAAGCCATTTAAACCAATACCGCCCTTTTGTTTCTTTTTCTTATGCATTCATTTTTCTTACGTTTTTGCACTCAAGACAACTTTCCACCTTCGCGTACACACTGTTTTTATGATTCCGAACCCATCTGACTCACAAATCGTTAAAAAGGCCATTTAATCCAATACCGCCCTTTTGTTTCTTTTTCTTATACAATCACTTTTTCCACATTTTTCCAACTTTCCTCCTTCTCGTACGCACTTTTTTTATGATTCCGAACCCATCTGACTCACAAAATCATCTAAAAGACCATTTAAACCAATACCTCCCTTTTGTTTCTTTTCCTTATACATTCATTTTTTCCACGTTTTTGCACTCAAAACAACTTTCCTCCTTCGCGTACACACTGTTTTTAAGATTCCGAACCCATCTGACTCACAAAATCGTTAAAAAGGCCATTTATTCCAATACCGCCCTTTTGTTTCTTTTCCTTATACATTCATTTTTTCCACGTTTTTCCAACTTTCCTCCTTCACACACTTTTTTTATGATTTCGAACCCACCTGACTCACAAAATCGTTAAAAAGGCCATTTAAACAAATACCGCCCTCTGGTTTCTTTTCCTTATGCATTCATTCTTCTCACGTTTTTGCACTCAAAACAACATTCCTCCTTCTCGTACACACTTTTTTTATGATTCCGAACCCACTTGACTCACAAAACCGTCTACAAGGCCATTTAAACCAATACCTCCCTTTTGTTTCTTTTCCTTATGCATTCATTTTTCCCACGTTTTTGCACTCAAAACAACTTTCCTCCTTCGCGTACACACTGTTTTTATGATTCCGAACCAATCTGTCTCACAAAATCGTCTAAAAGACCATTTAAACCAATACCTCCCTTTTGTTTCTTTTCCTTATACATTCATTTTTTCCACGTTTTTACACTCAAAACAATTTTCCTCCTTCGCGTACACACTTTTTTTATGATTCCGAACCCATCTGTCTCACAAAATCGTTAAAAAGGCCATTTAAACCAATACCGCTTTTTTGTTTCTTTTCCTTATACATTCATTTTTTTCCACGTTTTTCCAACTTTCCTCCTTCTCGTACACACTTTTTTTATGAATCCGAACCCACCTGACTCACAAAAACCGTCTAAAAGGCCATTTAAACCAATACCGCCCATTTGTTTCTTTTCCTTATACATTCATTTTTTCCACGTTTTTGCACTCAAAACAACTTTCCTCCTTCGCGTACACACCGTTTTTATGATTCCGAACCCATCTTACTCACAAAACTGTCTAAAAAGCCATTTAAACCAATACCGCCCTTTTGTTTCTTTTCCTTATACATTTATTTTTTCCACGTTTCGGCACTCAAAACAACTTTCCTCCTTCGCGTACACACTGTTTTTATGATTCCGAACCGATCTGTCTCACAAAATCGTCTAAAAGACCATTTAAACCAATACCGCCCTTTTGTTTCTTTTCCTTATACATTTATTTTTTCCACGTTTCGGCACTCAAAACAACATTCTTCCTTCGCGTACACACTGTTTTTATGATTCCGAACCCATCTGTCTCACAAAATCGTCTAAAAGACCATTTAAACCAATACCTCCCTTTTGTTTCTTTTCTTTATACATTCATTTTTTCCACGTTTTTGCACTCAAGACAACTTTCCTCCTTCGCGTACACACTGTTTTTATGATTCCGAACCCATCTGACTCACAAAATCGTCTAAAAGACCATTTAAACCAATGCCTCCCTTTTTGTTTCTTTTCCTTATACATTCATTTTTTCCACGTTTTTGCACTCAAGACAACTTTCCTCCTTCGCGTACACACTGTTTTTAAGATTCCAAACCCATCTGACTCACAAAACTGTCTAAAAAGCTATTTAAACCAATACCGCCCCTTTTTTTTTTTTCGTTATACATTAATTTTTTACACGTTTCGGCACTCAAAACAACTTTCCTCCTTCGCGTACACACTTTTCTGATGATTCCGAACCTACCTGACTCACAAAACCGTCTAAAAGTCCATTTAAACCAATACCGCCCTTTTGTTTCTTTTCCTTATACATTCATTTTTTCCACGTTTTTCCAACTTTCCTCCTTCTCGTACACACTTTTTTTATGATTCCGAACCCACCTGACTCACAAAACCGTCTAAAAGACCATTTAAACCAATACCTCCCTTTTGCGATCTGTCTCACAAAATCGTCTAAATGACCATTTAAACCAATACCGCCCTTTTGTTTCTTTTCCTTATACATTTATTTTTTCCACGTTTCGGCACTCAAAACAACTTTCTTCCTTCGCGTACACACTGTTTTTATGATTCCGAACCCATCTGTCTCACAAAATCGTCTAAAAGACCATTTAAACCAATACCTCCCTTTTGTTTCTTTTCTTTATACATTCATTTTTTCCACGTTTTTGCACTCAAGACAACTTTCCTCCTTCGCGTACACACTGTTTTTATGATTCCGAACCCATCTGACTCACAAAATCGTCTAAAAGACATTTTAAACCAATACCTCCTTTTGTTTCTTTTCTTTATACATTCATTTTTTCCACGTTTTTGCACTCAAGACAACTTTCCACCTTCGCGTACACACTGTTTTTATGATTCCGAACCCATCTGACTCACAAAATCGTTAAAAAGGCCATTTAAACAAATACCGCCCTCTGTTTTCTTTTCCTTATACAATCACTTTTTCCACGTTTTTCCAACTTTCCTCCTTCTCGTACGCACTTTTTTTATGATTCCGAACCCACCTGACTCACAAAACCGTCTAAAAGGCAATTTAAACCAATACCGCCCTTTTGTTTCTTTTCCTTATACATTCATTTTTTCCACGTTTTTGCACTCAAAACAACTTTCCTCCTTCGCGTACACACTGTTTTTAAGATTCCGAACCCATCTGACTCACAAAATCGTTAAAAAGGCCATTTATTCCAATACCGCCCTTTTGTTTCTTTTCCTTATGCAATCACTTTTTCCACGTTTTTCCAACTTTCCTCCTTCTCGTACGCACTTTTTTTATGATTCCGAACCCACCTGACTCACAAAACCGTCTAAAAGGCAATTTAAACCAATACCGCCCTATTGTTTCTTTTCCTTATACATTCATTTTTTCCACGTTTTTCCAACTTTCCTCCTTCACACACTTTTTTTATGATTTCGAACCCACCTGACTCACAAAATCGTTAAAAAGGCCATTTAAACAAATACCGCCCTATGTTTTCTTTTCCTTATGCATTCATTCTCACGTTTTTGCACTCAAAACAACATTCCTCCTTCTCGTACACACTTTTTTTATGATTCCGAACCCACTTGACTCACAAAACCGTCTACAAGGCCATTTAAACCAATACCTCCCTTTTGTTTCTTTTCCTTATGCATTCATTTTTCCCACGTTTTTGCACTCAAAACAACTTTCCTCCTTCGCGTACACACTGTTTTTATGATTCCGAACCAATCTGTCTCACAAAATCGTCTAAAAGACCATTTAAACCAATACCTCCCTTTTGTTTCTTTTCCTTATACATTCATTCTTTCCACGTTTTTACACTCAAAACAATTTTCCTCCTTCGCGTACACACTTTTTTTATGATTCCGAACCCATCTGTCTCACAAAATCGTTAAAAAGGCAATTTAAACCAATACCGCCCTTTTGTTTCTTTTTCTTATACATTCATTTTTTCCACGTTTTTCCAACTTTCCTCCTTCTCGTACACACTTTTTTTATGATTCCGAACCCACCTGACTCACAAAAACCGTCTAAAAGGCCATTTAAACCAATACCTCCCTTTTGCGATCTGTCTCACAAAATCGTCTAAAAGACCATTTAAACCAATACCGCCCTTTTGTTTCTTTTCCTTATACATTTATTTTTTCCACGTTTCGGCACTCAAAACAACTTTCTTCCTTCGCGTACACACTGTTTTTATGATTCCGAACCCATCTGTCTCACAAAATCGTTAAAAAGGCCATTTAAACCAATACCGCCCTTTTGTTTCTTTTCCTTATACATTCATTTTTTCCACGTTTTTCCAACTTTCCTCCTTCTCGTACACACTTTTTTTATGAATCCGAACCCAACTGACTCACAAAAACCGTCTAAAAGGCCATTTAAACCAATACCGCCCATTTGTTTCTTTTCCTTATACATTCATTTTTTCCACGTTTTTGTACTCAAAACAACTTTCCTCCATCGCGTACACACCGTTTTTATGATTCCGAACCCATCTTACTCACAAAACTGTCTAAAAAGCCATTTAAACCAATACCGCCCTTTTGTTTCTTTTCCTTATACATTTATTTTTTCCACGTTTCGGCACTCAAAACAACTTTCCTCCTTCGCGTACACACTGTTTTTATGATTCCGAACCGATCTGTCTCACAAAATCGTCTAAAAGACCATTTAAACCAATACCGCCCTTTTGTTTCTTTTCCTTATACATTTATTTTTTCCACGTTTCGGCACTCAAAACAACTTTCTTCCTTCGCGTACACACTGTTTTTATGATTCCGAACCCATCTGACTCACAAAATCGTCTAAAAGACCATTTAAACCAATACCTCCCTTTTGTTTCTTTTCTTTATACATTCATTTTTTCCACGTTTTTGCACTCAAGACAACTTTCCTCCTTCGCGTACACACTGTTTTTATGATTCCGAACCCATCTGACTCACAAAATCGTCTAAAAGACCATTTAAACCAATACCTCCCTTTTTGTTTCTTTTCCTTATACATTCATTTTTTCCACGTTTTTGCACTCAAGACAACTTTCCTCCTTCGCGTACACACTGTTTTTAAGATTCCAAACCCATCTGACTCACAAAACTGTCTAAAAAGCTATTTAAACCAATACCGCCCTTTTTTTTTTTTTTTCGTTATACATTAATTTTTTACACGTTTCGGCACTCAAAACAACTTTCCTCCTTCGCGTACACACTTTTCTGATGATTCCGAACCTACCTGACTCACAAAACCGTATAAAGTCCATTTAAACCAATACCGCCCTTTTGTTTCTTTTCCTTATACATTCATTTTTTCCACGTTTTTCCAACTTTCCTCCTTCTCGTACACACTTTTTTTATGATTCCGAACCCACCTGACTCACAAAACCGTCTAAAAGACCATTTAAACCAATACCTCCCTTTTGCGATCTGTCTCACAAAATCGTCTAAAAGACCATTTAAACCAATACCGCCCTTTTGTTTCTTTTCCTTATACATTTATTTTTTCCACGTTTCGGCACTCAAAACAACTTTCTTCCTTCGCGTACACACTGTTTTTATGATTCCGAACCTATCTGTCTCACAAAATCGTCTAAAAGACCATTTAAACCAATACCTCCCTTTTGTTTCTTTTCTTTATACATTCATTTTTTCCACGTTTTTGCACTCAAGACAACTTTCCTCCTTCGCGTACACACTGTTTTTAAGATTCCAAACCCATCTGACTCACAAAACTGTCTAAAAAGCTATTTAAACCAATACCGCCCCTTTTTTACTTTCTTCTATATGTAATATAGAGAAAGTATTGGATTCGCGAAAATTTTCGACCTCCGTTTTTTGACGGATCTGCACGTTTTGGGATGTCCTGAACACGAATTGATAGTTTTTAAAAAATGTCTGTCTGTCTGTCTGTCTGTGTGTCTGTCTGTCTGTCTGTCTGTCTGTCTGTCTGTCTGTGTGTCTGTATCATTTTTTTGTGGACGCTGTATCTCACGAACCAATGAATGAAATTTAACCAAACTTGGTATTTAGTTGCACCCTGACATGAACTGGTGCCCATTAGATTTGGGGATTAATAGCTCAACAGGTGGCGCTGTGATCGCATTTTATAGGACAAAATTCCGTATAAATGGGCATAATGAGAGTTATTTTAAACTTGTGATTGTAAAATTAATATGAATTATTGATAATAGTAGTAGTTAACTAGGAAAAAAAAATTGTGCATGGGGGGTCATCGGTTCCCCCCCTGGGGGGGAAGTACCCCCCAGGGGGGTTAAATTTTGAAGATGGGTATCATTCGAAAGATCTCGTCAATACCTTTAAAACGAATGGTTGAACCATAAATCTGTGATAATTTAAAACAAAGTTATCGATTTTTTTTACTTTTAACAAAAAAAAAAAAACAGAAAAAAAAAATCGTTTTTTTTTTTTTTTTTTTTTTTAATATTGTTACTGATTGAATATGTATAGGAAAATATAGAAGAAAGTCTTGTGGTGGCCACAACATACTAGTTTTTTTTCGTTATACATTAATTTTTTCCACGTTTCGGCACTCACAACAACTTTCCTCCTTCGCGTACACACTTTTCTGATGATTCCGGACCTACCTGACTCACAAAACCGTCTAAAAGTCCAATTAAACCAATACCGCCCTTTTGTTTCTTTACTTATACATTCATTTTTTCCACGTTTTTCCAACTTTCCTCCTTCTCGTACACACTTTTTTTATGATTCCGAACCCACCTGACTCACAAAACCGTCTAAAAGACCATTTAAACCAATACCTCCCTTTTGCGATCTGTCTCACAAAATCGTCTAAAAGACCATTTAAACCAATACCGCCCTTTTGTTTCTTTTCCTTATACATTTATTTTTTCCACGTTTCGGCACTCAAAACAACTTTCTTCCTTCGCGTACACACTGTTTTTATGATTCCGAACCCATCTGTCTCACAAAATCGTCTAAAAGACCATTTAAACCACCTCCCTTTTGTTTCTTTTCTTTATACATTCATTTTTTCCACGTTTTTGCACTCAAGACAACTTTCCTCCTTCGCGTACACACTGTTTTTATGATTCCGAACCCATCTGACTCACAAAATCGTCTAAAAGACCATTTAAACCAATACTTCCCTTTTGTTTCTTTTCCTTATACATTCATTTTTTCCACGTTTTTGCACTCAAGACAACTTTCCTCCTTCGCGTACACACTGTTTTTATGATTCCGAACCCATCTGACTCACAAAAACCGTCTAAAAGGCCATTTAAACCAATACCGCCCATTTGTTTCTTTTCCTTATACATTCATTTTTTTCACGTTTTTGCACTCAAAACAACTTTCCTCCTTCTCGTACACACTTTTTTATGATTCCGAACCCATCTGACTCACAAAATCATCTAAAAGACCATTTAAACCAATACCTCCCTTTTGTTTCTTTTCCTTATACATTCATTTTTTCCACGTTTTTGCACTCAAAACAACTTTCCTCCTTCGCGTACACACTGTTTTTAAGATTCCGAACCCATCTGACTCACAAAATCGTTAAAAAGGCCATTTATTCCAATACCGCCCTTTTGTTTCTTTTCCTTATACAATCACTTTTTCCACGTTTTTTCAACTTTCCTCCTTCTCGTACGCACTTTTTTTATGATTCCGAACCCACCTGACTCACAAAACCGTCTAAAAGGCCATTTAAACCAATACCTCCCTATTGTTTCTTTTCCTTATACATTCATTTTTTCCACGTTTTTCCAACTTTCCTCCTTCACACACTTTTTTTATGATTTCGAACCCACCTGACTCACAAAATCGTTAAAAAGGCCATTTAAACAAATACCGCCCTCTGGTTTCTTTTCCTTATGCATTCATTCTTCTCACGTTTCTGCACTCAAAACAACATTCCTCCTTCTCGTACACACTTTTTTTATGATTCCGAACCCACCTGACTCACAAAACCGTCTACAAGGCCATTTAAACCAATACCTCCCTTTTGTTTCTTTTCCTTATGCATTCATTTTTCCCACGTTTTTGCACTCAAAACAACTTTCCTCCTTCGCGTACACACTGTTTTTATGATTCCGAACCAATCTGTCTCACAAAATCGTCTAAAAGACCATTTAAACCAATACCTCCCTTTTGTTTCTTTTCCTTATACATTCATTCTTTCCACGTTTTTACACTCAAAACAATTTTCCTCCTTCGCGTACACACTTTTTTTATGATTCCGAACCCATCTGTCTCACAAAATCGTTAAAAAGGCCATTTAAACCAATACCGCCCTTTTGTTTCTTTTCCTTATACATTCATTTTTTCCACGTTTTTCCAACTTTCCTCCTTCTCGTACACACTTTTTTTATGAATCCGAACCCACCTGGCTCACAAAAACCGTCTAAAAGGCCATTTAAACCAATACCGCCCATTTGTTTCTTTTCCTTATACATTCATTTTTTCCACGTTTTTGCACTCAAAACAACTTTCCTCCTTCGCGTACACACCGTTTTTATGATTCCGAACCCATCTTACTCACAAAACTGTCTAAAAAGCCATTTAAACCAATACTGCCCTTTTGTTTCTTTTCCTTATACATTTATTTTTTCCACGTTTCGGCACTCAAAACAACTTTCCTCCTTCGCGTACACACTGTTTTTATGATTCCGAACCGATCTGTCTCACAAAATCGTCTAAAAGACCATTTAAACCAATACCTCCCTTTTGTTTCTTTTCTTTATACATTCATTTTTTCCACGTTTTTGCACTCAAGACAACTTTCCTCCTTCGCGTACACACTGTTTTTATGATTCCGAACCCATCTGACTCACAAAATCGTCTAAAAGACCATTTAAACCAATACCTCCCTTTTTGTTTCTTTTCCTTATACATTCATTTTTTCCACGTTTTTGCACTCAAGACAACTTTCCTCCTTCGCGTACACACTGTTTTTAAGATTCCAAACCCATCTGACTCACAAAACTGTCTAAAAAGCTATTTAAACCAATACCGCCCTTTTTTTTTTTTTTCGTTATACATTAATTTTTTACACGTTTCGGCACTCAAAACAACTTTCCTCCTTTGCGTACACACTTTTCTGATGATTCCGAACCTACCTGACTCACAAAACCGTCTAAAAGTCCATTTAAACCAATACCGCCCTTTTCTTTCTTTTCCTTATACATTCATTTTTTCCACGTTTTTCCAACTTTCCTCCTTCTCGTACACACTTTTTTTATGATTCCGAACCCACCTGACTCACAAAATCGTCTAAAAGACCATTTAAACCAATACCTCCGTTTTGTTTCTTTTCCTTATACATTCATTTTTTCCACGTTTTTGCACTCAAAACAACTTTCCTCCTCCGCGTACACACTGTTTTTAAGATTCCCAACCCATCTGACTCACAAAACTGTCTAAAAAGCCATTTAAACCAATACCGCCCTTTTGTTTCTTTTCCTTATACATTCATTTTTTCACGTTTTTGCACTCAAAACAATTTTCCTCCTTCGCGTACACACTTTTTTTATGATTCCGAACCCATTTGACTCACAAAATCGTTAAAAAGGCCATTTAAACCAATACCGCCCTTTTGTTTCTTTTCCTTATACATTCATTTTTTCCACGTTTTTCCAACTTTCCTCCTTCTCGTACACACTTTTTTTATGAATCCGAACCCACCTGACTCACAAAAACCGTCTAAAAGGCCATTTAAACCAATACCGCCCATTTGTTTCTTTTCCTTATACATTCATTTTTTCCACATTTTTGTACTCAAAACAACTTTCCTCCTTCGCGTACACACTGTTTTTATGATTCCGAACCCATCTTACTCACAAAACTGTCTAAAAAGCCATTTAAACCAATACCGCCCTTTTGTTTCTTTTCCTTATACATTTATTTTTTCCACGTTTTTGCACTCAAAACAACTTTCCTCCTTCGCGTACACACTGTTTTTATGATTCCGAACCCATCTGTCTCACAAAATCGTCTAAAAGACCATTTAAACCAATACCTCCCTTTTGTTTCTTTTCTTTATACATTCATTTTTTCCACGTTTTTGCACTCAAGACAACTTTCCTCCTTCGCGTACACACTATTTTTATGATTCCGAACCCATCTGTCTCACAAAATCGTCTAAAAGACCATTTAAACCAATACCTCCCTTTTGTTTCTTTTCCTTATACATTCATTTTTTCCACGTTTTTGCACTCAAAACAACTTTCCTCCTCCGCGTACACACTGTTTTTAAGATTCCCAACCCATCTGACTCACAAAACTGTCTAAAAAGCCATTTAAACCAATACCGCCCTTTTGTTTCTTTTCCTTATACATTCATTTTTTCACGTTTTTGCACTCAAAACAATTTTCCTCCTTCGCGTACACACTTTTTTTATGATTCCGAACCCATTTGACTCACAAAATCGTTAAAAAGGCCATTTAAACCAATACCGCCCTTTTGTTTCTTTTCCTTATACATTCATTTTTTCCACGTTTTTCCAACTTTCCTCCTTCGCGTACACACTGTTTTTATGATTCCGAACCCATCTTACTCACAAAACTGTCTAAAAAGCCATTTAAACCAATACCGCCCTTTTGTTTCTTTTCCTTATACATTTATTTTTTCCACGTTTTTGCACTCAAAACAACTTTCCTCCTTCGCGTACACACTGTTTTTATGATTCCGAACCCATCTGTCTCACAAAATCGTCTAAAAGACCATTTAAACCAATACCTCCCTTTTGTTTCTTTTCTTTATACATTCATTTTTTCCACGTTTTTGCACTCAAGACAACTTTCCTCCTTCGCGTACACACTATTTTTATGATTCCGAACCCACCTGACTGACAAAACCGTCTAAAAGACCATTTAAACCAATACCTCCCTTTTGTTTCTTTTCCTTATACATTCATTTTTTTCCACGTTTTTGCACTCAAAACAACTTTCCTCCTCCGCGTACACACTGTTTTTAACATTCCAAACCCAACTGACTCACAAAACTGTCTAAAAAGCTATTTAAACCAATACCGCCCTTTTGTTTTTTTTCGTTATACATTAATTTTTTCCACGTTTCGGCACTCAAAACAACTTTAATCCTTCGCGTACACACTGTTTTTATGATTCCGAACCCATCTGTCTCACAAAATCGTCTAAAAGACCATTTAAACCAATACGTCCCTTTTGTTTCTTTTCCTTATACATTTGTTTTTTCCACGTTTTTGCACTCAAAACAACATTCCTCCTTCTTGTACACACTTTTCTGATGATTCCGAACCTACCTGACTCACAAAACCGTCTAAAAGGATATTTAAACCAATACCGCCCTTTTGTTTCTTTTCCTTATACATTCATTTTTTCCACGTTTTTCCAACTTTCCTCCTTCTCGTACACATTTTTTTATGATTCCGAACCCACCTGACTCACAAAACCGTCTAAAAGACCATTTAAACCAATACCTCCCTTTTGTTTCTTTTCCTTATACATTCATTTTTTCCACGTTTTTGCACTCAAAACAACTTTCCTCCTTCGCGTACACACTGTTTTTATGATTCCGAACCCATCTGAATCACAAAACTGTCTAAAAAGCCATTTAAACCAATACCGCCCTTTTGTTTCTTTTCATTATACATTTATTTTTTTCACGTTTCGGCACTCAAAACATCTTTCCACATTCGCGTACACACTGCTTTTATGATTCCGAACTCATCTGTCTCACAAAATCGTCTAAAAGACCATTTAAACCAATACCGCCCTTTTGTTTCTTTTCCTTATACATTTATTTTTTCCACGTTTTTGCACTCAAAACAACTTTCCTCCTTCGCGTACACACTGTTTTTATGATTCCGAACCCATCTGTCTCACAAAATCGTCTAAAAGACCATTTAAACCAATACCTCCCTTTTGTTTCTTTTCTTTATACATTCATTTTTTCCACGTTTTTGCACTCAAAACAACTTTCCTCCTCCGCGTACACACTGTTTTTAAGATTCCCAACCCATCTGACTCACAAAACTGTCTAAAAAGCCATTTAAACCAATACCGCCCTTTTGTTTCTTTTCCTTATACATTCATTTTTTCACGTTTTTGCACTCAAAACAATTTTCCTCCTTCGCGTACACACTTTTTTTATGATTCCGAACCCATCTGACTCACAAAATCGTTAAAAAGGCCATTTAAACCAATACCGCCCTTTTGTTTCTTTTCCTTATACATTCATTTTTTCCACGTTTTTCCAACTTTCCTCCTTCTCGTACACACTTTTTTTATGAATCCGAACCCACCTGACTCACAAAAACCGTCTAAAAGGCCATTTAAACCAATACCGCCCATTTGTTTCTTTTCCTTATACATTCATTTTTTCCACATTTTTGTACTCAAAACAACTTTCCTCCTTCGCGTACACACTGTTTTTATGATTCCGAACCCATCTTACTCACAAAACTGTCTAAAAAGCCATTTAAACCAATACCGCCCTTTTGTTTCTTTTCCTTATACATTTATTTTTTCCACGTTTTTGCACTCAAAACAACTTTCCTCCTTCGCGTACACACTGTTTTTATGATTCCGAACCCATCTGTCTCACAAAATCGTCTAAAAGACCATTTAAACCAATACCTCCCTTTTGTTTCTTTTCTTTATACATTCATTTTTTCCACGTTTTTGCACTCAAGACAACTTTCCTCCTTCGCGTACACACTATTTTTATGATTCCGAACCCATCTGACTCACAAAATCGTCTAAAAGACCATTTAAACCAATACCTCCCTTTTGTTTCTTTTCCTTATACATTCATTTTTTTCCACGTTTTTGCACTCAAAACAACTTTCCTCCTCCGCGTACACACTGTTTTTAACATTCCAAACCCAACTGACTCACAAAACTGTCTAAAAAGCTATTTAAACCAATACCGCCCTTTTGTTTTTTTTCGTTATACATTAATTTTTTCCACGTTTCGGCACTCAAAACAACTTTCCTCTTTCGCGTACACACTGTTTTTATGATTCCGAACCCATCTGACTCACAAAATCGTCTAAAAGACCATTTAAACCAATACCTCCCTTTTGTTTCTTTTCCTTATACATTCATTTTTTTCCACGTTTTTGCACTCAAAACAACTTTCCTCCTCCGCGTACACACTGTTTTTAACATTCCAAACCCAACTGACTCACAAAACTGTCTAAAAAGCTATTTAAACCAATACCGCCCTTTTGTTTTTTTTCGTTATACATTAATTTTTTCCACGTTTCGGCACTCAAAGCAACTTTAATCCTTCGCGTACACACTGTTTTTATGATTCCGAACCCATCTGTCTCACAAAATCGTCTAAAAGACCATTTAAACCAATACGTCCCTTTTGTTTCTTTTCCTTATACATTCGTTTTTTCCACGTTTTTGCACTCAAAACAACATTCCTCCTTCTTGTACACACTTTTCTGATGATTCCGAACCTACCTGACTCACAAAACCGTCTAAAAGGCCATTTAAACCAATACCGCCCTTTTGTTTCTTTTCCTTATACATTCATTTTTTCCACGTTTTTCCAACTTTCCTCCTTCTCGTACACACTTTTTTTATGATTCCGAACCCACCTGACTCACAAAACCGTCTAAAAGACCATTTAAACCAATACCTCCCTTTTGTTTCTTTTACTTATACATTCATTTTTTCCACGTTTTTGCACTCAAAACAACTTTCCTCCTTCGCGTACACACTTTTTTTTATGATTCCGAACCCATCTGTCTCACAAAATCGTCTAAAAGACCATTTAAACCAATACCTCCCTTTTGTTTCTTTTCCTTATACATTCATTTTTTCCACGTTTTTGCACTCAAAACAACTTTCCTCCTCCGCGTACACACTGTTTTTAAGATTCCCAACCCATCTGACTCACAAAACTGTCTAAAAAGCCATTTAAACCAATACCGACCTTTTGTTTCCTTTCCTTATACATTCATTTTTTCACGTTTTTGCACTCAAAACAATTTTCCTCCTTCGCGTACACACTTTTTTTATGATTCCGAACCCATCTGACTCACAAAATCGTTAAAAAGGCCATTTAAACCAATACCGCCCTTTTGTTTCTTTTCCTTATACATTCATTTTTTCCACGTTTTTCCAACTTTCCTCCTTCTCGTACACACTTTTTTTATGAATCCGAACCCACCTGACTCACAAAAACCGTCTAAAAGGCCATTTAAACCAAAACGCCCATTTGTTTCTTTTCCTTATACATTCATTTTTTCCAAGTTTTAGCACTCAAAACAACTTTCCTCCTTCGCGTACACACTGTTTTTATGATTCCGAACCCATCTGAATCACAAAACTGTCTAAAAAGCCATTTAAACCAATACCGCCCTTTTGTTTCTTTTCATTATACATTTATTTTTTTCACGTTTCGGCACTCAAAACATCTTTCCACATTCGCGTACACACTGCTTTTATGATTCCGAACCCATCTGTCTCACAAAATCGTCTAAAAGACCATTTAAACCAATACCTCCCTTTTGTTTCTTTTCCTTATACATTCATTTTTTCCACGTTTTTGCACTCAAGACAACTTTCTTCCTTCGCGTACACACTGTTTTTATGATTCCGAACCCATCTGACTCACAATATCGTCTAAAAGACCATTTAAACCAATACCGCCCTTTTGTTTCTTTTCGTTATACATTTATTTTTTCCACGTTTCGGCACTCAAGACAACTTTCCTCCTTCGCGTACACACTTTTCTGATGATTCCGAACCTACCTGACTCACAAAACCGTCTAAAAGGCCATTTAAACCAATACCGCCCTTTTGTTTCTTTTCCTTATACATTCACTTTTTCCACGTTTTTCCAACTTTCCTCCTTCTCGTACACACTTTTTTTATGATTCCGAACCCACCTGACTCACAAAACCGTCTAAAAGACCATTTAAACCAATACCTCCCTTTTGTTTCTTTTACTTATACATTCATTTTTTCCACGTTTTTGCACTCAAAACAACTTTCCTCCTTCGCGTACACACTTTTTTTATGATTCCGAACCCATCTGTCTCACAAAATCGTCTAAAAGACCATTTAAACCAATACCTCCCTTTTGTTTCTTTTCCTTATACATTCATTTTTTCCACGTTTTTGCACTCAAAACAACTTTCCTCCTCCGCGTACACACTGTTTTTAAGATTCCCAACCCATCTGACTCACAAAACTGTCTAAAAAGCCATTTAAACCAATACCGCCCTTTTGTTTCTTTTCCTTATACATTCATTTTTTCATGTTTTTGCACTCAAAACAATTTTCCTCCTTCGCGTACACACTTTTTTTATGATTCCGAACCCATTTGACTCACAAAATCGTTAAAAAGGCCATTTAAACCAATACCGCCCTTTTGTTTCTTTTCGTTATACATTTATTTTTTCCACGTTTCGGCACTCAAGACAACTTTCCTCCTTCGCGTACACACTTTTCTGATGATTCCGAACCTACCTGACTCACAAAACCGTCTAAAAGGCCATTTAAACCAATACCGCCCTTTTGTTTCTTTTCCTTATACATTCACTTTTTCCACGTTTTTCCAACTTTCCTCCTTCTCGTACACACTTTTTTTATGATTCCGAACCCACCTGACTCACAAAACCGTCTAAAAGACCATTTAAACCAATACCTCCCTTTTGTTTCTTTTACTTATACATTCATTTTTTCCACGTTTTTGCACTCAAAACAACTTTCCTCCTTCGCGTACACACTTTTTTTATGATTCCGAACCCATCTGTCTCACAAAATCGTCTAAAAGACCATTTAAACCAATACCTCCCTTTTGTTTCTTTTCCTTATACATTCATTTTTTCCACGTTTTTGCACTCAAAACAACTTTCCTCCTCCGCGTACACACTGTTTTTAAGATTCCCAACCCATCTGACTCACAAAACTGTCTAAAAAGCCATTTAAACCAATACCGCCCTTTTGTTTCTTTTCCTTATACATTCATTTTTTCACGTTTTTGCACTCAAAACAATTTTCCTCCTTCGCGTACACACTTTTTTTATGATTCCGAACCCATTTGACTCACAAAATCGTTAAAAAGGCCATTTAAACCAATACCGCCCTTTTGTTTCTTTTCCTTATACATTCATTTTTTCCACGTTTTTCCAACTTTCCTCCTTCTCGTACACACTTTTTTTATGAATCCGAACCCACCTGACTCACAAAAACCGTCTAAAAGGCCATTTAAACCAATACCGCCCATTTGTTTCTTTTCCTTATACATTCATTTTTTCCACATTTTTGTACTCAAAACAACTTTCCTCCTTCGCGTACACACTGTTTTTATGATTCCGAACCCATCTTACTCACAAAACTGTCTAAAAAGCCATTTAAACCAATACCGCCCTTTTGTTTCTTTTCCTTATACATTTATTTTTTCCACGTTTTTGCACTCAAAACAACTTTCCTCCTTCGCGTACACACTGTTTTTATGATTCCGAACCCATCTGTCTCACAAAATCGTCTAAAAGACCATTTAAACCAATACCTCCCTTTTGTTTCTTTTCTTTATACATTCATTTTTTCCACGTTTTTGCACTCAAGACAACTTTCCTCCTTCGCGTACACACTATTTTTATGATTCCGAACCCACCTGACTGACAAAACCGTCTAAAAGACCATTTAAACCAATACCTCCCTTTTGTTTCTATTCCTTATACATTCATTTTTTTCCACGTTTTTGCACTCAAAACAACTTTCCTCCTTCGCGTACACACTGTTTTTATGATTCCGAACCCACCTGACTGACAAAACCGTCTAAAAGACCATTTAAACCAATACCTCCCTTTTGTTTCTTTTCCTTATACATTTGTTTTTTCCACGTTTTTGCACTCAAAACAACATTCCTCATTCTTGTACACACTTTTCTGATGATTCCGAACCTACCTGACTCACAAAACCGTCTAAAAGGATATTTAAACCAATACCGCCCTTTTGTTTCTTTTCCTTATACATTCATTTTTTCCACGTTTTTCCAACTTTCCTCCTTCTCGTACACATTTTTTTATGATTCCGAACCCACCTGACTCACAAAACCGTCTAAAAGACCATTTAAACCAATACCTCCCTTTTGTTTCTTTTCTTTATACATTCATTTTTTCCACGTTTTTGCACTCAAGACAACTTTCCTCCTTCGCGTACACACTATTTTTATGATTCCGAACCCACCTGACTGACAAAACCGTCTAAAAGACCATTTAAACCAATACCTCCCTTTTGTTTCTTTTCCTTATACATTCATTTTTTTCCACGTTTTTGCACTCAAAACAACTTTCCTCCTCCGCGTACACACTATTTTTATGATTCCGAACCCACCTGACTGACAAAACCGTCTAAAAGACCATTTAAACCAATACCTCCCTTTTGTTTCTTTTCCTTATACATTTGTTTTTTCCACGTTTTTGCACTCAAAACAACATTCCTCATTCTTGTACACACTTTTCTGATGATTCCGAACCTACCTGACTCACAAAACCGTCTAAAAGGATATTTAAACCAATACCGCCCTTTTGTTTCTTTTCCTTATACATTCATTTTTTCCACGTTTTTCCAACTTTCCTCCTTCTCGTACACATTTTTTTATGATTCCGAACCCACCTGACTCACAAAACCGTCTAAAAGACCATTTAAACCAATACCTCCCTTTTGTTTCTTTTCCTTATACATTCATTTTTTCCACGTTTTTGCACTCAAAACAACTTTCCTCCTTCGCGTACACACTGTTTTTATGATTCCGAACCCATCTGAATCACAAAACTGTCTAAAAAGCCATTTAAACCAATACCGCCCTTTTGTTTCTTTTCATTATACATTTATTTTTTTCACGTTTCGGCACTCAAAACATCTTTCCACATTCGCGTACACACTGCTTTTATGATTCCGAACCCATCTGTCTCACAAAATCGTCTAAAAGACCATTTAAACCAATACCGCCCTTTTGTTTCTTTTCCTTATACATTTATTTTTTCCACGTTTTTGCACTCAAAACAACTTTCCTCCTTCGCGTACACACTGTTTTTATGATTCCGAACCCATCTGTCTCACAAAATCGTCTAAAAGACCATTTAAACCAATACCTCCCTTTTGTTTCTTTTCCTTATACATTCGTTTTTTCCACGTTTTTGCACTCAAAACAACATTCCTCCTTCTTGTACACACTTTTCTGATGATTCCGAACCTACCTGACTCACAAAACCGTCTAAAAGGCCATTTAAACCAATACCGCCCTTTTGTTTCTTTTCCTTATACATTTATTTTTTCCACGTTTTTGCACTCAAAACAACTTTCCTCCTCCGCGTACACACTGTTTTTAACATTCCAAACCCAACTGACTCACAAAACTGTCTAAAAAGCTATTTAAACCAATACCGCCCTTTTGTTTTTTTTCGTTATACATTAATTTTTTCCACGTTTCGGCACTCAAAACAACTTTAATCCTTCGCGTACACACTGTTTTTATGATTCCGAACCCATCTGTCTCACAAAATCGTCTAAAAGACCATTTAAACCAATACGTCCCTTTTGTTTCTTTTCCTTATACATTCAATTTTTCCACGTTTTTTGCACTCAAGACAACTTCCCTCCTTCGCGTACGCACTGTTTTTATGATTCCGACCCATCTGACTCACAAAATCGTCTAAAAGACCATTTAAACCAATACCTCCCTTTTGTTTCTTTTCCTTATACATTCATTTTTTTCCACGTTTTTGCACTCAAAACAACTTTCCTCCTCCGCGTACACACTGTTTTTAACATTCCAAACCCAACTGACTCACAAAACTGTCTAAAAAGCTATTTAAACCAATACCGCCCTTTTGTTTTTTTTCGTTATACATTAATTTTTTCCACGTTTCGGCACTCAAAACAACTTTAATCCTTCGCGTACACACTGTTTTTATGATTCCGAACCCATCTGTCTCACAAAATCGTCTAAAAGACCATTTAAACCAATACGTCCCTTTTGTTTCTTTTCCTTATACATTCGTTTTTTCCACGTTTTTGCACTCAAAACAACATTCCTCCTTCTTGTACACACTTTTCTGATGATTCCGAACCTACCTGACTCACAAAACCGTCTAAAAGGCCATTTAAACCAATACCGCCCTTTTGTTTCTTTTCCTTATACATTCATTTTTTCCACGTTTTTGCACTCAAAACAACTTTCCTCCTCCGCGTACACACTGTTTTTAAGATTCCCAACCCATCTGACTCACAAAACTGTCTAAAAAGCCATTTAAACCAATACCGACCTTTTGTTTCCTTTCCTTATACATTCATTTTTTCACGTTTTTGCACTCAAAACAATTTTCCTCCTTCGCGTACACACTTTTTTTATGATTCCGAACCCATCTGACTCACAAAATCGTTAAAAAGGCCATTTAAACCAATACCGCCCTTTTGTTTCTTTTCCTTATACATTCATTTTTTCCACGTTTTTGCACTCAAAACAACTTTCCTCCTCCGCGTACACACTGTTTTTAAGATTCCCAACCCATCTGACTCACAAAACTGTCTAAAAAGCCATTTAAACCAATACCGCCCTTTTGTTTCTTTTCATTATACATTTATTTTTTTCACGTTTCGGCACTCAAAACATCTTTCCACATTCGCGTACACACTGTTTTTATGATTCCGAACCCATCTGACTCACAATATCGTCTAAAAGACCATTTAAACCAATACCGCCCTTTTGTTTCTTTTCGTTATACATTTATTTTTTCCACGTTTCGGCACTCAAGACAACTTTCCTCCTTCGCGTACACACTTTTCTGATGATTCCGAACCTACCTGACTCACAAAACCGTCTAAAAGGCCATTTAAACCAATACCGCCCTTTTGTTTCTTTTCCTTATACATTCACTTTTTCCACGTTTTTCCAACTTTCCTCCTTCTCGTACACACTTTTTTTATGATTCCGAACCCACCTGACTCACAAAACCGTCTAAAAGACCATTTAAACCAATACCTCCCTTTTGTTTCTTTTACTTATACATTCATTTTTTCCACGTTTTTGCACTCAAAACAACTTTCCTCCTTCGCGTACACACTTTTTTTATGATTCCGAACCCATCTGTCTCACAAAATCGTCTAAAAGACCATTTAAACCAATACCTCCCTTTTGTTTCTTTTCCTTATACATTCATTTTTTCCACGTTTTTGCACTCAAAACAACTTTCCTCCTCCGCGTACACACTGTTTTTAAGATTCCCAACCCATCTGACTCACAAAACTGTCTAAAAAGCAATTTAAACCAATACCGCCCTTTTGTTTCTTTTCCTTATACATTCATTTTTTCATGTTTTTGCATTCGAAACAATTTTCCTCCTTCGCGTACACACTTTTTTTATGATTCCGAACCCATTTGACTCACAAAATCGTTAAAAAGGCCATTTAAACCAATACCTCCCTTTTGTTTCTTTTCCTTATACATTCATTTTTTTCCACGTTTTTGCACTCAAAACAACTTTCCTCCTCCGCGTACACACTATTTTTATGATTCCGAACCCACCTGACTGACAAAACCGTCTAAAAGACCATTTAAACCAATACCTCCCTTTTGTTTCTTTTCCTTATACATTTGTTTTTTCCACGTTTTTGCACTCAAAACAACATTCCTCATTCTTGTACACACTTTTCTGATGATTCCGAACCTACCTGACTCACAAAACCGTCTAAAAGGATATTTAAACCAATACCGCCCTTTTGTTTCTTTTCCTTATACATTCATTTTTTCCACGTTTTTCCAACTTTCCTCCTTCTCGTACACATTTTTTTATGATTCCGAACCCACCTGACTCACAAAACCGTCTAAAAGACCATTTAAACCAATACCTCCCTTTTGTTTCTTTTCCTTATACATTCATTTTTTCCACGTTTTTGCACTCAAAACAACTTTCCTCCTTCGCGTACACACTGTTTTTATGATTCCGAACCCATCTGAATCACAAAACTGTCTAAAAAGCCATTTAAACCAATACCGCCCTTTTGTTTCTTTTCATTATACATTTATTTTTTTCACGTTTCGGCACTCAAAACATCTTTCCACATTCGCGTACACACTGCTTTTATGATTCCGAACCCATCTGTCTCACAAAATCGTCTAAAAGACCATTTAAACCAATACCGCCCTTTTGTTTCTTTTCCTTATACATTTATTTTTTCCACGTTTTTGCACTCAAAACAACTTTCCTCCTTCGCGTACACACTGTTTTTATGATTCCGAACCCATCTGTCTCACAAAATCGTCTAAAAGACCATTTAAACCAATACGTCCCTTTTGTTTCTTTTCCTTATACATTTATTTTTTCCACGTTTCGGCACTCAAAACAACTTTAATCCTTCGCGTACACACTGTTTTTATGATTCCGAACCCATCTGTCTCACAAAATCGTCTAAAAGACCATTTAAACCAATACCGCCCTTTTGTTTCTTTTCCTTATACATTTATTTTTTCCACGTTTCGGCACTCAAAACAACTTTAATCCTTCGCGTACACACTGTTTTTATGATTCCGAACCCATCTGTCTCACAAAATCGTCTAAAAGACCATTTAAACCAATACGTCCCTTTTGTTTCTTTTCCTTATACATTCAATTTTTCCACGTTTTTTGCACTCAAGACAACTTCCCTCCTTCGCGTACGCACTGTTTTTATGATTCCGAACCTACCTGACTCACAAAACCGTTTAAAGGCCATTTAAACCAATACCGCCCTTTTGTTTCTTTTCCTTATACATTCATTTTTTCCACGTTTTTGCACTCAAAACAACTTTCCTCCTCCGCGTACACACTGTTTTTAAGATTCCCAACCCATCTGACTCACAAAACTGTCTAAAAAGCCATTTAAACCAATACCGACCTTTTGTTTCCTTTCCTTATACATTCATTTTTTCACGTTTTTGCACTCAAAACAATTTTCCTCCTTCGCGTACACACTTTTTTTATGATTCCGAACCCATCTGACTCACAAAATCGTTAAAAAGGCCATTTAAACCAATACCGCCCTTTTGTTTCTTTTCCTT
The DNA here is from genome assembly GCA_963930645.1 of Salticus scenicus. Classification (NCBI taxonomy): domain Eukaryota; kingdom Metazoa; phylum Arthropoda; class Arachnida; order Araneae; family Salticidae; genus Salticus; species Salticus scenicus. Next base: position 272,134,433 of record OZ005659.1, read on the forward strand.
ATACATTCATTTTTTCCACGTTTTTGCACTCAAAACAACTTTCCTCCTCCGCGTACACACTGTTTTTAAGATTCCCAACCCATCTGACTCACAAAACTGTCTAAAAAGCCATTTAAACCAATACCGCCCTTTTGTTTCTTTTCATTATACATTTATTTTTTTCACGTTTCGGCACTCAAAACATCTTTCCACATTCGCGTACACACTGTTTTTATGATTCCGAACCCATCTGACTCACAATATCGTCTAAAAGACCATTTAAACCAATACCGCCCTTTTGTTTCTTTTCGTTATACATTTATTTTTTCCACGTTTCGGCACTCAAGACAACTTTCCTCCTTCGCGTACACACTTTTCTGATGATTCCGAACCTACCTGACTCACAAAACCGTCTAAAAGGCCATTTAAACCAATACCGCCCTTTTGTTTCTTTTCCTTATACATTCACTTTTTCCACGTTTTTCCAACTTTCCTCCTTCTCGTACACACTTTTTTTATGATTCCGAACCCATCTGTCTCACAAAATCGTCTAAAAGACCATTTAAACCAATACCTCCCTTTTGTTTCTTTTCCTTATACATTCATTTTTTCCACGTTTTTGCACTCAAAACAACTTTCCTCCTCCGCGTACACACTGTTTTTAAGATTCCCAACCCATCTGACTCACAAAACTGTCTAAAAAGCCATTTAAACCAATACCGCCCTTTTGTTTCTTTTCCTTATACATTCATTTTTTCATGTTTTTGCATTCGAAACAATTTTCCTCCTTCGCGTACACACTTTTTTTATGATTCCGAACCCATTTGACTCACAAAATCGTTAAAAAGGCCATTTAAACCAATACCTCCCTTTTGTTTCTTTTCCTTATACATTCATTTTTTTCCACGTTTTTGCACTCAAAACAACTTTCCTCCTCCGCGTACACACTATTTTTATGATTCCGAACCCACCTGACTGACAAAACCGTCTAAAAGACCATTTAAACCAATACCTCCCTTTTGTTTCTTTTCCTTATACATTTGTTTTTTCCACGTTTTTGCACTCAAAACAACATTCCTCATTCTTGTACACACTTTTCTGATGATTCCGAACCTACCTGACTCACAAAACCGTCTAAAAGGATATTTAAACCAATACCGCCCTTTTGTTTCTTTTCCTTATACATTCATTTTTTCCACGTTTTTCCAACTTTCCTCCTTCTCGTACACATTTTTTTATGATTCCGAACCCACCTGACTCACAAAACCGTCTAAAAGACCATTTAAACCAATACCTCCCTTTTGTTTCTTTTCCTTATACATTCATTTTTTCCACGTTTTTGCACTCAAAACAACTTTCCTCCTTCGCGTACACACTGTTTTTATGATTCCGAACCCATCTGAATCACAAAACTGTCTAAAAAGCCATTTAAACCAATACCGCCCTTTTGTTTCTTTTCATTATACATTTATTTTTTTCACGTTTCGGCACTCAAAACATCTTTCCACATTCGCGTACACACTGCTTTTATGATTCCGAACCCATCTGTCTCACAAAATCGTCTAAAAGACCATTTAAACCAATACCGCCCTTTTGTTTCTTTTCCTTATACATTTATTTTTTCCACGTTTTTGCACTCAAAACAACTTTCCTCCTTCGCGTACACACTGTTTTTATGATTCCGAACCCATCTGTCTCACAAAATCGTCTAAAAGACCATTTAAACCAATACGTCCCTTTTGTTTCTTTTCCTTATACATTCAATTTTTCCACGTTTTTTGCACTCAAGACAACTTCCCTCCTTCGCGTACGCACTGTTTTTATGATTCCGACCCATCTGACTCACAAAATCGTCTAAAAGACCATTTAAACCAATACCTCCCTTTTGTTTCTTTTCCTTATACATTCATTTTTTTCCACGTTTTTGCACTCAAAACAACTTTCCTCCTCCGCGTACACACTGTTTTTAACATTCCAAACCCAACTGACTCACAAAACTGTCTAAAAAGCTATTTAAACCAATACCGCCCTTTTGTTTTTTTTCGTTATACATTAATTTTTTCCACGTTTCGGCACTCAAAACAACTTTAATCCTTCGCGTACACACTGTTTTTATGATTCCGAACCCATCTGTCTCACAAAATCGTCTAAAAGACCATTTAAACCAATACGTCCCTTTTGTTTCTTTTCCTTATACATTCGTTTTTTCCACGTTTTTGCACTCAAAACAACATTCCTCCTTCTTGTACACACTTTTCTGATGATTCCGAACCTACCTGACTCACAAAACCGTCTAAAAGGCCATTTAAACCAATACCGCCCTTTTGTTTCTTTTCCTTATACATTCATTTTTTCCACGTTTTTGCACTCAAAACAACTTTCCTCCTCCGCGTACACACTGTTTTTAAGATTCCCAACCCATCTGACTCACAAAACTGTCTAAAAAGCCATTTAAACCAATACCGACCTTTTGTTTCCTTTCCTTATACATTCATTTTTCACGTTTTTGCACTCAAAACAATTTTCCTCCTTCGCGTACACACTTTTTTTATGATTCCGAACCCATCTGACTCACAAAATCGTTAAAAAGGCCATTTAAACCAATACCGCCCTTTTGTTTCTTTTCCTTATACATTCATTTTTTCCACGTTTTTGCACTCAAAACAACTTTCCTCCTCCGCATACACACTGTTTTTAAGATTCCCAACCCATCTGACTCACAAAACTGTCTAAAAAGCCATTTAAACCAATACCGCCCTTTTGTTTCTTTTCATTATACATTTATTTTTTTCACGTTTCGGCACTCAAAACATCTTTCCACATTCGCGTACACACTGTTTTTATGATTCCGAACCCATCTGACTCACAATATCGTCTAAAAGACCATTTAAACCAATACCGCCCTTTTGTTTCTTTTCGTTATACATTTATTTTTTCCACGTTTCGGCACTCAAGACAACTTTCCTCCTTCGCGTACACACTTTTCTGATGATTCCGAACCTACCTGACTCACAAAACCGTCTAAAAGGCCATTTAAACCAATACCGCCCTTTTGTTTCTTTTCCTTATACATTCACTTTTTCCACGTTTTTCCAACTTTCCTCCTTCTCGTACACACTTTTTTTATGATTCCGAACCCACCTGACTCACAAAACCGTCTAAAAGACCATTTAAACCAATACCTCCCTTTTGTTTCTTTTACTTATACATTCATTTTTTCCACGTTTTTGCACTCAAAACAACTTTCTTCCTTCGCGTACACACTTTTTTTATGATTCCGAACCCATCTGTCTCACAAAATCGTCTAAAAGACCATTTAAACCAATACCTCCCTTTTGTTTCTTTTCCTTATACATTCATTTTTTCCACGTTTTTGCACTCAAAACAACTTTCCTCCTCCGCGTACACACTGTTTTTAAGATTCCCAACCCATCTGACTCACAAAACTGTCTAAAAAGCCATTTAAACCAATACCGCCCTTTTGTTTCTTTTCCTTATACATTCATTTTTTCATGTTTTTGCATTCGAAACAATTTTCCTCCTTCGCGTACACACTTTTTTTATGATTCCGAACCCATTTGACTCACAAAATCGTTAAAAAGGCCATTTAAACCAATACCGCCCTTTTGTTTCTTTTCGTTATACATTTATTTTTTCCACGTTTCGGCACTCAAGACAACATTCCTCATTCTTGTACACACTTTTCTGATGATTCCGAACCTACCTGACTCACAAAACCGTCTAAAAGGATATTTAAACCAATACCGCCCTTTTGTTTCTTTTCCTTATACATTCATTTTTTCCACGTTTTTCCAACTTTCCTCCTTCTCGTACACATTTTTTTATGATTCCGAACCCACCTGACTCACAAAACCGTCTAAAAGACCATTTAAACCAATACCTCCCTTTTGTTTCTTTTCCTTATACATTCATTTTTTCCACGTTTTTGCACTCAAAACAACTTTCCTCCTTCGCGTACACACTGTTTTTATGATTCCGAACCCATCTGAATCACAAAACTGTCTAAAAAGCCATTTAAACCAATACCGCCCTTTTGTTTCTTTTCATTATACATTTATTTTTTTCACGTTTCGGCACTCAAAACATCTTTCCACATTCGCGTACACACTGCTTTTATGATTCCGAACCCATCTGTCTCACAAAATCGTCTAAAAGACCATTTAAACCAATACCGCCCTTTTGTTTCTTTTCCTTATACATTTATTTTTTCCACGTTTTTGCACTCAAAACAACTTTCCTCCTTCGCGTACACACTGTTTTTATGATTCCGAACCCATCTGTCTCACAAAATCGTCTAAAAGACCATTTAAACCAATACCTCCCTTTTGTTTCTTTTCCTTATACATTCGTTTTTTCCACGTTTTTGCACTCAAAACAACATTCCTCCTTCTTGTACACACTTTTCTGATGATTCCGAACCTACCTGACTCACAAAACCGTCTAAAAGGCCATTTAAACCAATACCGCCCTTTTGTTTCTTTTCCTTATACATTTATTTTTTCCACGTTTTTGCACTCAAAACAACTTTCCTCCTCCGCGTACACACTGTTTTTAACATTCCAAACCCAACTGACTCACAAAACTGTCTAAAAAGCTATTTAAACCAATACCGCCCTTTTGTTTTTTTTCGTTATACATTAATTTTTTCCACGTTTCGGCACTCAAAACAACTTTAATCCTTCGCGTACACACTGTTTTTATGATTCCGAACCCATCTGTCTCACAAAATCGTCTAAAAGACCATTTAAACCAATACGTCCCTTTTGTTTCTTTTCCTTATACATTCAATTTTTCCACGTTTTTTGCACTCAAGACAACTTCCCTCCTTCGCGTACGCACTGTTTTTATGATTCCGACCCATCTGACTCACAAAATCGTCTAAAAGACCATTTAAACCAATACCTCCCTTTTGTTTCTTTTCCTTATACATTCATTTTTTTCCACGTTTTTGCACTCAAAACAACTTTCCTCCTCCGCGTACACACTGTTTTTAACATTCCAAACCCAACTGACTCACAAAACTGTCTAAAAAGCTATTTAAACCAATACCGCCCTTTTGTTTTTTTTCGTTATACATTAATTTTTTCCACGTTTCGGCACTCAAAACAACTTTAATCCTTCGCGTACACACTGTTTTTATGATTCCGAACCCATCTGTCTCACAAAATCGTCTAAAAGACCATTTAAACCAATACGTCCCTTTTGTTTCTTTTCCTTATACATTCGTTTTTTCCACGTTTTTGCACTCAAAACAACATTCCTCCTTCTTGTACACACTTTTCTGATGATTCCGAACCTACCTGACTCACAAAACCGTCTAAAAGGCCATTTAAACCAATACCGCCCTTTTGTTTCTTTTCCTTATACATTCATTTTTTCCACGTTTTTGCACTCAAAACAACTTTCCTCCTCCGCGTACACACTGTTTTTAAGATTCCCAACCCATCTGACTCACAAAACTGTCTAAAAAGCCATTTAAACCAATACCGACCTTTTGTTTCCTTTCCTTATACATTCATTTTTTCACGTTTTTGCACTCAAAACAATTTTCCTCCTTCGCGTACACACTTTTTTTATGATTCCGAACCCATCTGACTCACAAAATCGTTAAAAAGGCCATTTAAACCAATACCGCCCTTTTGTTTCTTTTCCTTATACATTCATTTTTTCCACGTTTTTGCACTCAAAACAACTTTCCTCCTCCGCATACACACTGTTTTTAAGATTCCCAACCCATCTGACTCACAAAACTGTCTAAAAAGCCATTTAAACCAATACCGCCCTTTTGTTTCTTTTCATTATACATTTATTTTTTTCACGTTTCGGCACTCAAAACATCTTTCCACATTCGCGTACACACTGTTTTTATGATTCCGAACCCATCTGACTCACAATATCGTCTAAAAGACCATTTAAACCAATACCGCCCTTTTGTTTCTTTTCGTTATACATTTATTTTTTCCACGTTTCGGCACTCAAGACAACTTTCCTCCTTCGCGTACACACTTTTCTGATGATTCCGAACCTACCTGACTCACAAAACCGTCTAAAAGGCCATTTAAACCAATACCGCCCTTTTGTTTCTTTTCCTTATACATTCACTTTTTCCACGTTTTTCCAACTTTCCTCCTTCTCGTACACACTTTTTTTATGATTCCGAACCCACCTGACTCACAAAACCGTCTAAAAGACCATTTAAACCAATACCTCCCTTTTGTTTCTTTTACTTATACATTCATTTTTTCCACGTTTTTGCACTCAAAACAACTTTCCTCCTTCGCGTACACACTTTTTTTATGATTCCGAACCCATCTGTCTCACAAAATCGTCTAAAAGACCATTTAAACCAATACCTCCCTTTTGTTTCTTTTCCTTATACATTCATTTTTTCCACGTTTTTGCACTCAAAACAACTTTCCTCCTCCGCGTACACACTGTTTTTAAGATTCCCAACCCATCTGACTCACAAAACTGTCTAAAAAGCCATTTAAACCAATACCGCCCTTTTGTTTCTTTTCCTTATACATTCATTTTTTCATGTTTTTGCATTCGAAACAATTTTCCTCCTTCGCGTACACACTTTTTTTATGATTCCGAACCCATTTGACTCACAAAATCGTTAAAAAGGCCATTTAAACCAATACCGCCCTTTTGTTTCTTTTCGTTATACATTTATTTTTTCCACGTTTCGGCACTCAAGACAACTTTCCTCCTTCGCGTACACACTTTTCTGATGATTCCGAACCTACCTGACTCACAAAACCGTCTAAAAGGCCATTTAAACCAATACCGCCCTTTTGTTTCTTTTCCTTATACATTCACTTTTTCCACGTTTTTCCAACTTTCCTCCTTCTCGTACACACTTTTTTTATGATTCCGAACCCACCTGACTCACAAAACTGTCTAAAAAGCCATTTAAACCAATACCGCCCTTTTGTTTCTTTTCCTTATACATTCATTTTTTCCACGTTTTTGCACTCAAAACAATTTTCCTCCTTCGCGTACACACTTTTTTTATGATTCCGAACCCATCTGACTCACAAAATCGTTAAAAAGGCCATTTAAACCAATACCGCCCTTTTGTTTCTTTTCCTTATACATTCATTTTTTCCACGTTTTTCCAACTTTCCTCCTTCTCGTACACACTTTTTTTATGATTCCGAACCCATCTGACTCACAAAATCGTCTAAAAGACCATTTAAACCAATACCTCCCTTTTGTTTCTTTTCTTTATACATTCATTTTTTCCACGTTTTTGCACTCAAGACAACTTTCCTCCTTCGCGTACACACTATTTTTATGATTCCGAACCCACCTGACTGACAAAACCGTCTAAAAGACCATTTAAACCAATACCTCCCTTTTGTTTCTTTTCCTTATACATTCATTTTTTTCCACGTTTTTGCACTCAAAACAACTTTCCTCCTCCGCGTACACACTGTTTTTAACATTCCAAACCCAACTGACTCACAAAACTGTCTAAAAAGCTATTTAAACCAATACCGCCCTTTTGTTTTTTTTCGTTATACATTAATTTTTTCCACGTTTCGGCACTCAAAACAACTTTAATCCTTCGCGTACACACTGTTTTTATGATTCCGAACCCATCTGTCTCACAAAATCGTCTAAAAGACCATTTAAACCAATACGTCCCTTTTGTTTCTTTTCCTTATACATTTGTTTTTTCCACGTTTTTGCACTCAAAACAACATTCCTCATTCTTGTACACACTTTTCTGATGATTCCGAACCTACCTGACTCACAAAACCGTCTAAAAGGATATTTAAACCAATACCGCCCTTTTGTTTCTTTTCCTTATACATTCATTTTTTCCACGTTTTTCCAACTTTCCTCCTTCTCGTACACATTTTTTTATGATTCCGAACCCACCTGACTCACAAAACCGTCTAAAAGACCATTTAAACCAATACCTCCCTTTTCTTTCTTTTCCTTATACATTCATTTTTTCCACGTTTTTGCACTCAAAACAACTTTCCTCCTTCGCGTACACACTGTTTTTATGATTCCGAACCCATCTGAATCACAAAACTGTCTAAAAAGCCATTTAAACCAATACCGCCCTTTTGTTTCTTTTCATTATACATTTATTTTTTTCACGTTTCGGCACTCAAAACATCTTTCCACATTCGCGTACACACTGTTTTTATGATTCCGAACCCATCTGTCTCACAAAATCGTCTAAAAGACCATTTAAACCAATACCTCCCTTTTGTTTCTTTTCCTTATACATTCGTTTTTTCCACGTTTTTGCACTCAAAACAACATTCCTCCTTCTTGTACACACTTTTCTGATGATTCCGAACCTACCTGACTCACAAAACCGTCTAAAAGGCCATTTAAACCAATACCGCCCTTTTGTTTCTTTTCCTTATACATTTATTTTTTCCACGTTTTTGCACTCAAAACAACTTTCCTCCTCCGCGTACACACTGTTTTTAACATTCCAAACCCAACTGACTCACAAAACTGTCTAAAAAGCTATTTAAACCAATACCGCCCTTTTGTTTTTTTTCGTTATACATTAATTTTTTCCACGTTTCGGCACTCAAAACAACTTTAATCCTTCGCGTACACACTGTTTTTATGATTCCAAACCCATCTGTCTCACAAAATCGTCTAAAAGACCATTTAAACCAATACGTCCCTTTTGTTTCTTTTCCTTATACATTCAATTTTTCCACGTTTTTTGCACTCAAGACAACTTCCCTCCTTCGCGTACGCACTGTTTTTATGATTCCGACCCCATCTGACTCACAAAATCGTCTAAAAGACCATTTAAACCAATACCTCCCTTTTGTTTCTTTTCCTTATACATTCATTTTTTTCCACGTTTTTGCACTCAAAACAACTTTCCTCCTCCGCGTACACACTGTTTTTACATTCCAAACCCAACTGACTCACAAAACTGTCTAAAAAGCCATTTAAACCAATACCGCCCTTTTGTTTTTTTTCGTTATACATTAATTTTTTCCACGTTTCGGCACTCAAAACAACTTTAATCCTTCGCGTACACACTGTTTTTATGATTCCGAACCCATCTGTCTCACAAAATCGTCTAAAAGACCATTTAAACCAATACGTCCCTTTTGTTTCTTTTCCTTATACATTCGTTTTTTCCACGTTTTTGCACTCAAAACAACATTCCTCCTTCTTGTACACACTTTTCTGATGATTCCGAACCTACCTGACTCACAAAACCGTCTAAAAGGCCATTTAAACCAATACCGCCCTTTTGTTTCTTTTCCTTATACATTCATTTTTTCCACGTTTTTGCACTCAAAACAACTTTCCCCCTCCGCGTACACACTGTTTTTAAGATTCCCAACCCATCTGACTCACAAAACTGTCTAAAAAGCCATTTAAACCAATACCGACCTTTTGTTTCCTTTCCTTATACATTCATTTTTTCACGTTTTTGCACTCAAAACAATTTTCCTCCTTCGCGTACACACTTTTTTTATGATTCCGAACCCATCTGACTCACAAAATCGTTAAAAAGGCCATTTAAACCAATACCGCCCTTTTGTTTCTTTTCCTTATACATTCATTTTTTCCACGTTTTTGCACTCAAAACAACTTTCCTCCTCCGCGTACACACTGTTTTTAAGATTCCCAACCCATCTGACTCACAAAACTGTCTAAAAAGCCATTTAAACCAATACCGCCCTTTTGTTTCTTTTCATTATACATTTATTTTTTTCACGTTTCGGCACTCAAAACATCTTTCCACATTCGCGTACACACTGTTTTTATGATTCCGAACCCATCTGACTCACAATATCGTCTAAAAGACCATTTAAACCAATACCGCCCTTTTGTTTCTTTTCGTTATACATTTATTTTTTTCACGTTTCGGCACTCAAGACAACTTTCCTCCTTCGCGTACACACTTTTCTGATGATTCCGAACCTACCTGACTCACAAAACCGTCTAAAAGGCCATTTAAACCAATACCGCCCTTTTGTTTCTTTTCCTTATACATTCACTTTTTCCACGTTTTTCCAACTTTCCTCCTTCTCGTACACACTTTTTTTATGATTCCGAACCCACCTGACTCACAAAACCGTCTAAAAGACCATTTAAACCAATACCTCCCTTTTGTTTCTTTTACTTATACATTCATTTTTTCCACGTTTTTGCACTCAAAACAACTTTCCTCCTTCGCGTACACACTTTTTTTATGATTCCGAACCCATCTGTCTCACAAAATCGTCTAAAAGACCATTTAAACCAATACCTCCCTTTTGTTTCTTTTCCTTATACATTCATTTTTTCCACGTTTTTGCACTCAAAACAACTTTCCTCCTCCGCGTACACACTGTTTTTAAGATTCCCAACCCATCTGACTCACAAAACTGTCTAAAAAGCCATTTAAACCAATACCGCCCTTTTGTTTCTTTTCCTTATACATTCATTTTTTCATGTTTTTGCATTCGAAACAATTTTCCTCCTTCGCGTACACACTTTTTTTATGATTCCGAACCCATTTGACTCACAAAATCGTTAAAAAGGCCATTTAAACCAATACCGCCCTTTTGTTTCTTTTCGTTATACATTTATTTTTTCCACGTTTCGGCACTCAAGACAACTTTCCTCCTTCGCGTACACACTTTTCTGATGATTCCGAACCTACCTGACTCACAAAACCGTCTAAAAGGCCATTTAAACCAATACCGCCCTTTTGTTTCTTTTCCTTATACATTCACTTTTTCCACGTTTTTCCAACTTTCCTCCTTCTCGTACACACTTTTTTTATGATTCCGAACCCACCTGACTCACAAAACTGTCTAAAAAGCCATTTAAACCAATACCGCCCTTTTGTTTCTTTTCCTTATACATTCATTTTTTCCACGTTTTTGCACTCAAAACAATTTTCCTCCTTCGCGTACACACTTTTTTTATGATTCCGAACCCATCTGACTCACAAAATCGTTAAAAAGGCCATTTAAACCAATACCGCCCTTTTGTTTCTTTTCCTTATACATTCATTTTTTCCACGTTTTTCCAACTTTCCTCCTTCTCGTACACACTTTTTTTATGATTCCGAACCCATCTGACTCACAAAATCGTCTAAAAGACCATTTAAACCAATACCTCCCTTTTGTTTCTTTTCTTTATACATTCATTTTTTCCACGTTTTTGCACTCAAGACAACTTTCCTCCTTCGCGTACACACTATTTTTATGATTCCGAACCCACCTGACTGACAAAACCGTCTAAAAGACCATTTAAACCAATACCTCCCTTTTGTTTCTTTTCCTTATACATTCATTTTTTTCCACGTTTTTGCACTCAAAACAACTTTCCTCCTCCGCGTACACACTGTTTTTAACATTCCAAACCCAACTGACTCACAAAACTGTCTAAAAAGCTATTTAAACCAATACCGCCCTTTTGTTTTTTTTCGTTATACATTAATTTTTTCCACGTTTCGGCACTCAGAACAACTTTAATCCTTCGCGTACACACTGTTTTTATGATTCCGAACCCATCTGTCTCACAAAATCGTCTAAAAGACCATTTAAACCAATACGTCCCTTTTGTTTCTTTTCCTTATACATTTGTTTTTTCCACGTTTTTGCACTCAAAACAACATTCCTCATTCTTGTACACACTTTTCTGATGATTCCGAACCTACCTGACTCACAAAACCGTCTAAAAGGATATTTAAACCAATACCGCCCTTTTGTTTCTTTTCCTTATACATTCATTTTTTCCACGTTTTTCCAACTTTCCTCCTTCTCGTACACATTTTTTTATGATTCCGAACCCACCTGACTCACAAAACCGTCTAAAAGACCATTTAAACCAATACCTCCCTTTTCTTTCTTTTCCTTATACATTCATTTTTTCCACGTTTTTGCACTCAAAACAACTTTCCTCCTTCGCGTACACACTGTTTTTATGATTCCGAACCCATCTGAATCACAAAACTGTCTAAAAAGCCATTTAAACCAATACCGCCCTTTTGTTTCTTTTCATTATACATTTATTTTTTTCACGTTTCGGCACTCAAAACATCTTTCCACATTCGCGTACACACTGCTTTTATGATTCCGAACCAATCTGTCTCACAAAATCGTCTAAAAGACCATTTAAACCAATACCGCCCTTTTGTTTCTTTTCCTTATACATTTATTTTTTCCACGTTTTTGCACTCAAAACAACTTTCCTCCTTCGCGTACACACTGTTTTTATGATTCCGAACCCATCTGTCTCACAAAATCGTCTAAAAGACCATTTAAACCAATACCTCCCTTTTGTTTCTTTTCCTTATACATTCGTTTTTTCCACGTTTTTGCACTCAAAACAACATTCCTCCTTCTTGTACACACTTTTCTGATGATTCCGAACCTACCTGACTCACAAAACCGTCTAAAAGGCCATTTAAACCAATACCGCCCTTTTGTTTCTTTTCCTTATACATTTATTTTTTCCACGTTTTTGCACTCAAAACAACTTTCCTCCTCCGCGTACACACTGTTTTTAACATTCCAAACCCAACTGACTCACAAAACTGTCTAAAAAGCTATTTAAACCAATACCGCCCTTTTGTTTTTTTTCGTTATACATTAATTTTTTCCACGTTTCGGCACTCAAAACAACTTTAATCCTTCGCGTACACACTGTTTTTATGATTCCAAACCCATCTGTCTCACAAAATCGTCTAAAAGACCATTTAAACCAATACGTCCCTTTTGTTTCTTTTCCTTATACATTCAATTTTTCCACGTTTTTTGCACTCAAGACAACTTCCCTCCTTCGCGTACGCACTGTTTTTATGATTCCGACCCCATCTGACTCACAAAATCGTCTAAAAGACCATTTAAACCAATACCTCCCTTTTGTTTCTTTTCCTTATACATTCATTTTTTTCCACGTTTTTGCACTCAAAACAACTTTCCTCCTCCGCGTACACACTGTTTTTACATTCCAAACCCAACTGACTCACAAAACTGTCTAAAAAGCCATTTAAACCAATACCGCCCTTTTGTTTTTTTTCGTTATACATTAATTTTTTCCACGTTTCGGCACTCAAAACAACTTTAATCCTTCGCGTACACACTGTTTTTATGATTCCGAACCCATCTGTCTCACAAAATCGTCTAAAAGACCATTTAAACCAATACGTCCCTTTTGTTTCTTTTCCTTATACATTCGTTTTTTCCACGTTTTTGCACTCAAAACAACATTCCTCCTTCTTGTACACACTTTTCTGATGATTCCGAACCTACCTGACTCACAAAACCGTCTAAAAGGCCATTTAAACCAATACCGCCCTTTTGTTTCTTTTCCTTATACATTCATTTTTTCCACGTTTTTGCACTCAAAACAACTTTCCTCCTCCGCGTACACACTGTTTTTAAGATTCCCAACCCATCTGACTCACAAAACTGTCTAAAAAGCCATTTAAACCAATACCGACCTTTTGTTTCCTTTCCTTATACATTCATTTTTTCACGTTTTTGCACTCAAAACAATTTTCCTCCTTCGCGTACACACTTTTTTTATGATTCCGAACCCATCTGACTCACAAAATCGTTAAAAAGGCCATTTAAACCAATACCGCCCTTTTGTTTCTTTTCCTTATACATTCATTTTTTCCACGTTTTTGCACTCAAAACAACTTTCCTCCTCCGCGTACACACTGTTTTTAAGATTCCCAACCCATCTGACTCACAAAACTGTCTAAAAAGCCATTTAAACCAATACCGCCCTTTTGTTTCTTTTCATTATACATTTATTTTTTTCACGTTTCGGCACTCAAAACATCTTTCCACATTCGCGTACACACTGTTTTTATGATTCCGAACCCATCTGACTCACAATATCGTCTAAAAGACCATTTAAACCAATACCGCCCTTTTGTTTCTTTTCGTTATACATTTATTTTTTCCACGTTTCGGCACTCAAGACAACTTTCCTCATTCGCGTACACACTTTTCTGATGATTCCGAACCTACCTGACTCACAAAACCGTCTAAAAGGCCATTTAAACCAATACCGCCCTTTTGTTTCTTTTCCTTATACATTCACTTTTTCCACGTTTTTCCAACTTTCCTCCTTCTCGTACACACTTTTTTTATGATTCCGAACCCACCTGACTCACAAAACCGTCTAAAAGACCATTTAAACCAATACCTCCCTTTTGTTTCTTTTACTTATACATTCATTTTTTCCACGTTTTTGCACTCAAAACAACTTTCCTCCTTCGCGTACACACTTTTTTTATGATTCCGAACCCATCTGTCTCACAAAATCGTCTAAAAGACCATTTAAACCAATACCTCCCTTTTGTTTCTTTTCCTTATACATTCATTTTTTCCACGTTTTTGCACTCAAAACAACTTTCCTCCTCCGCGTACACACTGTTTTTAAGATTCCCAACCCATCTGACTCACAAAACTGTCTAAAAAGCCATTTAAACCAATACCGCCCTTTTGTTTCTTTTCCTTATACATTCATTTTTTCATGTTTTTGCATTCGAAACAATTTTCCTCCTTCGCGTACACACTTTTTTTATGATTCCGAACCCATTTGACTCACAAAATCGTTAAAAAGGCCATTTAAACCAATACCGCCCTTTTGTTTCTTTTCGTTATACATTTATTTTTTCCACGTTTCGGCACTCAAGACAACTTTCCTCCTTCGCGTACACACTTTTCTGATGATTCCGAACCTACCTGACTCACAAAACCGTCTAAAAGGCCATTTAAACCAATACCGCCCTTTTGTTTCTTTTCCTTATACATTCACTTTTTCCACGTTTTTCCAACTTTCCTCCTTCTCGTACACACTTTTTTTATGATTCCGAACCCACCTGACTCACAAAACTGTCTAAAAAGCCATTTAAACCAATACCGCCCTTTTGTTTCTTTTCCTTATACATTCATTTTTTCCACGTTTTTGCACTCAAAACAATTTTCCTCCTTCGCGTACACACTTTTTTTATGATTCCGAACCCATCTGACTCACAAAATCGTTAAAAAGGCCATTTAAACCAATACCGCCCTTTTGTTTCTTTTCCTTATACATTCATTTTTTCCACGTTTTTCCAACTTTCCTCCTTCTCGTACACACTTTTTTTATGATTCCGAACCCATCTGACTCACAAAATCGTCTAAAAGACCATTTAAACCAATACCTCCCTTTTGTTTCTTTTCTTTATACATTCATTTTTTCCACGTTTTTGCACTCAAGACAACTTTCCTCCTTCGCGTACACACTATTTTTATGATTCCGAACCCACCTGACTGACAAAACCGTCTAAAAGACCATTTAAACCAATACCTCCCTTTTGTTTCTTTTCCTTATACATTCATTTTTTTCCACGTTTTTGCACTCAAAACAACTTTCCTCCTCCGCGTACACACTGTTTTTAACATTCCAAACCCAACTGACTCACAAAACTGTCTAAAAAGCTATTTAAACCAATACCGCCCTTTTGTTTTTTTTCGTTATACATTAATTTTTTCCACGTTTCGGCACTCAAAACAACTTTAATCCTTCGCGTACACACTGTTTTTATGATTCCGAACCCATCTGTCTCACAAAATCGTCTAAAAGACCATTTAAACCAATACGTCCCTTTTGTTTCTTTTCCTTATACATTTCTTTTTTCCACGTTTTTGCACTCAAAACAACATTCCTCATTCTTGTACACACTTTTCTGATGATTCCGAACCTACCTGACTCACAAAACCGTCTAAAAGGATATTTAAACCAATACCGCCCTTTCGTTTCTTTGCCTTATACATTCATTTTTTCCACGTTTTTCCAACTTTCCTCCTTCTCGTACACATTTTTTTATGATTCCGAACCCACCTGACTCACAAAACCGTCTAAAAGACCATTTAAACCAATACCTCCCTTTTGTTTCTTTTCCTTATACATTCATTTTTTCCACGTTTTTGCACTCAAAACAACTTTCCTCCTTCGCGTACACACTGTTTTTATGATTCCGAACCCATCTGAATCACAAAACTGTCTAAAAAGCCATTTAAACCAATACCGCCCTTTTGTTTCTTTTCATTATACATTTATTTTTTTCACGTTTCGGCACTCAAAACATCTTTCCACATTCGCGTACACACTGCTTTTATGATTCCGAACCCATCTGTCTCACAAAATCGTCTAAAAGACCATTTAAACCAATACCGCCCTTTTGTTTCTTTTCCTTATACATTTATTTTTTCCACGTTTTTGCACTCAAAACAACTTTCCTCCTTCGCGTACACACTGTTTTTATGATTCCGAACCCATCTGTCTCACAAAATCGTCTAAAAGACCATTTAAACCAATACCTCCCTTTTGTTTCTTTTCCTTATACATTCGTTTTTTCCACGTTTTTGCACTCAAAACAACATTCCTCCTTCTTGTACACACTTTTCTGATGATTCCGAACCTACCTGACTCACAAAACCGTCTAAAAGGCCATTTAAACCAATACCGCCCTTTTGTTTCTTTTCCTTATACATTTATTTTTTCCACGTTTTTGCACTCAAAACAACTTTCCTCCTCCGCGTACACACTGTTTTTAACATTCCAAACCCAACTGACTCACAAAACTGTCTAAAAAGCTATTTAAACCAATACCGCCCTTTTGTTTTTTTTCGTTATACATTAATTTTTTCCACGTTTCGGCACTCAAAACAACTTTAATCCTTCGCGTACACACTGTTTTTATGATTCCGAACCCATCTGTCTCACAAAATCGTCTAAAAGACCATTTAAACCAATACCTCCCTTTTGTTTCTTTTCCTTATACATTCATTTTTTTCCACGTTTTTGCACTCAAAACAACTTTCCTCCTCCGCGTACACACTGTTTTTAACATTCCAAACCCAACTGACTCACAAAACTGTCTAAAAAGCTATTTAAACCAATACCGCCCTTTTGTTTTTTTTCGTTATACATTAATTTTTTCCACGTTTCGGCACTCAAAACAACTTTAATCCTTCGCGTACACACTGTTTTTATGATTCCGAACCCATCTGTCTCACAAAATCGTCTAAAAGACCATTTAAACCAATACGTCCCTTTTGTTTCTTTTCCTTATACATTCGTTTTTTCCACGTTTTTGCACTCAAAACAACATTCCTCCTTCTTGTACACACTTTTCTGATGATTCCGAACCTACCTGACTCACAAAACCGTCTAAAAGGCCATTTAAACCAATACCGCCCTTTTGTTTCTTTTCCTTATACATTCATTTTTTCCACGTTTTTGCACTCAAAACAACTTTCCTCCTCCGCGTACACACTGTTTTTAAGATTCCCAACCCATCTGACTCACAAAACTGTCTAAAAAGCCATTTAAACCAATACCGACCTTTTGTTTCCTTTCCTTATACATTCATTTTTTCACGTTTTTGCACTCAAAACAATTTTCCTCCTTCGCGTACACACTTTTTTTATGATTCCGAACCCATCTGACTCACAAAATCGCTAAAAAGGCCATTTAAACCAATACCGCCCTTTTGTTTCTTTTCCTTATACATTCATTTTTTCCACGTTTTTGCACTCAAAACAACTTTCCTCCTCCGCGTACACACTGTTTTTAAGATTCCCAACCCATCTGACTCACAAAACTGTCTAAAAAGCCATTTAAACCAATACCGCCCTTTTGTTTCTTTTCATTATACATTTATTTTTTTCACGTTTCGGCACTCAAAACATCTTTCCACATTCGCGTACACACTGTTTTTATGATTCCGAACCCATCTGACTCACAATATCGTCTAAAAGACCATTTAAACCAATACCGCCCTTTTGTTTCTTTTCGTTATACATTTATTTTTTCCACGTTTCGGCACTCAAGACAACTTTCCTCCTTCGCGTACACACTTTTCTGATGATTCCGAACCTACCTGACTCACAAAACCGTCTAAAAGGCCATTTAAACCAATACCGCCCTTTTGTTTCTTTTCCTTATACATTCACTTTTTCCACGTTTTTCCAACTTTCCTCCTTCTCGTACACACTTTTTTTATGATTCCGAACCCACCTGACTCACAAAACCGTCTAAAAGACCATTTAAACCAATACCGCCCTTTTGTTTCTTTTCCTTATACATTCATTTTTTCCACGTTTTTGCACTCAAAACAATTTTCCTCCTTCGCGTACACACTTTTTTTATGATTCCGAACCCATCTGACTCACAAAATCGTTAAAAAGGCCATTTAAACCAATACCGCCCTTTTGTTTCTTTTCCTTATACATTCATTTTTTCCACGTTTTTCCAACTTTCCTCCTTCTCGTACACACTTTTTTTATGAATCCGAACCCACCTGACTCACAAAAACCGTCTAAAAGGCCATTTAAACCAAAACGCCCATTTGTTTCTTTTCCTTATACATTCATTTTTTCCAAGTTTTAGCACTCAAAACAACTTTCCTCCTTCGCGTACACACTGTTTTTATGATTCCGAACCCATCTGAATCACAAAACTGTCTAAAAAGCCATTTAAACCAATACCGCCCTTTTGTTTCTTTTCATTATACATTTATTTTTTTCACGTTTCGGCACTCAAAACATCTTTCCACATTCGCGTACACACTGCTTTTATGATTCCGAACCCATCTGTCTCACAAAATCGTCTAAAAGACCATTTAAACCAATACCTCCCTTTTGTTTCTTTTCCTTATACATTCATTTTTTCCACGTTTTTGCACTCAAGACAACTTTCTTCCTTCGCGTACACACTGTTTTTATGATTCCGAACCCATCTGACTCACAATATCGTCTAAAAGACCATTTAAACCAATACCGCCCTTTTGTTTCTTTTCGTTATACATTTATTTTTTCCACGTTTCGGCACTCAAGACAACTTTCCTCCTTCGCGTACACACTTTTCTGATGATTCCGAACCTACCTGACTCACAAAACCGTCTAAAAGGCCATTTAAACCAATACCGCCCTTTTGTTTCTTTTCCTTATACATTCACTTTTTCCACGTTTTTCCAACTTTCCTCCTTCTCGTACACACTTTTTTTATGATTCCGAACCCACCTGACTCACAAAACCGTCTAAAAGACCATTTAAACCAATACCTCCCTTTTATTTCTTTTACTTATACATTCATTTTTTCCACGTTTTTGCACTCAAAACAACTTTCCTCCTTCGCGTACACACTTTTTTTATGATTCCGAACCCATCTGTCTCACAAAATCGTCTAAAAGACCATTTAAACCAATACCTCCCTTTTGTTTCTTTTCCTTATACATTCATTTTTTCCACGTTTTTGCACTCAAAACAACTTTCCTCCTCCGCGTACACACTGTTTTTAAGATTCCCAACCCATCTGACTCACAAAACTGTCTAAAAAGCCATTTAAACCAATACCGCCCTTTTGTTTCTTTTCCTTATACATTCATTTTTTCATGTTTTTGCACTCAAAACAATTTTCCTCCTTCGCGTACACACTTTTTTTATGATTCCGAACCCATTTGACTCACAAAATCGTTAAAAAGGCCATTTAAACCAATACCGCCCTTTTGTTTCTTTTCGTTATACATTTATTTTTTCCACGTTTCGGCACTCAAGACAACTTTCCTCCTTCGCGTACACACTTTTCTGATGATTCCGAACCTACCTGACTCACAAAACCGTCTAAAAGGCCATTTAAACCAATACCGCCCTTTTGTTTCTTTTCCTTATACATTCACTTTTTCCACGTTTTTCCAACTTTCCTCCTTCTCGTACACACTTTTTTTATGATTCCGAACCCACCTGACTCACAAAACTGTCTAAAAGACCATTTAAACCAATACCTCCCTTTTGTTTCTTTTACTTATACATTCATTTTTTCCACGTTTTTGCACTCAAAACAACTTTCCTCCTTCGCGTACACACTTTTTTTATGATTCCGAACCCATCTGTCTCACAAAATCGTCTAAAAGACCATTTAAACCAATACCTCCCTTTTGTTTCTTTTCCTTATACATTCATTTTTTCCACGTTTTTGCACTCAAAACAACTTTCCTCCTCCGCGTACACACTGTTTTTAAGATTCCCAACCCATCTGACTCACAAAACTGTCTAAAAAGCCATTTAAACCAATACCGCCCTTTTGTTTCTTTTCCTTATACATTCATTTTTTCACGTTTTTGCACTCAAAACAATTTTCCTCCTTCGCGTACACACTTTTTTTATGATTCCGAACCCATTTGACTCACAAAATCGTTAAAAAGGCCATTTAAACCAATACCGCCCTTTTGTTTCTTTTCCTTATACATTCATTTTTTCCACGTTTTTCCAACTTTCCTCCTTCTCGTACACACTTTTTTTATGAATCCGAACCCACCTGACTCACAAAAACCGTCTAAAAGGCCATTTAAACCAATACCGCCCATTTGTTTCTTTTCCTTATACATTCATTTTTTCCACATTTTTGTACTCAAAACAACTTTCCTCCTTCGCGTACACACTGTTTTTATGATTCCGAACCCATCTTACTCACAAAACTGTCTAAAAAGCCATTTAAACCAATACCGCCCTTTTGTTTCTTTTCCTTATACATTTATTTTTTCCACGTTTTTGCACTCAAAACAACTTTTCTCCTTCGCGTACACACTGTTTTTATGATTCCGAACCCATCTGTCTCACAAAATCGTCTAAAAGACCATTTAAACCAATACCGCCCTTTTGTTTCTTTTCGTTATACATTTATTTTTTCCACGTTTCGGCACTCAAGACAACTTTCCTCCTTCGCGTACACACTTTTCTGATGATTCCGAACCTACCTGACTCACAAAACCGTCTAAAAGGCCATTTAAACCAATACCGCCCTTTTGTTTCTTTTCCTTATACATTCACTTTTTCCACGTTTTTCCAACTTTCCTCCTTCTCGTACACACTTTTTTTATGATTCCGAACCCACCTGACTCACAAAACCGTCTAAAAGACCATTTAAACCAATACCTCCCTTTTATTTCTTTTACTTATACATTCATTTTTTCCACGTTTTTGCACTCAAAACAACTTTCCTCCTTCGCGTACACACTTTTTTTATGATTCCGAACCCATCTGTCTCACAAAATCGTCTAAAAGACCATTTAAACCAATACCTCCCTTTTGTTTCTTTTCCTTATACATTCATTTTTTCCACGTTTTTGCACTCAAAACAACTTTCCTCCTCCGCGTACACACTGTTTTTAAGATTCCCAACCCATCTGACTCACAAAACTGTCTAAAAAGCCATTTAAACCAATACCGCCCTTTTGTTTCTTTTCCTTATACATTCATTTTTTCATGTTTTTGCACTCAAAACAATTTTCCTCCTTCGCGTACACACTTTTTTTATGATTCCGAACCCATGTGACTCACAAAATCGTTAAAAAGGCCATTTAAACCAATACCGCCCTTTTGTTTCTTTTCGTTATACATTTATTTTTTCCACGTTTCGGCACTCAAGACAACTTTCCTCCTTCGCGTACACACTTTTCTGATGATTCCGAACCTACCTGACTCACAAAACCGTCTAAAAGGCCATTTAAACCAATACCGCCCTTTTGTTTCTTTTCCTTATACATTCACTTTTTCCACGTTTTTCCAACTTTCCTCCTTCTCGTACACACTTTTTTTATGATTCCGAACCCACCTGACTCACAAAACCGTCTAAAAGACCATTTAAACCAATACCTCCCTTTTGTTTCTTTTACTTATACATTCATTTTTTCCACGTTTTTGCACTCAAAACAACTTTCCTCCTTCGCGTACACACTTTTTTTATGATTCCGAACCCATCTGTCTCACAAAATCGTCTAAAAGACCATTTAAACCAATACCTCCCTTTTGTTTCTTTTCCTTATACATTCATTTTTTCCACGTTTTTGCACTCAAAACAACTTTCCTCCTCCGCGTACACACTGTTTTTAAGATTCCCAACCCATCTGACTCACAAAACTGTCTAAAAAGCCATTTAAACCAATACCGCCCTTTTGTTTCTTTTCCTTATACATTCATTTTTTCACGTTTTTGCACTCAAAACAATTTTCCTCCTTCGCGTACACACTTTTTTTATGATTCCGAACCCATTTGACTCACAAAATCGTTAAAAAGGCCATTTAAACCAATACCGCCCTTTTGTTTCTTTTCCTTATACATTCATTTTTTCCACGTTTTTCCAACTTTCCTCCTTCTCGTACACACTTTTTTTATGAATCCGAACCCACCTGACTCACAAAAACCGTCTAAAAGGCCATTTAAACCAATACCGCCCATTTGTTTCTTTTCCTTATACATTCATTTTTTCCACATTTTTGTACTCAAAACAACTTTCCTCCTTCGCGTACACACTGTTTTTATGATTCCGAACCCATCTTACTCACAAAACTGTCTAAAAAGCCATTTAAACCAATACCGCCCTTTTGTTTCTTTTCCTTATACATTTATTTTTTCCACGTTTTTGCACTCAAAACAACTTTTCTCCTTCGCGTACACACTGTTTTTATGATTCCGAACCCATCTGTCTCACAAAATCGTCTAAAAGACCATTTAAACCAATACCTCCCTTTTGTTTCTTTTCTTTATACATTCATTTTTTCCACGTTTTTGCACTCAAGACAACTTTCCTCCTTCGCGTACACACTATTTTTATGATTCCGAACCCACCTGACTGACAAAACCGTCTAAAAGACCATTTAAACCAATACCTCCCTTTTGTTTCTTTTCCTTATACATTCATTTTTTTCCACGTTTTTGCACTCAAAACAACTTTCCTCCTCCGCGTACACACTGTTTTTAACATTCCAAACCCAACTGACTCACAAAACTGTCTAAAAAGCTATTTAAACCAATACCGCCCTTTTGTTTTTTTTCGTTATACATTAATTTTTTCCACGTTTCGGCACTCAAAACAACTTTAATCCTTCGCGTACACACTGTTTTTATGATTCCGAACCCATCTGTCTCACAAAATCGTCTAAAAGACCATTTAAACCAATACGTCCCTTTTGTTTCTTTTCCTTATACATTTGTTTTTTCCACGTTTTTGCACTCAAAACAACATTCCTCCTTCTTGTACACACTTTTCTGATGATTCCGAACCTACCTGACTCACAAAACCGTCTAAAAGGATATTTAAACCAATACCGCCCTTTTGTTTCTTTTCCTTATACATTCATTTTTTCCACGTTTTTCCAACTTTCCTCCTTCTCGTACACATTTTTTTATGATTCCGAACCCACCTGACTCACAAAACCGTCTAAAAGACCATTTAAACCAATACCTCCCTTTTGTTTCTTTTCCTTATACATTCATTTTTTCCACGTTTTTGCACTCAAAACAACTTTCCTCCTTCGCGTACACACTGTTTTTATGATTCCGAACCCATCTGAATCACAAAACTGTCTAAAAAGCCATTTAAACCAATACGTCCCTTTTGTTTCTTTTCCTTATACATTCGTTTTTTCCACGTTTTTGCACTCAAAACAACATTCCTCCTTCTTGTACACACTTTTCTGATGATTCCGAACCTACCTGACTCACAAAACCGTCTAAAAGGCCATTTAAACCAATACCGCCCTTTTGTTTCTTTTCCTTATACATTCATTTTTTCCACGTTTTTGCACTCAAAACAACTTTCCTCCTCCGCGTACACACTGTTTTTAAGATTCCCAACCCATCTGACTCACAAAACTGTCTAAAAAGCCATTTAAACCAATACCGACCTTTTGTTTCCTTTCCTTATACATTCATTTTTTCACGTTTTTGCACTCAAAACAATTTTCCTCCTTCGCGTACACACTTTTTTTATGATTCCGAACCCATCTGACTCACAAAATCGTTAAAACGGCCATTTAAACCAATACCGCCCTTTTGTTTCTTTTCCTTATACATTCATTTTTTCCACGTTTTTGCACTCAAAACAACTTTCCTCCTCCGCGTACACACTGTTTTTAAGATTCCCAACCCATCTGACTCACAAAACTGTCTAAAAAGCCATTTAAACCAATACCGCCCTTTTGTTTCTTTTCATTATACATTTATTTTTTTCACGTTTCGGCACTCAAAACATCTTTCCACATTCGCGTACACACTGTTTTTATGATTCCGAACCCATCTGACTCACAATATCGTCTAAAAGACCATTTAAACCAATACCGCCCTTTTGTTTCTTTTCGTTATACATTTATTTTTTCCACGTTTCGGCACTCAAGACAACTTTCCTCCTTCGCGTACACACTTTTCTGATGATTCCGAACCTACCTGACTCACAAAACCGTCTAAAAGGCCATTTAAACCAATACCGCCCTTTTGTTTCTTTTCCTTATACATTCACTTTTTCCACGTTTTTCCAACTTTCCTCCTTCTCGTACACACTTTTTTTATGATTCCGAACCCACCTGACTCACAAAACCGTCTAAAAGACCATTTAAACCAATACCTCCCTTTTGTTTCTTTTACTTATACATTCATTTTTTCCACGTTTTTGCACTCAAAACAACTTTCCTCCTTCGCGTACACACTTTTTTTATGATTCGGAACCCATCTGTCTCACAAAATCGTCTAAAAGACCATTTAAACCAATACCTCCCTTTTGTTTCTTTTCCTTATACATTCATTTTTTCCACGTTTTTGCACTCAAAACAACTTTCCTCCTCCGCGTACACACTGTTTTTAAGATTCCCAACCCATCTGACTCACAAAACTGTCTAAAAAGCCATTTAAACCAATACCGCCCTTTTGTTTCTTTTCCTTATACATTCATTTTTTCATGTTTTTGCATTCGAAACAATTTTCCTCCTTCGCGTACACACTTTTTTTATGATTCCGAACCCATTTGACTCACAAAATCGTTAAAAAGGCCATTTAAACCAATACCGCCCTTTTGTTTCTTTTCGTTATACATTTATTTTTTCCACGTTTCGGCACTCAAGACAACTTTCCTCCTTCGCGTACACACTTTTCTGATGATTCCGAACCTACCTGACTCACAAAACCGTCTAAAAGGCCATTTAAACCAATACCGCCCTTTTGTTTCTTTTCCTTATACATTCACTTTTTCCACGTTTTTCCAACTTTCCTCCTTCTCGTACACACTTTTTTTATGATTCCGAACCCACCTGACTCACAAAACCGTCTAAAAGACCATTTAAACCAATACCTCCCTTTTGTTTCTTTTACTTATACATTCATTTTTTCCACGTTTTTGCACTCAAAACAACTTTCCTCCTTCGCGTACACACTTTTTTTATGATTCGGAACCCATCTGTCTCACAAAATCGTCTAAAAGACCATTTAAACCAATACCTCCCTTTTGTTTCTTTTACTTATACATTCATTTTTTCCACGTTTTTGCACTCAAAACAACTTTCCTCCTCCGCGTACACACTGTTTTTAAGATTCCCAACCCATCTGACTCACAAAACTGTCTAAAAAGCCATTTAAACCAATACCGCCCTTTTGTTTCTTTTCCTTATACATTCATTTTTTCATGTTTTTGCATTCGAAACAATTTTCCTCCTTCGCGTACACACTTTTTTTATGATTCCGAACCCATTTGACTCACAAAATCGTTAAAAAGGCCATTTAAACCAATACCGCCCTTTTGTTTCTTTTCGTTATACATTTATTTTTTCCACGTTTCGGCACTCAAGACAACTTTCCTCCTTCGCGTACACACTTTTCTGATGATTCCGAACCTACCTGACTCACAAAACCGTCTAAAAGGCCATTTAAACCAATACCGCCCTTTTGTTTCTTTTCCTTATACATTCACTTTTTCCACGTTTTTCCAACTTTCCTCCTTCTCGTACACACTTTTTTTATGATTCCGAACCCACCTGACTCACAAAACCGTCTAAAAGACCATTTAAACCAATACCTCCCTTTTGTTTCTTTTACTTATACATTCATTTTTTCCACGTTTTTGCACTCAAAACAACTTTCCTCCTTCGCGTACACACTTTTTTTATGATTCCGAACCCATCTGTCTCACAAAATCGTCTAAAAGACCATTTAAACCAATACCTCCCTTTTGTTTCTTTTCCTTATACATTCATTTTTTCCACGTTTTTGCACTCAAAACAACTTTCCTCCTCCGCGTACACACTGTTTTTAAGATTCCCAACCCATCTGACTCACAAAACTGTCTAAAAAGCCATTTAAACCAATACCGCCCTTTTGTTTCTTTTCCTTATACATTCATTTTTTCACGTTTTTGCACTCAAAACAATTTTCCTCCTTCGCGTACACACTTTTTTTATGATTCCGAACCCATTTGACTCACAAAATCGTTAAAAAGGCCATTTAAACCAATACCGCCCTTTTGTTTCTTTTCCTTATACATTCATTTTTTCCACGTTTTTCCAACTTTCCTCCTTCTCGTACACACTTTTTTTATGAATCCGAACCCACCTGACTCACAAAAACCGTCTAAAAGGCCATTTAAACCAATACCGCCCATTTGTTTCTTTTCCTTATACATTCATTTTTTCCACATTTTTGTACTCAAAACAACTTTCCTCCTTCGCGTACACACTGTTTTTATGATTCCGAACCCATCTTACTCACAAAACTGTCTAAAAAGCCATTTAAACCAATACCGCCCTTTTGTTTCTTTTCCTTATACATTTATTTTTTCCACGTTTTTGCACTCAAAACAACTTTTCTCCTTCGCGTACACACTGTTTTTATGATTCCGAACCCATCTGTCTCACAAAATCGTCTAAAAGACCATTTAAACCAATACCGCCCTTTTGTTTCTTTTCGTTATACATTTATTTTTTCCACGTTTCGGCACTCAAGACAACTTTCCTCCTTCGCGTACACACTTTTCTGATGATTCCGAACCTACCTGACTCACAAAACCGTCTAAAAGGCCATTTAAACCAATACCGCCCTTTTGTTTCTTTTCCTTATACATTCACTTTTTCCACGTTTTTCCAACTTTCCTCCTTCTCGTACACACTTTTTTTATGATTCCGAACCCACCTGACTCACAAAACCGTCTAAAAGACCATTTAAACCAATACCTCCCTTTTATTTCTTTTACTTATACATTCATTTTTTCCACGTTTTTGCACTCAAAACAACTTTCCTCCTTCGCGTACACACTTTTTTTATGATTCCGAACCCATCTGTCTCACAAAATCGTCTAAAAGACCATTTAAACCAATACCTCCCTTTTGTTTCTTTTCCTTATACATTCATTTTTTCCACGTTTTTGCACTCAAAACAACTTTCCTCCTCCGCGTACACACTGTTTTTAAGATTCCCAACCCATCTGACTCACAAAACTGTCTAAAAAGCCATTTAAACCAATACCGCCCTTTTGTTTCTTTTCCTTATACATTCATTTTTTCATGTTTTTGCACTCAAAACAATTTTCCTCCTTCGCGTACACACTTTTTTTATGATTCCGAACCCATTTGACTCACAAAATCGTTAAAAAGGCCATTTAAACCAATACCGCCCTTTTGTTTCTTTTCGTTATACATTTATTTTTTCCACGTTTCGGCACTCAAGACAACTTTCCTCCTTCGCGTACACACTTTTCTGATGATTCCGAACCTACCTGACTCACAAAACCGTCTAAAAGGCCATTTAAACCAATACCGCCCTTTTGTTTCTTTTCCTTATACATTCACTTTTTCCACGTTTTTCCAACTTTCCTCCTTCTCGTACACACTTTTTTTATGATTCCGAACCCACCTGACTCACAAAACCGTCTAAAAGACCATTTAAACCAATACCTCCCTTTTGTTTCTTTTACTTATACATTCATTTTTTCCACGTTTTTGCACTCAAAACAACTTTCCTCCTTCGCGTACACACTTTTTTTATGATTCCGAACCCATCTGTCTCACAAAATCGTCTAAAAGACCATTTAAACCAATACCTCCCTTTTGTTTCTTTTCCTTATACATTCATTTTTTCCACGTTTTTGCACTCAAAACAACTTTCCTCCTCCGCGTACACACTGTTTTTAAGATTCCCAACCCATCTGACTCACAAAACTGTCTAAAAAGCCATTTAAACCAATACCGCCCTTTTGTTTCTTTTCCTTATACATTCATTTTTTCACGTTTTTGCACTCAAAACAATTTTCCTCCTTCGCGTACACACTTTTTTTATGATTCCGAACCCATTTGACTCACAAAATCGTTAAAAAGGCCATTTAAACCAATACCGCCCTTTTGTTTCTTTTCCTTATACATTCATTTTTTCCACGTTTTTCCAACTTTCCTCCTTCTCGTACACACTTTTTTTATGAATCCGAACCCACCTGACTCACAAAAACCGTCTAAAAGGCCATTTAAACCAATACCGCCCATTTGTTTCTTTTCCTTATACATTCATTTTTTCCACATTTTTGTACTCAAAACAACTTTTCTCCTTCGCGTACACACTGTTTTTATGATTCCGAACCCATCTGTCTCACAAAATCGTCTAAAAGACCATTTAAACCAATACCTCCCTTTTGTTTCTTTTCTTTATACATTCATTTTTTCCACGTTTTTGCACTCAAGACAACTTTCCTCCTTCGCGTACACACTATTTTTATGATTCCGAACCCACCTGACTGACAAAACCGTCTAAAAGACCATTTAAACCAATACCTCCCTTTTGTTTCTTTTCCTTATACATTCATTTTTTTCCACGTTTTTGCACTCAAAACAACTTTCCTCCTCCGCGTACACACTGTTTTTAACATTCCAAACCCAACTGACTCACAAAACTGTCTAAAAAGCTATTTAAACCAATACCGCCCTTTTGTTTTTTTTCGTTATACATTAATTTTTTCCACGTTTCGGCACTCAAAACAACTTTAATCCTTCGCGTACACACTGTTTTTATGATTCCGAACCCATCTGTCTCACAAAATCGTCTAAAAGACCATTTAAACCAATACGTCCCTTTTGTTTCTTTTCCTTATACATTTGTTTTTTCCACGTTTTTGCACTCAAAACAACATTCCTCCTTCTTGTACACACTTTTCTGATGATTCCGAACCTACCTGACTCACAAAACCGTCTAAAAGGATATTTAAACCAATACCGCCCTTTTGTTTCTTTTCCTTATACATTCATTTTTTCCACGTTTTTCCAACTTTCCTCCTTCTCGTACACATTTTTTTATGATTCCGAACCCACCTGACTCACAAAACCGTCTAAAAGACCATTTAAACCAATACCTCCCTTTTGTTTCTTTTCCTTATACATTCATTTTTTCCACGTTTTTGCACTCAAAACAACTTTCCTCCTTCGCGTACACACTGTTTTTATGATTCCGAACCCATCTGAATCACAAAACTGTCTAAAAAGCCATTTAAACCAATACGTCCCTTTTGTTTCTTTTCCTTATACATTCGTTTTTTCCACGTTTTTGCACTCAAAACAACATTCCTCCTTCTTGTACACACTTTTCTGATGATTCCGAACCTACCTGACTCACAAAACCGTCTAAAAGGCCATTTAAACCAATACCGCCCTTTTGTTTCTTTTCCTTATACATTCATTTTTTCCACGTTTTTGCACTCAAAACAACTTTCCTCCTCCGCGTACACACTGTTTTTAAGATTCCCAACCCATCTGACTCACAAAACTGTCTAAAAAGCCATTTAAACCAATACCGACCTTTTGTTTCCTTTCCTTATACATTCATTTTTTCACGTTTTTGCACTCAAAACAATTTTCCTCCTTCGCGTACACACTTTTTTTATGATTCCGAACCCATCTGACTCACAAAATCGTTAAAAAGGCCATTTAAACCAATACCGCCCTTTTGTTTCTTTTCCTTATACATTCATTTTTTCCACGTTTTTGCACTCAAAACAACTTTCCTCCTCCGCGTACACACTGTTTTTAAGATTCCCAACCCATCTGACTCACAAAACTGTCTAAAAAGCCATTTAAACCAATACCGCCCTTTTGTTTCTTTTCATTATACATTCATTTTTTCATGTTTTTGCATTCGAAACAATTTTCCTCCTTCGCGTACACACTTTTTTTATGATTCCGAACCCATTTGACTCACAAAATCGTTAAAAAGGCCATTTAAACCAATACCGCCCTTTTGTTTCTTTTCGTTATACATTTATTTTTTCCACGTTTCGGCACTCAAGACAACTTTCCTCCTTCGCGTACACACTTTTCTGATGATTCCGAACCTACCTGACTCACAAAACCGTCTAAAAGGCCATTTAAACCAATACCGCCCTTTTGTTTCTTTTCCTTATACATTCACTTTTTCCACGTTTTTCCAACTTTCCTCCTTCTCGTACACACTTTTTTTATGATTCCGAACCCACCTGACTCACAAAACCGTCTAAAAGACCATTTAAACCAATACCTCCCTTTTGTTTCTTTTACTTATACATTCATTTTTTCCACGTTTTTGCACTCAAAACAACTTTCCTCCTTCGCGTACACACTTTTTTTATGATTCGGAACCCATCTGTCTCACAAAATCGTCTAAAAGACCATTTAAACCAATACCTCCCTTTTGTTTCTTTTCCTTATACATTCATTTTTTCCACGTTTTTGCACTCAAAACAACTTTCCTCCTCCGCGTACACACTGTTTTTAAGATTCCCAACCCATCTGACTCACAAAACTGTCTAAAAAGCCATTTAAACCAATACCGCCCTTTTGTTTCTTTTCCTTATACATTCATTTTTTCATATTTTTGCATTCGAAACAATTTTCCTCCTTCGCGTACACACTTTTTTTATGATTCCGAACCCATTTGACTCACAAAATCGTTAAAAAGGCCATTTAAACCAATACCGCCCTTTTGTTTCTTTTCGTTATACATTTATTTTTTCCACGTTTCGGCACTCAAGACAACTTTCCTCCTTCGCGTACACACTTTTCTGATGATTCCGAACCTACCTGACTCACAAAACCGTCTAAAAGGCCATTTAAACCAATACCGCCCTTTTGTTTCTTTTCCTTATACATTCACTTTTTCCACGTTTTTCCAACTTTCCTCCTTCTCGTACACACTTTTTTATGATTCCGAACCCACCTGACTCACAAAACCGTCTAAAAGACCATTTAAACCAATACCTCCCTTTTGTTTCTTTTCCTTATACATTCATTTTTTCCACGTTTTTCCAACTTTCCTCCTTCTCGTACACATTTTTTTATGATTCCGAACCCACCTGACTCACAAAACCGTCTAAAAGACCATTTAAACCAATACCTCCCTTTTGTTTCTTTTCCTTATACATTCATTTTTTCCACGTTTTTGCACTCAAAACAACTTTCCTCCTTCGCGTACACACTGTTTTTATGATTCCGAACCCATCTGAATCACAAAACTGTCTAAAAAGCCATTTAAACCAATACCGCCCTTTTGTTTCTTTTCATTATACATTTATTTTTTTCACGTTTCGGCACTCAAAACATCTTTCCACATTCGCGTACACACTGCTTTTATGATTCCGAACCCATCTGTCTCACAAAATCGTCTAAAAGACCATTTAAACCAATACGTCCCTTTTGTTTCTTTTCCTTATACATTCAATTTTTCCACGTTTTTTGCACTCAAGACAACTTCCCTCCTTCGCGTACGCACTGTTTTTATGATTCCGACCCCATCTGACTCACAAAATCGTCTAAAAGACCATTTAAACCAATACCTCCCTTTTGTTTCTTTTCCTTATACATTCATTTTTTTCCACGTTTTTGCACTCAAAACAACTTTCCTCCTCCGCGTACACACTGTTTTTAACATTCCAAACCCAACTGACTCACAAAACTGTCTAAAAAGCTATTTAAACCAATACCGCCCTTTTGTTTTTTTTCGTTATACATTAATTTTTTCCACGTTTCGGCACTCAAAACAACTTTAATCCTTCGCGTACACACTGTTTTTATGATTCCGAACCCATCTGTCTCACAAAATCGTCTAAAAGACCATTTAAACCAATACGTCCCTTTTGTTTCTTTTCCTTATACATTCGTTTTTTCCACGTTTTTGCACTCAAAACAACATTCCTCCTTCTTGTACACACTTTTCTGATGATTCCGAACCTACCTGACTCATAAAACCGTCTAAAAGGCCATTTAAACCAATACCGCCCTTTTGTTTCTTTTCCTTATACATTCATTTTTTCCACGATTTTTGCACTCAAAACAACTTTCCTCCTCCGCGTACACACTGCTTTTAAGATTCCCAACCCATCTGACTCACAAAACTGTCTAAAAAGCCATTTAAACCAATACCGACCTTTTGTTTCCTTTCCTTATACATTCATTTTTTCACGTTTTTGCACTCAAAACAATTTTCCTCCTTCGCGTACACACTTTTTTTATGATTCCGAACCCATCTGACTCACAAAATCGTTAAAAAGGCCATTTAAACCAATACCGCCCTTTTGTTTCTTTTCCTTATACATTCATTTTTTCCACGTTTTTCCAACTTTCCTCCTTCTCGTACACACTGTTTTTAACATTCCAAACCCAACTGACTCACAAAACTGTCTAAAAAGCTATTTAAACCAATACCGCCCTTTTGTTTTTTTTCGTTATACATTAATTTTTTCCACGTTTCGGCACTCAAAACAACTTTAATCCTTCGCGTACACACTGTTTTTATGATTCCGAACCCATCTGTCTCACAAAATCGTCTAAAAGACCATTTAAACCAATACGTCCCTTTTGTTTCTTTTCCTTATACATTTGTTTTTTCAACGTTTTTGCACTCAAAACAACATTCCTCCTTCTTGTACACACTTTTCTGATGATTCCGAACCTACCTGACTCACAAAACCGTCTAAAAGGATATTTAAACCAATACCGCCCTTTTGTTTCTTTTCCTTATACATTCATTTTTTCCACGTTTTTCCAACTTTCCTCCTTCTCGTACACATTTTTTTATGATTCCGAACCCACCTGACTCACAAAACCGTCTAAAAGACCATTTAAACCAATACCTCCCTTTTGTTTCTTTTCCTTATACATTCATTTTTTCCACGTTTTTGCACTCAAAACAACTTTCCTCCTTCGCGTACACACTGTTTTTATGATTCCGAACCCATCTGAATCACAAAACTGTCTAAAAAGCCATTTAAACCAATACGTCCCTTTTGTTTCTTTTCCTTATACATTCGTTTTTTCCACGTTTTTGCACTCAAAACAACATTCCTCCTTCTTGTACACACTTTTCTGATGATTCCGAACCTACCTGACTCACAAAACCGTCTAAAAGGCCATTTAAACCAATACCGCCCTTTTGTTTCTTTTCCTTATACATTCATTTTTTCCACGTTTTTGCACTCAAAACAACTTTCCTCCTCCGCGTACACACTGTTTTTAAGATTCCCAACCCATCTGACTCACAAAACTGTCTAAAAAGCCATTTAAACCAATACCGACCTTTTGTTTCCTTTCCTTATACATTCATTTTTTCACGTTTTTGCACTCAAAACAATTTTCCTCCTTCGCGTACACACTTTTTTTATGATTCCGAACCCATCTGACTCACAAAATCGTTAAAAAGGCCATTTAAACCAATACCGCCCTTTTGTTTCTTTTCCTTATACATTCATTTTTTCCACGTTTTTGCACTCAAAACAACTTTCCTCCTCCGCGTACACACTGTTTTTAAGATTCCCAACCCATCTGACTCACAAAACTGTCTAAAAAGCCATTTAAACCAATACCGCCCTTTTGTTTCTTTTCATTATACATTTATTTTTTTCACGTTTCGGCACTCAAAACATCTTTCCACATTCGCGTACACACTGTTTTTATGATTCCGAACCCATCTGACTCACAATATCGTCTAAAAGACCATTTAAACCAATACCGCCCTTTTGTTTCTTTTCGTTATACATTTATTTTTTCCACGTTTCGGCACTCAAGACAACTTTCCTCCTTCGCGTACACACTTTTCTGATGATTCCGAACCTACCTGACTCACAAAACCGTCTAAAAGGCCATTTAAACCAATACCGCCCTTTTGTTTCTTTTCCTTATACATTCACTTTTTCCACGTTTTTCCAACTTTCCTCCTTCTCGTACACACTTTTTTTATGATTCCGAACCCACCTGACTCACAAAACCGTCTAAAAGACCATTTAAACCAATACCTCCCTTTTGTTTCTTTTACTTATACATTCATTTTTTCCACGTTTTTGCACTCAAAACAACTTTCCTCCTTCGCGTACACACTTTTTTTATGATTCGGAACCCATCTGTCTCACAAAATCGTCTAAAAGACCATTTAAACCAATACCTCCCTTTTGTTTCTTTTCCTTATACATTCATTTTTTCCACGTTTTTGCACTCAAAACAACTTTCCTCCTCCGCGTACACACTGTTTTTAAGATTCCCAACCCATCTGACTCACAAAACTGTCTAAAAAGCCATTTAAACCAATACCGCCCTTTTGTTTCTTTTCCTTATACATTCATTTTTTCATGTTTTTGCATTCGAAACAATTTTCCTCCTTCGCGTACACACTTTTTTTATGATTCCGAACCCATTTGACTCACAAAATCGTTAAAAAGGCCATTTAAACCAATACCGCCCTTTTGTTTCTTTTCGTTATACATTTATTTTTTCCACGTTTCGGCACTCAAGACAACTTTCCTCCTTCGCGTACACACTTTTCTGATGATTCCGAACCTACCTGACTCACAAAACCGTCTAAAAGGCCATTTAAACCAATACCGCCCTTTTGTTTCTTTTCCTTATACATTCACTTTTTCCACGTTTTTCCAACTTTCCTCCTTCTCGTACACACTTTTTTATGATTCCGAACCCACCTGACTCACAAAACCGTCTAAAAGACCATTTAAACCAATACCTCCCTTTTGTTTCTTTTCCTTATACATTCATTTTTTCCACGTTTTTCCAACTTTCCTCCTTCTCGTACACATTTTTTTATGATTCCGAACCCACCTGACTCACAAAACCGTCTAAAAGACCATTTAAACCAATACCTCCCTTTTGTTTCTTTTCCTTATACATTCATTTTTTCCACGTTTTGGCACTCAAAACAACTTTCCTCCTTCGCGTACACACTGTTTTTATGATTCCGAACCCATCTGAATCACAAAACTGTCTAAAAAGCCATTTAAACCAATACCGCCCTTTTGTTTCTTTTCATTATACATTTATTTTTTTCACGTTTCGGCACTCAAAACATCTTTCCACATTCGCGTACACACTGCTTTTATGATTCCGAACCCATCTGTCTCACAAAATCGTCTAAAAGACCATTTAAACCAATACGTCCCTTTTGTTTCTTTTCCTTATACATTCAATTTTTCCACGTTTTTTGCACTCAAGACAACTTCCCTCCTTCGCGTACGCACTGTTTTTATGATTCCGACCCCATCTGACTCACAAAATCGTCTAAAAGACCATTTAAACCAATACCTCCCTTTTGTTTCTTTTCCTTATACATTCATTTTTTTCCACGTTTTTGCACTCAAAACAACTTTCCTCCTCCGCGTACACACTGTTTTTAACATTCCAAACCCAACTGACTCACAAAACTGTCTAAAAAGCTATTTAAACCAATACCGCCCTTTTGTTTTTTTTCGTTATACATTAATTTTTTCCACGTTTCGGCACTCAAAACAACTTTAATCCTTCGCGTACACACTGTTTTTATGATTCCGAACCCATCTGTCTCACAAAATCGTCTAAAAGACCATTTAAACCAATACGTCCCTTTTGTTTCTTTTCCTTATACATTCGTTTTTTCCACGTTTTTGCACTCAAAACAACATTCCTCCTTCTTGTACACACTTTTCTGATGATTCCGAACCTACCTGACTCATAAAACCGTCTAAAAGGCCATTTAAACCAATACCGCCCTTTTGTTTCTTTTCCTTATACATTCATTTTTTCCACGTTTTTGCACTCAAAACAACTTTCCTCCTCCGCGTACACACTGCTTTTAAGATTCCCAACCCATCTGACTCACAAAACTGTCTAAAAAGCCATTTAAACCAATACCGACCTTTTGTTTCCTTTCCTTATACATTCATTTTTTCACGTTTTTGCACTCAAAACAATTTTCCTCCTTCGCGTACACACTTTTTTTATGATTCCGAACCCATCTGACTCACAAAATCGTTAAAAAGGCCATTTAAACCAATACCGCCCTTTTGTTTCTTTTCCTTATACATTCATTTTTTCCACGTTTTTCCAACTTTCCTCCTTCTCGTACACACTTTTTTTATGAATCCGAACCCACCTGACTCACAAAAACCGTCTAAAAGGCCATTTAAACCAAAACGCCCATTTGTTTCTTTTCCTTATACATTCATTTTTTCCAAGTTTTAGCACTCAAAACAACTTTCCTCCTTCGCGTACACACTGTTTTTATGATTCCGAACCCATCTGAATCACAAAACTGTCTAAAAAGCCATTTAAACCAATACCGCCCTTTTGTTTCTTTTCATTATACATTTATTTTTTTCACGTTTCGGCACTCAAAACATCTTTCCACATTCGCGTACACACTGCTTTTATGATTCCGAACCCATCTGTCTCACAAAATCGTCTAAAAGACCATTTAAACCAATACGTCCCTTTTGTTTCTTTTCCTTATACATTCAATTTTTCCACGTTTTTTGCACTCAAGACAACTTTCCTCCTTCGCGTACACACTGTTTTTATGATTCCGAACCCATCTGACTCACAAAATCGTCTAAAAGACCATTTAAACCAATACCTCCCTTTTGTTTCTTTTCCTTATACATTCATTTTTTTCCACGTTTTTGCACTCAAAACAACTTTCCTCCTCCGCGTACACACTGTTTTTAACATTCCAAACCCAACTGACTCACAAAACTGTCTAAAAAGCTATTTAAACCAATACCGCCCTTTTGCTTTTTTTCGTTATACATTAATTTTTTCCACGTTTCGGCACTCAAAACAACTTTAATCCTTCGCGTACACACTGTTTTTATGATTCCGAACCCATCTGTCTCACAAAATCGTCTAAAAGACCATTTAAACCAATACGTCCCTTTTGTTTCTTTTCCTTATACATTCGTTTTTTCCACGTTTTTGCACTCAAAACAACATTCCTCCTTCTTGTACACACTTTTCTGATGATTCCGAACCTACCTGACTCATAAAACCGTCTAAAAGGCCATTTAAACCAATACCGCCCTTTTGTTTCTTTTCCTTATACATTTATTTTTTCCACGTTTTTGCACTCAAAACAACTTTCCTCCTCCGCGTACACACTGTTTTTAACATTCAAAACCCAACTGACTCACAAAACTGTCTAAAAAGCTATTTAAACCAATACCGCCCTTTTGTTTTTTTTCGTTATACATTAATTTTTTCCACGTTTCGGCACTCAAAACAACTTTAATCCTTCGCGTACACACTGTTTTTATGATTCCGAACCCATCTGTCTCACAAAATCGTCTAAAAGACCATTTAAACCAATACGTCCCTTTTGTTTCTTTTCCTTATACATTCAATTTTTCCACGTTTTTTGCACTCAAGACAACTTCCCTCCTTCGCGTACGCACTGTTTTTATGATTCCGACCCCATCTGACTCACAAAATCGTCTAAAAGACCATTTAAACCAATACCTCCCTTTTGTTTCTTTTCCTTATACATTCATTTTTTTCCACGTTTTTGCACTCAAAACAACTTTCCTCCTCCGCGTACACACTGTTTTTAACATTCCAAACCCAACTGACTCACAAAACTGTCTAAAAAGCTATTTAAACCAATACCGCCCTTTTGTTTTTTTTCGTTATACATTAATTTTTTCCACGTTTCGGCACTCAAAACAACTTTAATCCTTCGCGTACACACTGTTTTTATGATTCCGAACCCATCTGTCTCACAAAATCGTCTAAAAGACCATTTAAACCAATACGTCCCTTTTGTTTCTTTTCCTTATACATTCGTTTTTTCCACGTTTTTGCACTCAAAACAACATTCCTCCTTCTTGTACACACTTTTCTGATGATTCCGAACCTACCTGACTCACAAAACCGTCTAAAAGGCCATTTAAACCAATACCGCCCTTTTGTTTCTTTTCCTTATACATTCATTTTTTCCACGTTTTTCCAACTTTCCTCCTTCTCGTACACACTTTTTTTATGATTCCGAAACCACCTGACTCACAAAACCGTCTAAAAGACCATTTAAACCAATACCTCCCTTTTGTTTCTTTTCCTTATACATTCATTTTTTCCACGTTTTTGCACTCAAAACAACTTTCCTCCTTCGCGTACACACTGTTTTTATGATTCCGAACCCATCTGTCTCACAAAATCGTCTAAAAGACCATTTAAACCAATACCTCCCTTTTGTTTCTTTTCCTTATACATTCATTTTTTCCACGTTTTTGCACTCAAAACAACTTTCCTCCTCCGCGTACACACTGTTTTTAAGATTCCCAACCCATCTGACTCACAAAACTGTCTAAAAAGCCATTTAAACCAATACCGCCCTTTTGTTTCTTTTCCTTATACATTCATTTTTTCACGTTTTTGCACTCAAAACAATTTTCCTCCTTCGCGTACACACTTTTTTTATGATTCCGAACCCATCTGACTCACAAAATCGTTAAAAAGGCCATTTAAACCAATACCGCCCTTTTGTTTCTTTTCCTTATACATTCATTTTTTCCACGTTTTTCCAACTTTCCTCCTTCTCGTACACACTTTTTTTATGAATCCGAACCCACCTGACTCACAAAAACCGTCTAAAAGGCCATTTAAACCAATACCGCCCATTTGTTTCTTTTCCTTATACATTCATTTTTTCCACATTTTTGTACTCAAAACAACTTTCCTCCTTCGCGTACACACTGTTTTTATGATTCCGAACCCATCTTACTCACAAAACTGTCTAAAAAGCCATTTAAACCAATACCGCCCTTTTGTTTCTTTTCCTTATACATTTATTTTTTCCACGTTTTTGCACTCAAAACAACTTTCCTCCTTCGCGTACACACTGTTTTTATGATTCCGAACCCATCTGTCTCACAAAATCGTCTAAAAGACCATTTAAACCAATACCTCCCTTTTGTTTCTTTTCTTTATACATTCATTTTTTCCACGTTTTTGCACTCAAGACAACTTTCCTCCTTCGCGTACACACTATTTTTATGATTCCGAACCCATCTGACTCACAAAATCGTCTAAAAGACCATTTAAACCAATACCTCCCTTTTGTTTCTTTTCCTTATACATTCATTTTTTTCCACGTTTTTGCACTCAAAACAACTTTCCTCCTCCGCGTACACACTGTTTTTAACATTCCAAACCCAACTGACTCACAAAACTGTCTAAAAAGCTATTTAAACCAATACCGCCCTTTTGTTTTTTTTCGTTATACATTAATTTTTTCCACGTTTCGGCACTCAAAACAACTTTCCTCCTTCGCGTACACACTGTTTTTTTGATTCCGAACCCATCTGACTCACAAAATCGTCTAAAAGACCATTTAAACCAATACCTCCCTTTTGTTTCTTTTCCTTATACATTCATTTTTTTCCACGTTTTTGCACTCAAA
Organism: Salticus scenicus; assembly: GCA_963930645.1. Classification (NCBI taxonomy): domain Eukaryota; kingdom Metazoa; phylum Arthropoda; class Arachnida; order Araneae; family Salticidae; genus Salticus; species Salticus scenicus. The sequence continues at coordinate 272,173,915 of OZ005659.1, forward strand.
ACAACTTTCCTCCTCCGCGTACACACTGTTTTTAACATTCCAAACCCAACTGACTCACAAAACTGTCTAAAAAGCTATTTAAACCAATACCGCCCTTTTGTTTTTTTTCGTTATACATTAATTTTTTCCACGTTTCGGCACTCAAAACAACTTTAATCCTTCGCGTACACACTGTTTTTATGATTCCGAACCCATCTGTCTCACAAAATCGTCTAAAAGACCATTTAAACCAATACGTCCCTTTTGTTTCTTTTCCTTATACATTCGTTTTTTCCACGTTTTTGCACTCAAAACAACATTCCTCCTTCTTGTACACACTTTTCTGATGATTCCGAACCTACCTGACTCACAAAACCGTCTAAAAGGCCATTTAAACCAATACCGCCCTTTTGTTTCTTTTCCTTATACATTTATTTTTTCCACGTTTTTGCACTCAAAACAACTTTCCTCCTCCGCGTACACACTGTTTTTAACATTCCAAACCCAACTGACTCACAAAACTGTCTAAAAAGCTATTTAAACCAATACCGCCCTTTTGTTTTTTTTTCGTTATACATTAATTTTTTCCACGTTTCGGCACTCAAAACAACTTTAATCCTTCGCGTACACACTGTTTTTATGATTCCGAACCCATCTGTCTCACAAAATCGTCTAAAAGACCATTTAAACCAATACGTCCCTTTTGTTTCTTTTCCTTATACATTCAATTTTTCCACGTTTTTTGCACTCAAGACAACTTCCCTCCTTCGCGTACGCACTGTTTTTATGATTCCGACCCCATCTGACTCACAAAATCGTCTAAAAGACCATTTAAACCAATACCTCCCTTTTGTTTCTTTTCCTTATACATTCATTTTTTTCCACGTTTTTGCACTCAAAACAACTTTCCTCCTCCGCGTACACACTGTTTTTAACATTCCAAACCCAACTGACTCACAAAACTGTCTAAAAAGCTATTTAAACCAATACCGCCCTTTTGTTTCCTTTCCTTATACATTTATTTTTTCCACGTTTTTGCACTCAAAACAACTTTCCTCCTCCGCGTACACACTGTTTTTAACATTCCAAACCCAACTGACTCACAAAACTGTCTAAAAAGCTATTTAAACCAATACCGCCCTTTTGTTTTTTTTTTGTTATACATTAATTTTTTCCACGTTTCGGCACTCAAAACAACTTTAATCCTTCGCGTACACACTGTTTTTATGATTCCGAACCCATCTGTCTCACAAAATCGTCTAAAAGACCATTTAAACCAATACGTCCCTTTTGTTTCTTTTCCTTATACATTCAATTTTTCCACGTTTTTTGCACTCAAGACAACTTCCCTCCTTCGCGTACGCACTGTTTTTATGATTCCGACCCCATCTGACTCACAAAATCGTCTAAAAGACCATTTAAACCAATACCTCCCTTTTGTTTCTTTTCCTTATACATTCATTTTTTTCCACGTTTTTGCACTCAAAACAACTTTCCTCCTCCGCGTACACACTGTTTTTAACATTCCAAACCCAACTGACTCACAAAACTGTCTAAAAAGCTATTTAAACCAATACCGCCCTTTTGTTTTTTTTCGTTATACATTAATTTTTTCCACGTTTCGGCACTCAAAACAACTTTAATCCTTCGCGTACACACTGTTTTTATGATTCCGAACCCATCTGTCTCACAAAATCGTCTAAAAGACCATTTAAACCAATACGTCCCTTTTGTTTCTTTTCCTTATACATTCGTTTTTTCCACGTTTTTGCACTCAAAACAACATTCCTCCTTCTTGTACACACTTTTCTGATGATTCCGAACCTACCTGACTCACAAAACCGTCTAAAAGGCCATTTAAACCAATACCGCCCTTTTGTTTCTTTTCCTTATACATTCATTTTTTCCACGTTTTTCCAACTTTCCTCCTTCTCGTACACACTTTTTTTATGATTCCGAAACCACCTGACTCACAAAACCGTCTAAAAGACCATTTAAACCAATACCTCCCTTTTGTTTCTTTTCCTTATACATTCATTTTTTCCACGTTTTTGCACTCAAAACAACTTTCCTCCTTCGCGTACACACTTTTTTTTATGAATCCGAACCCACCTGACTCACAAAAACCGTCTAAAAGGCCATTTAAACCAATACCGCCCATTTGTTTCTTTTCCTTATACATTCATTTTTTCCAAGTTTTAGCACTCAAAACAACTTTCCTCCTTCGCGTACACACTGTTTTTATGATTCCGAACCCATCTGAATCACAAAACTGTCTAAAAAGCCATTTAAACCAATACCGCCCTTTTGTTTCTTTTCATTATACATTTATTTTTTTCACGTTTCGGCACTCAAAACATCTTTCCACATTCGCGTACACACTGCTTTTATGATTCCGAACCCATCTGTCTCACAAAATCGTCTAAAAGACCATTTAAACCAATACCTCCCTTTTGTTTCTTTTCCTTATACATTCATTTTTTCCACGTTTTTGCACTCAAGACAACTTTCTTCCTTCGCGTACACACTGTTTTTATGATTCCGAACCCATCTGACTCACAATATCGTCTAAAAGACCATTTAAACCAATACCGCCCTTTTGTTTCTTTTCGTTATACATTTATTTTTTCCACGTTTCGGCACTCAAGACAACTTTCCTCCTTCTCGTACACACTTTTTTTATGATTCCGAACCCACCTGACTCACAAAACCGTCTAAAAGACCATTTAAACCAATACCTCCCTTTTGTTTCTTTTACTTATACATTCATTTTTTCCACGTTTTTGCACTCAAAACAACTTTCCTCCTTCGCGTACACACTTTTTTTATGATTCCGAACCCATCTGTCTCACAAAATCGTCTAAAAGACCATTTAAACCAATACCTCCCTTTTGTTTCTTTTCCTTATACATTCATTTTTTCCACGTTTTTGCACTCAAAACAACTTTCCTCCTCCGCGTACACACTGTTTTTAAGATTCCCAACCCATCTGACTCACAAAACTGTCTAAAAAGCCATTTAAACCAATACCGCCCTTTTGTTTCTTTTCCTTATACATTCATTTTTTCCACGTTTTTGCACTCAAGACAACTTTCTTCCTTCGCGTACACACTGTTTTTATGATTCCGAACCCATTTGACTCACAAAATCGTTAAAAAGGCCATTTAAACCAATACCGCCCTTTTGTTTCTTTTCGTTATACATTTATTTTTTCCACGTTTCGGCACTCAAGACAACTTTCCTCCTTCGCGTACACACTTTTCTGATGATTCCGAACCTACCTGACTCACAAAACCGTCTAAAAGGCCATTTAAACCAATACCGCCCTTTTGTTTCTTTTCCTTATACATTCACTTTTTCCACGTTTTTCCAACTTTCCTCCTTCTCGTACACACTTTTTTTATGATTCCGAACCCACCTGACTCACAAAACCGTCTAAAAGACCATTTAAACCAATACCTCCCTTTTGTTTCTTTTACTTATACATTCATTTTTTCCACGTTTTTGCACTCAAAACAACTTTCCTCCTCCGCGTACACACTGTTTTTAAGATTCCCAACCCATCTGACTCACAAAACTGTCTAAAAAGCCATTTAAACCAATACCGCCCTTTTGTTTCTTTTCCTTATACATTCATTTTTTCACGTTTTTGCACTCAAAACAATTTTCCTCCTTCGCGTACACACTTTTTTTATGATTCCGAACCCATTTGACTCACAAAATCGTTAAAAAGGCCATTTAAACCAATACCGCCCTTTTGTTTCTTTTCCTTATACATTCATTTTTTCCACGTTTTTCCAACTTTCCTCCTTCTCGTACACACTTTTTTTATGAATCCGAACCCACCTGACTCACAAAAACCGTCTAAAAGGCCATTTAAACCAATACCGCCCATTTGTTTCTTTTCCTTATACATTCATTTTTTCCACATTTTTGTACTCAAAACAACTTTCCTCCTTCGCGTACACACTGTTTTTATGATTCCGAACCCATCTTACTCACAAAACTGTCTAAAAAGCCATTTAAACCAATACCGCCCTTTTGTTTCTTTTCCTTATACATTTATTTTTTCCACGTTTTTGCACTCAAAACAACTTTCCTCCTTCGCGTACACACTGTTTTTATGATTCCGAACCCATCTGTCTCACAAAATCGTCTAAAAGACCATTTAAACCAATACCTCCCTTTTGTTTCTTTTCTTTATACATTCATTTTTTCCACGTTTTTGCACTCAAGACAACTTTCCTCCTTCGCGTACACACTATTTTTATGATTCCGAACCCACCTGACTGACAAAACCGTCTAAAAGACCATTTAAACCAATACCTCCCTTTTGTTTCTTTTCCTTATACATTCATTTTTTTCCACGTTTTTGCACTCAAAACAACTTTCCTCCTCCGCGTACACACTGTTTTTAACATTCCAAACCCAACTGACTCACAAAACTGTCTAAAAAGCTATTTAAACCAATACCGCCCTTTTGTTTTTTTTCGTTATACATTAATTTTTTCCACGTTTCGGCACTCAAAACAACTTTAATCCTTCGCGTACACACTGTTTTTATGATTCCGAACCCATCTGTCTCACAAAATCGTCTAAAAGACCATTTAAACCAATACGTCCCTTTTGTTTCTTTTCCTTATACATTTGTTTTTTCCACGTTTTTGCACTCAAAACAACATTCCTCCTTCTTGTACACACTTTTCTGATGATTCCGAACCTACCTGACTCACAAAACCGTCTAAAAGGATATTTAAACCAATACCGCCCTTTTGTTTCTTTTCCTTATACATTCATTTTTTCCACGTTTTTCCAACTTTCCTCCTTCTCGTACACATTTTTTTATGATTCCGAACCCACCTGACTCACAAAACCGTCTAAAAGACCATTTAAACCAATACCTCCCTTTTGTTTCTTTTCCTTATACATTCATTTTTTCCACGTTTTTGCACTCAAAACAACTTTCCTCCTTCGCGTACACACTGTTTTTATGATTCCGAACCCATCTGAATCACAAAACTGTCTAAAAAGCCATTTAAACCAATACGTCCCTTTTGTTTCTTTTCCTTATACATTCGTTTTTTCCACGTTTTTGCACTCAAAACAACATTCCTCCTTCTTGTACACACTTTTCTGATGATTCCGAACCTACCTGACTCACAAAACCGTCTAAAAGGCCATTTAAACCAATACCGCCCTTTTGTTTCTTTTCCTTATACATTCATTTTTTCCACGTTTTTGCACTCAAAACAACTTTCCTCCTCCGCGTACACACTGTTTTTAAGATTCCCAACCCATCTGACTCACAAAACTGTCTAAAAAGCCATTTAAACCAATACCGACCTTTTGTTTCCTTTCCTTATACATTCATTTTTTCACGTTTTTGCACTCAAAACAATTTTCCTCCTTCGCGTACACACTTTTTTTATGATTCCGAACCCATCTGACTCACAAAATCGTTAAAAAGGCCATTTAAACCAATACCGCCCTTTTGTTTCTTTTCCTTATACATTCATTTTTTCCACGTTTTTGCACTCAAAACAACTTTCCTCCTCCGCGTACACACTGTTTTTAAGATTCCCAACCCATCTGACTCACAAAACTGTCTAAAAAGCCATTTAAACCAATACCGCCCTTTTGTTTCTTTTCATTATACATTTATTTTTTTCACGTTTCGGCACTCAAAACATCTTTCCACATTCGCGTACACACTGTTTTTATGATTCCGAACCCATCTGACTCACAATATCGTCTAAAAGACCATTTAAACCAATACCGCCCTTTTGTTTCTTTTCGTTATACATTTATTTTTTCCACGTTTCGGCACTCAAGACAACTTTCCTCCTTCGCGTACACACTTTTCTGATGATTCCGAACCTACCTGACTCACAAAACCGTCTAAAAGGCCATTTAAACCAATACCGCCCTTTTGTTTCTTTTCCTTATACATTCACTTTTTCCACGTTTTTCCAACTTTCCTCCTTCTCGTACACACTTTTTTTATGATTCCGAACCCACCTGACTCACAAAACCGTCTAAAAGACCATTTAAACCAATACCTCCCTTTTGTTTCTTTTACTTATACATTCATTTTTTCCACGTTTTTGCACTCAAAACAACTTTCCTCCTCCGCGTACACACTGTTTTTAAGATTCCCAACCCATCTGACTCACAAAACTGTCTAAAAAGCCATTTAAACCAATACCGCCCTTTTGTTTCTTTTCCTTATACATTCATTTTTTCACGTTTTTGCACTCAAAACAATTTTCCTCCTTCGCGTACACACTTTTTTTATGATTCCGAACCCATTTGACTCACAAAATCGTTAAAAAGGCCATTTAAACCAATACCGCCCTTTTGTTTCTTTTCCTTATACATTCATTTTTTCCACGTTTTTCCAACTTTCCTCCTTCTCGTACACACTTTTTTTATGAATCCGAACCCACCTGACTCACAAAAACCGTCTAAAAGGCCATTTAAACCAATACCGCCCATTTGTTTCTTTTCCTTATACATTCATTTTTTCCACATTTTTGTACTCAAAACAACTTTCCTCCTTCGCGTACACACTGTTTTTATGATTCCGAACCCATCTTACTCACAAAACTGTCTAAAAAGCCATTTAAACCAATACCGCCCTTTTGTTTCTTTTCCTTATACATTTATTTTTTCCACGTTTTTGCACTCAAAACAACTTTTCTCCTTCGCGTACACACTGTTTTTATGATTCCGAACCCATCTGTCTCACAAAATCGTCTAAAAGACCATTTAAACCAATACCGCCCTTTTGTTTCTTTTCGTTATACATTTATTTTTTCCACGTTTCGGCACTCAAGACAACTTTCCTCCTTCGCGTACACACTTTTCTGATGATTCCGAACCTACCTGACTCACAAAACCGTCTAAAAGGCCATTTAAACCAATACCGCCCTTTTGTTTCTTTTCCTTATACATTCACTTTTTCCACGTTTTTCCAACTTTCCTCCTTCTCGTACACACTTTTTTTATGATTCCGAACCCACCTGACTCACAAAACCGTCTAAAAGACCATTTAAACCAATACCTCCCTTTTATTTCTTTTACTTATACATTCATTTTTTCCACGTTTTTGCACTCAAAACAACTTTCCTCCTTCGCGTACACACTTTTTTTATGATTCCGAACCCATCTGTCTCACAAAATCGTCTAAAAGACCATTTAAACCAATACCTCCCTTTTGTTTCTTTTCCTTATACATTCATTTTTTCCACGTTTTTGCACTCAAAACAACTTTCCTCCTCCGCGTACACACTGTTTTTAAGATTCCCAACCCATCTGACTCACAAAACTGTCTAAAAAGCCATTTAAACCAATACCGCCCTTTTGTTTCTTTTCCTTATACATTCATTTTTTCATGTTTTTGCACTCAAAACAATTTTCCTCCTTCGCGTACACACTTTTTTTATGATTCCGAACCCATGTGACTCACAAAATCGTTAAAAAGGCCATTTAAACCAATACCGCCCTTTTGTTTCTTTTCGTTATACATTTATTTTTTCCACGTTTCGGCACTCAAGACAACTTTCCTCCTTCGCGTACACACTTTTCTGATGATTCCGAACCTACCTGACTCACAAAACCGTCTAAAAGGCCATTTAAACCAATACCGCCCTTTTGTTTCTTTTCCTTATACATTCACTTTTTCCACGTTTTTCCAACTTTCCTCCTTCTCGTACACACTTTTTTTATGATTCCGAACCCACCTGACTCACAAAACCGTCTAAAAGACCATTTAAACCAATACCTCCCTTTTGTTTCTTTTACTTATACATTCATTTTTTCCACGTTTTTGCACTCAAAACAACTTTCCTCCTTCGCGTACACACTTTTTTTATGATTCCGAACCCATCTGTCTCACAAAATCGTCTAAAAGACCATTTAAACCAATACCTCCCTTTTGTTTCTTTTCCTTATACATTCATTTTTTCCACGTTTTTGCACTCAAAACAACTTTCCTCCTCCGCGTACACACTGTTTTTAAGATTCCCAACCCATCTGACTCACAAAACTGTCTAAAAAGCCATTTAAACCAATACCGCCCTTTTGTTTCTTTTCCTTATACATTCATTTTTTCACGTTTTTGCACTCAAAACAATTTTCCTCCTTCGCGTACACACTTTTTTTATGATTCCGAACCCATTTGACTCACAAAATCGTTAAAAAGGCCATTTAAACCAATACCGCCCTTTTGTTTCTTTTCCTTATACATTCATTTTTTCCACGTTTTTCCAACTTTCCTCCTTCTCGTACACACTTTTTTTATGAATCCGAACCCACCTGACTCACAAAAACCGTCTAAAAGGCCATTTAAACCAATACCGCCCATTTGTTTCTTTTCCTTATACATTCATTTTTTCCACATTTTTGTACTCAAAACAACTTTCCTCCTTCGCGTACACACTGTTTTTATGATTCCGAACCCATCTTACTCACAAAACTGTCTAAAAAGCCATTTAAACCAATACCGCCCTTTTGTTTCTTTTCCTTATACATTTATTTTTTCCACGTTTTTGCACTCAAAACAACTTTTCTCCTTCGCGTACACACTGTTTTTATGATTCCGAACCCATCTGTCTCACAAAATCGTCTAAAAGACCATTTAAACCAATACCTCCCTTTTGTTTCTTTTCTTTATACATTCATTTTTTCCACGTTTTTGCACTCAAGACAACTTTCCTCCTTCGCGTACACACTATTTTTATGATTCCGAACCCACCTGACTGACAAAACCGTCTAAAAGACCATTTAAACCAATACCTCCCTTTTGTTTCTTTTCCTTATACATTCATTTTTTTCCACGTTTTTGCACTCAAAACAACTTTCCTCCTCCGCGTACACACTGTTTTTAACATTCCAAACCCAACTGACTCACAAAACTGTCTAAAAAGCTATTTAAACCAATACCGCCCTTTTGTTTTTTTTCGTTATACATTAATTTTTTCCACGTTTCGGCACTCAAAACAACTTTAATCCTTCGCGTACACACTGTTTTTATGATTCCGAACCCATCTGTCTCACAAAATCGTCTAAAAGACCATTTAAACCAATACGTCCCTTTTGTTTCTTTTCCTTATACATTTGTTTTTTCCACGTTTTTGCACTCAAAACAACATTCCTCCTTCTTGTACACACTTTTCTGATGATTCCGAACCTACCTGACTCACAAAACCGTCTAAAAGGATATTTAAACCAATACCGCCCTTTTGTTTCTTTTCCTTATACATTCATTTTTTCCACGTTTTTCCAACTTTCCTCCTTCTCGTACACATTTTTTTATGATTCCGAACCCACCTGACTCACAAAACCGTCTAAAAGACCATTTAAACCAATACCTCCCTTTTGTTTCTTTTCCTTATACATTCATTTTTTCCACGTTTTTGCACTCAAAACAACTTTCCTCCTTCGCGTACACACTGTTTTTATGATTCCGAACCCATCTGAATCACAAAACTGTCTAAAAAGCCATTTAAACCAATACGTCCCTTTTGTTTCTTTTCCTTATACATTCGTTTTTTCCACGTTTTTGCACTCAAAACAACATTCCTCCTTCTTGTACACACTTTTCTGATGATTCCGAACCTACCTGACTCACAAAACCGTCTAAAAGGCCATTTAAACCAATACCGCCCTTTTGTTTCTTTTCCTTATACATTCATTTTTTCCACGTTTTTGCACTCAAAACAACTTTCCTCCTCCGCGTACACACTGTTTTTAAGATTCCCAACCCATCTGACTCACAAAACTGTCTAAAAAGCCATTTAAACCAATACCGACCTTTTGTTTCCTTTCCTTATACATTCATTTTTTCACGTTTTTGCACTCAAAACAATTTTCCTCCTTCGCGTACACACTTTTTTTATGATTCCGAACCCATCTGACTCACAAAATCGTTAAAACGGCCATTTAAACCAATACCGCCCTTTTGTTTCTTTTCCTTATACATTCATTTTTTCCACGTTTTTGCACTCAAAACAACTTTCCTCCTCCGCGTACACACTGTTTTTAAGATTCCCAACCCATCTGACTCACAAAACTGTCTAAAAAGCCATTTAAACCAATACCGCCCTTTTGTTTCTTTTCATTATACATTTATTTTTTTCACGTTTCGGCACTCAAAACATCTTTCCACATTCGCGTACACACTGTTTTTATGATTCCGAACCCATCTGACTCACAATATCGTCTAAAAGACCATTTAAACCAATACCGCCCTTTTGTTTCTTTTCGTTATACATTTATTTTTTCCACGTTTCGGCACTCAAGACAACTTTCCTCCTTCGCGTACACACTTTTCTGATGATTCCGAACCTACCTGACTCACAAAACCGTCTAAAAGGCCATTTAAACCAATACCGCCCTTTTGTTTCTTTTCCTTATACATTCACTTTTTCCACGTTTTTCCAACTTTCCTCCTTCTCGTACACACTTTTTTTATGATTCCGAACCCACCTGACTCACAAAACCGTCTAAAAGACCATTTAAACCAATACCTCCCTTTTGTTTCTTTTACTTATACATTCATTTTTTCCACGTTTTTGCACTCAAAACAACTTTCCTCCTTCGCGTACACACTTTTTTTATGATTCGGAACCCATCTGTCTCACAAAATCGTCTAAAAGACCATTTAAACCAATACCTCCCTTTTGTTTCTTTTCCTTATACATTCATTTTTTCCACGTTTTTGCACTCAAAACAACTTTCCTCCTCCGCGTACACACTGTTTTTAAGATTCCCAACCCATCTGACTCACAAAACTGTCTAAAAAGCCATTTAAACCAATACCGCCCTTTTGTTTCTTTTCCTTATACATTCATTTTTTCATGTTTTTGCATTCGAAACAATTTTCCTCCTTCGCGTACACACTTTTTTTATGATTCCGAACCCATTTGACTCACAAAATCGTTAAAAAGGCCATTTAAACCAATACCGCCCTTTTGTTTCTTTTCGTTATACATTTATTTTTTCCACGTTTCGGCACTCAAGACAACTTTCCTCCTTCGCGTACACACTTTTCTGATGATTCCGAACCTACCTGACTCACAAAACCGTCTAAAAGGCCATTTAAACCAATACCGCCCTTTTGTTTCTTTTCCTTATACATTCACTTTTTCCACGTTTTTCCAACTTTCCTCCTTCTCGTACACACTTTTTTTATGATTCCGAACCCACCTGACTCACAAAACCGTCTAAAAGACCATTTAAACCAATACCTCCCTTTTGTTTCTTTTACTTATACATTCATTTTTTCCACGTTTTTGCACTCAAAACAACTTTCCTCCTTCGCGTACACACTTTTTTTATGATTCGGAACCCATCTGTCTCACAAAATCGTCTAAAAGACCATTTAAACCAATACCTCCCTTTTGTTTCTTTTACTTATACATTCATTTTTTCCACGTTTTTGCACTCAAAACAACTTTCCTCCTCCGCGTACACACTGTTTTTAAGATTCCCAACCCATCTGACTCACAAAACTGTCTAAAAAGCCATTTAAACCAATACCGCCCTTTTGTTTCTTTTCCTTATACATTCATTTTTTCATGTTTTTGCATTCGAAACAATTTTCCTCCTTCGCGTACACACTTTTTTTATGATTCCGAACCCATTTGACTCACAAAATCGTTAAAAAGGCCATTTAAACCAATACCGCCCTTTTGTTTCTTTTCGTTATACATTTATTTTTTCCACGTTTCGGCACTCAAGACAACTTTCCTCCTTCGCGTACACACTTTTCTGATGATTCCGAACCTACCTGACTCACAAAACCGTCTAAAAGGCCATTTAAACCAATACCGCCCTTTTGTTTCTTTTCCTTATACATTCACTTTTTCCACGTTTTTCCAACTTTCCTCCTTCTCGTACACACTTTTTTTATGATTCCGAACCCACCTGACTCACAAAACCGTCTAAAAGACCATTTAAACCAATACCTCCCTTTTGTTTCTTTTACTTATACATTCATTTTTTCCACGTTTTTGCACTCAAAACAACTTTCCTCCTTCGCGTACACACTTTTTTTATGATTCCGAACCCATCTGTCTCACAAAATCGTCTAAAAGACCATTTAAACCAATACCTCCCTTTTGTTTCTTTTCCTTATACATTCATTTTTTCCACGTTTTTGCACTCAAAACAACTTTCCTCCTCCGCGTACACACTGTTTTTAAGATTCCCAACCCATCTGACTCACAAAACTGTCTAAAAAGCCATTTAAACCAATACCGCCCTTTTGTTTCTTTTCCTTATACATTCATTTTTTCACGTTTTTGCACTCAAAACAATTTTCCTCCTTCGCGTACACACTTTTTTTATGATTCCGAACCCATTTGACTCACAAAATCGTTAAAAAGGCCATTTAAACCAATACCGCCCTTTTGTTTCTTTTCCTTATACATTCATTTTTTCCACGTTTTTCCAACTTTCCTCCTTCTCGTACACACTTTTTTTATGAATCCGAACCCACCTGACTCACAAAAACCGTCTAAAAGGCCATTTAAACCAATACCGCCCATTTGTTTCTTTTCCTTATACATTCATTTTTTCCACATTTTTGTACTCAAAACAACTTTCCTCCTTCGCGTACACACTGTTTTTATGATTCCGAACCCATCTTACTCACAAAACTGTCTAAAAAGCCATTTAAACCAATACCGCCCTTTTGTTTCTTTTCCTTATACATTTATTTTTTCCACGTTTTTGCACTCAAAACAACTTTTCTCCTTCGCGTACACACTGTTTTTATGATTCCGAACCCATCTGTCTCACAAAATCGTCTAAAAGACCATTTAAACCAATACCGCCCTTTTGTTTCTTTTCGTTATACATTTATTTTTTCCACGTTTCGGCACTCAAGACAACTTTCCTCCTTCGCGTACACACTTTTCTGATGATTCCGAACCTACCTGACTCACAAAACCGTCTAAAAGGCCATTTAAACCAATACCGCCCTTTTGTTTCTTTTCCTTATACATTCACTTTTTCCACGTTTTTCCAACTTTCCTCCTTCTCGTACACACTTTTTTTATGATTCCGAACCCACCTGACTCACAAAACCGTCTAAAAGACCATTTAAACCAATACCTCCCTTTTATTTCTTTTACTTATACATTCATTTTTTCCACGTTTTTGCACTCAAAACAACTTTCCTCCTTCGCGTACACACTTTTTTTATGATTCCGAACCCATCTGTCTCACAAAATCGTCTAAAAGACCATTTAAACCAATACCTCCCTTTTGTTTCTTTTCCTTATACATTCATTTTTTCCACGTTTTTGCACTCAAAACAACTTTCCTCCTCCGCGTACACACTGTTTTTAAGATTCCCAACCCATCTGACTCACAAAACTGTCTAAAAAGCCATTTAAACCAATACCGCCCTTTTGTTTCTTTTCCTTATACATTCATTTTTTCATGTTTTTGCACTCAAAACAATTTTCCTCCTTCGCGTACACACTTTTTTTATGATTCCGAACCCATTTGACTCACAAAATCGTTAAAAAGGCCATTTAAACCAATACCGCCCTTTTGTTTCTTTTCGTTATACATTTATTTTTTCCACGTTTCGGCACTCAAGACAACTTTCCTCCTTCGCGTACACACTTTTCTGATGATTCCGAACCTACCTGACTCACAAAACCGTCTAAAAGGCCATTTAAACCAATACCGCCCTTTTGTTTCTTTTCCTTATACATTCACTTTTTCCACGTTTTTCCAACTTTCCTCCTTCTCGTACACACTTTTTTTATGATTCCGAACCCACCTGACTCACAAAACCGTCTAAAAGACCATTTAAACCAATACCTCCCTTTTGTTTCTTTTACTTATACATTCATTTTTTCCACGTTTTTGCACTCAAAACAACTTTCCTCCTTCGCGTACACACTTTTTTTATGATTCCGAACCCATCTGTCTCACAAAATCGTCTAAAAGACCATTTAAACCAATACCTCCCTTTTGTTTCTTTTCCTTATACATTCATTTTTTCCACGTTTTTGCACTCAAAACAACTTTCCTCCTCCGCGTACACACTGTTTTTAAGATTCCCAACCCATCTGACTCACAAAACTGTCTAAAAAGCCATTTAAACCAATACCGCCCTTTTGTTTCTTTTCCTTATACATTCATTTTTTCACGTTTTTGCACTCAAAACAATTTTCCTCCTTCGCGTACACACTTTTTTTATGATTCCGAACCCATTTGACTCACAAAATCGTTAAAAAGGCCATTTAAACCAATACCGCCCTTTTGTTTCTTTTCCTTATACATTCATTTTTTCCACGTTTTTCCAACTTTCCTCCTTCTCGTACACACTTTTTTTATGAATCCGAACCCACCTGACTCACAAAAACCGTCTAAAAGGCCATTTAAACCAATACCGCCCATTTGTTTCTTTTCCTTATACATTCATTTTTTCCACATTTTTGTACTCAAAACAACTTTTCTCCTTCGCGTACACACTGTTTTTATGATTCCGAACCCATCTGTCTCACAAAATCGTCTAAAAGACCATTTAAACCAATACCTCCCTTTTGTTTCTTTTCTTTATACATTCATTTTTTCCACGTTTTTGCACTCAAGACAACTTTCCTCCTTCGCGTACACACTATTTTTATGATTCCGAACCCACCTGACTGACAAAACCGTCTAAAAGACCATTTAAACCAATACCTCCCTTTTGTTTCTTTTCCTTATACATTCATTTTTTTCCACGTTTTTGCACTCAAAACAACTTTCCTCCTCCGCGTACACACTGTTTTTAACATTCCAAACCCAACTGACTCACAAAACTGTCTAAAAAGCTATTTAAACCAATACCGCCCTTTTGTTTTTTTTCGTTATACATTAATTTTTTCCACGTTTCGGCACTCAAAACAACTTTAATCCTTCGCGTACACACTGTTTTTATGATTCCGAACCCATCTGTCTCACAAAATCGTCTAAAAGACCATTTAAACCAATACGTCCCTTTTGTTTCTTTTCCTTATACATTTGTTTTTTCCACGTTTTTGCACTCAAAACAACATTCCTCCTTCTTGTACACACTTTTCTGATGATTCCGAACCTACCTGACTCACAAAACCGTCTAAAAGGATATTTAAACCAATACCGCCCTTTTGTTTCTTTTCCTTATACATTCATTTTTTCCACGTTTTTCCAACTTTCCTCCTTCTCGTACACATTTTTTTATGATTCCGAACCCACCTGACTCACAAAACCGTCTAAAAGACCATTTAAACCAATACCTCCCTTTTGTTTCTTTTCCTTATACATTCATTTTTTCCACGTTTTTGCACTCAAAACAACTTTCCTCCTTCGCGTACACACTGTTTTTATGATTCCGAACCCATCTGAATCACAAAACTGTCTAAAAAGCCATTTAAACCAATACGTCCCTTTTGTTTCTTTTCCTTATACATTCGTTTTTTCCACGTTTTTGCACTCAAAACAACATTCCTCCTTCTTGTACACACTTTTCTGATGATTCCGAACCTACCTGACTCACAAAACCGTCTAAAAGGCCATTTAAACCAATACCGCCCTTTTGTTTCTTTTCCTTATACATTCATTTTTTCCACGTTTTTGCACTCAAAACAACTTTCCTCCTCCGCGTACACACTGTTTTTAAGATTCCCAACCCATCTGACTCACAAAACTGTCTAAAAAGCCATTTAAACCAATACCGACCTTTTGTTTCCTTTCCTTATACATTCATTTTTTCACGTTTTTGCACTCAAAACAATTTTCCTCCTTCGCGTACACACTTTTTTTATGATTCCGAACCCATCTGACTCACAAAATCGTTAAAAAGGCCATTTAAACCAATACCGCCCTTTTGTTTCTTTTCCTTATACATTCATTTTTTCCACGTTTTTGCACTCAAAACAACTTTCCTCCTCCGCGTACACACTGTTTTTAAGATTCCCAACCCATCTGACTCACAAAACTGTCTAAAAAGCCATTTAAACCAATACCGCCCTTTTGTTTCTTTTCATTATACATTCATTTTTTCATGTTTTTGCATTCGAAACAATTTTCCTCCTTCGCGTACACACTTTTTTTATGATTCCGAACCCATTTGACTCACAAAATCGTTAAAAAGGCCATTTAAACCAATACCGCCCTTTTGTTTCTTTTCGTTATACATTTATTTTTTCCACGTTTCGGCACTCAAGACAACTTTCCTCCTTCGCGTACACACTTTTCTGATGATTCCGAACCTACCTGACTCACAAAACCGTCTAAAAGGCCATTTAAACCAATACCGCCCTTTTGTTTCTTTTCCTTATACATTCACTTTTTCCACGTTTTTCCAACTTTCCTCCTTCTCGTACACACTTTTTTTATGATTCCGAACCCACCTGACTCACAAAACCGTCTAAAAGACCATTTAAACCAATACCTCCCTTTTGTTTCTTTTACTTATACATTCATTTTTTCCACGTTTTTGCACTCAAAACAACTTTCCTCCTTCGCGTACACACTTTTTTTATGATTCGGAACCCATCTGTCTCACAAAATCGTCTAAAAGACCATTTAAACCAATACCTCCCTTTTGTTTCTTTTCCTTATACATTCATTTTTTCCACGTTTTTGCACTCAAAACAACTTTCCTCCTCCGCGTACACACTGTTTTTAAGATTCCCAACCCATCTGACTCACAAAACTGTCTAAAAAGCCATTTAAACCAATACCGCCCTTTTGTTTCTTTTCCTTATACATTCATTTTTTCATATTTTTGCATTCGAAACAATTTTCCTCCTTCGCGTACACACTTTTTTTATGATTCCGAACCCATTTGACTCACAAAATCGTTAAAAAGGCCATTTAAACCAATACCGCCCTTTTGTTTCTTTTCGTTATACATTTATTTTTTCCACGTTTCGGCACTCAAGACAACTTTCCTCCTTCGCGTACACACTTTTCTGATGATTCCGAACCTACCTGACTCACAAAACCGTCTAAAAGGCCATTTAAACCAATACCGCCCTTTTGTTTCTTTTCCTTATACATTCACTTTTTCCACGTTTTTCCAACTTTCCTCCTTCTCGTACACACTTTTTTATGATTCCGAACCCACCTGACTCACAAAACCGTCTAAAAGACCATTTAAACCAATACCTCCCTTTTGTTTCTTTTCCTTATACATTCATTTTTTCCACGTTTTTCCAACTTTCCTCCTTCTCGTACACATTTTTTTATGATTCCGAACCCACCTGACTCACAAAACCGTCTAAAAGACCATTTAAACCAATACCTCCCTTTTGTTTCTTTTCCTTATACATTCATTTTTTCCACGTTTTTGCACTCAAAACAACTTTCCTCCTTCGCGTACACACTGTTTTTATGATTCCGAACCCATCTGAATCACAAAACTGTCTAAAAAGCCATTTAAACCAATACCGCCCTTTTGTTTCTTTTCATTATACATTTATTTTTTTCACGTTTCGGCACTCAAAACATCTTTCCACATTCGCGTACACACTGCTTTTATGATTCCGAACCCATCTGTCTCACAAAATCGTCTAAAAGACCATTTAAACCAATACGTCCCTTTTGTTTCTTTTCCTTATACATTCAATTTTTCCACGTTTTTTGCACTCAAGACAACTTCCCTCCTTCGCGTACGCACTGTTTTTATGATTCCGACCCCATCTGACTCACAAAATCGTCTAAAAGACCATTTAAACCAATACCTCCCTTTTGTTTCTTTTCCTTATACATTCATTTTTTTCCACGTTTTTGCACTCAAAACAACTTTCCTCCTCCGCGTACACACTGTTTTTAACATTCCAAACCCAACTGACTCACAAAACTGTCTAAAAAGCTATTTAAACCAATACCGCCCTTTTGTTTTTTTTCGTTATACATTAATTTTTTCCACGTTTCGGCACTCAAAACAACTTTAATCCTTCGCGTACACACTGTTTTTATGATTCCGAACCCATCTGTCTCACAAAATCGTCTAAAAGACCATTTAAACCAATACGTCCCTTTTGTTTCTTTTCCTTATACATTCGTTTTTTCCACGTTTTTGCACTCAAAACAACATTCCTCCTTCTTGTACACACTTTTCTGATGATTCCGAACCTACCTGACTCATAAAACCGTCTAAAAGGCCATTTAAACCAATACCGCCCTTTTGTTTCTTTTCCTTATACATTCATTTTTTCCACGATTTTTGCACTCAAAACAACTTTCCTCCTCCGCGTACACACTGCTTTTAAGATTCCCAACCCATCTGACTCACAAAACTGTCTAAAAAGCCATTTAAACCAATACCGACCTTTTGTTTCCTTTCCTTATACATTCATTTTTTCACGTTTTTGCACTCAAAACAATTTTCCTCCTTCGCGTACACACTTTTTTTATGATTCCGAACCCATCTGACTCACAAAATCGTTAAAAAGGCCATTTAAACCAATACCGCCCTTTTGTTTCTTTTCCTTATACATTCATTTTTTCCACGTTTTTCCAACTTTCCTCCTTCTCGTACACACTGTTTTTAACATTCCAAACCCAACTGACTCACAAAACTGTCTAAAAAGCTATTTAAACCAATACCGCCCTTTTGTTTTTTTTCGTTATACATTAATTTTTTCCACGTTTCGGCACTCAAAACAACTTTAATCCTTCGCGTACACACTGTTTTTATGATTCCGAACCCATCTGTCTCACAAAATCGTCTAAAAGACCATTTAAACCAATACGTCCCTTTTGTTTCTTTTCCTTATACATTTGTTTTTTCAACGTTTTTGCACTCAAAACAACATTCCTCCTTCTTGTACACACTTTTCTGATGATTCCGAACCTACCTGACTCACAAAACCGTCTAAAAGGATATTTAAACCAATACCGCCCTTTTGTTTCTTTTCCTTATACATTCATTTTTTCCACGTTTTTCCAACTTTCCTCCTTCTCGTACACATTTTTTTATGATTCCGAACCCACCTGACTCACAAAACCGTCTAAAAGACCATTTAAACCAATACCTCCCTTTTGTTTCTTTTCCTTATACATTCATTTTTTCCACGTTTTTGCACTCAAAACAACTTTCCTCCTTCGCGTACACACTGTTTTTATGATTCCGAACCCATCTGAATCACAAAACTGTCTAAAAAGCCATTTAAACCAATACGTCCCTTTTGTTTCTTTTCCTTATACATTCGTTTTTTCCACGTTTTTGCACTCAAAACAACATTCCTCCTTCTTGTACACACTTTTCTGATGATTCCGAACCTACCTGACTCACAAAACCGTCTAAAAGGCCATTTAAACCAATACCGCCCTTTTGTTTCTTTTCCTTATACATTCATTTTTTCCACGTTTTTGCACTCAAAACAACTTTCCTCCTCCGCGTACACACTGTTTTTAAGATTCCCAACCCATCTGACTCACAAAACTGTCTAAAAAGCCATTTAAACCAATACCGACCTTTTGTTTCCTTTCCTTATACATTCATTTTTTCACGTTTTTGCACTCAAAACAATTTTCCTCCTTCGCGTACACACTTTTTTTATGATTCCGAACCCATCTGACTCACAAAATCGTTAAAAAGGCCATTTAAACCAATACCGCCCTTTTGTTTCTTTTCCTTATACATTCATTTTTTCCACGTTTTTGCACTCAAAACAACTTTCCTCCTCCGCGTACACACTGTTTTTAAGATTCCCAACCCATCTGACTCACAAAACTGTCTAAAAAGCCATTTAAACCAATACCGCCCTTTTGTTTCTTTTCATTATACATTTATTTTTTTCACGTTTCGGCACTCAAAACATCTTTCCACATTCGCGTACACACTGTTTTTATGATTCCGAACCCATCTGACTCACAATATCGTCTAAAAGACCATTTAAACCAATACCGCCCTTTTGTTTCTTTTCGTTATACATTTATTTTTTCCACGTTTCGGCACTCAAGACAACTTTCCTCCTTCGCGTACACACTTTTCTGATGATTCCGAACCTACCTGACTCACAAAACCGTCTAAAAGGCCATTTAAACCAATACCGCCCTTTTGTTTCTTTTCCTTATACATTCACTTTTTCCACGTTTTTCCAACTTTCCTCCTTCTCGTACACACTTTTTTTATGATTCCGAACCCACCTGACTCACAAAACCGTCTAAAAGACCATTTAAACCAATACCTCCCTTTTGTTTCTTTTACTTATACATTCATTTTTTCCACGTTTTTGCACTCAAAACAACTTTCCTCCTTCGCGTACACACTTTTTTTATGATTCGGAACCCATCTGTCTCACAAAATCGTCTAAAAGACCATTTAAACCAATACCTCCCTTTTGTTTCTTTTCCTTATACATTCATTTTTTCCACGTTTTTGCACTCAAAACAACTTTCCTCCTCCGCGTACACACTGTTTTTAAGATTCCCAACCCATCTGACTCACAAAACTGTCTAAAAAGCCATTTAAACCAATACCGCCCTTTTGTTTCTTTTCCTTATACATTCATTTTTTCATGTTTTTGCATTCGAAACAATTTTCCTCCTTCGCGTACACACTTTTTTTATGATTCCGAACCCATTTGACTCACAAAATCGTTAAAAAGGCCATTTAAACCAATACCGCCCTTTTGTTTCTTTTCGTTATACATTTATTTTTTCCACGTTTCGGCACTCAAGACAACTTTCCTCCTTCGCGTACACACTTTTCTGATGATTCCGAACCTACCTGACTCACAAAACCGTCTAAAAGGCCATTTAAACCAATACCGCCCTTTTGTTTCTTTTCCTTATACATTCACTTTTTCCACGTTTTTCCAACTTTCCTCCTTCTCGTACACACTTTTTTATGATTCCGAACCCACCTGACTCACAAAACCGTCTAAAAGACCATTTAAACCAATACCTCCCTTTTGTTTCTTTTCCTTATACATTCATTTTTTCCACGTTTTTCCAACTTTCCTCCTTCTCGTACACATTTTTTTATGATTCCGAACCCACCTGACTCACAAAACCGTCTAAAAGACCATTTAAACCAATACCTCCCTTTTGTTTCTTTTCCTTATACATTCATTTTTTCCACGTTTTGGCACTCAAAACAACTTTCCTCCTTCGCGTACACACTGTTTTTATGATTCCGAACCCATCTGAATCACAAAACTGTCTAAAAAGCCATTTAAACCAATACCGCCCTTTTGTTTCTTTTCATTATACATTTATTTTTTTCACGTTTCGGCACTCAAAACATCTTTCCACATTCGCGTACACACTGCTTTTATGATTCCGAACCCATCTGTCTCACAAAATCGTCTAAAAGACCATTTAAACCAATACGTCCCTTTTGTTTCTTTTCCTTATACATTCAATTTTTCCACGTTTTTTGCACTCAAGACAACTTCCCTCCTTCGCGTACGCACTGTTTTTATGATTCCGACCCCATCTGACTCACAAAATCGTCTAAAAGACCATTTAAACCAATACCTCCCTTTTGTTTCTTTTCCTTATACATTCATTTTTTTCCACGTTTTTGCACTCAAAACAACTTTCCTCCTCCGCGTACACACTGTTTTTAACATTCCAAACCCAACTGACTCACAAAACTGTCTAAAAAGCTATTTAAACCAATACCGCCCTTTTGTTTTTTTTCGTTATACATTAATTTTTTCCACGTTTCGGCACTCAAAACAACTTTAATCCTTCGCGTACACACTGTTTTTATGATTCCGAACCCATCTGTCTCACAAAATCGTCTAAAAGACCATTTAAACCAATACGTCCCTTTTGTTTCTTTTCCTTATACATTCGTTTTTTCCACGTTTTTGCACTCAAAACAACATTCCTCCTTCTTGTACACACTTTTCTGATGATTCCGAACCTACCTGACTCATAAAACCGTCTAAAAGGCCATTTAAACCAATACCGCCCTTTTGTTTCTTTTCCTTATACATTCATTTTTTCCACGTTTTTGCACTCAAAACAACTTTCCTCCTCCGCGTACACACTGCTTTTAAGATTCCCAACCCATCTGACTCACAAAACTGTCTAAAAAGCCATTTAAACCAATACCGACCTTTTGTTTCCTTTCCTTATACATTCATTTTTTCACGTTTTTGCACTCAAAACAATTTTCCTCCTTCGCGTACACACTTTTTTTATGATTCCGAACCCATCTGACTCACAAAATCGTTAAAAAGGCCATTTAAACCAATACCGCCCTTTTGTTTCTTTTCCTTATACATTCATTTTTTCCACGTTTTTCCAACTTTCCTCCTTCTCGTACACACTTTTTTTATGAATCCGAACCCACCTGACTCACAAAAACCGTCTAAAAGGCCATTTAAACCAAAACGCCCATTTGTTTCTTTTCCTTATACATTCATTTTTTCCAAGTTTTAGCACTCAAAACAACTTTCCTCCTTCGCGTACACACTGTTTTTATGATTCCGAACCCATCTGAATCACAAAACTGTCTAAAAAGCCATTTAAACCAATACCGCCCTTTTGTTTCTTTTCATTATACATTTATTTTTTTCACGTTTCGGCACTCAAAACATCTTTCCACATTCGCGTACACACTGCTTTTATGATTCCGAACCCATCTGTCTCACAAAATCGTCTAAAAGACCATTTAAACCAATACGTCCCTTTTGTTTCTTTTCCTTATACATTCAATTTTTCCACGTTTTTTGCACTCAAGACAACTTTCCTCCTTCGCGTACACACTGTTTTTATGATTCCGAACCCATCTGACTCACAAAATCGTCTAAAAGACCATTTAAACCAATACCTCCCTTTTGTTTCTTTTCCTTATACATTCATTTTTTTCCACGTTTTTGCACTCAAAACAACTTTCCTCCTCCGCGTACACACTGTTTTTAACATTCCAAACCCAACTGACTCACAAAACTGTCTAAAAAGCTATTTAAACCAATACCGCCCTTTTGCTTTTTTTCGTTATACATTAATTTTTTCCACGTTTCGGCACTCAAAACAACTTTAATCCTTCGCGTACACACTGTTTTTATGATTCCGAACCCATCTGTCTCACAAAATCGTCTAAAAGACCATTTAAACCAATACGTCCCTTTTGTTTCTTTTCCTTATACATTCGTTTTTTCCACGTTTTTGCACTCAAAACAACATTCCTCCTTCTTGTACACACTTTTCTGATGATTCCGAACCTACCTGACTCATAAAACCGTCTAAAAGGCCATTTAAACCAATACCGCCCTTTTGTTTCTTTTCCTTATACATTTATTTTTTCCACGTTTTTGCACTCAAAACAACTTTCCTCCTCCGCGTACACACTGTTTTTAACATTCAAAACCCAACTGACTCACAAAACTGTCTAAAAAGCTATTTAAACCAATACCGCCCTTTTGTTTTTTTTCGTTATACATTAATTTTTTCCACGTTTCGGCACTCAAAACAACTTTAATCCTTCGCGTACACACTGTTTTTATGATTCCGAACCCATCTGTCTCACAAAATCGTCTAAAAGACCATTTAAACCAATACGTCCCTTTTGTTTCTTTTCCTTATACATTCAATTTTTCCACGTTTTTTGCACTCAAGACAACTTCCCTCCTTCGCGTACGCACTGTTTTTATGATTCCGACCCCATCTGACTCACAAAATCGTCTAAAAGACCATTTAAACCAATACCTCCCTTTTGTTTCTTTTCCTTATACATTCATTTTTTTCCACGTTTTTGCACTCAAAACAACTTTCCTCCTCCGCGTACACACTGTTTTTAACATTCCAAACCCAACTGACTCACAAAACTGTCTAAAAAGCTATTTAAACCAATACCGCCCTTTTGTTTTTTTTCGTTATACATTAATTTTTTCCACGTTTCGGCACTCAAAACAACTTTAATCCTTCGCGTACACACTGTTTTTATGATTCCGAACCCATCTGTCTCACAAAATCGTCTAAAAGACCATTTAAACCAATACGTCCCTTTTGTTTCTTTTCCTTATACATTCGTTTTTTCCACGTTTTTGCACTCAAAACAACATTCCTCCTTCTTGTACACACTTTTCTGATGATTCCGAACCTACCTGACTCACAAAACCGTCTAAAAGGCCATTTAAACCAATACCGCCCTTTTGTTTCTTTTCCTTATACATTCATTTTTTCCACGTTTTTCCAACTTTCCTCCTTCTCGTACACACTTTTTTTATGATTCCGAAACCACCTGACTCACAAAACCGTCTAAAAGACCATTTAAACCAATACCTCCCTTTTGTTTCTTTTCCTTATACATTCATTTTTTCCACGTTTTTGCACTCAAAACAACTTTCCTCCTTCGCGTACACACTGTTTTTATGATTCCGAACCCATCTGTCTCACAAAATCGTCTAAAAGACCATTTAAACCAATACCTCCCTTTTGTTTCTTTTCCTTATACATTCATTTTTTCCACGTTTTTGCACTCAAAACAACTTTCCTCCTCCGCGTACACACTGTTTTTAAGATTCCCAACCCATCTGACTCACAAAACTGTCTAAAAAGCCATTTAAACCAATACCGCCCTTTTGTTTCTTTTCCTTATACATTCATTTTTTCACGTTTTTGCACTCAAAACAATTTTCCTCCTTCGCGTACACACTTTTTTTATGATTCCGAACCCATCTGACTCACAAAATCGTTAAAAAGGCCATTTAAACCAATACCGCCCTTTTGTTTCTTTTCCTTATACATTCATTTTTTCCACGTTTTTCCAACTTTCCTCCTTCTCGTACACACTTTTTTTATGAATCCGAACCCACCTGACTCACAAAAACCGTCTAAAAGGCCATTTAAACCAATACCGCCCATTTGTTTCTTTTCCTTATACATTCATTTTTTCCACATTTTTGTACTCAAAACAACTTTCCTCCTTCGCGTACACACTGTTTTTATGATTCCGAACCCATCTTACTCACAAAACTGTCTAAAAAGCCATTTAAACCAATACCGCCCTTTTGTTTCTTTTCCTTATACATTTATTTTTTCCACGTTTTTGCACTCAAAACAACTTTCCTCCTTCGCGTACACACTGTTTTTATGATTCCGAACCCATCTGTCTCACAAAATCGTCTAAAAGACCATTTAAACCAATACCTCCCTTTTGTTTCTTTTCTTTATACATTCATTTTTTCCACGTTTTTGCACTCAAGACAACTTTCCTCCTTCGCGTACACACTATTTTTATGATTCCGAACCCATCTGACTCACAAAATCGTCTAAAAGACCATTTAAACCAATACCTCCCTTTTGTTTCTTTTCCTTATACATTCATTTTTTTCCACGTTTTTGCACTCAAAACAACTTTCCTCCTCCGCGTACACACTGTTTTTAACATTCCAAACCCAACTGACTCACAAAACTGTCTAAAAAGCTATTTAAACCAATACCGCCCTTTTGTTTTTTTTCGTTATACATTAATTTTTTCCACGTTTCGGCACTCAAAACAACTTTCCTCCTTCGCGTACACACTGTTTTTTTGATTCCGAACCCATCTGACTCACAAAATCGTCTAAAAGACCATTTAAACCAATACCTCCCTTTTGTTTCTTTTCCTTATACATTCATTTTTTTCCACGTTTTTGCACTCAAAACAACTTTCCTCCTCCGCGTACACACTGTTTTTAACATTCCAAACCCAACTGACTCACAAAACTGTCTAAAAAGCTATTTAAACCAATACCGCCCTTTTGTTTTTTTTCGTTATACATTAATTTTTTCCACGTTTCGGCACTCAAAACAACTTTAATCCTTCGCGTACACACTGTTTTTATGATTCCGAACCCATCTGTCTCACAAAATCGTCTAAAAGACCATTTAAACCAATACGTCCCTTTTGTTTCTTTTCCTTATACATTCGTTTTTTCCACGTTTTTGCACTCAAAACAACATTCCTCCTTCTTGTACACACTTTTCTGATGATTCCGAACCTACCTGACTCACAAAACCGTCTAAAAGGCCATTTAAACCAATACCGCCCTTTTGTTTCTTTTCCTTATACATTTATTTTTTCCACGTTTTTGCACTCAAAACAACTTTCCTCCTCCGCGTACACACTGTTTTTAACATTCCAAACCCAACTGACTCACAAAACTGTCTAAAAAGCTATTTAAACCAATACCGCCCTTTTGTTTTTTTTTCGTTATACATTAATTTTTTCCACGTTTCGGCACTCAAAACAACTTTAATCCTTCGCGTACACACTGTTTTTATGATTCCGAACCCATCTGTCTCACAAAATCGTCTAAAAGACCATTTAAACCAATACGTCCCTTTTGTTTCTTTTCCTTATACATTCAATTTTTCCACGTTTTTTGCACTCAAGACAACTTCCCTCCTTCGCGTACGCACTGTTTTTATGATTCCGACCCCATCTGACTCACAAAATCGTCTAAAAGACCATTTAAACCAATACCTCCCTTTTGTTTCTTTTCCTTATACATTCATTTTTTTCCACGTTTTTGCACTCAAAACAACTTTCCTCCTCCGCGTACACACTGTTTTTAACATTCCAAACCCAACTGACTCACAAAACTGTCTAAAAAGCTATTTAAACCAATACCGCCCTTTTGTTTCCTTTCCTTATACATTTATTTTTTCCACGTTTTTGCACTCAAAACAACTTTCCTCCTCCGCGTACACACTGTTTTTAACATTCCAAACCCAACTGACTCACAAAACTGTCTAAAAAGCTATTTAAACCAATACCGCCCTTTTGTTTTTTTTTTGTTATACATTAATTTTTTCCACGTTTCGGCACTCAAAACAACTTTAATCCTTCGCGTACACACTGTTTTTATGATTCCGAACCCATCTGTCTCACAAAATCGTCTAAAAGACCATTTAAACCAATACGTCCCTTTTGTTTCTTTTCCTTATACATTCAATTTTTCCACGTTTTTTGCACTCAAGACAACTTCCCTCCTTCGCGTACGCACTGTTTTTATGATTCCGACCCCATCTGACTCACAAAATCGTCTAAAAGACCATTTAAACCAATACCTCCCTTTTGTTTCTTTTCCTTATACATTCATTTTTTTCCACGTTTTTGCACTCAAAACAACTTTCCTCCTCCGCGTACACACTGTTTTTAACATTCCAAACCCAACTGACTCACAAAACTGTCTAAAAAGCTATTTAAACCAATACCGCCCTTTTGTTTTTTTTCGTTATACATTAATTTTTTCCACGTTTCGGCACTCAAAACAACTTTAATCCTTCGCGTACACACTGTTTTTATGATTCCGAACCCATCTGTCTCACAAAATCGTCTAAAAGACCATTTAAACCAATACGTCCCTTTTGTTTCTTTTCCTTATACATTCGTTTTTTCCACGTTTTTGCACTCAAAACAACATTCCTCCTTCTTGTACACACTTTTCTGATGATTCCGAACCTACCTGACTCACAAAACCGTCTAAAAGGCCATTTAAACCAATACCGCCCTTTTGTTTCTTTTCCTTATACATTCATTTTTTCCACGTTTTTCCAACTTTCCTCCTTCTCGTACACACTTTTTTTATGATTCCGAAACCACCTGACTCACAAAACCGTCTAAAAGACCATTTAAACCAATACCTCCCTTTTGTTTCTTTTCCTTATACATTCATTTTTTCCACGTTTTTGCACTCAAAACAACTTTCCTCCTTCGCGTACACACTTTTTTTTATGAATCCGAACCCACCTGACTCACAAAAACCGTCTAAAAGGCCATTTAAACCAATACCGCCCATTTGTTTCTTTTCCTTATACATTCATTTTTTCCAAGTTTTAGCACTCAAAACAACTTTCCTCCTTCGCGTACACACTGTTTTTATGATTCCGAACCCATCTGAATCACAAAACTGTCTAAAAAGCCATTTAAACCAATACCGCCCTTTTGTTTCTTTTCATTATACATTTATTTTTTTCACGTTTCGGCACTCAAAACATCTTTCCACATTCGCGTACACACTGCTTTTATGATTCCGAACCCATCTGTCTCACAAAATCGTCTAAAAGACCATTTAAACCAATACCTCCCTTTTGTTTCTTTTCCTTATACATTCATTTTTTCCACGTTTTTGCACTCAAGACAACTTTCTTCCTTCGCGTACACACTGTTTTTATGATTCCGAACCCATCTGACTCACAATATCGTCTAAAAGACCATTTAAACCAATACCGCCCTTTTGTTTCTTTTCGTTATACATTTATTTTTTCCACGTTTCGGCACTCAAGACAACTTTCCTCCTTCTCGTACACACTTTTTTTATGATTCCGAACCCACCTGACTCACAAAACCGTCTAAAAGACCATTTAAACCAATACCTCCCTTTTGTTTCTTTTACTTATACATTCATTTTTTCCACGTTTTTGCACTCAAAACAACTTTCCTCCTTCGCGTACACACTTTTTTTATGATTCCGAACCCATCTGTCTCACAAAATCGTCTAAAAGACCATTTAAACCAATACCTCCCTTTTGTTTCTTTTCCTTATACATTCATTTTTTCCACGTTTTTGCACTCAAAACAACTTTCCTCCTCCGCGTACACACTGTTTTTAAGATTCCCAACCCATCTGACTCACAAAACTGTCTAAAAAGCCATTTAAACCAATACCGCCCTTTTGTTTCTTTTCCTTATACATTCATTTTTTCCACGTTTTTGCACTCAAGACAACTTTCTTCCTTCGCGTACACACTGTTTTTATGATTCCGAACCCATTTGACTCACAAAATCGTTAAAAAGGCCATTTAAACCAATACCGCCCTTTTGTTTCTTTTCGTTATACATTTATTTTTTCCACGTTTCGGCACTCAAGACAACTTTCCTCCTTCGCGTACACACTTTTCTGATGATTCCGAACCTACCTGACTCACAAAACCGTCTAAAAGGCCATTTAAACCAATACCGCCCTTTTGTTTCTTTTCCTTATACATTCACTTTTTCCACGTTTTTCCAACTTTCCTCCTTCTCGTACACACTTTTTTTATGATTCCGAACCCACCTGACTCACAAAACCGTCTAAAAGACCATTTAAACCAATACCTCCCTTTTGTTTCTTTTACTTATACATTCATTTTTTCCACGTTTTTGCACTCAAAACAACTTTCCTCCTCCGCGTACACACTGTTTTTAAGATTCCCAACCCATCTGACTCACAAAACTGTCTAAAAAGCCATTTAAACCAATACCGCCCTTTTGTTTCTTTTCCTTATACATTCATTTTTTCACGTTTTTGCACTCAAAACAATTTTCCTCCTTCGCGTACACACTTTTTTTATGATTCCGAACCCATTTGACTCACAAAATCGTTAAAAAGGCCATTTAAACCAATACCGCCCTTTTGTTTCTTTTCCTTATACATTCATTTTTTCCACGTTTTTCCAACTTTCCTCCTTCTCGTACACACTTTTTTTATGAATCCGAACCCACCTGACTCACAAAAACCGTCTAAAAGGCCATTTAAACCAATACCGCCCATTTGTTTCTTTTCCTTATACATTCATTTTTTCCACATTTTTGTACTCAAAACAACTTTCCTCCTTCGCGTACACACTGTTTTTATGATTCCGAACCCATCTTACTCACAAAACTGTCTAAAAAGCCATTTAAACCAATACCGCCCTTTTGTTTCTTTTCCTTATACATTTATTTTTTCCACGTTTTTGCACTCAAAACAACTTTCCTCCTTCGCGTACACACTGTTTTTATGATTCCGAACCCATCTGTCTCACAAAATCGTCTAAAAGACCATTTAAACCAATACCTCCCTTTTGTTTCTTTTCTTTATACATTCATTTTTTCCACGTTTTTGCACTCAAGACAACTTTCCTCCTTCGCGTACACACTATTTTTATGATTCCGAACCCACCTGACTGACAAAACCGTCTAAAAGACCATTTAAACCAATACCTCCCTTTTGTTTCTTTTCCTTATACATTCATTTTTTTCCACGTTTTTGCACTCAAAACAACTTTCCTCCTCCGCGTACACACTGTTTTTAACATTCCAAACCCAACTGACTCACAAAACTGTCTAAAAAGCTATTTAAACCAATACCGCCCTTTTGTTTTTTTTCGTTATACATTAATTTTTTCCACGTTTCGGCACTCAAAACAACTTTAATCCTTCGCGTACACACTGTTTTTATGATTCCGAACCCATCTGTCTCACAAAATCGTCTAAAAGACCATTTAAACCAATACGTCCCTTTTGTTTCTTTTCCTTATACATTTGTTTTTTCCACGTTTTTGCACTCAAAACAACATTCCTCCTTCTTGTACACACTTTTCTGATGATTCCGAACCTACCTGACTCACAAAACCGTCTAAAAGGATATTTAAACCAATACCGCCCTTTTGTTTCTTTTCCTTATACATTCATTTTTTCCACGTTTTTCCAACTTTCCTCCTTCTCGTACACATTTTTTTATGATTCCGAACCCACCTGACTCACAAAACCGTCTAAAAGACCATTTAAACCAATACCTCCCTTTTGTTTCTTTTCCTTATACATTCATTTTTTCCACGTTTTTGCACTCAAAACAACTTTCCTCCTTCGCGTACACACTGTTTTTATGATTCCGAACCCATCTGAATCACAAAACTGTCTAAAAAGCCATTTAAACCAATACGTCCCTTTTGTTTCTTTTCCTTATACATTCGTTTTTTCCACGTTTTTGCACTCAAAACAACATTCCTCCTTCTTGTACACACTTTTCTGATGATTCCGAACCTACCTGACTCACAAAACCGTCTAAAAGGCCATTTAAACCAATACCGCCCTTTTGTTTCTTTTCCTTATACATTCATTTTTTCCACGTTTTTGCACTCAAAACAACTTTCCTCCTCCGCGTACACACTGTTTTTAAGATTCCCAACCCATCTGACTCACAAAACTGTCTAAAAAGCCATTTAAACCAATACCGACCTTTTGTTTCCTTTCCTTATACATTCATTTTTTCACGTTTTTGCACTCAAAACAATTTTCCTCCTTCGCGTACACACTTTTTTTATGATTCCGAACCCATCTGACTCACAAAATCGTTAAAAAGGCCATTTAAACCAATACCGCCCTTTTGTTTCTTTTCCTTATACATTCATTTTTTCCACGTTTTTGCACTCAAAACAACTTTCCTCCTCCGCGTACACACTGTTTTTAAGATTCCCAACCCATCTGACTCACAAAACTGTCTAAAAAGCCATTTAAACCAATACCGCCCTTTTGTTTCTTTTCATTATACATTTATTTTTTTCACGTTTCGGCACTCAAAACATCTTTCCACATTCGCGTACACACTGTTTTTATGATTCCGAACCCATCTGACTCACAATATCGTCTAAAAGACCATTTAAACCAATACCGCCCTTTTGTTTCTTTTCGTTATACATTTATTTTTTCCACGTTTCGGCACTCAAGACAACTTTCCTCCTTCGCGTACACACTTTTCTGATGATTCCGAACCTACCTGACTCACAAAACCGTCTAAAAGGCCATTTAAACCAATACCGCCCTTTTGTTTCTTTTCCTTATACATTCACTTTTTCCACGTTTTTCCAACTTTCCTCCTTCTCGTACACACTTTTTTTATGATTCCGAACCCACCTGACTCACAAAACCGTCTAAAAGACCATTTAAACCAATACCTCCCTTTTGTTTCTTTTACTTATACATTCATTTTTTCCACGTTTTTGCACTCAAAACAACTTTCCTCCTTCGCGTACACACTTTTTTTATGATTCGGAACCCATCTGTCTCACAAAATCGTCTAAAAGACCATTTAAACCAATACCTCCCTTTTGTTTCTTTTCCTTATACATTCATTTTTTCCACGTTTTTGCACTCAAAACAACTTTCCTCCTCCGCGTACACACTGTTTTTAAGATTCCCAACCCATCTGACTCACAAAACTGTCTAAAAAGCCATTTAAACCAATACCGCCCTTTTGTTTCTTTTCCTTATACATTCATTTTTTCATGTTTTTGCATTCGAAACAATTTTCCTCCTTCGCGTACACACTTTTTTTATGATTCCGAACCCATTTGACTCACAAAATCGTTAAAAAGGCCATTTAAACCAATACCGCCCTTTTGTTTCTTTTCGTTATACATTTATTTTTTCCACGTTTCGGCACTCAAGACAACTTTCCTCCTTCGCGTACACACTTTTCTGATGATTCCGAACCTACCTGACTCACAAAACCGTCTAAAAGGCCATTTAAACCAATACCGCCCTTTTGTTTCTTTTCCTTATACATTCACTTTTTCCACGTTTTTCCAACTTTCCTCCTTCTCGTACACACTTTTTTATGATTCCGAACCCACCTGACTCACAAAACCGTCTAAAAGACCATTTAAACCAATACCTCCCTTTTGTTTCTTTTCCTTATACATTCATTTTTTCCACGTTTTTCCAACTTTCCTCCTTCTCGTACACATTTTTTTATGATTCCGAACCCACCTGACTCACAAAACCGTCTAAAAGACCATTTAAACCAATACCTCCCTTTTGTTTCTTTTCCTTATACATTCATTTTTTCCACGTTTTTGCACTCAAAACAACTTTCCTCCTTCGCGTACACACTGTTTTTATGATTCCGAACCCATCTGAATCACAAAACTGTCTAAAAAGCCATTTAAACCAATACCGCCCTTTTGTTTCTTTTCATTATACATTTATTTTTTTCAGGTTTCGGCACTCAAAACATCTTTCCACATTCGCGTACACACTGCTTTTATGATTCCGAACCCATCTGTCTCACAAAATCGTCTAAAAGACCATTTAAACCAATACGTCCCTTTTGTTTCTTTTCCTTATACATTCAATTTTTCCACGTTTTTTGCACTCAAGACAACTTCCCTCCTTCGCGTACGCACTGTTTTTATGATTCCGACCCCATCTGACTCACAAAATCGTCTAAAAGACCATTTAAACCAATACCTCCCTTTTGTTTCTTTTCCTTATACATTCATTTTTTTCCACGTTTTTGCACTCAAAACAACTTTCCTCCTCCGCGTACACACTGTTTTTAACATTCCAAACCCAACTGACTCACAAAACTGTCTAAAAAGCTATTTAAACCAATACCGCCCTTTTGTTTTTTTTCGTTATACATTAATTTTTTCCACGTTTCGGCACTCAAAACAACTTTAATCCTTCGCGTACACACTGTTTTTATGATTCCGAACCCATCTGTCTCACAAAATCGTCTAAAAGACCATTTAAACCAATACGTCCCTTTTGTTTCTTTTCCTTATACATTCGTTTTTTCCACGTTTTTGCACTCAAAACAACATTCCTCCTTCTTGTACACACTTTTCTGATGATTCCGAACCTACCTGACTCATAAAACCGTCTAAAAGGCCATTTAAACCAATACCGCCCTTTTGTTTCTTTTCCTTATACATTCATTTTTTCCACGTTTTTGCACTCAAAACAACTTTCCTCCTCCGCGTACACACTGCTTTTAAGATTCCCAACCCATCTGACTCACAAAACTGTCTAAAAAGCCATTTAAACCAATACCGACCTTTTGTTTCCTTTCCTTATACATTCATTTTTTCACGTTTTTGCACTCAAAACAATTTTCCTCCTTCGCGTACACACTTTTTTTATGATTCCGAACCCATCTGACTCACAAAATCGTTAAAAAGGCCATTTAAACCAATACCGCCCTTTTGTTTCTTTTCCTTATACATTCATTTTTTCCACGTTTTTCCAACTTTCCTCCTTCTCGTACACACTGTTTTTAACATTCCAAACCCAACTGACTCACAAAACTGTCTAAAAAGCTATTTAAACCAATACCGCCCTTTTGTTTTTTTTCGTTATACATTAATTTTTTCCACGTTTCGGCACTCAAAACAACTTTAATCCTTCGCGTACACACTGTTTTTATGATTCCGAACCCATCTGTCTCACAAAATCGTCTAAAAGACCATTTAAACCAATACGTCCCTTTTGTTTCTTTTCCTTATACATTTGTTTTTTCCACGTTTTTGCACTCAAACCAACATTCCTCCTTCTTGTACACACTTTTCTGATGATTCCGAACCTACCTGACTCACAAAACCGTCTAAAAGGATATTTAAACCAATACCGCCCTTTTGTTTCTTTTCCTTATACATTCATTTTTTCCACGTTTTTCCAACTTTCCTCCTTCTCGTACACATTTTTTTATGATTCCGAACCCACCTGACTCACAAAACCGTCTAAAAGACCATTTAAACCAATACCTCCCTTTTGTTTCTTTTCCTTTTACATTCATTTTTTCCACGTTTTTGCACTCAAAACAACTTTCCTCCTTCGCGTACACACTGTTTTTATGATTCCGAACCCATCTGAATCACAAAACTGTCTAAAAAGCCATTTAAACCAATACGTCCCTTTTGTTTCTTTTCCTTATACATTCGTTTTTTCCACGTTTTTGCACTCAAAACAACATTCCTCCTTCTTGTACACACTTTTCTGATGATTCCGAACCTACCTGACTCACAAAACCGTCTAAAAGGCCATTTAAACCAATACCGCCCTTTTGTTTCTTTTCCTTATACATTCATTTTTTCCACGTTTTTGCACTCAAAACAACTTTCCTCCTCCGCGTACACACTGTTTTTAAGATTCCCAACCCATCTGACTCACAAAACTGTCTAAAAAGCCATTTAAACCAATACCGACCTTTTGTTTCCTTTCCTTATACATTCATTTTTTCACGTTTTTGCACTCAAAACAATTTTCCTCCTTCGCGTACACACTTTTTTTATGATTCCGAACCCATCTGACTCACAAAATCGTTAAAAAGGCCATTTAAACCAATACCGCCCTTTTGTTTCTTTTCCTTATACATTCATTTTTTCCACGTTTTTGCACTCAA
Organism: Salticus scenicus; assembly: GCA_963930645.1. Lineage (NCBI taxonomy): Eukaryota > Metazoa > Arthropoda > Arachnida > Araneae > Salticidae > Salticus > Salticus scenicus. The sequence goes on from OZ005659.1 coordinate 272,208,762, forward strand.
AACAACTTTCCTCCTCCGCGTACACACTGTTTTTAAGATTCCCAACCCATCTGACTCACAAAACTGTCTAAAAAGCCATTTAAACCAATACCGCCCTTTTGTTTCTTTTCATTATACATTTATTTTTTTCACGTTTCGGCACTCAAAACATCTTTCCACATTCGCGTACACACTGTTTTTATGATTCCGAACCCATCTGACTCACAATATCGTCTAAAAGACCATTTAAACCAATACCGCCCTTTTGTTTCTTTTCGTTATACATTTATTTTTTCCACGTTTCGGCACTCAAGACAACTTTCCTCCTTCGCGTACACACTTTTCTGATGATTCCGAACCTACCTGACTCACAAAACCGTCTAAAAGGCCATTTAAACCAATACCGCCCTTTTGTTTCTTTTCCTTATACATTCACTTTTTCCACGTTTTTCCAACTTTCCTCCTTCTCGTACACACTTTTTTTATGATTCCGAACCCACCTGACTCACAAAACCGTCTAAAAGACCATTTAAACCAATACCTCCCTTTTGTTTCTTTTACTTATACATTCATTTTTTCCACGTTTTTGCACTCAAAACAACTTTCCTCCTTCGCGTACACACTTTTTTTATGATTCGGAACCCATCTGTCTCACAAAATCGTCTAAAAGACCATTTAAACCAATACCTCCCTTTTGTTTCTTTTCCTTATACATTCATTTTTTCCACGTTTTTGCACTCAAAACAACTTTCCTCCTCCGCGTACACACTGTTTTTAAGATTCCCAACCCATCTGACTCACAAAACTGTCTAAAAAGCCATTTAAACCAATACCGCCCTTTTGTTTCTTTTCCTTATACATTCATTTTTTCATGTTTTTGCATTCGAAACAATTTTCCTCCTTCGCGTACACACTTTTTTTATGATTCCGAACCCATTTGACTCACAAAATCGTTAAAAAGGCCATTTAAACCAATACCGCCCTTTTGTTTCTTTTCGTTATACATTTATTTTTTCCACGTTTCGGCACTCAAGACAACTTTCCTCCTTCGCGTACACACTTTTCTGATGATTCCGAACCTACCTGACTCACAAAACCGTCTAAAAGGCCATTTAAACCAATACCGCCCTTTTGTTTCTTTTCCTTATACATTCACTTTTTCCACGTTTTTCCAACTTTCCTCCTTCTCGTACACACTTTTTTATGATTCCGAACCCACCTGACTCACAAAACCGTCTAAAAGACCATTTAAACCAATACCTCCCTTTTGTTTCTTTTCCTTATACATTCATTTTTTCCACGTTTTTCCAACTTTCCTCCTTCTCGTACACATTTTTTTATGATTCCGAACCCACCTGACTCACAAAACCGTCTAAAAGACCATTTAAACCAATACCTCCCTTTTGTTTCTTTTCCTTATACATTCATTTTTTCCACGTTTTTGCACTCAAAACAACTTTCCTCCTTCGCGTACACACTGTTTTTATGATTCCGAACCCATCTGAATCACAAAACTGTCTAAAAAGCCATTTAAACCAATACCGCCCTTTTGTTTCTTTTCATTATACATTTATTTTTTTCACGTTTCGGCACTCAAAACATCTTTCCACATTCGCGTACACACTGCTTTTATGATTCCGAACCCATCTGTCTCACAAAATCGTCTAAAAGACCATTTAAACCAATACGTCCCTTTTGTTTCTTTTCCTTATACATTCAATTTTTCCACGTTTTTTGCACTCAAGACAACTTCCCTCCTTCGCGTACGCACTGTTTTTATGATTCCGACCCCATCTGACTCACAAAATAGTCTAAAAGACCATTTAAACCAATACCTCCCTTTTGTTTCTTTTCCTTATACATTCATTTTTTTCCACGTTTTTGCACTCAAAACAACTTTCCTCCTCCGCGTACACACTGTTTTTAACATTCCAAACCCAACTGACTCACAAAACTGTCTAAAAAGCTATTTAAACCAATACCGCCCTTTTGTTTTTTTTCGTTATACATTAATTTTTTCCACGTTTCGGCACTCAAAACAACTTTAATCCTTCGCGTACACACTGTTTTTATGATTCCGAACCCATCTGTCTCACAAAATCGTCTAAAAGACCATTTAAACCAATACGTCCCTTTTGTTTCTTTTCCTTATACATTCGTTTTTTCCACGTTTTTGCACTCAAAACAACATTCCTCCTTCTTGTACACACTTTTCTGATGATTCCGAACCTACCTGACTCATAAAACCGTCTAAAAGGCCATTTAAACCAATACCGCCCTTTTGTTTCTTTTCCTTATACATTCATTTTTTCCACGTTTTTGCACTCAAAACAACTTTCCTCCTCCGCGTACACACTGCTTTTAAGATTCCCAACCCATCTGACTCACAAAACTGTCTAAAAAGCCATTTAAACCAATACCGACCTTTTGTTTCCTTTCCTTATACATTCATTTTTTCACGTTTTTGCACTCAAAACAATTTTCCTCCTTCGCGTACACACTTTTTTTATGATTCCGAACCCATCTGACTCACAAAATCGTTAAAAAGGCCATTTAAACCAATACCGCCCTTTTGTTTCTTTTCCTTATACATTCATTTTTTCCACGTTTTTCCAACTTTCCTCCTTCTCGTACACACTTTTTTTATGAATCCGAACCCACCTGACTCACAAAAACCGTCTAAAAGGCCATTTAAACCAAAACGCCCATTTGTTTCTTTTCCTTATACATTCATTTTTTCCAAGTTTTAGCACTCAAAACAACTTTCCTCCTTCGCGTACACACTGTTTTTATGATTCCGAACCCATCTGAATCACAAAACTGTCTAAAAAGCCATTTAAACCAATACCGCCCTTTTGTTTCTTTTCATTATACATTTATTTTTTTCACGTTTCGGCACTCAAAACATCTTTCCACATTCGCGTACACACTGCTTTTATGATTCCGAACCCATCTGTCTCACAAAATCGTCTAAAAGACCATTTAAACCAATACGTCCCTTTTGTTTCTTTTCCTTATACATTCAATTTTTCCACGTTTTTTGCACTCAAGACAACTTTCCTCCTTCGCGTACACACTGTTTTTATGATTCCGAACCCATCTGACTCACAAAATCGTCTAAAAGACCATTTAAACCAATACCTCCCTTTTGTTTCTTTTCCTTATACATTCATTTTTTTCCACGTTTTTGCACTCAAAACAACTTTCCTCCTCCGCGTACACACTGTTTTTAACATTCCAAACCCAACTGACTCACAAAACTGTCTAAAAAGCTATTTAAACCAATACCGCCCTTTTGCTTTTTTTCGTTATACATTAATTTTTTCCACGTTTCGGCACTCAAAACAACTTTAATCCTTCGCGTACACACTGTTTTTATGATTCCGAACCCATCTGTCTCACAAAATCGTCTAAAAGACCATTTAAACCAATACGTCCCTTTTGTTTCTTTTCCTTATACATTCGTTTTTTCCACGTTTTTGCACTCAAAACAACATTCCTCCTTCTTGTACACACTTTTCTGATGATTCCGAACCTACCTGACTCATAAAACCGTCTAAAAGGCCATTTAAACCAATACCGCCCTTTTGTTTCTTTTCCTTATACATTTATTTTTTCCACGTTTTTGCACTCAAAACAACTTTCCTCCTCCGCGTACACACTGTTTTTAACATTCCAAACCCAACTGACTCACAAAACTGTCTAAAAAGCTATTTAAACCAATACCGCCCTTTTGTTTTTTTTCGTTATACATTAATTTTTTCCACGTTTCGGCACTCAAAACAACTTTAATCCTTCGCGTACACACTGTTTTTATGATTCCGAACCCATCTGTCTCACAAAATCGTCTAAAAGACCATTTAAACCAATACGTCCCTTTTGTTTCTTTTCCTTATACATTCAATTTTTCCACGTTTTTTGCACTCAAGACAACTTCCCTCCTTCGCGTACGCACTGTTTTTATGATTCCGACCCCATCTGACTCACAAAATCGTCTAAAAGACCATTTAAACCAATACCTCCCTTTTGTTTCTTTTCCTTATACATTCATTTTTTTCCACGTTTTTGCACTCAAAACAACTTTCCTCCTCCGCGTACACACTGTTTTTAACATTCCAAACCCAACTGACTCACAAAACTGTCTAAAAAGCTATTTAAACCAATACCGCCCTTTTGTTTTTTTTCGTTATACATTAATTTTTTCCACGTTTCGGCACTCAAAACAACTTTAATCCTTCGCGTACACACTGTTTTTATGATTCCGAACCCATCTGTCTCACAAAATCGTCTAAAAGACCATTTAAACCAATACGTCCCTTTTGTTTCTTTTCCTTATACATTCGTTTTTTCCACGTTTTTGCACTCAAAACAACATTCCTCCTTCTTGTACACACTTTTCTGATGATTCCGAACCTACCTGACTCACAAAACCGTCTAAAAGGCCATTTAAACCAATACCGCCCATTTGTTTCTTTTCCTTATACATTCATTTTTTCCACGTTTTTCCAACTTTCCTCCTTCTCGTACACACTTTTTTTATGATTCCGAAACCACCTGACTCACAAAACCGTCTAAAAGACCATTTAAACCAATACCTCCCTTTTGTTTCTTTTCCTTATACATTCATTTTTTCCACGTTTTTGCACTCAAAACAACTTTCCTCCTCCGCGTACACACTGTTTTTAAGATTCCCAACCCATCTGACTCACAAAACTGTCTAAAAAGCCATTTAAACCAATACCGCCCTTTTGTTTCTTTTCCTTATACATTCATTTTTTCCCGTTTTTGCACTCAAAACAATTTTCCTCCTTCGCGTACACACTTTTTTTATGATTCCGAACCCATCTGACTCACAAAATCGTTAAAAAGGCCATTTAAACCAATACCGCCCTTTTGTTTCTTTTCCTTATACATTCATTTTTTCCACGTTTTTCCAACTTTCCTCCTTCTCGTACACACTTTTTTTATGAATCCGAACCCACCTGACTCACAAAAACCGTCTAAAAGGCCATTTAAACCAATACCGCCCATTTGTTTCTTTTCCTTATACATTCATTTTTTCCACATTTTTGTACTCAAAACAACTTTCCTCCTTCGCGTACACACTGTTTTTATGATTCCGAACCCATCTTACTCACAAAACTGTCTAAAAAGCCATTTAAACCAATACCGCCCTTTTGTTTCTTTTCCTTATACATTTATTTTTTCCACGTTTTTGCACTCAAAACAACTTTCCTCCTTCGCGTACACACTGTTTTTATGATTCCGAACCCATCTGTCTCACAAAATCGTCTAAAAGACCATTTAAACCAATACCTCCCTTTTGTTTCTTTTCTTTATACATTCATTTTTTCCACGTTTTTGCACTCAAGACAACTTTCCTCCTTCGCGTACACACTATTTTTATGATTCCGAACCCATCTGACTCACAAAATCGTCTAAAAGACCATTTAAACCAATACCTCCCTTTTGTTTCTTTTCCTTATACATTCATTTTTTTCCACGTTTTTGCACTCAAAACAACTTTCCTCCTCCGCGTACACACTGTTTTTAACATTCCAAACCCAACTGACTCACAAAACTGTCTAAAAAGCTATTTAAACCAATACCGCCCTTTTGTTTTTTTTCGTTATACATTAATTTTTTCCACGTTTCGGCACTCAAAACAACTTTCCTCCTTCGCGTACACACTGTTTTTATGATTCCGAACCCATCTGACTCACAAAATCGTCTAAAAGACCATTTAAACCAATACCTCCCTTTTGTTTCTTTTCCTTATACATTCATTTTTTTCCACGTTTTTGCACTCAAAACAACTTTCCTCCTCCGCGTACACACTGTTTTTAACATTCCAAACCCAACTGACTCACAAAACTGTCTAAAAAGCTATTTAAACCAATACCGCCCTTTTGTTTTTTTTCGTTATACATTAATTTTTTCCACGTTTCGGCACTCAAAACAACTTTAATCCTTCGCGTACACACTGTTTTTATGATTCCGAACCCATCTGTCTCACAAAATCGTCTAAAAGACCATTTAAACCAATACGTCCCTTTTGTTTCTTTTCCTTATACATTCGTTTTTTCCACGTTTTTGCACTCAAAACAACATTCCTCCTTCTTGTACACACTTTTCTGATGATTCCGAACCTACCTGACTCACAAAACCGTCTAAAAGGCCATTTAAACCAATACCGCCCTTTTGTTTCTTTTCCTTATACATTTATTTTTTCCACGTTTTTGCACTCAAAACAACTTTCCTCCTCCGCGTACACACTGTTTTTAACATTCCAAACCCAACTGACTCACAAAACTGTCTAAAAAGCTATTTAAACCAATACCGCCCTTTTGTTTTTTTTTCGTTATACATTAATTTTTTCCACGTTTCGGCACTCAAAACAACTTTAATCCTTCGCGTACACACTGTTTTTATGATTCCGAACCCATCTGTCTCACAAAATCGTCTAAAAGACCATTTAAACCAATACGTCCCTTTTGTTTCTTTTCCTTATACATTCAATTTTTCCACGTTTTTTGCACTCAAGACAACTTCCCTCCTTCGCGTACGCACTGTTTTTATGATTCCGACCCCATCTGACTCACAAAATCGTCTAAAAGACCATTTAAACCAATACCTCCCTTTTGTTTCTTTTCCTTATACATTCATTTTTTTCCACGTTTTTGCACTCAAAACAACTTTCCTCCTCCGCGTACACACTGTTTTTAACATTCCAAACCCAACTGACTCACAAAACTGTCTAAAAAGCTATTTAAACCAATACCGCCCTTTTGTTTTTTTTCGTTATACATTAATTTTTTCCACGTTTCGGCACTCAAAACAACTTTAATCCTTCGCGTACACACTGTTTTTATGATTCCGAACCCATCTGTCTCACAAAATCGTCTAAAAGACCATTTAAACCAATACGTCCCTTTTGTTTCTTTTCCTTATACATTCGTTTTTTCCACGTTTTTGCACTCAAAACAACATTCCTCCTTCTTGTACACACTTTTCTGATGATTCCGAACCTACCTGACTCACAAAACCGTCTAAAAGGCCATTTAAACCAATACCGCCCTTTTGTTTCTTTTCCTTATACATTCATTTTTTCCACGTTTTTCCAACTTTCCTCCTTCTCGTACACACTTTTTTTATGATTCCGAAACCACCTGACTCACAAAACCGTCTAAAAGACCATTTAAACCAATACCTCCCTTTTGTTTCTTTTCCTTATACATTCATTTTTTCCACGTTTTTGCACTCAAAACAACTTTCCTCCTTCGCGTACACACTTTTTTTTATGAATCCGAACCCACCTGACTCACAAAAACCGTCTAAAAGGCCATTTAAACCAATACCGCCCATTTGTTTCTTTTCCTTATACATTCATTTTTTCCAAGTTTTAGCACTCAAAACAACTTTCCTCCTTCGCGTACACACTGTTTTTATGATTCCGAACCCATCTGAATCACAAAACTGTCTAAAAAGCCATTTAAACCAATACCGCCCTTTTGTTTCTTTTCATTATACATTTATTTTTTTCACGTTTCGGCACTCAAAACATCTTTCCACATTCGCGTACACACTGCTTTTATGATTCCGAACCCATCTGTCTCACAAAATCGTCTAAAAGACCATTTAAACCAATACCTCCCTTTTGTTTCTTTTCCTTATACATTCATTTTTTCCACGTTTTTGCACTCAAGACAACTTTCTTCCTTCGCGTACACACTGTTTTTATGATTCCGAACCCATCTGACTCACAATATCGTCTAAAAGACCATTTAAACCAATACCGCCCTTTTGTTTCTTTTCGTTATACATTTATTTTTTCCACGTTTCGGCACTCAAGACAACTTTCCTCCTTCTCGTACACACTTTTTTTATGATTCCGAACCCACCTGACTCACAAAACCGTCTAAAAGACCATTTAAACCAATACCTCCCTTTTGTTTCTTTTACTTATACATTCATTTTTTCCACGTTTTTGCACTCAAAACAACTTTCCTCCTTCGCGTACACACTTTTTTTATGATTCCGAACCCATCTGTCTCACAAAATCGTCTAAAAGACCATTTAAACCAATACCTCCCTTTTGTTTCTTTTCCTTATACATTCATTTTTTCCACGTTTTTGCACTCAAAACAACTTTCCTCCTCCGCGTACACACTGTTTTTAAGATTCCCAACCCATCTGACTCACAAAACTGTCTAAAAAGCCATTTAAACCAATACCGCCCTTTTGTTTCTTTTCCTTATACATTCATTTTTTCCACGTTTTTGCACTCAAGACAACTTTCTTCCTTCGCGTACACACTGTTTTTATGATTCCGAACCCATTTGACTCACAAAATCGTTAAAAAGGCCATTTAAACCAATACCGCCCTTTTGTTTCTTTTCGTTATACATTTATTTTTTCCACGTTTCGGCACTCAAGACAACTTTCCTCCTTCGCGTACACACTTTTCTGATGATTCCGAACCTACCTGACTCACAAAACCGTCTAAAAGGCCATTTAAACCAATACCGCCCTTTTGTTTCTTTTCCTTATACATTCACTTTTTCCACGTTTTTCCAACTTTCCTCCTTCTCGTACACACTTTTTTTATGATTCCGAACCCACCTGACTCACAAAACCGTCTAAAAGACCATTTAAACCAATACCTCCCTTTTGTTTCTTTTACTTATACATTCATTTTTTCCACGTTTTTGCACTCAAAACAACTTTCCTGCTCCGCGTACACACTGTTTTTAAGATTCCCAACCCATCTGACTCACAAAACTGTCTAAAAAGCCATTTAAACCAATACCGCCCTTTTGTTTCTTTTCCTTATACATTCATTTTTTCACGTTTTTGCACTCAAAACAATTTTCCTCCTTCGCGTACACACTTTTTTTATGATTCCGAACCCATTTGACTCACAAAATCGTTAAAAAGGCCATTTAAACCAATACCGCCCTTTTGTTTCTTTTCCTTATACATTCATTTTTTCCACGTTTTTCCAACTTTCCTCCTTCTCGTACACACTTTTTTTATGAATCCGAACCCACCTGACTCACAAAAACCGTCTAAAAGGCCATTTAAACCAATACCGCCCATTTGTTTCTTTTCCTTATACATTCATTTTTTCCACATTTTTGTACTCAAAACAACTTTCCTCCTTCGCGTACACACTGTTTTTATGATTCCGAACCCATCTTACTCACAAAACTGTCTAAAAAGCCATTTAAACCAATACCGCCCTTTTGTTTCTTTTCCTTATACATTTATTTTTTCCACGTTTTTGCACTCAAAACAACTTTCCTCCTTCGCGTACACACTGTTTTTATGATTCCGAACCCATCTGTCTCACAAAATCGTCTAAAAGACCATTTAAACCAATACCTCCCTTTTGTTTCTTTTCTTTATACATTCATTTTTTCCACGTTTTTGCACTCAAGACAACTTTCCTCCTTCGCGTACACACTATTTTTATGATTCCGAACCCACCTGACTGACAAAACCGTCTAAAAGACCATTTAAACCAATACCTCCCTTTTGTTTCTTTTCCTTATACATTCATTTTTTTCCACGTTTTTGCACTCAAAACAACTTTCCTCCTCCGCGTACACACTGTTTTTAACATTCCAAACCCAACTGACTCACAAAACTGTCTAAAAAGCTATTTAAACCAATACCGCCCTTTTGTTTTTTTTCGTTATACATTAATTTTTTCCACGTTTCGGCACTCAAAACAACTTTAATCCTTCGCGTACACACTGTTTTTATGATTCCGAACCCATCTGTCTCACAAAATCGTCTAAAAGACCATTTAAACCAATACGTCCCTTTTGTTTCTTTTCCTTATACATTTGTTTTTTCCACGTTTTTGCACTCAAAACAACATTCCTCCTTCTTGTACACACTTTTCTGATGATTCCGAACCTACCTGACTCACAAAACCGTCTAAAAGGATATTTAAACCAATACCGCCCTTTTGTTTCTTTTCCTTATACATTCATTTTTTCCACGTTTTTCCAACTTTCCTCCTTCTCGTACACATTTTTTTATGATTCCGAACCCACCTGACTCACAAAACCGTCTAAAAGACCATTTAAACCAATACCTCCCTTTTGTTTCTTTTCCTTATACATTCATTTTTTCCACGTTTTTGCACTCAAAACAACTTTCCTCCTTCGCGTACACACTGTTTTTATGATTCCGAACCCATCTGAATCACAAAACTGTCTAAAAAGCCATTTAAACCAATACCGCCCTTTTGTTTCTTTTCATTATACATTTTTTTTTTTCACGTTTCGGCACTCAAAACATCTTTCCACATTCGCGTACACACTGCTTTTATGATTCCGAACCCATCTGTCTCACAAAATCGTCTAAAAGACCATTTAAACCAATACGTCCCTTTTGTTTCTTTTCCTTATACATTCAATTTTTCCACGTTTTTTGCACTAAAGACAACTTTCCTCCTTCGCGTACACACTGTTTTTATGATTCCGAACCCATCTGACTCACAAAATCGTCTAAAAGACCATTTAAACCAATACCTCCCTTTTGTTTCTTTTCCTTATACATTCATTTTTTTCCACGTTTTTGCACTCAAAACAACTTTCCTCCTCCGCGTACACACTGTTTTTAACATTCCAAACCCAACTGACTCACAAAACTGTCTAAAAAGCTATTTAAACCAATACCGCCCTTTTGCTTTTTTTCGTTATACATTAATTTTTTCCACGTTGCGGCACTCAAAACAACTTTAATCCTTCGCGTACACACTGTTTTTATGATTCCGAACCCATCTGTCTCACAAAATCGTCTAAAAGACCATTTAAACCAATACGTCCCTTTTGTTTCTTTTCCTTATACATTCGTTTTTTCCACGTTTTTGCACTCAAAACAACATTCCTCCTTCTTGTACACACTTTTCTGATGATTCCGAACCTACCTGACTCACAAAACCGTCTAAAAGGCCATTTAAACCAATACCGCCCTTTTGTTTCTTTTCCTTATACATTTATTTTTTCCACGTTTTTGCACTCAAAACAACTTTCCTCCTCCGCGTACACACTGTTTTTAACATTCCAAACCCAACTGACTCACAAAACTGTCTAAAAAGCTATTTAAACCAATACCGCCCTTTTGTTTTTTTTCGTTATACATTAATTTTTTCCACGTTTCGGCACTCAAAACAACTTTAATCCTTCGCGTACACACTGTTTTTATGATTCCGAACCCATCTGTCTCACAAAATCGTCTAAAAGACCATTTAAACCAATACGTCCCTTTTGTTTCTTTTCCTTATACATTCAATTTTTCCACGTTTTTTGCACTCAAGACAACTTCCCTCCTTCGCGTACGCACTGTTTTTATGATTCCGACCCCATCTGACTCACAAAATCGTCTAAAAGACCATTTAAACCAATACCTCCCTTTTGTTTCTTTTCCTTATACATTCATTTTTTTCCACGTTTTTGCACTCAAAACAACTTTCCTCCTCCGCGTACACACTGTTTTTAACATTCCAAACCCAACTGACTCACAAAACTGTCTAAAAAGCTATTTAAACCAATACCGCCCTTTTGTTTTTTTTCGTTATACATTAATTTTTTCCACGTTTCGGCACTCAAAACAACTTTAATCCTTCGCGTACACACTGTTTTTATGATTCCGAACCCATCTGTCTCACAAAATCGTCTAAAAGACCATTTAAACCAATACGTCCCTTTTGTTTCTTTTCCTTATACATTCGTTTTTTCCACGTTTTTGCACTCAAAACAACATTCCTCCTTCTTGTACACACTTTTCTGATGATTCCGAACCTACCTGACTCACAAAACCGTCTAAAAGGCCATTTAAACCAATACCGCCCTTTTGTTTCTTTTCCTTATACATTCATTTTTTCCACGTTTTTGCACTCAAAACAACTTTCCTCCTTCGCGTACACACTTTTTTTTATGAATCCGAACCCACCTGACTCACAAAAACCGTCTAAAAGGCCATTTAAACCAATACCGCCCATTTGTTTCTTTTCCTTATACATTCATTTTTTCCAAGTTTCAGCACTCAAAACAACTTTCCTCCTTCGCGTACACACTGTTTTTATGATTCCGAACCCACCTGACTCACAAAACCGTCTAAAAGACCATTTAAACCAATACCTCCCTTTTGTTTCTTTTCCTTATACATTCATTTTTTCCACGTTTTTGCACTCAAGACAACTTTCTTCCTTCGCGTACACACTGTTTTTATGATTCCGAACCCATCTGACTCACAATATCGTCTAAAAGACCATTTAAACCAATACCGCCCTTTTGTTTCTTTTCGTTATACATTTATTTTTTCCACGTTTCGGCACTCAAGACAACTTTCCTCCTTCTCGTACACACTTTTTTTATGATTCCGAACCCACCTGACTCACAAAACCGTCTAAAAGACCATTTAAACCAATACCTCCCTTTTGTTTCTTTTACTTATACATTCATTTTTTCCACGTTTTTGCACTCAAAACAACTTTCCTCCTTCGCGTACACACTTTTTTTATGATTCCGAACCCATCTGTCTCACAAAATCGTCTAAAAGACCATTTAAACCAATACCTCCCTTTTGTTTCTTTTCCTTATACATTCATTTTTTCCACGTTTTTGCACTCAAAACAACTTTCCTCCTCCGCGTACACACTGTTTTTAAGATTCCCAACCCATCTGACTCACAAAACTGTCTAAAAAGCCATTTAAACCAATACCGCCCTTTTGTTTCTTTTCCTTATACATTCATTTTTTCACGTTTTTGCACTCAAAACAATTTTCCTCCTTCGCGTACACACTTTTTTTATGATTCCGAACCCATCTGACTCACAAAATCGTTAAAAAGGCCATTTAAACCAATACCGCCCTTTTGTTTCTTTTCCTTATACATTCATTTTTTCCACGTTTTTCCAACTTTCCTCCTTCTCGTACACACTTTTTTTATGAATCCGAACCCACCTGACTCACAAAAACCGTCTAAAAGGCCATTTAAACCAATACCGCCCATTTGTTTCTTTTCCTTATACATTCATTTTTTCCACATTTTTGTACTCAAAACAACTTTCCTCCTTCGCGTACACACTGTTTTTATGATTCCGAACCCATCTTACTCACAAAACTGTCTAAAAAGCCATTTAAACTAATACCGCCCTTTTGTTTCTTTTCCTTATACATTTATTTTTTCCACGTTTTTGCACTCAAAACAACTTTCCTCCTTCGCGTACACACTGTTTTTATGATTCCGAACCCATCTGTCTCACAAAATCGTCTAAAAGACCATTTAAACCAATACCTCCCTTTTGTTTCTTTTCTTTATACATTCATTTTTTCCACGTTTTTGCACTCAAGACAACTTTCCTCCTTCGCGTACACACTATTTTTATGATTCCGAACCCATCTGACTCACAAAATCGTCTAAAAGACCATTTAAACCAATACCTCCCTTTTGTTTCTTTTCCTTATACATTCATTTTTTTCCACGTTTTTGCACTCAAAACAACTTTCCTCCTCCGCGTACACACTGTTTTTAACATTCCAAACCCAACTGACTCACAAAACTGTCTAAAAAGCTATTTAAACCAATACCGCCCTTTTGTTTTTTTTCGTTATACATTAATTTTTTCCACGTTTCGGCACTCAAAACAACATTCCTCCTTCTTGTACACACTTTTCTGATGAATCCGAACCCACCTGACTCACAAAAACCGTCTAAAAGGCCATTGAAACCAATACCGCCCATTTGTTTCTTTTCCTTATACATTCATTTTTTCCAAGTTTTAGCACTCAAAACAACTTTCCTCCTTCGCGTACACACTGTTTTTATGATTCCGAACCCATCTGAATCACAAAACTGTCTAAAAAGCCATTTAAACCAATACCGCCCTTTTGTTTCTTTTCATTATACATTTATTTTTTTCACGTTTCGGCACTCAAAACACCTTTCCACATTCGCGTACACACTGCTTTTATGATTCCGAACCCATCTGTCTCACAAAATCGTCTAAAAGACCATTTAAACCAATACCTCCCTTTTGTTTCTTTTCCTTATACATTCATTTTTTCCACGTTTTTGCACTCAAGACAACTTTCTTCCTTCGCGTACACACTGTTTTTATGATTCCGAACCCATCTGACTCACAATATCGTCTAAAAGACCATTTAAACCAATACCGCCCTTTTGTTTCTTTTCGTTATACATTTATTTTTTCCACGTTTCGGCACTCAAGACAACTTTCCTCCTTCTCGTACACACTTTTTTTATGATTCCGAACCCACCTGACTCACAAAACCGTCTAAAAGACCATTTAAACCAATACCTCCCTTTTGTTTCTTTTACTTATACATTCATTTTTTCCACGTTTTTGCACTCAAAACAACTTTCCTCCTTCGCGTACACACTTTTTTTATGATTCCGAACCCATCTGTCTCACAAAATCGTCTAAAAGACCATTTAAACCAATACCTCCCTTTTGTTTCTTTTCCTTATACATTCATTTTTTCCACGTTTTTGCACTCAAAACAACTTTCCTCCTCCGCGTACACACTGTTTTTAAGATTCCCAACCCATCTGACTCACAAAACTGTCTAAAAAGCCATTTAAACCAATACCGCCCTTTTGTTTCTTTTCCTTATACATTCATTTTTTCACGTTTTTGCACTCAAAACAATTTTCCTCCTTCGCGTACACACTTTTTTTATGATTCCGAACCCATCTGACTCACAAAATCGTTAAAAAGGCCATTTAAACCAATACCGCCCTTTTGTTTCTTTTCCTTATACATTCATTTTTTCCACGTTTTTCCAACTTTCCTCCTTCTCGTACACACTTTTTTTATGAATCCGAACCCACCTGACTCACAAAAACCGTCTAAAAGGCCATTTAAACCAATACCGCCCATTTGTTTCTTTTCCTTATACATTCATTTTTTCCACATTTTTGTACTCAAAACAACTTTCCTCCTTCGCGTACACACTGTTTTTATGATTCCGAACCCATCTTACTCACAAAACTGTCTAAAAAGCCATTTAAACCAATACCGCCCTTTTGTTTCTTTTCCTTATACATTTATTTTTTCCACGTTTTTGCACTCAAAACAACTTTCCTCCTTCGCGTACACACTGTTTTTATGATTCCGAACCCATCTGTCTCACAAAATCGTCTAAAAGACCATTTAAACCAATACCTCCCTTTTGTTTCTTTTCTTTATACATTCATTTTTTCCACGTTTTTGCACTCAAGACAACTTTCCTCCTTCGCGTACACACTATTTTTATGATTCCGAACCCATCTGACTCACAAAATCGTCTAAAAGACCATTTAAACCAATACCTCCCTTTTGTTTCTTTTCCTTATACATTCATTTTTTTCCACGTTTTTGCACTCAAAACAACTTTCCTCCTCCGCGTACACACTGTTTTTAACATTCCAAACCCAACTGACTCACAAAACTGTCTAAAAAGCTATTTAAACCAATACCGCCCTTTTGTTTTTTTTCGTTATACATTAATTTTTTCCACGTTTCGGCACTCAAAACAACTTTCCTCCTTCGCGTACACACTGTTTTTATGATTCCGAACCCATCTGACTCACAAAATCGTCTAAAAGACCATTTAAACCAATACCTCCCTTTTGTTTCTTTTCCTTATACATTCATTTTTTTCCACGTTTTTGCACTCAAAACAACTTTCCTCCTCCGCGTACACACTGTTTTTAACATTCCAAACCCAACTGACTCACAAACCTGTCTAAAAAGCTATTTAAACCAATACCGCCCTTTTGTTTTTTTTCGTTATACATTAATTTTTTCCACGTTTCGGCACTCAAAACAACTTTAATCCTTCGCGTACACACTGTTTTTATGATTCCGAACCCATCTGTCTCACAAAATCGTCTAAAAGACCATTTAAACCAATACGTCCCTTTTGTTTCTTTTCCTTATACATTCGTTTTTTCCACGTTTTTGCACTCAAAACAACATTCCTCCTTCTTGTACACACTTTTCTGATGATTCCGAACCTACCTGACTCACAAAACCGTCTAAAAGGCCATTTAAACCAATACCGCCCTTTTGTTTCTTTTCCTTATACATTTATTTTTTCCACGTTTTTGCACTCAAAACAACTTTCCTCCTCCGCGTACACACTGTTTTTAACATTCCAAACCCAACTGACTCACAAAACTGTCTAAAAAGCTATTTAAACCAATACCGCCCTTTTGTTTTTTTTTGTTATACATTAATTTTTTCCACGTTTCGGCACTCAAAACAACTTTAATCCTTCGCGTACACACTGTTTTTATGATTCCGAACCCATCTGTCTCACAAAATCGTCTAAAAGACCATTTAAACCAATACGTCCCTTTTGTTTCTTTTCCTTATACATTCAATTTTTCCACGTTTTTTGCACTCAAGACAACTTCCCTCCTTCGCGTACGCACTGTTTTTATGATTCCGACCCCATCTGACTCACAAAATCGTCTAAAAGACCATTTAAACCAATACCTCCCTTTTGTTTCTTTTCCTTATACATTCATTTTTTTCCACGTTTTTGCACTCAAAACAACTTTCCTCCTCCGCGTACACACTGTTTTTAACATTCCAAACCCAACTGACTCACAAAACTGTCTAAAAAGCTATTTAAACCAATACCGCCCTTTTGTTTTTTTTCGTTATACATTAATTTTTTCCACGTTTCGGCACTCAAAACAACTTTAATCCTTCGCGTACACACTGTTTTTATGATTCCGAACCCATCTGTCTCACAAAATCGTCTAAAAGACCATTTAAACCAATACGTCCCTTTTGTTTCTTTTCCTTATACATTCGTTTTTTCCACGTTTTTGCACTCAAAACAACATTCCTCCTTCTTGTACACACTTTTCTGATGATTCCGAACCTACCTGACTCACAAAACCGTCTAAAAGGCCATTTAAACCAATACCGCCCTTTTGTTTCTTTTCCTTATACATTCATTTTTTCCACGTTTTTCCAACTTTCCTCCTTCTCGTACACACTTTTTTTATGATTCCGAAACCACCTGACTCACAAAACCGTCTAAAAGACCATTTAAACCAATACCTCCCTTTTGTTTCTTTTCCTTATACATTCATTTTTTCCACGTTTTTGCACTCAAAACAACTTTCCTCCTTCACGTACACACTTTTTTTTATGAATCCGAACCCACCTGACTCACAAAAACCGTCTAAAAGGCCATTTAAACCAATACCGCCCATTTGTTTCTTTTCCTTATACATTCATTTTTTCCAAGTTTTAGCACTCAAAACAACTTTCCTCCGCGTACACACTGTTTTTATGATTCCGAACCCATCTGAATCACAAAACTGTCTAAAAAGCCATTTAAACCAATACCGCCCTTTTGTTTCTTTTCATTATACATTTATTTTTTTCACGTTTCGGCACTCAAAACATCTTTCCACATTCGCGTACACACTGCTTTTATGATTCCGAACCCATCTGTCTCACAAAATCGTCTAAAAGACCATTTAAACCAATACCTCCCTTTTGTTTCTTTTCCTTATACATTCATTTTTTCCACGTTTTTGCACTCAAGACAACTTTCTTCCTTCGCGTACACACTGTTTTTATGATTCCGAACCCATCTGACTCACAATATCGTCTAAAAGACCATTTAATCCAATACCGCCCTTTTGTTTCTTTTCGTTATACATTTATTTTTTCCACGTTTCGGCACTCAAGACAACTTTCCTCCTTCGCGTACACACTTTTCTGATGATTCCGAACCTACCTGACTCACAAAACCGTCTAAAAGGCCATTTAAACCAATACCGCCCTTTTGTTTCTTTTCCTTATACATTCACTTTTTCCACGTTTTTCCAACTTTCCTCCTTCTCGTACACACTTTTTTTATGATTCCGAACCCACCTGACTCACAAAACCGTCTAAAAGACCATTTAAACCAATACCTCCCTTTTGTTTCTTTTACTTATACATTCATTTTTTCCACGTTTTTGCACTCAAAACAACTTTCCTCCTTCGCGTACACACTTTTTTTATGATTCCGAACTCATCTGTCTCACAAAATCGTCTAAAAGACCATTTAAACCAATACCTCCCTTTTGTTTCTTTTCCTTATACATTCATTTTTTCCACGTTTTTGCACTCAAAACAACTTTCCTCCTCCGCGTACACACTGTTTTTAAGATTCCCAACCCATCTGACTCACAAAACTGTCTAAAAAGCCATTTAAACCAATACCGCCCTTTTGTTTCTTTTCCTTATACATTCATTTTTTCACGTTTTTGCACTCAAAACAATTTTCCTCCTTCGCGTACACACTTTTTTTATGATTCCGAACCCATCTGACTCACAAAATCGTTAAAAAGGCCATTTAAACCAATACCGCCCTTTTGTTTCTTTTCCTTATACATTCATTTTTTCCACGTTTTTCCAACTTTCCTCCTTCTCGTACACACTTTTTATATGAATCCGAACCCACCTGACTCACAAAACTGTCTAAAAAGCTATTTAAACCAATACCGCCCTTTTGTTTTTTTTCGTTATACATTAATTTTTTCCACGTTTCGGCACTCAAAACAACTTTCCTCCTTCGCGTACACACTGTTTTTATGATTCCGAACCCATCTGACTCACAAAATCGTCTAAAAGACCATTTAAACCAATACCTCCCTTTTGTTTCTTTTCCTTATACATTCATTTTTTTCCACGTTTTTGCACTCAAAACAACTTTCCTCCTCCGCGTACACACTGTTTTTAACATTCCAAACCCAACTGACTCACAAAACTGTCTAAAAAGCTATTTAAACCAATACCGCCCTTTTGTTTTTTTTCGTTATACATTAATTTTTTCCACGTTTCGGCACTCAAAACAACTTTAATCCTTCGCGTACACACTGTTTTTATGATTCCGAACCCATCTGTCTCACAAAATCGTCTAAAAGACCATTTAAACCAATACGTCCCTTTTGTTTCTTTTCCTTATACATTCGTTTTTTCCACGTTTTTGCACTCAAAACAACATTCCTCCTTCTTGTACACACTTTTCTGATGATTCCGAACCTACCTGACTCACAAAACCCTCTAAAAGGCCATTTAAACCAATACCGCCCTTTTGTTTCTTTTCCTTATACATTTATTTTTTCCACGTTTTTGCACTCAAAACAACTTTCCTCCTCCGCGTACACACTGTTTTTAACATTCCAAACCCAACTGACTCACAAAACTGTCTAAAAAGCTATTTAAACCAATACCGCCCTTTTGTTTTTTTTCGTTATACATTAATTTTTTCCACGTTTCGGCACTCAAAACAACTTTAATCCTTCGCGTACACACTGTTTTTATGATTCCGAACCCATCTGTCTCACAAAATCGTCTAAAAGACCATTTAAACCAATACGTCCCTTTTGTTTCTTTTCCTTATACATTCAATTTTTCCACGTTTTTTGCACTCAAGACAACTTCCCTCCTTCGCGTACGCACTGTTTTTATGATTCCGACCCCATCTGACTCACAAAATCGTCTAAAAGACCATTTAAACCAATACCTCCCTTTTGTTTCTTTTCCTTATACATTCATTTTTTTCCACGTTTTTGCACTCAAAACAACTTTCCTCCTCCGCGTACACACTGTTTTTAACATTCCAAACCCAACTGACTCACAAAACTGTCTAAAAAGCTATTTAAACCAATACCGCCCTTTTGTTTTTTTTCGTTATACATTAATTTTTTCCACGTTTCGGCACTCAAAACAACTTTAATCCTTCGCGTACACACTGTTTTTATGATTCCGAACCCATCTGTCTCACAAAATCGTCTAAAAGACCATTTAAACCAATACGTCCCTTTTGTTTCTTTTCCTTATACATTCGTTTTTTCCACGTTTTTGCACTCAAAACAACATTCCTCCTTCTTGTACACACTTTTCTGATGATTCCGAACCTACCTGACTCACAAAACCGTCTAAAAGGCCATTTAAACCAATACCGCCCTTTTGTTTCTTTTCCTTATACATTCATTTTTTCCACGTTTTTCCAACTTTCCTCCTTCTCGTACACACTTTTTTTATGATTCCGAAACCACCTGACTCACAAAACCGTCTAAAAGACCATTTAAACCAATACCTCCCTTTTGTTTCTTTTCCTTATACATTCATTTTTTCCACGTTTTTGCACTCAAAACAACTTTCCTCCTTCGCGTACACACTTTTTTTTATGAATCCGAACCCACCTGACTCACAAAAACCGTCTAAAAGGCCATTTAAACCAATACCGCCCATTTGTTTCTTTTCCTTATACATTCATTTTTTCCAAGTTTCAGCACTCAAAACAACTTTCCTCCTTCGCGTACACACTGTTTTTATGATTCCGAACCCATCTGAATCACAAAACTGTCTAAAAAGCCATTTAAACCAATACCGCCCTTTTGTTTCTTTTCATTATACATTTATTTTTTTCACGTTTCGGCACTCAAAACATCTTTCCACATTCGCGTACACACTGCTTTTATGATTCCGAACCCATCTGTCTCACAAAATCGTCTAAAAGACCATTTAAACCAATACCTCCCTTTTGTTTCTTTTCCTTATACATTCATTTTTTCCACGTTTTTGCACTCAAGACAACTTTCTTCCTTCGCGTACACACTGTTTTTATGATTCCGAACCCATCTGACTCACAATATCGTCTAAAAGACCATTTAAACCAATACCGCCCTTTTGTTTCTTTTCGTTATACATTTATTTTTTCCACGTTTCGGCACTCAAAACAACTTTAATCCTTCGCGTACACACTGTTTTTATGATTCCGAACCCATCTGTCTCACAAAATCGTCTAAAAGACCATTTAAACCAATACGTCCCTTTTGTTTCTTTTCCTTATACATTCAATTTTTCCACGTTTTTTGCACTCAAGACAACTTCCCTCCTTCGCGTACGCACTGTTTTTATGATTCCGACCCCATCTGACTCACAAAATCGTCTAAAAGACCATTTAAACCAATACCTCCCTTTTGTTTCTTTTCCTTATACATTCATTTTTTTCCACGTTTTTGCACTCAAAACAACTTTCCTCCTCCGCGTACACACTGTTTTTAACATTCCAAACCCAACTGACTCACAAAACTGTCTAAAAAGCTATTTAAACCAATACCGCCCTTTTGTTTTTTTTCGTTATACATTAATTTTTTCCACGTTTCGGCACTCAAAACAACTTTAATCCTTCGCGTACACACTGTTTTTATGATTCCGAACCCATCTGTCTCACAAAATCGTCTAAAAGACCATTTAAACCAATACGTCCCTTTTGTTTCTTTTCCTTATACATTCGTTTTTTCCACGTTTTTGCACTCAAAACAACATTCCTCCTTCTTGTACACACTTTTCTGATGATTCCGAACCTACCTGACTCACAAAACCGTCTAAAAGGCCATTTAAACCAATACCGCCCTTTTGTTTCTTTTCCTTATACATTCATTTTTTCCACGTTTTTCCAACTTTCCTCCTTCTCGTACACACTTTTTTTATGATTCCGAAACCACCTGACTCACAAAACCGTCTAAAAGACCATTTAAACCAATACCTCCCTTTTGTTTCTTTTCCTTATACATTCATTTTTTCCACGTTTTTGCACTCAAAACAACTTTCCTCCTTCGCGTACACACTTTTTTTTATGAATCCGAACCCACCTGACTCACAAAAACCGTCTAAAAGGCCATTTAAACCAATACCGCCCATTTGTTTCTTTTCCTTATACATTCATTTTTTCCAAGTTTCAGCACTCAAAACAACTTTCCTCCTTCGCGTACACACTGTTTTTATGATTCCGAACCCATCTGAATCACAAAACTGTCTAAAAAGCCATTTAAACCAATACCGCCCTTTTGTTTCTTTTCATTATACATTTATTTTTTTCACGTTTCGGCACTCAAAACATCTTTCCACATTCGCGTACACACTGCTTTTATGATTCCGAACCCATCTGTCTCACAAAATCGTCTAAAAGACCATTTAAACCAATACCTCCCTTTTGTTTCTTTTCCTTATACATTCATTTTTTCCACGTTTTTGCACTCAAGACAACTTTCTTCCTTCGCGTACACACTGTTTTTATGATTCCGAACCCATCTGACTCACAATATCGTCTAAAAGACCATTTAAACCAATACCGCCCTTTTGTTTCTTTTCGTTATACATTTATTTTTTCCACGTTTCGGCACTCAAGACAACTTTCCTCCTTCTCGTACACACTTTTTTTATGATTCCGAACCCACCTGACTCACAAAACCGTCTAAAAGACCATTTAAACCAATACCTCCCTTTTGTTTCTTTTACTTATACATTCATTTTTTCCACGTTTTTGCACTCAAAACAACTTTCCTCCTTCGCGTACACACTTTTTTTATGATTCCGAACCCATCTGTCTCACAAAATCGTCTAAAAGACCATTTAAACCAATACCTCCCTTTTGTTTCTTTTCCTTATACATTCATTTTTTCCACGTTTTTGCACTCAAAACAACTTTCCTCCTCCGCGTACACACTGTTTTTAAGATTCCCAACCCATCTGACTCACAAAACTGTCTAAAAAGCCATTTAAACCAATACCGCCCTTTTGTTTCTTTTCCTTATACATTCATTTTTTCACGTTTTTGCACTCAAAACAATTTTCCTCCTTCGCGTACACACTTTTTTTATGATTCCGAACCCATCTGACTCACAAAATCGTTAAAAAGGCCATTTAAACCAATACCGCCCTTTTGTTTCTTTTCCTTATACATTCATTTTTTCCACGTTTTTCCAACTTTCCTCCTTCTCGTACACACTTTTTTTATGAATCCGAACCCACCTGACTCACAAAAACCGTCTAAAAGGCCATTTAAACCAATACCGCCCATTTGTTTCTTTTCCTTATACATTCATTTTTTCCACATTTTTGTACTCAAAACAACTTTCCTCCTTCGCGTACACACTGTTTTTATGATTCCGAACCCATCTTACTCACAAAACTGTCTAAAAAGCCATTTAAACTAATACCGTCCTTTTGTTTCTTTTCCTTATACATTTATTTTTTCCACGTTTTTGCACTCAAAACAACTTTCCTCCTTCGCGTACACACTGTTTTTATGATTCCGAACCCATCTGTCTCACAAAATCGTCTAAAAGACCATTTAAACCAATACCTCCCTTTTGTTTCTTTTCTTTATACATTCATTTTTTCCACGTTTTTGCACTCAAGACAACTTTCCTCCTTCGCGTACACACTATTTTTATGATTCCGAACCCATCTGACTCACAAAATCGTCTAAAAGACCATTTAAACCAATACCTCCCTTTTGTTTCTTTTCCTTATACATTCATTTTTTTCCACGTTTTTGCACTCAAAACAACTTTCCTCCTCCGCGTACACACTGTTTTTAACATTCCAAACCCAACTGACTCACAAAACTGTCTAAAAAGCTATTTAAACCAATACCGCCCTTTTGTTTTTTTTCGTTATACATTAATTTTTTCCACGTTTCGGCACTCAAAACAACTTTCCTCCTTCGCGTACACACTGTTTTTATGATTCCGAACCCATCTGACTCACAAAATCGTCTAAAAGACCATTTAAACCAATACCTCCCTTTTGTTTCTTTTCCTTATACATTCATTTTTTTCCACGTTTTTGCACTCAAAACAACTTTCCTCCTCCGCGTACACACTGTTTTTAACATTCCAAACCCAACTGACTCACAAAACTGTCTAAAAAGCTATTTAAACCAATACCGCCCTTTTGTTTTTTTTCGTTATACATTAATTTTTTCCACGTTTCGGCACTCAAAACAACTTTAATCCTTCGCGTACACACTGTTTTTATGATTCCGAACCCATCTGTCTCACAAAATCGTCTAAAAGACCATTTAAACCAATACGTCCCTTTTGTTTCTTTTCCTTATACATTCGTTTTTTCCACGTTTTTGCACTCAAAACAACATTCCTCCTTCTTGTACACACTTTTCTGATGATTCCGAACCTACCTGACTCACAAAACCGTCTAAAAGGCCATTTAAACCAATACCGCCCTTTTGTTTCTTTTCCTTATACATTTATTTTTTCCACGTTTTTGCACTCAAAACAACTTTCCTCCTCCGCGTACACACTGTTTTTAACATTCCAAACCCAACTGACTCACAAAACTGTCTAAAAAGCTATTTAAACCAATACCGCCCTTTTGTTTTTTTTCGTTATACATTAATTTTTTCCACGTTTCGGCACTCAAAACAACTTTAATCCTTCGCGTACACACTGTTTTTATGATTCCGAACCCATCTGTCTCACAAAATCGTCTAAAAGACCATTTAAACCAATACGTCCCTTTTGTTTCTTTTCCTTATACATTCAATTTTTCCACGTTTTTTGCACTCAAGACAACTTCCCTCCTTCGCGTACGCACTGTTTTTATGATTCCGACCCCATCTGACTCACAAAATCGTCTAAAAGACCATTTAAACCTACCTATTTAAACCTCCCTTTTGTTTCTTTTCCTTATACATTCATTTTTTTCCACGTTTTTGCACTCAAAACAACTTTCCTCCTCCGCGTACACACTGTTTTTAACATTCCAAACCCAACTGACTCACAAAACTGTCTAAAAAGCTATTTAAACCAATACCGCCCTTTTGTTTTTTTTCGTTATACATTAATTTTTTCCACGTTTCGGCACTCAAAACAACTTTAATCCTTCGCGTACACACTGTTTTTATGATTCCGAACCCATCTGTCTCACAAAATCGTCTAAAAGACCATTTAAACCAATACGTCCCTTTTGTTTCTTTTCCTTATACATTCGTTTTTTCCACGTTTTTGCACTCAAAACAACATTCCTCCTTCTTGTACACACTTTTCTGATGATTCCGAACCTACCTGACTCACAAAACCGTCTAAAAGGCCATTTAAACCAATACCGCCCTTTTGTTTCTTTTCCTTATACATTCATTTTTTCCACGTTTTTCCAACTTTCCTCCTTCTCGTACACACTTTTTTTATGATTCCGAAACCACCTGACTCACAAAACCGTCTAAAAGACCATTTAAACCAATACCTCCCTTTTGTTTCTTTTCCTTATACATTCATTTTTTCCACGTTTTTGCACTCAAAACAACTTTCCTCCTTCGCGTACACACTTTTTTTTATGAATCCGAACCCACCTGACTCACAAAAACCGTCTAAAAGGCCATTTAAACCAATACCGCCCATTTGTTTCTTTTCCTTATACATTCATTTTTTCCAAGTTTTAGCACTCAAAACAACTTTCCTCCTTCGCGTACACACTGTTTTTATGATTCCGAACCCATCTGAATCACAAAACTGTCTAAAAAGCCATTTAAACCAATACCGCCCTTTTGTTTCTTTTCATTATACATTTATTTTTTTCACGTTTCGGCACTCAAAACATCTTTCCACATTCGCGTACACACTGCTTTTATGATTCCGAACCTATCTGTCTCACAAAATCGTCTAAAAGACCATTTAAACCAATACCTCCCTTTTGTTTCTTTTCCTTATACATTCATTTTTTCCACGTTTTTCCAACTTTCCTCCTTCTCGTACACACTTTTTTTATGAATCCGAACCCACCTGACTCACAAAAACCGTCTAAAAGGCCATTTAAACCAATACCGCCCATTTGTTTCTTTTCCTTATACATTCATTTTTTCCACATTTTTGTACTCAAAACAACTTTCCTCCTTCGCGTACACACTGTTTTTATGATTCCGAACCCATCTTACTCACAAAACTGTCTAAAAAGCCATTTAAACTAATACCGTCCTTTTGTTTCTTTTCCTTATACATTTATTTTTTCCACGTTTTTGCACTCAAAACAACTTTCCTCCTTCGCGTACACACTGTTTTTATGATTCCGAACCCATCTGTCTCACAAAATCGTCTAAAAGACCATTTAAACCAATACCTCCCTTTTGTTTCTTTTCTTTATACATTCATTTTTTCCACGTTTTTGCACTCAAGACAACTTTCCTCCTTCGCGTACACACTATTTTTATGATTCCGAACCCATCTGACTCACAAAATCGTCTAAAAGACCATTTAAACCAATACCTCCCTTTTGTTTCTTTTCCTTATACATTCATTTTTTTCCACGTTTTTGCACTCAAAACAACTTTCCTCCTCCGCGTACACACTGTTTTTAACATTCCAAACCCAACTGACTCACAAAACTGTCTAAAAAGCTATTTAAACCAATACCGCCCTTTTGTTTTTTTTCGTTATACATTAATTTTTTCCACGTTTCGGCACTCAAAACAACTTTCCTCCTTCGCGTACACACTGTTTTTATGATTCCGAACCCATCTGACTCACAAAATCGTCTAAAAGACCATTTAAACCAATACCTCCCTTTTGTTTCTTTTCCTTATACATTCATTTTTTTCCACGTTTTTGCACTCAAAACAACTTTCCTCCTCCGCGTACACACTGTTTTTAACATTCCAAACCCAACTGACTCACAAAACTGTCTAAAAAGCTATTTAAACCAATACCGCCCTTTTGTTTTTTTTCGTTATACATTAATTTTTTCCACGTTTCGGCACTCAAAACAACTTTAATCCTTCGCGTACACACTGTTTTTATGATTCCGAACCCATCTGTCTCACAAAATCGTCTAAAAGACCATTTAAACCAATACGTCCCTTTTGTTTCTTTTCCTTATACATTCGTTTTTTCCACGTTTTTGCACTCAAAACAACATTCCTCCTTCTTGTACACACTTTTCTGATGATTCCGAACCTACCTGACTCACAAAACCGTCTAAAAGGCCATTTAAACCAATACCGCCCTTTTGTTTCTTTTCCTTATACATTTATTTTTTCCACGTTTTTGCACTCAAAACAACTTTCCTCCTCCGCGTACACACTGTTTTTAACATTCCAAACCCAACTGACTCACAAAACTGTCTAAAAAGCTATTTAAACCAATACCGCCCTTTTGTTTTTTTTCGTTATACATTAATTTTTTCCACGTTTCGGCACTCAAAACAACTTTAATCCTTCGCGTACACACTGTTTTTATGATTCCGAACCCATCTGTCTCACAAAATCGTCTAAAAGACCATTTAAACCAATACGTCCCTTTTGTTTCTTTTCCTTATACATTCAATTTTTCCACGTTTTTTGCACTCAAGACAACTTCCCTCCTTCGCGTACGCACTGTTTTTATGATTCCGACCCCATCTGACTCACAAAATCGTCTAAAAGACCATTTAAACCAATACCTCCCTTTTGTTTCTTTTCCTTATACATTCATTTTTTTCCACGTTTTTGCACTCAAAACAACTTTCCTCCTCCGCGTACACACTGTTTTTAACATTCCAAACCCAACTGACTCACAAAACTGTCTAAAAAGCTATTTAAACCAATACCGCCCTTTTGTTTTTTTTCGTTATACATTAATTTTTTCCACGTTTCGGCACTCAAAACAACTTTAATCCTTCGCGTACACACTGTTTTTATGATTCCGAACCCATCTGTCTCACAAAATCGTCTAAAAGACCATTTAAACCAATACGTCCCTTTTGTTTCTTTTCCTTATACATTCGTTTTTTCCACGTTTTTGCACTCAAAACAACATTCCTCCTTCTTGTACACACTTTTCTGATGATTCCGAACCTACCTGACTCACAAAACCGTCTAAAAGGCCATTTAAACCAATACCGCCCTTTTGTTTCTTTTCCTTATACATTCATTTTTTCCACGTTTTTCCAACTTTCCTCCTTCTCGTACACACTTTTTTTATGATTCCGAAACCACCTGACTCACAAAACCGTCTAAAAGACCATTTAAACCAATACCTCCCTTTTGTTTCTTTTCCTTATACATTCATTTTTTCCACGTTTTTGCACTCAAAACAACTTTCCTCCTTCGCGTACACACTTTTTTTTATGAATCCGAACCCACCTGACTCACAAAAACCGTCTAAAAGGCCATTTAAACCAATACCGCCCATTTGTTTCTTTTCCTTATACATTCATTTTTTCCAAGTTTTAGCACTCAAAACAACTTTCCTCCTTCGCGTACACACTGTTTTTATGATTCCGAACCCATCTGAATCACAAAACTGTCTAAAAAGCCATTTAAACCAATACCGCCCTTTTGTTTCTTTTCATTATACATTTATTTTTTTCACGTTTCGGCACTCAAAACATCTTTCCACATTCGCGTACACACTGCTTTTATGATTCCGAACCCATCTGTCTCACAAAATCGTCTAAAAGACCATTTAAACCAATACCTCCCTTTTGTTTCTTTTCCTTATACATTCATTTTTTCCACGTTTTTGCACTCAAGACAACTTTCTTCCTTCGCGTACACACTGTTTTTATGATTCCGAACCCATCTGACTCACAATATCGTCTAAAAGACCATTTAAACCAATACCGCCCTTTTGTTTCTTTTCGTTATACATTTATTTTTTCCACGTTTCGGCACTCAAGACAACTTTCCTCCTTCTCGTACACACTTTTTTTATGATTCCGAACCCACCTGACTCACAAAACCGTCTAAAAGACCATTTAAACCAATACCTCCCTTTTGTTTCTTTTACTTATACATTCATTTTTTCCACGTTTTTGCACTCAAAACAACTTTCCTCCTTCGCGTACACACTTTTTTTATGATTCCGAACCCATCTGTCTCACAAAATCGTCTAAAAGACCATTTAAACCAATACCTCCCTTTTGTTTCTTTTCCTTATACATTCATTTTTTCCACGTTTTTGCACTCAAAACAACTTTCCTCCTTCGCGTACACACTTTTTTTATGATTCCGAACCCATCTGTCTCACAAAATCGTCTAAAAGACCATTTAAACCAATACCTCCCTTTTGTTTCTTTTCCTTATACATTCATTTTTTCCACGTTTTTGCACTCAAAACAACTTTCCTCCTCCGCGTACACACTGTTTTTAAGATTCCCAACCCATCTGACTCACAAAACTGTCTAAAAAGCCATTTAAACCAATACCGCCCTTTTGTTTCTTTTCCTTATACATACATTTTTTCACGTTTTTGCACTCAAAACAATTTTCCTCCTTCGCGTACACACTTTTTTTATGATTCCGAACCCATCTGACTCACAAAATCGTTAAAAAGGCCATTTAAACCAATACCGCCCTTTTGTTTCTTTTCCTTATACATTCATTTTTTCCACGTTTTTCCAACTTTCCTCCTTCTCGTACACACTTTTTTTATGATTCCGAAACCACCTGACTCACAAAACCGTCTAAAAGACCATTTAAACCAATACCTCCCTTTTGTTTCTTTTCCTTATACATTCATTTTTTCCACGTTTTTGCACTCAAAACAACTTTCCTCCTTCACGTACACACTTTTTTTTATGAATCCGAACCCACCTGACTCACAAAAACCGTCTAAAAGGCCATTTAAACCAATACCGCCCATTTGTTTCTTTTCCTTATACATTCATTTTTTCCAAGTTTTAGCACTCAAAACAACTTTCCTCCGCGTACACACTGTTTTTATGATTCCGAACCCATCTGAATCACAAAACTGTCTAAAAAGCCATTTAAACCAATACCGCCCTTTTGTTTCTTTTCATTATACATTTATTTTTTTCACGTTTCGGCACTCAAAACATCTTTCCACATTCGCGTACACACTGCTTTTATGATTCCGAACCCATCTGTCTCACAAAATCGTCTAAAAGACCATTTAAACCAATACCTCCCTTTTGTTTCTTTTCCTTATACATTCATTTTTTCCACGTTTTTGCACTCAAGACAACTTTCTTCCTTCGCGTACACACTGTTTTTATGATTCCGAACCCATCTGACTCACAATATCGTCTAAAAGACCATTTAATCCAATACCGCCCTTTTGTTTCTTTTCGTTATACATTTATTTTTTCCACGTTTCGGCACTCAAGACAACTTTCCTCCTTCGCGTACACACTTTTCTGATGATTCCGAACCTACCTGACTCACAAAACCGTCTAAAAGGCCATTTAAACCAATACCGCCCTTTTGTTTCTTTTCCTTATACATTCACTTTTTCCACGTTTTTCCAACTTTCCTCCTTCTCGTACACACTTTTTTTATGATTCCGAACCCACCTGACTCACAAAACCGTCTAAAAGACCATTTAAACCAATACCTCCCTTTTGTTTCTTTTACTTATACATTCATTTTTTCCACGTTTTTGCACTCAAAACAACTTTCCTCCTTCGCGTACACACTTTTTTTATGATTCCGAACTCATCTGTCTCACAAAATCGTCTAAAAGACCATTTAAACCAATACCTCCCTTTTGTTTCTTTTCCTTATACATTCATTTTTTCCACGTTTTTGCACTCAAAACAACTTTCCTCCTCCGCGTACACACTGTTTTTAAGATTCCCAACCCATCTGACTCACAAAACTGTCTAAAAAGCCATTTAAACCAATACCGCCCTTTTGTTTCTTTTCCTTATACATTCATTTTTTCACGTTTTTGCACTCAAAACAATTTTCCTCCTTCGCGTACACACTTTTTTTATGATTCCGAACCCATCTGACTCACAAAATCGTTAAAAAGGCCATTTAAACCAATACCGCCCTTTTGTTTCTTTTCCTTATACATTCATTTTTTCCACGTTTTTCCAACTTTCCTCCTTCTCGTACACACTTTTTATATGAATCCGAACCCACCTGACTCACAAAACTGTCTAAAAAGCTATTTAAACCAATACCGCCCTTTTGTTTTTTTTCGTTATACATTAATTTTTTCCACGTTTCGGCACTCAAAACAACTTTCCTCCTTCGCGTACACACTGTTTTTATGATTCCGAACCCATCTGACTCACAAAATCGTCTAAAAGACCATTTAAACCAATACCTCCCTTTTGTTTCTTTTCCTTATACATTCATTTTTTTCCACGTTTTTGCACTCAAAACAACTTTCCTCCTCCGCGTACACACTGTTTTTAACATTCCAAACCCAACTGACTCACAAAACTGTCTAAAAAGCTATTTAAACCAATACCGCCCTTTTGTTTTTTTTCGTTATACATTAATTTTTTCCACGTTTCGGCACTCAAAACAACTTTAATCCTTCGCGTACACACTGTTTTTATGATTCCGAACCCATCTGTCTCACAAAATCGTCTAAAAGACCATTTAAACCAATACGTCCCTTTTGTTTCTTTTCCTTATACATTCGTTTTTTCCACGTTTTTGCACTCAAAACAACATTCCTCCTTCTTGTACACACTTTTCTGATGATTCCGAACCTACCTGACTCACAAAACCCTCTAAAAGGCCATTTAAACCAATACCGCCCTTTTGTTTCTTTTCCTTATACATTTATTTTTTCCACGTTTTTGCACTCAAAACAACTTTCCTCCTCCGCGTACACACTGTTTTTAACATTCCAAACCCAACTGACTCACAAAACTGTCTAAAAAGCTATTTAAACCAATACCGCCCTTTTGTTTTTTTTCGTTATACATTAATTTTTTCCACGTTTCGGCACTCAAAACAACTTTAATCCTTCGCGTACACACTGTTTTTATGATTCCGAACCCATCTGTCTCACAAAATCGTCTAAAAGACCATTTAAACCAATACGTCCCTTTTGTTTCTTTTCCTTATACATTCAATTTTTCCACGTTTTTTGCACTCAAGACAACTTCCCTCCTTCGCGTACGCACTGTTTTTATGATTCCGACCCCATCTGACTCACAAAATCGTCTAAAAGACCATTTAAACCAATACCTCCCTTTTGTTTCTTTTCCTTATACATTCATTTTTTTCCACGTTTTTGCACTCAAAACAACTTTCCTCCTCCGCGTACACACTGTTTTTAACATTCCAAACCCAACTGACTCACAAAACTGTCTAAAAAGCTATTTAAACCAATACCGCCCTTTTGTTTTTTTTCGTTATACATTAATTTTTTCCACGTTTCGGCACTCAAAACAACTTTAATCCTTCGCGTACACACTGTTTTTATGATTCCGAACCCATCTGTCTCACAAAATCGTCTAAAAGACCATTTAAACCAATACGTCCCTTTTGTTTCTTTTCCTTATACATTCGTTTTTTCCACGTTTTTGCACTCAAAACAACATTCCTCCTTCTTGTACACACTTTTCTGATGATTCCGAACCTACCTGACTCACAAAACCGTCTAAAAGGCCATTTAAACCAATACCGCCCTTTTGTTTCTTTTCCTTATACATTCATTTTTTCCACGTTTTTCCAACTTTCCTCCTTCTCGTACACACTTTTTTTATGATTCCGAAACCACCTGACTCACAAAACCGTCTAAAAGACCATTTAAACCAATACCTCCCTTTTGTTTCTTTTCCTTATACATTCATTTTTTCCACGTTTTTGCACTCAAAACAACTTTCCTCCTTCGCGTACACACTTTTTTTTATGAATCCGAACCCACCTGACTCACAAAAACCGTCTAAAAGGCCATTTAAACCAATACCGCCCATTTGTTTCTTTTCCTTATACATTCATTTTTTCCAAGTTTCAGCACTCAAAACAACTTTCCTCCTTCGCGTACACACTGTTTTTATGATTCCGAACCCATCTGAATCACAAAACTGTCTAAAAAGCCATTTAAACCAATACCGCCCTTTTGTTTCTTTTCATTATACATTTATTTTTTTCACGTTTCGGCACTCAAAACATCTTTCCACATTCGCGTACACACTGCTTTTATGATTCCGAACCCATCTGTCTCACAAAATCGTCTAAAAGACCATTTAAACCAATACCTCCCTTTTGTTTCTTTTCCTTATACATTCATTTTTTCCACGTTTTTGCACTCAAGACAACTTTCTTCCTTCGCGTACACACTGTTTTTATGATTCCGAACCCATCTGACTCACAATATCGTCTAAAAGACCATTTAAACCAATACCGCCCTTTTGTTTCTTTTCGTTATACATTTATTTTTTCCACGTTTCGGCACTCAAAACAACTTTAATCCTTCGCGTACACACTGTTTTTATGATTCCGAACCCATCTGTCTCACAAAATCGTCTAAAAGACCATTTAAACCAATACGTCCCTTTTGTTTCTTTTCCTTATACATTCAATTTTTCCACGTTTTTTGCACTCAAGACAACTTCCCTCCTTCGCGTACGCACTGTTTTTATGATTCCGACCCCATCTGACTCACAAAATCGTCTAAAAGACCATTTAAACCAATACCTCCCTTTTGTTTCTTTTCCTTATACATTCATTTTTTTCCACGTTTTTGCACTCAAAACAACTTTCCTCCTCCGCGTACACACTGTTTTTAACATTCCAAACCCAACTGACTCACAAAACTGTCTAAAAAGCTATTTAAACCAATACCGCCCTTTTGTTTTTTTTCGTTATACATTAATTTTTTCCACGTTTCGGCACTCAAAACAACTTTAATCCTTCGCGTACACACTGTTTTTATGATTCCGAACCCATCTGTCTCACAAAATCGTCTAAAAGACCATTTAAACCAATACGTCCCTTTTGTTTCTTTTCCTTATACATTCGTTTTTTCCACGTTTTTGCACTCAAAACAACATTCCTCCTTCTTGTACACACTTTTCTGATGATTCCGAACCTACCTGACTCACAAAACCGTCTAAAAGGCCATTTAAACCAATACCGCCCTTTTGTTTCTTTTCCTTATACATTCATTTTTTCCACGTTTTTCCAACTTTCCTCCTTCTCGTACACACTTTTTTTATGATTCCGAAACCACCTGACTCACAAAACCGTCTAAAAGACCATTTAAACCAATACCTCCCTTTTGTTTCTTTTCCTTATACATTCATTTTTTCCACGTTTTTGCACTCAAAACAACTTTCCTCCTTCGCGTACACACTTTTTTTTATGAATCCGAACCCACCTGACTCACAAAAACCGTCTAAAAGGCCATTTAAACCAATACCGCCCATTTGTTTCTTTTCCTTATACATTCATTTTTTCCAAGTTTCAGCACTCAAAACAACTTTCCTCCTTCGCGTACACACTGTTTTTATGATTCCGAACCCATCTGAATCACAAAACTGTCTAAAAAGCCATTTAAACCAATACCGCCCTTTTGTTTCTTTTCATTATACATTTATTTTTTTCACGTTTCGGCACTCAAAACATCTTTCCACATTCGCGTACACACTGCTTTTATGATTCCGAACCCATCTGTCTCACAAAATCGTCTAAAAGACCATTTAAACCAATACCTCCCTTTTGTTTCTTTTCCTTATACATTCATTTTTTCCACGTTTTTGCACTCAAGACAACTTTCTTCCTTCGCGTACACACTGTTTTTATGATTCCGAACCCATCTGACTCACAATATCGTCTAAAAGACCATTTAAACCAATACCGCCCTTTTGTTTCTTTTCGTTATACATTTATTTTTTCCACGTTTCGGCACTCAAGACAACTTTCCTCCTTCTCGTACACACTTTTTTTATGATTCCGAACCCACCTGACTCACAAAACCGTCTAAAAGACCATTTAAACCAATACCTCCCTTTTGTTTCTTTTACTTATACATTCATTTTTTCCACGTTTTTGCACTCAAAACAACTTTCCTCCTTCGCGTACACACTTTTTTTATGATTCCGAACCCATCTGTCTCACAAAATCGTCTAAAAGACCATTTAAACCAATACCTCCCTTTTGTTTCTTTTCCTTATACATTCATTTTTTCCACGTTTTTGCACTCAAAACAACTTTCCTCCTCCGCGTACACACTGTTTTTAAGATTCCCAACCCATCTGACTCACAAAACTGTCTAAAAAGCCATTTAAACCAATACCGCCCTTTTGTTTCTTTTCCTTATACATTCATTTTTTCACGTTTTTGCACTCAAAACAATTTTCCTCCTTCGCGTACACACTTTTTTTATGATTCCGAACCCATCTGACTCACAAAATCGTTAAAAAGGCCATTTAAACCAATACCGCCCTTTTGTTTCTTTTCCTTATACATTCATTTTTTCCACGTTTTTCCAACTTTCCTCCTTCTCGTACACACTTTTTTTATGAATCCGAACCCACCTGACTCACAAAAACCGTCTAAAAGGCCATTTAAACCAATACCGCCCATTTGTTTCTTTTCCTTATACATTCATTTTTTCCACATTTTTGTACTCAAAACAACTTTCCTCCTTCGCGTACACACTGTTTTTATGATTCCGAACCCATCTTACTCACAAAACTGTCTAAAAAGCCATTTAAACTAATACCGTCCTTTTGTTTCTTTTCCTTATACATTTATTTTTTCCACGTTTTTGCACTCAAAACAACTTTCCTCCTTCGCGTACACACTGTTTTTATGATTCCGAACCCATCTGTCTCACAAAATCGTCTAAAAGACCATTTAAACCAATACCTCCCTTTTGTTTCTTTTCTTTATACATTCATTTTTTCCACGTTTTTGCACTCAAGACAACTTTCCTCCTTCGCGTACACACTATTTTTATGATTCCGAACCCATCTGACTCACAAAATCGTCTAAAAGACCATTTAAACCAATACCTCCCTTTTGTTTCTTTTCCTTATACATTCATTTTTTTCCACGTTTTTGCACTCAAAACAACTTTCCTCCTCCGCGTACACACTGTTTTTAACATTCCAAACCCAACTGACTCACAAAACTGTCTAAAAAGCTATTTAAACCAATACCGCCCTTTTGTTTTTTTTCGTTATACATTAATTTTTTCCACGTTTCGGCACTCAAAACAACTTTCCTCCTTCGCGTACACACTGTTTTTATGATTCCGAACCCATCTGACTCACAAAATCGTCTAAAAGACCATTTAAACCAATACCTCCCTTTTGTTTCTTTTCCTTATACATTCATTTTTTTCCACGTTTTTGCACTCAAAACAACTTTCCTCCTCCGCGTACACACTGTTTTTAACATTCCAAACCCAACTGACTCACAAAACTGTCTAAAAAGCTATTTAAACCAATACCGCCCTTTTGTTTTTTTTCGTTATACATTAATTTTTTCCACGTTTCGGCACTCAAAACAACTTTAATCCTTCGCGTACACACTGTTTTTATGATTCCGAACCCATCTGTCTCACAAAATCGTCTAAAAGACCATTTAAACCAATACGTCCCTTTTGTTTCTTTTCCTTATACATTCGTTTTTTCCACGTTTTTGCACTCAAAACAACATTCCTCCTTCTTGTACACACTTTTCTGATGATTCCGAACCTACCTGACTCACAAAACCGTCTAAAAGGCCATTTAAACCAATACCGCCCTTTTGTTTCTTTTCCTTATACATTTATTTTTTCCACGTTTTTGCACTCAAAACAACTTTCCTCCTCCGCGTACACACTGTTTTTAACATTCCAAACCCAACTGACTCACAAAACTGTCTAAAAAGCTATTTAAACCAATACCGCCCTTTTGTTTTTTTTCGTTATACATTAATTTTTTCCACGTTTCGGCACTCAAAACAACTTTAATCCTTCGCGTACACACTGTTTTTATGATTCCGAACCCATCTGTCTCACAAAATCGTCTAAAAGACCATTTAAACCAATACGTCCCTTTTGTTTCTTTTCCTTATACATTCAATTTTTCCACGTTTTTTGCACTCAAGACAACTTCCCTCCTTCGCGTACGCACTGTTTTTATGATTCCGACCCCATCTGACTCACAAAATCGTCTAAAAGACCATTTAAACCTACCTATTTAAACCTCCCTTTTGTTTCTTTTCCTTATACATTCATTTTTTTCCACGTTTTTGCACTCAAAACAACTTTCCTCCTCCGCGTACACACTGTTTTTAACATTCCAAACCCAACTGACTCACAAAACTGTCTAAAAAGCTATTTAAACCAATACCGCCCTTTTGTTTTTTTTCGTTATACATTAATTTTTTCCACGTTTCGGCACTCAAAACAACTTTAATCCTTCGCGTACACACTGTTTTTATGATTCCGAACCCATCTGTCTCACAAAATCGTCTAAAAGACCATTTAAACCAATACGTCCCTTTTGTTTCTTTTCCTTATACATTCGTTTTTTCCACGTTTTTGCACTCAAAACAACATTCCTCCTTCTTGTACACACTTTTCTGATGATTCCGAACCTACCTGACTCACAAAACCGTCTAAAAGGCCATTTAAACCAATACCGCCCTTTTGTTTCTTTTCCTTATACATTCATTTTTTCCACGTTTTTCCAACTTTCCTCCTTCTCGTACACACTTTTTTTATGATTCCGAAACCACCTGACTCACAAAACCGTCTAAAAGACCATTTAAACCAATACCTCCCTTTTGTTTCTTTTCCTTATACATTCATTTTTTCCACGTTTTTGCACTCAAAACAACTTTCCTCCTTCGCGTACACACTTTTTTTTATGAATCCGAACCCACCTGACTCACAAAAACCGTCTAAAAGGCCATTTAAACCAATACCGCCCATTTGTTTCTTTTCCTTATACATTCATTTTTTCCAAGTTTTAGCACTCAAAACAACTTTCCTCCTTCGCGTACACACTGTTTTTATGATTCCGAACCCATCTGAATCACAAAACTGTCTAAAAAGCCATTTAAACCAATACCGCCCTTTTGTTTCTTTTCATTATACATTTATTTTTTTCACGTTTCGGCACTCAAAACATCTTTCCACATTCGCGTACACACTGCTTTTATGATTCCGAACCTATCTGTCTCACAAAATCGTCTAAAAGACCATTTAAACCAATACCTCCCTTTTGTTTCTTTTCCTTATACATTCATTTTTTCCACGTTTTTCCAACTTTCCTCCTTCTCGTACACACTTTTTTTATGAATCCGAACCCACCTGACTCACAAAAACCGTCTAAAAGGCCATTTAAACCAATACCGCCCATTTGTTTCTTTTCCTTATACATTCATTTTTTCCACATTTTTGTACTCAAAACAACTTTCCTCCTTCGCGTACACACTGTTTTTATGATTCCGAACCCATCTTACTCACAAAACTGTCTAAAAAGCCATTTAAACTAATACCGTCCTTTTGTTTCTTTTCCTTATACATTTATTTTTTCCACGTTTTTGCACTCAAAACAACTTTCCTCCTTCGCGTACACACTGTTTTTATGATTCCGAACCCATCTGTCTCACAAAATCGTCTAAAAGACCATTTAAACCAATACCTCCCTTTTGTTTCTTTTCTTTATACATTCATTTTTTCCACGTTTTTGCACTCAAGACAACTTTCCTCCTTCGCGTACACACTATTTTTATGATTCCGAACCCATCTGACTCACAAAATCGTCTAAAAGACCATTTAAACCAATACCTCCCTTTTGTTTCTTTTCCTTATACATTCATTTTTTTCCACGTTTTTGCACTCAAAACAACTTTCCTCCTCCGCGTACACACTGTTTTTAACATTCCAAACCCAACTGACTCACAAAACTGTCTAAAAAGCTATTTAAACCAATACCGCCCTTTTGTTTTTTTTCGTTATACATTAATTTTTTCCACGTTTCGGCACTCAAAACAACTTTCCTCCTTCGCGTACACACTGTTTTTATGATTCCGAACCCATCTGACTCACAAAATCGTCTAAAAGACCATTTAAACCAATACCTCCCTTTTGTTTCTTTTCCTTATACATTCATTTTTTTCCACGTTTTTGCACTCAAAACAACTTTCCTCCTCCGCGTACACACTGTTTTTAACATTCCAAACCCAACTGACTCACAAAACTGTCTAAAAAGCTATTTAAACCAATACCGCCCTTTTGTTTTTTTTCGTTATACATTAATTTTTTCCACGTTTCGGCACTCAAAACAACTTTAATCCTTCGCGTACACACTGTTTTTATGATTCCGAACCCATCTGTCTCACAAAATCGTCTAAAAGACCATTTAAACCAATACGTCCCTTTTGTTTCTTTTCCTTATACATTCGTTTTTTCCACGTTTTTGCACTCAAAACAACATTCCTCCTTCTTGTACACACTTTTCTGATGATTCCGAACCTACCTGACTCACAAAACCGTCTAAAAGGCCATTTAAACCAATACCGCCCTTTTGTTTCTTTTCCTTATACATTTATTTTTTCCACGTTTTTGCACTCAAAACAACTTTCCTCCTCCGCGTACACACTGTTTTTAACATTCCAAACCCAACTGACTCACAAAACTGTCTAAAAAGCTATTTAAACCAATACCGCCCTTTTGTTTTTTTTCGTTATACATTAATTTTTTCCACGTTTCGGCACTCAAAACAACTTTAATCCTTCGCGTACACACTGTTTTTATGATTCCGAACCCATCTGTCTCACAAAATCGTCTAAAAGACCATTTAAACCAATACGTCCCTTTTGTTTCTTTTCCTTATACATTCAATTTTTCCACGTTTTTTGCACTCAAGACAACTTCCCTCCTTCGCGTACGCACTGTTTTTATGATTCCGACCCCATCTGACTCACAAAATCGTCTAAAAGACCATTTAAACCAATACCTCCCTTTTGTTTCTTTTCCTTATACATTCATTTTTTTCCACGTTTTTGCACTCAAAACAACTTTCCTCCTCCGCGTACACACTGTTTTTAACATTCCAAACCCAACTGACTCACAAAACTGTCTAAAAAGCTATTTAAACCAATACCGCCCTTTTGTTTTTTTTCGTTATACATTAATTTTTTCCACGTTTCGGCACTCAAAACAACTTTAATCCTTCGCGTACACACTGTTTTTATGATTCCGAACCCATCTGTCTCACAAAATCGTCTAAAAGACCATTTAAACCAATACGTCCCTTTTGTTTCTTTTCCTTATACATTCGTTTTTTCCACGTTTTTGCACTCAAAACAACATTCCTCCTTCTTGTACACACTTTTCTGATGATTCCGAACCTACCTGACTCACAAAACCGTCTAAAAGGCCATTTAAACCAATACCGCCCTTTTGTTTCTTTTCCTTATACATTCATTTTT
Source organism: Salticus scenicus (assembly GCA_963930645.1). Classification (NCBI taxonomy): domain Eukaryota; kingdom Metazoa; phylum Arthropoda; class Arachnida; order Araneae; family Salticidae; genus Salticus; species Salticus scenicus. The sequence continues at coordinate 272,248,706 of OZ005659.1, forward strand.
TCCACGTTTTTCCAACTTTCCTCCTTCTCGTACACACTTTTTTTATGATTCCGAAACCACCTGACTCACAAAACCGTCTAAAAGACCATTTAAACCAATACCTCCCTTTTGTTTCTTTTCCTTATACATTCATTTTTTCCACGTTTTTGCACTCAAAACAACTTTCCTCCTTCGCGTACACACTTTTTTTTATGAATCCGAACCCACCTGACTCACAAAAACCGTCTAAAAGGCCATTTAAACCAATACCGCCCATTTGTTTCTTTTCCTTATACATTCATTTTTTCCAAGTTTTAGCACTCAAAACAACTTTCCTCCTTCGCGTACACACTGTTTTTATGATTCCGAACCCATCTGAATCACAAAACTGTCTAAAAAGCCATTTAAACCAATACCGCCCTTTTGTTTCTTTTCATTATACATTTATTTTTTTCACGTTTCGGCACTCAAAACATCTTTCCACATTCGCGTACACACTGCTTTTATGATTCCGAACCCATCTGTCTCACAAAATCGTCTAAAAGACCATTTAAACCAATACCTCCCTTTTGTTTCTTTTCCTTATACATTCATTTTTTCCACGTTTTTGCACTCAAGACAACTTTCTTCCTTCGCGTACACACTGTTTTTATGATTCCGAACCCATCTGACTCACAATATCGTCTAAAAGACCATTTAAACCAATACCGCCCTTTTGTTTCTTTTCGTTATACATTTATTTTTTCCACGTTTCGGCACTCAAGACAACTTTCCTCCTTCTCGTACACACTTTTTTTATGATTCCGAACCCACCTGACTCACAAAACCGTCTAAAAGACCATTTAAACCAATACCTCCCTTTTGTTTCTTTTACTTATACATTCATTTTTTCCACGTTTTTGCACTCAAAACAACTTTCCTCCTTCGCGTACACACTTTTTTTATGATTCCGAACCCATCTGTCTCACAAAATCGTCTAAAAGACCATTTAAACCAATACCTCCCTTTTGTTTCTTTTCCTTATACATTCATTTTTTCCACGTTTTTGCACTCAAAACAACTTTCCTCCTTCGCGTACACACTTTTTTTATGATTCCGAACCCATCTGTCTCACAAAATCGTCTAAAAGACCATTTAAACCAATACCTCCCTTTTGTTTCTTTTCCTTATACATTCATTTTTTCCACGTTTTTGCACTCAAAACAACTTTCCTCCTCCGCGTACACACTGTTTTTAAGATTCCCAACCCATCTGACTCACAAAACTGTCTAAAAAGCCATTTAAACCAATACCGCCCTTTTGTTTCTTTTCCTTATACATACATTTTTTCACGTTTTTGCACTCAAAACAATTTTCCTCCTTCGCGTACACACTTTTTTTATGATTCCGAACCCATCTGACTCACAAAATCGTTAAAAAGGCCATTTAAACCAATACCGCCCTTTTGTTTCTTTTCCTTATACATTCATTTTTTCCACGTTTTTCCAACTTTCCTCCTTCTCGTACACACTTTTTTTATGAATCCGAACCCACCTGACTCACAAAAACCGTCTAAAAGGCCATTTAAACCAATACCGCCCATTTGTTTCTTTTCCTTATACATTCATTTTTTCCACATTTTTGTACTCAAAACAACTTTCCTCCTTCGCGTACACACTGTTTTTATGATTCCGAACCCATCTTACTCACAAAACTGTCTAAAAAGCCATTTAAACTAATACCGTCCTTTTGTTTCTTTTCCTTATACATTTATTTTTTCCACGTTTTTGCACTCAAAACAACTTTCCTCCTTCGCGTACACACTGTTTTTATGATTCCGAACCCATCTGTCTCACAAAATCGTCTAAAAGACCATTTAAACCAATACCTCCCTTTTGTTTCTTTTCTTTATACATTCATTTTTTCCACGTTTTTGCACTCAAGACAACTTTCCTCCTTCGCGTACACACTATTTTTATGATTCCGAACCCATCTGACTCACAAAATCGTCTAAAAGACCATTTAAACCAATACCTCCCTTTTGTTTCTTTTCCTTATACATTCATTTTTTTCCACGTTTTTGCACTCAAAACAACTTTCCTCCTCCGCGTACACACTGTTTTTAACATTCCAAACCCAACTGACTCACAAAACTGTCTAAAAAGCTATTTAAACCAATACCGCCCTTTTGTTTTTTTTCGTTATACATTAATTTTTTCCACGTTTCGGCACTCAAAACAACTTTCCTCCTTCGCGTACACACTGTTTTTATGATTCCGAACCCATCTGACTCACAAAATCGTCTAAAAGACCATTTAAACCAATACCTCCCTTTTGTTTCTTTTCCTTATACATTCATTTTTTTCCACGTTTTTGCACTCAAAACAACTTTCCTCCTCCGCGTACACACTGTTTTTAACATTCCAAACCCAACTGACTCACAAAACTGTCTAAAAAGCTATTTAAACCAATACCGCCCTTTTGTTTTTTTTCGTTATACATTAATTTTTTCCACGTTTCGGCACTCAAAACAACTTTAATCCTTCGCGTACACACTGTTTTTATGATTCCGAACCCATCTGTCTCACAAAATCGTCTAAAAGACCATTTAAACCAATACGTCCCTTTTGTTTCTTTTCCTTATACATTCGTTTTTTCCACGTTTTTGCACTCAAAACAACATTCCTCCTTCTTGTACACACTTTTCTGATGATTCCGAACCTACCTGACTCACAAAACCGTCTAAAAGGCCATTTAAACCAATACCGCCCTTTTGTTTCTTTTCCTTATACATTTATTTTTTCCACGTTTTTGCACTCAAAACAACTTTCCTCCTCCGCGTACACACTGTTTTTAACATTCCAAACCCAACTGACTCACAAAACTGTCTAAAAAGCTATTTAAACCAATACCGCCCTTTTGTTTTTTTTCGTTATACATTAATTTTTTCCACGTTTCGGCACTCAAAACAACTTTAATCCTTCGCGTACACACTGTTTTTATGATTCCGAACCCATCTGTCTCACAAAATCGTCTAAAAGACCATTTAAACCAATACGTCCCTTTTGTTTCTTTTCCTTATACATTCAATTTTTCCACGTTTTTTGCACTCAAGACAACTTCCCTCCTTCGCGTACGCACTGTTTTTATGATTCCGACCCCATCTGACTCACAAAATCGTCTAAAAGACCATTTAAACCTACCTATTTAAACCTCCCTTTTGTTTCTTTTCCTTATACATTCATTTTTTTCCACGTTTTTGCACTCAAAACAACTTTCCTCCTCCGCGTACACACTGTTTTTAACATTCCAAACCCAACTGACTCACAAAACTGTCTAAAAAGCTATTTAAACCAATACCGCCCTTTTGTTTTTTTTCGTTATACATTAATTTTTTCCACGTTTCGGCACTCAAAACAACTTTAATCCTTCGCGTACACACTGTTTTTATGATTCCGAACCCATCTGTCTCACAAAATCGTCTAAAAGACCATTTAAACCAATACGTCCCTTTTGTTTCTTTTCCTTATACATTCGTTTTTTCCACGTTTTTGCACTCAAAACAACATTCCTCCTTCTTGTACACACTTTTCTGATGATTCCGAACCTACCTGACTCACAAAACCGTCTAAAAGGCCATTTAAACCAATACCGCCCTTTTGTTTCTTTTCCTTATACATTCATTTTTTCCACGTTTTTCCAACTTTCCTCCTTCTCGTACACACTTTTTTTATGATTCCGAAACCACCTGACTCACAAAACCGTCTAAAAGACCATTTAAACCAATACCTCCCTTTTGTTTCTTTTCCTTATACATTCATTTTTTCCACGTTTTTGCACTCAAAACAACTTTCCTCCTTCGCGTACACACTTTTTTTTATGAATCCGAACCCACCTGACTCACAAAAACCGTCTAAAAGGCCATTTAAACCAATACCGCCCATTTGTTTCTTTTCCTTATACATTCATTTTTTCCAAGTTTTAGCACTCAAAACAACTTTCCTCCTTCGCGTACACACTGTTTTTATGATTCCGAACCCATCTGAATCACAAAACTGTCTAAAAAGCCATTTAAACCAATACCGCCCTTTTGTTTCTTTTCATTATACATTTATTTTTTTCACGTTTCGGCACTCAAAACATCTTTCCACATTCGCGTACACACTGCTTTTATGATTCCGAACCTATCTGTCTCACAAAATCGTCTAAAAGACCATTTAAACCAATACCTCCCTTTTGTTTCTTTTCCTTATACATTCATTTTTTCCACGTTTTTCCAACTTTCCTCCTTCTCGTACACACTTTTTTTATGAATCCGAACCCACCTGACTCACAAAAACCGTCTAAAAGGCCATTTAAACCAATACCGCCCATTTGTTTCTTTTCCTTATACATTCATTTTTTCCACATTTTTGTACTCAAAACAACTTTCCTCCTTCGCGTACACACTGTTTTTATGATTCCGAACCCATCTTACTCACAAAACTGTCTAAAAAGCCATTTAAACTAATACCGTCCTTTTGTTTCTTTTCCTTATACATTTATTTTTTCCACGTTTTTGCACTCAAAACAACTTTCCTCCTTCGCGTACACACTGTTTTTATGATTCCGAACCCATCTGTCTCACAAAATCGTCTAAAAGACCATTTAAACCAATACCTCCCTTTTGTTTCTTTTCTTTATACATTCATTTTTTCCACGTTTTTGCACTCAAGACAACTTTCCTCCTTCGCGTACACACTATTTTTATGATTCCGAACCCATCTGACTCACAAAATCGTCTAAAAGACCATTTAAACCAATACCTCCCTTTTGTTTCTTTTCCTTATACATTCATTTTTTTCCACGTTTTTGCACTCAAAACAACTTTCCTCCTCCGCGTACACACTGTTTTTAACATTCCAAACCCAACTGACTCACAAAACTGTCTAAAAAGCTATTTAAACCAATACCGCCCTTTTGTTTTTTTTCGTTATACATTAATTTTTTCCACGTTTCGGCACTCAAAACAACTTTCCTCCTTCGCGTACACACTGTTTTTATGATTCCGAACCCATCTGACTCACAAAATCGTCTAAAAGACCATTTAAACCAATACCTCCCTTTTGTTTCTTTTCCTTATACATTCATTTTTTTCCACGTTTTTGCACTCAAAACAACTTTCCTCCTCCGCGTACACACTGTTTTTAACATTCCAAACCCAACTGACTCACAAAACTGTCTAAAAAGCTATTTAAACCAATACCGCCCTTTTGTTTTTTTTCGTTATACATTAATTTTTTCCACGTTTCGGCACTCAAAACAACTTTAATCCTTCGCGTACACACTGTTTTTATGATTCCGAACCCATCTGTCTCACAAAATCGTCTAAAAGACCATTTAAACCAATACGTCCCTTTTGTTTCTTTTCCTTATACATTCGTTTTTTCCACGTTTTTGCACTCAAAACAACATTCCTCCTTCTTGTACACACTTTTCTGATGATTCCGAACCTACCTGACTCACAAAACCGTCTAAAAGGCCATTTAAACCAATACCGCCCTTTTGTTTCTTTTCCTTATACATTTATTTTTTCCACGTTTTTGCACTCAAAACAACTTTCCTCCTCCGCGTACACACTGTTTTTAACATTCCAAACCCAACTGACTCACAAAACTGTCTAAAAAGCTATTTAAACCAATACCGCCCTTTTGTTTTTTTTCGTTATACATTAATTTTTTCCACGTTTCGGCACTCAAAACAACTTTAATCCTTCGCGTACACACTGTTTTTATGATTCCGAACCCATCTGTCTCACAAAATCGTCTAAAAGACCATTTAAACCAATACGTCCCTTTTGTTTCTTTTCCTTATACATTCAATTTTTCCACGTTTTTTGCACTCAAGACAACTTCCCTCCTTCGCGTACGCACTGTTTTTATGATTCCGACCCCATCTGACTCACAAAATCGTCTAAAAGACCATTTAAACCAATACCTCCCTTTTGTTTCTTTTCCTTATACATTCATTTTTTTCCACGTTTTTGCACTCAAAACAACTTTCCTCCTCCGCGTACACACTGTTTTTAACATTCCAAACCCAACTGACTCACAAAACTGTCTAAAAAGCTATTTAAACCAATACCGCCCTTTTGTTTTTTTTCGTTATACATTAATTTTTTCCACGTTTCGGCACTCAAAACAACTTTAATCCTTCGCGTACACACTGTTTTTATGATTCCGAACCCATCTGTCTCACAAAATCGTCTAAAAGACCATTTAAACCAATACGTCCCTTTTGTTTCTTTTCCTTATACATTCGTTTTTTCCACGTTTTTGCACTCAAAACAACATTCCTCCTTCTTGTACACACTTTTCTGATGATTCCGAACCTACCTGACTCACAAAACCGTCTAAAAGGCCATTTAAACCAATACCGCCCTTTTGTTTCTTTTCCTTATACATTCATTTTTTCCACGTTTTTCCAACTTTCCTCCTTCTCGTACACACTTTTTTTATGATTCCGAAACCACCTGACTCACAAAACCGTCTAAAAGACCATTTAAACCAATACCTCCCTTTTGTTTCTTTTCCTTATACATTCATTTTTTCCACGTTTTTGCACTCAAAACAACTTTCCTCCTTCGCGTACACACTTTTTTTTATGAATCCGAACCCACCTGACTCACAAAAACCGTCTAAAAGGCCATTTAAACCAATACCGCCCATTTGTTTCTTTTCCTTATACATTCATTTTTTCCAAGTTTTAGCACTCAAAACAACTTTCCTCCTTCGCGTACACACTGTTTTTATGATTCCGAACCCATCTGAATCACAAAACTGTCTAAAAAGCCATTTAAACCAATACCGCCCTTTTGTTTCTTTTCATTATACATTTATTTTTTTCACGTTTCGGCACTCAAAACATCTTTCCACATTCGCGTACACACTGCTTTTATGATTCCGAACCCATCTGTCTCACAAAATCGTCTAAAAGACCATTTAAACCAATACCTCCCTTTTGTTTCTTTTCCTTATACATTCATTTTTTCCACGTTTTTGCACTCAAGACAACTTTCTTCCTTCGCGTACACACTGTTTTTATGATTCCGAACCCATCTGACTCACAATATCGTCTAAAAGACCATTTAAACCAATACCGCCCTTTTGTTTCTTTTCGTTATACATTTATTTTTTCCACGTTTCGGCACTCAAGACAACTTTCCTCCTTCTCGTACACACTTTTTTTATGATTCCGAACCCACCTGACTCACAAAACCGTCTAAAAGACCATTTAAACCAATACCTCCCTTTTGTTTCTTTTACTTATACATTCATTTTTTCCACGTTTTTGCACTCAAAACAACTTTCCTCCTTCGCGTACACACTTTTTTTATGATTCCGAACCCATCTGTCTCACAAAATCGTCTAAAAGACCATTTAAACCAATACCTCCCTTTTGTTTCTTTTCCTTATACATTCATTTTTTCCACGTTTTTGCACTCAAAACAACTTTCCTCCTTCGCGTACACACTTTTTTTATGATTCCGAACCCATCTGTCTCACAAAATCGTCTAAAAGACCATTTAAACCAATACCTCCCTTTTGTTTCTTTTCCTTATACATTCATTTTTTCCACGTTTTTGCACTCAAAACAACTTTCCTCCTCCGCGTACACACTGTTTTTAAGATTCCCAACCCATCTGACTCACAAAACTGTCTAAAAAGCCATTTAAACCAATACCGCCCTTTTGTTTCTTTTCCTTATACATACATTTTTTCACGTTTTTGCACTCAAAACAATTTTCCTCCTTCGCGTACACACTTTTTTTATGATTCCGAACCCATCTGACTCACAAAATCGTTAAAAAGGCCATTTAAACCAATACCGCCCTTTTGTTTCTTTTCCTTATACATTCATTTTTTCCACGTTTTTCCAACTTTCCTCCTTCTCGTACACACTTTTTTTATGAATCCGAACCCACCTGACTCACAAAAACCGTCTAAAAGGCCATTTAAACCAATACCGCCCATTTGTTTCTTTTCCTTATACATTCATTTTTTCCACATTTTTGTACTCAAAACAACTTTCCTCCTTCGCGTACACACTGTTTTTATGATTCCGAACCCATCTTACTCACAAAACTGTCTAAAAAGCCATTTAAACCAATACCGCCCTTTTGTTTCTTTTCCTTATACATTTATTTTTTCCACGTTTTTGCACTCAAAACAACTTTCCTCCTTCGCGTACACACTGTTTTTATGATTCCGAACCCATCTGTCTCACAAAATCGTCTAAAAGACCATTTAAACCAATACCTCCCTTTTGTTTCTTTTCTTTATACATTCATTTTTTCCACGTTTTTGCACTCAAGACAACTTTCCTCCTTCGCGTACACACTATTTTTATGATTCCGAACCCATCTGACTCACAAAATCGTCTAAAAGACCATTTAAACCAATACCTCCCTTTTGTTTCTTTTCCTTATACATTCATTTTTTTCCACGTTTTTGCACTCAAAACAACTTTCCTCCTCCGCGTACACACTGTTTTTAACATTCCAAACCCAACTGACTCACAAAACTGTCTAAAAAGCTATTTAAACCAATACCGCCCTTTTGTTTTTTTTCGTTATACATTAATTTTTTCCACGTTTCGGCACTCAAAACAACTTTCCTCCTTCGCGTACACACTGTTTTTATGATTCCGAACCCATCTGACTCACAAAATCGTCTAAAAGACCATTTAAACCAATACCTCCCTTTTGTTTCTTTTCCTTATACATTCATTTTTTCACGTTTTTGCACTCAAAACAATTTTCCTCCTTCGCGTACACACTTTTTTTATGATTCCGAACCCATCTGACTCACAAAATCGTTAAAAAGGCCATTTAAACCAATACCGCCCTTTTGTTTCTTTTCCTTATACATTCATTTTTTCCACGTTTTTCCAACTTTCCTCCTTCTCGTACACACTTTTTTTATGAATCCGAACCCACCTGACTCACAAAAACCGTCTAAAAGGCCATTTAAACCAATACCGCCCATTTGTTTCTTTTCCTTATACATTCATTTTTTCCACATTTTTGTACTCAAAACAACTTTCCTCCTTCGCGTACACACTGTTTTTATGATTCCGAACCCATCTTACTCACAAAACTGTCTAAAAAGCCATTTAAACCAATACCGCCCTTTTGTTTCTTTTCCTTATACATTTATTTTTTCCACGTTTTTGCACTCAAAACAACTTTCCTCCTTCGCGTACACACTGTTTTTATGATTCCGAACCCATCTGTCTCACAAAATCGTCTAAAAGACCATTTAAACCAATACCTCCCTTTTGTTTCTTTTCTTTATACATTCATTTTTTCCACGTTTTTGCACTCAAGACAACTTTCCTCCTTCGCGTACACACTATTTTTATGATTCCGAACCCATCTGACTCACAAAATCGTCTAAAAGACCATTTAAACCAATACCTCCCTTTTGTTTCTTTTCCTTATACATTCATTTTTTTCCACGTTTTTGCACTCAAAACAACTTTCCTCCTCCGCGTACACACTGTTTTTAACATTCCAAACCCAACTGACTCACAAAACTGTCTAAAAAGCTATTTAAACCAATACCGCCCTTTTGTTTTTTTTCGTTATACATTAATTTTTTCCACGTTTCGGCACTCAAAACAACTTTCCTCCTTCGCGTACACACTGTTTTTATGATTCCGAACCCATCTGACTCACAAAATCGTTAAAAAGGCCATTTAAACCAATACCGCCCTTTTGTTTCTTTTCCTTATACATTCATTTTTTCCACGTTTTTCCAACTTTCCTCCTTCTCGTACACACTTTTTTTATGAATCCGAACCCACCTGACTCACAAAAACCGTCTAAAAGGCCATTTAAACCAATACCGCCCATTTGTTTCTTTTCCTTATACATTCATTTTTTCCACATTTTTGTACTCAAAACAACTTTCCTCCTTCGCGTACACACTGTTTTTATGATTCCGAACCCATCTTACTCACAAAACTGTCTAAAAAGCCATTTAAACCAATACCGCCCTTTTGTTTCTTTTCCTTATACATTTATTTTTTCCACGTTTTTGCACTCAAAACAACTTTCCTCCTTCGCGTACACACTTTTTTTATGAATCCGAACCCACCTGACTCACAAAAACCGTCTAAAAGGCCATTTAAACCAATACCGCCCATTTGTTTCTTTTCCTTATACATTTATTTTTTCCACGTTTTTGCACTCAAAACAACTTTCCTCCTTCGCGTACACACTGTTTTTATGATTCCGAACCCATCTGTCTCACAAAATCGTCTAAAAGACCATTTAAACCAATACCTCCCTTTTGTTTCTTTTCTTTATACATTCATTTTTTCCACGTTTTTGCACTCAAGACAACTTTCCTCCTTCGCGTACACACTATTTTTATGATTCCGAACCCATCTGACTCACAAAATCGTCTAAAAGACCATTTAAACCAATACCTCCCTTTTGTTTCTTTTCCTTATACATTCATTTTTTTCCACGTTTTTGCACTCAAAACAACTTTCCTCCTCCGCGTACACACTGTTTTTAACATTCCAAACCCAACTGACTCACAAAACTGTCTAAAAAGCTATTTAAACCAATACCGCCCTTTTGTTTTTTTTCGTTATACATTAATTTTTTCCACGTTTCGGCACTCAAAACAACTTTCCTCCTTCGCGTACACACTGTTTTTATGATTCCGAACCCATCTGACTCACAAAATCGTCTAAAAGACCATTTAAACCAATACCTCCCTTTTGTTTCTTTTCCTTATACATTCATTTTTTTCCACGTTTTTGCACTCAAAACAACTTTCCTCCTCCGCGTACAAACTGTTTTTAACATTCCAAACCCAACTGACTCACAAAACTGTCTAAAAAGCTATTTAAACCAATACCGCCCTTTTGTTTTTTTTCGTTATACATTAATTTTTTCCACGTTTCGGCACTCAAAACAACTTTAATCCTTCGCGTACACACTGTTTTTATGATTCCGAACCCATCTGTCTCACAAAATCGTCTAAAAGACCATTTAAACCAATACGTCCCTTTTGTTTCTTTTCCTTATACATTCGTTTTTTCCACGTTTTTGCACTCAAAACAACATTCCTCCTTCTTGTACACACTTTTCTGATGATTCCGAACCTACCTGACTCACAAAACCGTCTAAAAGGCCATTTAAACCAATACCGCCCTTTTGTTTCTTTTCCTTATACATTTATTTTTTCCACGTTTTTGCACTCAAAACAACTTTCCTCCTCCGCGTACACACTGTTTTTAACATTCCAAACCCAACTGACTCACAAAACTGTCTAAAAAGCTATTTAAACCAATACCGCCCTTTTGTTTTTTTTCGTTATACATTAATTTTTTCCACGTTTCGGCACTCAAAACAACTTTAATCCTTCGCGTACACACTGTTTTTATGATTCCGAACCCATCTGTCTCACAAAATCGTCTAAAAGACCATTTAAACCAATACGTCCCTTTTGTTTCTTTTCCTTATACATTCAATTTTTCCACGTTTTTTGCACTCAAGACAACTTCCCTCCTTCGCGTACGCACTGTTTTTATGATTCCGACCCCATCTGACTCACAAAATCGTCTAAAAGACCATTTAAACCAATACCTCCCTTTTGTTTCTTTTCCTTATACATTCATTTTTTTCCACGTTTTTGCACTCAAAACAACTTTCCTCCTCCGCGTACACACTGTTTTTAACATTCCAAACCCAACTGACTCACAAAACTGTCTAAAAAGCTATTTAAACCAATACCGCCCTTTTGTTTTTTTTCGTTATACATTAATTTTTTCCACGTTTCGGCACTCAAAACAACTTTAATCCTTCGCGTACACACTGTTTTTATGATTCCGAACCCATCTGTCTCACAAAATCGTCTAAAAGACCATTTAAACCAATACGTCCCTTTTGTTTCTTTTCCTTATACATTCGTTTTTTCCACGTTTTTGCACTCAAAACAACATTCCTCCTTCTTGTACACACTTTTCTGATGATTCCGAACCTACCTGACTCACAAAACCGTCTAAAAGGCCATTTAAACCAATACCGCCCTTTTGTTTCTTTTCCTTATACATTCATTTTTTCCACGTTTTTCCAACTTTCCTCCTTCTCGTACACACTTTTTTTATGATTCCGAAACCACCTGACTCACAAAACCGTCTAAAAGACCATTTAAACCAATACCTCCCTTTTGTTTCTTTTCCTTATACATTCATTTTTTCCACGTTTTTGCACTCAAAACAACTTTCCTCCTTCACGTACACACTTTTTTTTATGAATCCGAACCCACCTGACTCACAAAAACCGTCTAAAAGGCCATTTAAACCAATACCGCCCATTTGTTTCTTTTCCTTATACATTCATTTTTTCCAAGTTTTAGCACTCAAAACAACTTTCCTCCTTCGCGTACACACTGTTTTTATGATTCCGAACCCATCTGAATCACAAAACTGTCTAAAAAGCCATTTAAACCAATACCGCCCTTTTGTTTCTTTTCATTATACATTTATTTTTTTCACGTTTCGGCACTCAAAACATCTTTCCACATTCGCGTACACACTGCTTTTATGATTCCGAACCCATCTGTCTCACAAAATCGTCTAAAAGACCATTTAAACCAATACCTCCCTTTTGTTTCTTTTCCTTATACATTCATTTTTTCCACGTTTTTGCACTCAAGACAACTTTCTTCCTTCGCGTACACACTGTTTTTATGATTCCGAACCCATCTGACTCACAATATCGTCTAAAAGACCATTTAAACCAATACCGCCCTTTTGTTTTTTTTCGTTATACATTAATTTTTTCCACGTTTCGGCACTCAAAACAACTTTAATCCTTCGCGTACACACTGTTTTTATGATTCCGAACCCATCTGTCTCACAAAATCGTCTAAAAGACCATTTAAACCAATACGTCCCTTTTGTTTCTTTTCCTTATACATTCAATTTTTCCACGTTTTTTGCACTCAAGACAACTTCCCTCCTTCGCGTACGCACTGTTTTTATGATTCCGACCCCATCTGACTCACAAAATCGTCTAAAAGACCATTTAAACCAATACCTCCCTTTTGTTTCTTTTCCTTATACATTCATTTTTTTCCACGTTTTTGCACTCAAAACAACTTTCCTCCTCCGCGTACACACTGTTTTTAACATTCCAAACCCAACTGACTCACAAAACTGTCTAAAAAGCTATTTAAACCAATACCGCCCTTTTGTTTTTTTTCGTTATACATTAATTTTTTCCACGTTTCGGCACTCAAAACAACTTTAATCCTTCGCGTACACACTGTTTTTATGATTCCGAACCCATCTGTCTCACAAAATCGTCTAAAAGACCATTTAAACCAATACGTCCCTTTTGTTTCTTTTCCTTATACATTCGTTTTTTCCACGTTTTTGCACTCAAAACAACATTCCTCCTTCTTGTACACACTTTTCTGATGATTCCGAACCTACCTGACTCACAAAACCGTCTAAAAGGCCATTTAAACCAATACCGCCCTTTTGTTTCTTTTCCTTATACATTCATTTTTTCCACGTTTTTCCAACTTTCCTCCTTCTCGTACACACTTTTTTTATGATTCCGAAACCACCTGACTCACAAAACCGTCTAAAAGACCATTTAAACCAATACCTCCCTTTTGTTTCTTTTCCTTATACATTCATTTTTTCCACGTTTTTGCACTCAAAACAACTTTCCTCCTTCACGTACACACTTTTTTTTATGAATCCGAACCCACCTGACTCACAAAAACCGTCTAAAAGGCCATTTAAACCAATACCGCCCATTTGTTTCTTTTCCTTATACATTCATTTTTTCCAAGTTTTAGCACTCAAAACAACTTTCCTCCTTCGCGTACACACTGTTTTTATGATTCCGAACCCATCTGAATCACAAAACTGTCTAAAAAGCCATTTAAACCAATACCGCCCTTTTGTTTCTTTTCATTATACATTTATTTTTTTCACGTTTCGGCACTCAAAACATCTTTCCACATTCGCGTACACACTGCTTTTATGATTCCGAACCCATCTGTCTCACAAAATCGTCTAAAAGACCATTTAAACCAATACCTCCCTTTTGTTTCTTTTCCTTATACATTCATTTTTTCCACGTTTTTGCACTCAAGACAACTTTCTTCCTTCGCGTACACACTGTTTTTATGATTCCGAACCCATCTGACTCACAATATCGTCTAAAAGACCATTTAAACCAATACCGCCCTTTTGTTTCTTTTCGTTATACATTTATTTTTTCCACGTTTCGGCACTCAAGACAACTTTCCTCCTTCGCGTACACACTTTTCTGATGATTCCGAACCTACCTGACTCACAAAACCGTCTAAAAGGCCATTTAAACCAATACCGCCCTTTTGTTTCTTTTCCTTATACATTCACTTTTTCCACGTTTTTCCAACTTTCCTCCTTCTCGTACACACTTTTTTTATGATTCCGAACCCACCTGACTCACAAAACCGTCTAAAAGACCATTTAAACCAATACCTCCCTTTTGTTTCTTTTACTTATACATTCATTTTTTCCACGTTTTTGCACTCAAAACAACTTTCCTCCTTCGCGTACACACTTTTTTTATGATTCCGAACCCATCTGTCTCACAAAATCGTCTAAAAGACCATTTAAACCAATACCTCCCTTTTGTTTCTTTTCCTTATACATTCATTTTTTCCACGTTTTTGCACTCAAAACAACTTTCCTCCTCCGCGTACACACTGTTTTTAAGATTCCCAACCCATCTGACTCACAAAACTGTCTAAAAAGCCATTTAAACCAATACCGCCCTTTTGTTTCTTTTCCTTATACATTCATTTTTTCACGTTTTTGCACTCAAAACAATTTTCCTCCTTCGCGTACACACTTTTTTTATGATTCCGAACCCATCTGACTCACAAAATCGTTAAAAAGGCCATTTAAACCAATACCGCCCTTTTGTTTCTTTTCCTTATACATTCATTTTTTCCACGTTTTTCCAACTTTCCTCCTTCTCGTACACACTTTTTTTATGAATCCGAACCCACCTGACTCACAAAACTGTCTAAAAAGCTATTTAAACCAATACCGCCCTTTTGTTTTTTTTCGTTATACATTAATTTTTTCCACGTTTCGGCACTCAAAACAACTTTCCTCCTTCGCGTACACACTGTTTTTATGATTCCGAACCCATCTGTCTCACAAAATCGTCTAAAAGACCATTTAAACCAATACGTCCCTTTTGTTTCTTTTCCTTATACATTCAATTTTTCCACGTTTTTTGCACTCAAGACAACTTCCCTCCTTCGCGTACGCACTGTTTTTATGATTCCGACCCCATCTGACTCACAAAATCGTCTAAAAGACCATTTAAACCAATACCTCCCTTTTGTTTCTTTTCCTTATACATTCATTTTTTTCCACGTTTTTGCACTCAAAACAACTTTCCTCCTCCGCGTACACACTGTTTTTAACATTCCAAACCCAACTGACTCACAAAACTGTCTAAAAAGCTATTTAAACCAATACCGCCCTTTTGTTTTTTTTCGTTATACATTAATTTTTTCCACGTTTCGGCACTCAAAACAACTTTAATCCTTCGCGTACACACTGTTTTTATGATTCCGAACCCATCTGTCTCACAAAATCGTCTAAAAGACCATTTAAACCAATACGTCCCTTTTGTTTCTTTTCCTTATACATTCGTTTTTTCCACGTTTTTGCACTCAAAACAACATTCCTCCTTCTTGTACACACTTTTCTGATGATTCCGAACCTACCTGACTCACAAAACCGTCTAAAAGGCCATTTAAACCAATACCGCCCTTTTGTTTCTTTTCCTTATACATTCATTTTTTCCACGTTTTTCCAACTTTCCTCCTTCTCGTACACACTTTTTTTATGATTCCGAAACCACCTGACTCACAAAACCGTCTAAAAGACCATTTAAACCAATACCTCCCTTTTGTTTCTTTTCCTTATACATTCATTTTTTCCACGTTTTTGCACTCAAAACAACTTTCCTCCTTCACGTACACACTGTTTTTATGATTCCGAACCCATCTGAATCACAAAACTGTCTAAAAAGCCATTTAAACCAATACCGCCCTTTTGTTTCTTTTCATTATACATTTATTTTTTTCACGTTTCGGCACTCAAAACATCTTTCCACATTCGCGTACACACTGCTTTTATGATTCCGAACCCATCTGTCTCACAAAATCGTCTAAAAGACCATTTAAACCAATACCTCCCTTTTGTTTCTTTTCCTTATACATTCATTTTTTCCACGTTTTTGCACTCAAGACAACTTTCTTCCTTCGCGTACACACTGTTTTTATGATTCCGAACCCATCTGACTCACAATATCGTCTAAAAGACCATTTAAACCAATACCGCCCTTTTGTTTCTTTTCGTTATACATTTATTTTTTCCACGTTTCGGCACTCAAGACAACTTTCCTCCTTCGCGTACACACTTTTCTGATGATTCCGAACCTACCTGACTCACAAAACCGTCTAAAAGGCCATTTAAACCAATACCGCCCTTTTGTTTCTTTTCCTTATACATTCACTTTTTCCACGTTTTTCCAACTTTCCTCCTTCTCGTACACACTTTTTTTATGATTCCGAACCCACCTGACTCACAAAACCGTCTAAAAGACCATTTAAACCAATACCTCCCTTTTGTTTCTTTTACTTATACATTCATTTTTTCCACGTTTTTGCACTCAAAACAACTTTCCTCCTTCGCGTACACACTTTTTTTATGATTCCGAACCCATCTGTCTCACAAAATCGTCTAAAAGACCATTTAAACCAATACCTCCCTTTTGTTTCTTTTCCTTATACATTCATTTTTTCCACGTTTTTGCACTCAAAACAACTTTCCTCCTCCGCGTACACACTGTTTTTAAGATTCCCAACCCATCTGACTCACAAAACTGTCTAAAAAGCCATTTAAACCAATACCGCCCTTTTGTTTCTTTTCCTTATACATTCATTTTTTCACGTTTTTGCACTCAAAACAATTTTCCTCCTTCGCGTACACACTTTTTTTATGATTCCGAACCCATCTGACTCACAAAATCGTTAAAAAGGCCATTTAAACCAATACCGCCCTTTTGTTTCTTTTCCTTATACATTCATTTTTCCCACGTTTTTCCAACTTTCCTCCTTCTCGTACACACTTTTTTTATGAATCCGAACCCACCTGACTCACAAAACTGTCTAAAAAGCTATTTAAACCAATACCGCCCTTTTGTTTTTTTTCGTTATACATTAATTTTTTCCACGTTTCGGCACTCAAAACAACTTTCCTCCTTCGCGTACACACTGTTTTTATGATTCCGAACCCATCTGACTCACAAAATCGTCTAAAAGACCATTTAAACCAATACTTCCCTTTTGTTTCTTTTCCTTATACATTCATTTTTTTCCACGTTTTTGCACTCAAAACAACTTTCCTCCTCCGCGTACACACTGTTTTTAACATTCCAAACCCAACTGACTCACAAAACTGTCTAAAAAGCTATTTAAACCAATACCGCCCTTTTGTTTTTTTTCGTTATACATTAATTTTTTCCACGTTTCGGCACTCAAAACAACTTTAATCCTTCGCGTACACACTGTTTTTATGATTCCGAACCCATCTGTCTCACAAAATCGTCTAAAAGACCATTTAAACCAATACGTCCCTTTTGTTTCTTTTCCTTATACATTCGTTTTTTCCACGTTTTTGCACTCAAAACAACATTCCTCCTTCTTGTACACACTTTTCTGATGATTCCGAACCTACCTGACTCACAAAACCGTCTAAAAGGCCATTTAAACCAATACCGCCCTTTTGTTTCTTTTCCTTATACATTCATTTTTTCCACGTTTTTCCAACTTTCCTCCTTCTCGTACACACTTTTTTTATGATTCCGAACCCACCTGACTCACAAAACCGTCTAAAAGACCATTTAAACCAATACCTCCCTTTTGTTTCTTTTACTTATACATTCATTTTTTCCACGTTTTTGCACTCAAAACAACTTTCCTCCTTCGCGTACACACTTTTTTTTATGATTCCGAACCCATCTGTCTCACAAAATCGTCTAAAAGACCATTTAAACCAATACCTCCCTTTTGTTTCTTTTCCTTATACATTCATTTTTTCCACGTTTTTGCACTCAAAACAACTTTCCTCCTCCGCGTACACACTGTTTTTAAGATTCCCAACCCATCTGACTCACAAAACTGTCTAAAAAGCCATTTAAACCAATACCGACCTTTTGTTTCCTTTCCTTATACATTCATTTTTTCACGTTTTTGCACTCAAAACAATTTTCCTCCTTCGCGTACACACTTTTTTTATGATTCCGAACCCATTTGACTCACAAAATCGTTAAAAAGGCCATTTAAACCAATACCGCCCTTTTGTTTCTTTTCGTTATACATTTATTTTTTCCACGTTTCGGCACTCAAGACAACTTTCCTCCTTCGCGTACACACTTTTCTGATGATTCCGAACCTACCTGACTCACAAAACCGTCTAAAAGGCCATTTAAACCAATACCGCCCTTTTGTTTCTTTTCCTTATACATTCACTTTTTCCACGTTTTTCCAACTTTCCTCCTTCTCGTACACACTTTTTTTATGATTCCGAACCCACCTGACTCACAAAACCGTCTAAAAGACCATTTAAACCAATACCTCCCTTTTGTTTCTTTTACTTATACATTCATTTTTTCCACGTTTTTGCACTCAAAACAACTTTCCTCCTTCGCGTACACACTTTTTTTATGATTCCGAACCCATCTGTCTCACAAAATCGTCTAAAAGACCATTTAAACCAATACCTCCCTTTTGTTTCTTTTCCTTATACATTCATTTTTTCCACGTTTTTGCACTCAAAACAACTTTCCTCCTCCGCGTACACACTGTTTTTAAGATTCCCAACCCATCTGACTCACAAAACTGTCTAAAAAGCCATTTAAACCAATACCGCCCTTTTGTTTCTTTTCCTTATACATTCATTTTTTCACGTTTTTGCACTCAAAACAATTTTCCTCCTTCGCGTACACACTTTTTTTATGATTCCGAACCCACTTGACTCACAAAATCGTTAAAAAGGCCATTTAAACCAATACCGCCCTTTTGTTTCTTTTCCTTATACATTCATTTTTTCACGTTTTTGCACTCAAAACAATTTTCCTCCTTCGCGTACACACTTTTTTTATGATTCCGAACCCATTTGACTCACAAAATCGTTAAAAAGGCCATTTAAACCAATACCGCCCTTTTGTTTCTTTTCCTTATACATTCATTTTTTCCACGTTTTTCCAACTTTCCTCCTTCTCGTACACACTTTTTTTATGAATCCGAACCCACCTGACTCACAAAAACCGTCTAAAAGGCCATTTAAACCAATACCGCCCATTTGTTTCTTTTCCTTATACATTCATTTTTTCCACATTTTTGTACTCAAAACAACTTTCCTCCTTCGCGTACACACTATTTTTATGATTCCGAACCCATCTTACTCACAAAACTGTCTAAAAAGCCATTTAAACCAATACCGCCCTTTTGTTTCTTTTCCTTATACATTTATTTTTTCCACGTTTTTGCACTCAAAACAACTTTCCTCCTTCGCGTACACACTGTTTTTATGATTCCGAACCCATCTGTCTCACAAAATCGTCTAAAAGACCATTTAAACCAATACCTCCCTTTTGTTTCTTTTCTTTATACATTCATTTTTTCCACGTTTTTGCACTCAAGACAACTTTTCTCCTTCGCGTACACACTATTTTTATGATTCCGAACCCACCTGACTGACAAAACCGTCTAAAAGACCATTTAAACCAATACCTCCCTTTTGTTTCTTTTCCTTATACATTCATTTTTTTCCACGTTTTTGCACTCAAAACAACTTTCCTCCTCCGCGTACACACTGTTTTTAACATTCCAAACCCAACTGACTCACAAAACTGTCTAAAAAGCTATTTAAACCAATACCGCCCTTTTGTTTTTTTTCGTTATACATTAATTTTTTCCACGTTTCGGCACTCAAAACAACTTTAATCCTTCGCGTACACACTGTTTTTATGATTCCGAACCCATCTGTCTCACAAAATCGTCTAAAAGACCATTTAAACCAATACGTCCCTTTTGTTTCTTTTCCTTATACATTCGTTTTTTCCACGTTTTTGCACTCAAAACAACATTCCTCCTTCTTGTACACACTTTTCTGATGATTCCGAACCTACCTGACTCACAAAACCGTCTAAAAGGATATTTAAACCAATACCGCCCTTTTGTTTCTTTTCCTTATACATTCATTTTTTCCACGTTTTTCCAACTTTCCTCCTTCTCGTACACATTTTTTTATGATTCCGAACCCACCTGACTCACAAAACCGTCTAAAAGACCATTTAAACAAATACCTCCCTTTTGTTTCTTTTCCTTATACATTCATTTTTTCCACGTTTTTGCACTCAAAACAACTTTCCTCCTTCGCGTACACACTGTTTTTATGATTCCGAACCCATCTGAATCACAAAACTGTCTAAAAAGCCATTTAAACCAATACCGCCCTTTTGTTTCTTTTCATTATACATTTATTTTTTTCACGTTTCGGCACTCAAAACATCTTTCCACATTCGCGTACACACTGCTTTTATGATTCCGAACCCATCTGTCTCACAAAATCGTCTAAAAGACCATTTAAACCAATACCGCCCTTTTGTTTCTTTTCCTTATACATTTATTTTTTCCACGTTTTTGCACTCAAAACAACTTTCCTCCTTCGCGTACACACTGTTTTTATGATTCCGAACCCATCTGTCTCACAAAATCTTCTAAAAGACCATTTAAACCAATACCTCCCTTTTGTTTCTTTTCTTTATACATTCATTTTTTCCACGTTTTTGCACTCAAGACAACTTTCCTCCTTCGCGTACACACTATTTTTATGATTCCGAACCCACCTGACTGACAAAACCGTCTAAAAGACCATTTAAACCAATACCTCCCTTTTGTTTCTTTTCCTTATACATTCATTTTTTTCCACGTTTTTGCACTCAAAACAACTTTCCTCCTCCGCGTACACACTGTTTTTAACATTCCAAACCCAACTGACTCACAAAACTGTCTAAAAAGCTATTTAAACCAATACCGCCCTTTTGTTTTTTTTCGTTATACATTAATTTTTTCCACGTTTCGGCACTCAAAACAACTTTAATCCTTCGCGTACACACTGTTTTTATGATTCCGAACCCATCTGTCTCACAAAATCGTCTAAAAGACCATTTAAACCAATACCTCCCTTTTGTTTCTTTTACTTATACATTCATTTTTTCCACGTTTTTGCACTCAAAACAACTTTCCTCCTTCGCGTACACACTTTTTTTATGATTCCGAACCCATCTGTCTCACAAAATCGTCTAAAAGACCATTTAAACCAATACCTCCCTTTTGTTTCTTTTCCTTATACATTCATTTTTTCCACGTTTTTGCACTCAAAACAACTTTCCTCCTCCGCGTACACACTGTTTTTAAGATTCCCAACCCATCTGACTCACAAAACTGTCTAAAAAGCCATTTAAACCAATACCGCCCTTTTGTTTCTTTTCCTTATACATACATTTTTTCACGTTTTTGCACTCAAAACAATTTTCCTCCTTCGCGTACACACTTTTTTTATGATTCCGAACCCATCTGACTCACAAAATCGTTAAAAAGGCCATTTAAACCAATACCGCCCTTTTGTTTCTTGTTTGTTGTTTTCATTTGTTCCACGTTTTTCCAACTTTCCTCCTTCTCGTACACACTTTTTTTATGAATCCGAACCCACCTGACTCACAAAAACCGTCTAAAAGGCCATTTAAACGAATACCGCCCATTTGTTTCTTTTCCTTATACATTCATTTTTTCCACATTTTTGTACTCAAAACAACTTTCCTCCTTCGCGTACACACTGTTTTTATGATTCCGAACCCATCTTACTCACAAAACTGTCTAAAAAGCCATTTAAACCAATACCGCCCTTTTGTTTCTTTTCCTTATACATTTATTTTTTCCACGTTTTTGCACTCAAAACAACTTTCCTCCTTCGCGTACACACTGTTTTTATGATTCCGAACCCATCTGTCTCACAAAATCGTCTAAAAGACCATTTAAACCAATACCTCCCTTTTGTTTCTTTTCTTTATACATTCATTTTTTCCACGTTTTTGCACTCAAGACAACTTTCCTCCTTCGCGTACACACTATTTTTATGATTCCGAACCCATCTGACTCACAAAATCGTCTAAAAGACCATTTAAACCAATACCTCCCTTTTGTTTCTTTTCCTTATACATTCATTTTTTTCCACGTTTTTGCACTCAAAACAACTTTCCTCCTCCGCGTACACACTGTTTTTAACATTCCAAACCCAACTGACTCACAAAACTGTCTAAAAAGCTATTTAAACCAATACCGCCCTTTTGTTTTTTTTCGTTATACATTAATTTTTTCCACGTTTCGGCACTCAAAACAACTTTCCTCCTTCGCGTACACACTGTTTTTATGATTCCGAACCCATCTGACTCACAAAATCGTCTAAAAGACCATTTAAACCAATACCTCCCTTTTGTTTCTTTTCCTTATACATTCATTTTTTCACGTTTTTGCACTCAAAACAATTTTCCTCCTTCGCGTACACACTTTTTTTATGATTCCGAACCCATCTGACTCACAAAATCGTTAAAAAGGCCATTTAAACCAATACCGCCCTTTTGTTTCTTTTCCTTATACATTCATTTTTTCCACGTTTTTCCAACTTTCCTCCTTCTCGTACACACTTTTTTTATGAATCCGAACCCACCTGACTCACAAAAACCGTCTAAAAGGCCATTTAAACCAATACCGCCCATTTGTTTCTTTTCCTTATACATTCATTTTTTCCACATTTTTGTACTCAAAACAACTTTCCTCCTTCGCGTACACACTGTTTTTATGATTCCGAACCCATCTTACTCACAAAACTGTCTAAAAAGCCATTTAAACCAATACCGCCCTTTTGTTTCTTTTCCTTATACATTTATTTTTTCCACGTTTTTGCACTCAAAACAACTTTCCTCCTTCGCGTACACACTGTTTTTATGATTCCGAACCCATCTGTCTCACAAAATCGTCTAAAAGACCATTTAAACCAATACCTCCCTTTTGTTTCTTTTCTTTATACATTCATTTTTTCCACGTTTTTGCACTCAAGACAACTTTCCTCCTTCGCGTACACACTATTTTTATGATTCCGAACCCATCTGACTCACAAAATCGTCTAAAAGACCATTTAAACCAATACCTCCCTTTTGTTTCTTTTCCTTATACATTCATTTTTTTCCACGTTTTTGCACTCAAAACAACTTTCCTCCTCCGCGTACACACTGTTTTTAACATTCCAAACCCAACTGACTCACAAAACTGTCTAAAAAGCTATTTAAACCAATACCGCCCTTTTGTTTTTTTTCGTTATACATTAATTTTTTCCACGTTTCGGCACTCAAAACAACTTTCCTCCTTCGCGTACACACTGTTTTTATGATTCCGAACCCATCTGACTCACAAAATCGTCTAAAAGACCACTTAAACCAATACCTCCCTTTTGTTTCTTTTCCTTATACATTCATTTTTTTCCACGTTTTTGCACTCAAAACAACTTTCCTCCTCCGCGTACACACTGTTTTTAACATTCCAAACCCAACTGACTCACAAAACTGTCTAAAAAGCTATTTAAACCAATACCGCCCTTTTGTTTTTTTTCGTTATACATTAATTTTTTCCACGTTTCGGCACTCAAAACAACTTTAATCCTTCGCGTACACACTGTTTTTATGATTCCGAACCCATCTGTCTCACAAAATCGTCTAAAAGACCATTTAAACCAATACGTCCCTTTTGTTTCTTTTCCTTATACATTCGTTTTTTCCACGTTTTTGCACTCAAAACAACATTCCTCCTTCTTGTACACACTTTTCTGATGATTCCGAACCTACCTGACTCACAAAACCGTCTAAAAGGCCATTTAAACCAATACCGCCCTTTTGTTTCTTTTCCTTATACATTTATTTTTTCCACGTTTTTGCACTCAAAACAACTTTCCTCCTCCGCGTACACACTGTTTTTAACATTCCAAACCCAACTGACTCACAAAACTGTCTAAAAAGCTATTTAAACCAATACCGCCCTTTTGTTTTTTTTCGTTATACATTAATTTTTTCCACGTTTCGGCACTCAAAACAACTTTAATCCTTCGCGTACACACTGTTTTTATGATTCCGAACCCATCTGTCTCACAAAATCGTCTAAAAGACCATTTAAACCAATACGTCCCTTTTGTTTCTTTTCCTTATACATTCAATTTTTCCACGTTTTTTGCACTCAAGACAACTTCCCTCCTTCGCGTACGCACTGTTTTTATGATTCCGACCCCATCTGACTCACAAAATCGTCTAAAAGACCATTTAAACCAATACCTCCCTTTTGTTTCTTTTCCTTATACATTCATTTTTTTCCACGTTTTTGCACTCAAAACAACTTTCCTCCTCCGCGTACACACTGTTTTTAACATTCCAAACCCAACTGACTCACAAAACTGTCTAAAAAGCTATTTAAACCAATACCGCCCTTTTGTTTTTTTTCGTTATACATTAATTTTTTCCACGTTTCGGCACTCAAAACAACTTTAATCCTTCGCGTACACACTGTTTTTATGATTCCGAACCCATCTGTCTCACAAAATCGTCTAAAAGACCATTTAAACCAATACGTCCCTTTTGTTTCTTTTCCTTATACATTCGTTTTTTCCACGTTTTTGCACTCAAAACAACATTCCTCCTTCTTGTACACACTTTTCTGATGATTCCGAACCTACCTGACTCACAAAACCGTCTAAAAGGCCATTTAAACCAATACCGCCCTTTTGTTTCTTTTCCTTATACATTCATTTTTTCCACGTTTTTCCAACTTTCCTCCTTCTCGTACACACTTTTTTTATGATTCCGAAACCACCTGACTCACAAAACCGTCTAAAAGACCATTTAAACCAATACCTCCCTTTTGTTTCTTTTCCTTATACATTCATTTTTTCCACGTTTTTGCACTCAAAACAACTTTCCTCCTTCACGTACACACTTTTTTTTATGAATCCGAACCCACCTGACTCACAAAAACCGTCTAAAAGGCCATTTAAACCAATACCGCCCATTTGTTTCTTTTCCTTATACATTCATTTTTTCCAAGTTTTAGCACTCAAAACAACTTTCCTCCTTCGCGTACACACTGTTTTTATGATTCCGAACCCATCTGAATCACAAAACTGTCTAAAAAGCCATTTAAACCAATACCGCCCTTTTGTTTCTTTTCATTATACATTTATTTTTTTCACGTTTCGGCACTCAAAACATCTTTCCACATTCGCGTACACACTGCTTTTATGATTCCGAACCCATCTGTCTCACAAAATCGTCTAAAAGACCATTTAAACCAATACCTCCCTTTTGTTTCTTTTCCTTATACATTCATTTTTTCCACGTTTTTGCACTCAAGACAACTTTCTTCCTTCGCGTACACACTGTTTTTATGATTCCGAACCCATCTGACTCACAATATCGTCTAAAAGACCATTTAAACCAACACCGCCCTCTTGTTTTTTTTCGTTATACATTAATTTTTTCCACGTTTCGGCACTCAAAACAACTTTAATCCTTCGCGTACACACTGTTTTTATGATTCCGAACCCATCTGTCTCACAAAATCGTCTAAAAGACCATTTAAACCAATACGTCCCTTTTGTTTCTTTTCCTTATACATTCAATTTTTCCACGTTTTTTGCACTCAAGACAACTTCCCTCCTTCGCGTACGCACTGTTTTTATGATTCCGACCCCATCTGACTCACAAAATCGTCTAAAAGACCATTTAAACCAATACCTCCCTTTTGTTTCTTTTCCTTATACATTCATTTTTTTCCACGTTTTTGCACTCAAAACAACTTTCCTCCTCCGCGTACACACTGTTTTTAACATTCCAAACCCAACTGACTCACAAAACTGTCTAAAAAGCTATTTAAACCAATACCGCCCTTTTGTTTTTTTTCGTTATACATTAATTTTTTCCACGTTTCGGCACTCAAAACAACTTTAATCCTTCGCGTACACACTGTTTTTATGATTCCGAACCCATCTGTCTCACAAAATCGTCTAAAAGACCATTTAAACCAATACGTCCCTTTTGTTTCTTTTCCTTATACATTCGTTTTTTCCACGTTTTTGCACTCAAAACAACATTCCTCCTTCTTGTACACACTTTTCTGATGATTCCGAACCTACCTGACTCACAAAACCGTCTAAAAGGCCATTTAAACCAATACCGCCCTTTTGTTTCTTTTCCTTATACATTCATTTTTTCCACGTTTTTCCAACTTTCCTCCTTCTCGTACACACTTTTTTTATGATTCCGAAACCACCTGACTCACAAAACCGTCTAAAAGACCATTTAAACCAATACCTCCCTTTTGTTTCTTTTCCTTATACATTCATTTTTTCCACGTTTTTGCACTCAAAACAACTTTCCTCCTTCACGTACACACTTTTTTTTATGAATCCGAACCCACCTGACTCACAAAAACCGTCTAAAAGGCCATTTAAACCAATACCGCCCATTTGTTTCTTTTCCTTATACATTCATTTTTTCCAAGTTTTAGCACTCAAAACAACTTTCCTCCTTCGCGTACACACTGTTTTTATGATTCCGAACCCATCTGAATCACAAAACTGTCTAAAAAGCCATTTAAACCAATACCGCCCTTTTGTTTCTTTTCATTATACATTTATTTTTTTCACGTTTCGGCACTCAAAACATCTTTCCACATTCGCGTACACACTGCTTTTATGATTCCGAACCCATCTGTCTCACAAAATCGTCTAAAAGACCATTTAAACCAATACCTCCCTTTTGTTTCTTTTCCTTATACATTCATTTTTTCCACGTTTTTGCACTCAAGACAACTTTCTTCCTTCGCGTACACACTGTTTTTATGATTCCGAACCCATCTGACTCACAATATCGTCTAAAAGACCATTTAAACCAATACCGCCCTTTTGTTTCTTTTCGTTATACATTTATTTTTTCCACGTTTCGGCACTCAAGACAACTTTCCTCCTTCGCGTACACACTTTTCTGATGATTCCGAACCTACCTGACTCACAAAACCGTCTAAAAGGCCATTTAAACCAATACCGCCCTTTTGTTTCTTTTCCTTATACATTCACTTTTTCCACGTTTTTCCAACTTTCCTCCTTCTCGTACACACTTTTTTTATGATTCCGAACCCACCTGACTCACAAAACCGTCTAAAAGACCATTTAAACCAATACCTCCCTTTTGTTTCTTTTACTTATACATTCATTTTTTCCACGTTTTTGCACTCAAAACAACTTTCCTCCTTCGCGTACACACTTTTTTTATGATTCCGAACCCATCTGTCTCACAAAATCGTCTAAAAGACCATTTAAACCAATACCTCCCTTTTGTTTCTTTTCCTTATACATTCATTTTTTCCACGTTTTTGCACTCAAAACAACTTTCCTCCTCCGCGTACACACTGTTTTTAAGATTCCCAACCCATCTGACTCACAAAACTGTCTAAAAAGCCATTTAAACCAATACCGCCCTTTTGTTTCTTTTCCTTATACATTCATTTTTTCACGTTTTTGCACTCAAAACAATTTTCCTCCTTCGCGTACACACTTTTTTTATGATTCCGAACCCATCTGACTCACAAAATCGTTAAAAAGGCCATTTAAACCAATACCGCCCTTTTGTTTCTTTTCCTTATACATTCATTTTTTCCACGTTTTTCCAACTTTCCTCCTTCTCGTACACACTTTTTTTATGAATCCGAACCCACCTGACTCACAAAACTGTCTAAAAAGCTATTTAAACCAATACCGCCCTTTTGTTTTTTTTCGTTATACATTAATTTTTTCCACGTTTCGGCACTCAAAACAACTTTCCTCCTTCGCGTACACACTGTTTTTATGATTCCGAACCCATCTGTCTCACAAAATCGTCTAAAAGACCATTTAAACCAATACGTCCCTTTTGTTTCTTTTCCTTATACATTCAATTTTTCCACGTTTTTTGCACTCAAGACAACTTCCCTCCTTCGCGTACGCACTGTTTTTATGATTCCGACCCCATCTGACTCACAAAATCGTCTAAAAGACCATTTAAACCAATACCTCCCTTTTGTTTCTTTTCCTTATACATTCATTTTTTTCCACGTTTTTGCACTCAAAACAACTTTCCTCCTCCGCGTACACACTGTTTTTAACATTCCAAACCCAACTGACTCACAAAACTGTCTAAAAAGCTATTTAAACCAATACCGCCCTTTTGTTTTTTTTCGTTATACATTAATTTTTTCCACGTTTCGGCACTCAAAACAACTTTAATCCTTCGCGTACACACTGTTTTTATGATTCCGAACCCATCTGTCTCACAAAATCGTCTAAAAGACCATTTAAACCAATACGTCCCTTTTGTTTCTTTTCCTTATACATTCGTTTTTTCCACGTTTTTGCACTCAAAACAACATTCCTCCTTCTTGTACACACTTTTCTGATGATTCCGAACCTACCTGACTCACAAAACCGTCTAAAAGGCCATTTAAACCAATACCGCCCTTTTGTTTCTTTTCCTTATACATTCATTTTTTCCACGTTTTTCCAACTTTCCTCCTTCTCGTACACACTTTTTTTATGATTCCGAAACCACCTGACTCACAAAACCGTCTAAAAGACCATTTAAACCAATACCTCCCTTTTGTTTCTTTTCCTTATACATTCATTTTTTCCACGTTTTTGCACTCAAAACAACTTTCCTCCTTCACGTACACACTTTTTTTTATGAATCCGAACCCACCTGACTCACAAAAACCGTCTAAAAGGCCATTTAAACCAATACCGCCCATTTGTTTCTTTTCCTTATACATTCATTTTTTCCAAGTTTTAGCACTCAAAACAACTTTCCTCCTTCGCGTACACACTGTTTTTATGATTCCGAACCCATCTGAATCACAAAACTGTCTAAAAAGCCATTTAAACCAATACCGCCCTTTTGTTTCTTTTCATTATACATTTATTTTTTTCACGTTTCGGCACTCAAAACATCTTTCCACATTCGCGTACACACTGCTTTTATGATTCCGAACCCATCTGTCTCACAAAATCGTCTAAAAGACCATTTAAACCAATACCTCCCTTTTGTTTCTTTTCCTTATACATTCATTTTTTCCACGTTTTTGCACTCAAGACAACTTTCTTCCTTCGCGTACACACTGTTTTTATGATTCCGAACCCATCTGACTCACAATATCGTCTAAAAGACCATTTAAACCAATACCGCCCTTTTGTTTCTTTTCGTTATACATTTATTTTTTCCACGTTTCGGCACTCAAGACAACTTTCCTCCTTCGCGTACACACTTTTCTGATGATTCCGAACCTACCTGACTCACAAAACCGTCTAAAAGGCCATTTAAACCAATACCGCCCTTTTGTTTCTTTTACTTATACATTCATTTTTTCCACGTTTTTCCAACTTTCCTCCTTCTCGTACACACTTTTTTTATGATTCCGAACCCACCTGACTCACAAAACCGTCTAAAAGACCATTTAAACCAATACCTCCCTTTTGTTTCTTTTACTTATACATTCATTTTTTCCACGTTTTTGCACTCAAAACAACTTTCCTCCTTCGCGTACACACTTTTTTTATGATTCCGAACCCATCTGACTCACAATATCGTCTAAAAGACCATTTAAACCAATACCGCCCTTTTGTTTCTTTTCGTTATACATTTATTTTTTCCACGTTTCGGCACTCAAGTTTGTTTCTTTTACTTATACATTCATTTTTTCCACGTTTTTGCACTCAAAACAACTTTCCTCCTTCGCGTACACACTTTTTTTATGATTCCGAACCCATCTGTCTCACAAAATCGTCTAAAAGACCATTTAAACCAATACCTCCCTTTTGTTTCTTTTCCTTATACATTCATTTTTTCCACGTTTTTGCACTCAAAACAACTTTCCTCCTCCGCGTACACACTGTTTTTAAGATTCCCAACCCATCTGACTCACAAAACTGTCTAAAAAGCCATTTAAACCAATACCGCCCTTTTGTTTCTTTTCCTTATACATTCATTTTTTCACGTTTTTGCACTCAAAACAATTTTCCTCCTTCGCGTACACACTTTTTTTATGATTCCGAACCCATCTGACTCACAAAATCGTTAAAAAGGCCATTTAAACCAATACCGCCCTTTTGTTTCTTTTCCTTATACATTCATTTTTTCCACGTTTTTCCAACTTTCCTCCTTCTCGTACACACTTTTTTTATGAATCCGAACCCACCTGACTCACAAAACTGTCTAAAAAGCTATTTAAACCAATACCGCCCTTTTGTTTTTTTTCGTTATACATTAATTTTTTCCACGTTTCGGCACTCAAAACAACTTTCCTCCTTCGCGTACACACTGTTTTTATGATTCCGAACCCATCTGACTCACAAAATCGTCTAAAAGACCATTTAAACCAATACCTCCCTTTTGTTTCTTTTCCTTATACATTCATTTTTTTCCACGTTTTTGCACTCAAAACAACTTTCCTCCTCCGCGTACACACTGTTTTTAACATTCCAAACCCAACTGACTCACAAAACTGTCTAAAAAGCTATTTAAACCAATACCGCCCTTTTGTTTTTTTTCGTTATACATTAATTTTTTCCACGTTTCGGCACTCAAAACAACTTTAATCCTTCGCGTACACACTGTTTTTATGATTCCGAACCCATCTGTCTCACAAAATCGTCTAAAAGACCATTTAAACCAATACGTCCCTTTTGTTTCTTTTCCTTATACATTCGTTTTTTCCACGTTTTTGCACTCAAAACAACATTCCTCCTTCTTGTACACACTTTTCTGATGATTCCGAACCTACCTGACTCACAAAACCGTCTAAAAGGCCATTTAAACCAATACCGCCCTTTTGTTTCTTTTCCTTATACATTCATTTTTTCCACGTTTTTCCAACTTTCCTCCTTCTCGTACACACTTTTTTTATGATTCCGAACCCACCTGACTCACAAAACCGTCTAAAAGACCATTTAAACCAATACCTCCCTTTTGTTTCTTTTACTTATACATTCATTTTTTCCACGTTTTTGCACTCAAAACAACTTTCCTCCTTCGCGTACACACTTTTTTTTATGATTCCGAACCCATCTGTCTCACAAAATCGTCTAAAAGACCATTTAAACCAATACCTCCCTTTTGTTTCTTTTCCTTATACATTCATTTTTTCCACGTTTTTGCACTCAAAACAACTTTCCTCCTCCGCGTACACACTGTTTTTAAGATTCCCAACCCATCTGACTCACAAAACTGTCTAAAAAGCCATTTAATACCGACCTTTTGTTTCCTTTCCTTATACATTCATTTTTTCACGTTTTTGCACTCAAAACAATTTTCCTCCTTCGCGTACACACTTTTTTTATGATTCCGAACCCATTTGACTCACAAAATCGTTAAAAAGGCCATTTAAACCAATACCGCCCTTTTGTTTCTTTTCGTTATACATTTATTTTTTCCACGTTTCGGCACTCAAGACAACTTTCCTCCTTCGCGTACACACTTTTCTGATGATTCCGAACCTACCTGACTCACAAAACCGTCTAAAAGGCCATTTAAACCAATACCGCCCTTTTGTTTCTTTTCCTTATACATTCACTTTTTCCACGTTTTTCCAACTTTCCTCCTTCTCGTACACACTTTTTTTATGATTCCGAACCCACCTGACTCACAAAACCGTCTAAAAGACCATTTAAACCAATACCTCCCTTTTGTTTCTTTTACTTATACATTCATTTTTTCCACGTTTTTGCACTCAAAACAACTTTCCTCCTTCGCGTACACACTTTTTTTATGATTCCGAACCCATCTGTCTCACAAAATCGTCTAAAAGACCATTTAAACCAATACCTCCCTTTTGTTTCTTTTCCTTATACATTCATTTTTTCCACGTTTTTGCACTCAAAACAACTTTCCTCCTCCGCGTACACACTGTTTTTAAGATTCCCAA
This sequence comes from Salticus scenicus, assembly GCA_963930645.1. Taxonomy (NCBI): domain Eukaryota; kingdom Metazoa; phylum Arthropoda; class Arachnida; order Araneae; family Salticidae; genus Salticus; species Salticus scenicus. The sequence goes on from OZ005659.1 coordinate 272,280,862, forward strand.
CCCATCTGACTCACAAAACTGTCTAAAAAGCCATTTAAACCAATACCGCCCTTTTGTTTCTTTTCCTTATACATTCATTTTTTCACGTTTTTGCACTCAAAACAATTTTCCTCCTTCGCGTACACACTTTTTTTATGATTCCGAACCCACTTGACTCACAAAATCGTTAAAAAGGCCATTTAAACCAATACCGCCCTTTTGTTTCTTTTCCTTATACATTCATTTTTTCACGTTTTTGCACTCAAAACAATTTTCCTCCTTCGCGTACACACTTTTTTTATGATTCCGAACCCATTTGACTCACAAAATCGTTAAAAAGGCCATTTAAACCAATACCGCCCTTTTGTTTCTTTTCCTTATACATTCATTTTTTCCACGTTTTTCCAACTTTCCTCCTTCTCGTACACACTTTTTTTATGAATCCGAACCCACCTGACTCACAAAAACCGTCTAAAAGGCCATTTAAACCAATACCGCCCATTTGTTTCTTTTCCTTATACATTCATTTTTTCCACATTTTTGTACTCAAAACAACTTTCCTCCTTCGCGTACACACTATTTTTATGATTCCGAACCCATCTTACTCACAAAACTGTCTAAAAAGCCATTTAAACCAATACCGCCCTTTTGTTTCTTTTCCTTATACATTTATTTTTTCCACGTTTTTGCACTCAAAACAACTTTCCTCCTTCGCGTACACACTGTTTTTATGATTCCGAACCCATCTGTCTCACAAAATCGTCTAAAAGACCATTTAAACCAATACCTCCCTTTTGTTTCTTTTCTTTATACATTCATTTTTTCCACGTTTTTGCACTCAAGACAACTTTTCTCCTTCGCGTACACACTATTTTTATGATTCCGAACCCACCTGACTGACAAAACCGTCTAAAAGACCATTTAAACCAATACCTCCCTTTTGTTTCTTTTCCTTATACATTCATTTTTTTCCACGTTTTTGCACTCAAAACAACTTTCCTCCTCCGCGTACACACTGTTTTTAACATTCCAAACCCAACTGACTCACAAAACTGTCTAAAAAGCTATTTAAACCAATACCGCCCTTTTGTTTTTTTTCGTTATACATTAATTTTTTCCACGTTTCGGCACTCAAAACAACTTTAATCCTTCGCGTACACACTGTTTTTATGATTCCGAACCCATCTGTCTCACAAAATCGTCTAAAAGACCATTTAAACCAATACGTCCCTTTTGTTTCTTTTCCTTATACATTCGTTTTTTCCACGTTTTTGCACTCAAAACAACATTCCTCCTTCTTGTACACACTTTTCTGATGATTCCGAACCTACCTGACTCACAAAACCGTCTAAAAGGATATTTAAACCAATACCGCCCTTTTGTTTCTTTTCCTTATACATTCATTTTTTCCACGTTTTTCCAACTTTCCTCCTTCTCGTACACATTTTTTTATGATTCCGAACCCACCTGACTCACAAAACCGTCTAAAAGACCATTTAAACAAATACCTCCCTTTTGTTTCTTTTCCTTATACATTCATTTTTTCCACGTTTTTGCACTCAAAACAACTTTCCTCCTTCGCGTACACACTGTTTTTATGATTCCGAACCCATCTGAATCACAAAACTGTCTAAAAAGCCATTTAAACCAATACCGCCCTTTTGTTTCTTTTCATTATACATTTATTTTTTTCACGTTTCGGCACTCAAAACATCTTTCCACATTCGCGTACACACTGCTTTTATGATTCCGAACCCATCTGTCTCACAAAATCGTCTAAAAGACCATTTAAACCAATACCGCCCTTTTGTTTCTTTTCCTTATACATTTATTTTTTCCACGTTTTTGCACTCAAAACAACTTTCCTCCTTCGCGTACACACTGTTTTTATGATTCCGAACCCATCTGTCTCACAAAATCGTCTAAAAGACCATTTAAACCAATACCTCCCTTTTGTTTCTTTTCTTTATACATTCATTTTTTCCACGTTTTTGCACTCAAGACAACTTTCCTCCTTCGCGTACACACTATTTTTATGATTCCGAACCCACCTGACTGACAAAACCGTCTAAAAGACCATTTAAACCAATACCTCCCTTTTGTTTCTTTTCCTTATACATTCATTTTTTTCCACGTTTTTGCACTCAAAACAACTTTCCTCCTCCGCGTACACACTGTTTTTAACATTCCAAACCCAACTGACTCACAAAACTGTCTAAAAAGCTATTTAAACCAATACCGCCCTTTTGTTTTTTTTCGTTATACATTAATTTTTTCCACGTTTCGGCACTCAAAACAACTTTAATCCTTCGCGTACACACTGTTTTTATGATTCCGAACCCATCTGTCTCACAAAATCGTCTAAAAGACCATTTAAACCAATACGTCCCTTTTGTTTCTTTTCCTTATACATTCAATTTTTCCACGTTTTTTGCACTCAAGACAACTTTCCTCCTTCGCGTACACACTGTTTTTATGATTCCGAACCCATCTGACTCACAAAATCGTCTAAAAGACCATTTAAACCAATACCTCCCTTTTGTTTCTTTTCCTTATACATTCATTTTTTTCCACGTTTTTGCACTCAAAACAACTTTCCTCCTCCGCGTACACACTGTTTTTAACATTCCAAACCCAACTGACTCACAAAACTGTCTAAAAAGCTATTTAAACCAATACCGCCCTTTTGCTTTTTTTCGTTATACATTAATTTTTTCCACGTTTCGGCACTCAAAACAACTTTAATCCTTCGCGTACACACTGTTTTTATGATTCCGAACCCATCTGTCTCACAAAATCGTCTAAAAGACCATTTAAACCAATACGTCCCTTTTGTTTCTTTTCCTTATACATTCGTTTTTTCCACGTTTTTGCACTCAAAACAACATTCCTCCTTCTTGTACACACTTTTCTGATGATTCCGAACCTACCTGACTCACAAAACCGTCTAAAAGGCCATTTAAACCAATACCGCCCTTTTGTTTCTTTTCCTTATACATTCATTTTTTCCACGTTTTTCCAACTTTCCTCCTTCTCGTACACACTTTTTTTATGATTCCGAACCCACCTGACTCACAAAACCGTCTAAAAGACCATTTAAACCAATACCTCCCTTTTGTTTCTTTTCCTTATACATTCATTTTTTCCAAGTTTTAGCACTCAAAACAACTTTCCTCCTTCGCGTACACACTGTTTTTATGATTCCGAACCCATCTGAATCACAAAACTGTCTAAAAAGCCATTTAAACCAATACCGCCCATTTGTTTCTTTTCATTATACATTTATTTTTTTCACGTTTCGGCACTCAAAACATCTTTCCACATTCGCGTACACACTGCTTTTATGATTCCGAACCCATCTGTCTCACAAAATCGTCTAAAAGACCATTTAAACCAATACCTCCCTTTTGTTTCTTTTCCTTATACATTCATTTTTTCCACGTTTTTGCACTCAAGACAACTTTCTTCCTTCGCGTACACACTGTTTTTATGATTCCGAACCCATCTGACTCACAATATCGTCTAAAAGACCATTTAAACCAATACCGCCCTTTTGTTTCTTTTCGTTATACATTTATTTTTTCCACGTTTCGGCACTCAAGACAACTTTCCTCCTTCGCGTACACACTTTTTTTATGATTCCGAACCCATCTGTCTCACAAAACCGTCTAAAAGACCATTTAAACCAATACCTCCCTTTTGTTTCTTTTCCTTATACATTCATTTTTTCCACGTTTTTGCACTCAAAACAACTTTCCTCCTTCGCGTACACACTTTTTTTTATGAATCCGAACCCACCTGACTCACAAAAACGGTCTAAAAGGCCATTTAAACCAATACCGTCCATTTGTTTCTTTTCCTTATACATTCATTTTTTCCAAGTTTTAGCACTCAAAACAACTTTCCTCCTTCGCGTACACACTGTTTTTATGATTCCGAACCCATCTGAATCACAAAACTGTCTAAAAAGCCATTTAAACCAATACCGCCCTTTTGTTTCTTTTCCTTATACATTCATTTTTTCATGTTTTTGCACTCAAAACAATTTTCCTCCTTCGCGTACACACTTTTTTTATGATTCCGAACCCATTTGACTCACAAAATCGTTAAAAAGGCCATTTAAACCAATACCGCCCTTTTGTTTCTTTTCGTTATACATTTATTTTTTCCACGTTTCGGCACTCAAGACAACTTTCCTCCTTCGCGTACACACTTTTCTGATGATTCCGAACCTACCTGACTCACAAAACCGTCTAAAAGGCCATTTAAACCAATACCGCCCTTTTGTTTCTTTTCCTTATACATTCACTTTTTCCACGTTTTTCCAACTTTCCTCCTTCTCGTACACACTTTTTTTATGATTCCGAACCCACCTGACTCACAAAACCGTCTAAAAGACCATTTAAACCAATACCTCCCTTTTGTTTCTTTTACTTATACATTCATTTTTTCCACGTTTTTGCACTCAAAACAACTTTCCTCCTTCGCGTACACACTTTTTTTATGATTCCGAACCCATCTGTCTCACAAAATCGTCTAAAAGACCATTTAAACCAATACCTCCCTTTTGTTTCTTTTCCTTATACATTCATTTTTTCCACGTTTTTGCACTCAAAACAACTTTCCTCCTCCGCGTACACACTGTTTTTAAGATTCCCAACCCATCTGACTCACAAAACTGTCTAAAAAGCCATTTAAACTAATACCGCCCTTTTGTTTCTTTTCCTTATACATTCATTTTTTCACGTTTTTGCACTCAAAACAATTTTCCTCCTTCGCGTACACACTTTTTTTATGATTCCGAACCCATTTGACTCACAAAATCGTTAAAAAGGCCATTTAAACCAATACCGCCCTTTTGTTTCTTTTCCTTATACATTCATTTTTTCACGTTTTTGCACTCAAAACAATTTTCCTCCTTCGCGTACACACTTTTTTTATGATTCCGAACCCATTTGACTCACAAAATCGTTAAAAAGGCCATTTAAACCAATACCGCCCTTTTGTTTCTTTTCCTTATACATTCATTTTTTCCACATTTTTCCAACTTTCCTCCTTCTCGTACACACTTTTTTTATGAATCCGAACCCACCTGACTCACAAAAACCGTCTAAAAGGCCATTTAAACCAATACCGCCCATTTGTTTCTTTTCCTTATACATTCATTTTTTCCACATTTTTGTACTCAAAACAACTTTCCTCCTTCGCGTACACACTGTTTTTATGATTCCGAACCCATCTTACTCACAAAACTGTCTAAAAAGCCATTTAAACCAATACCGCCCTTTTGTTTCTTTTCCTTATACATTTATTTTTTCCACGTTTTTGCACTCAAAACAACTTTCCTCCTTCGCGTACACACTGTTTTTATGATTCCGAACCCATCTGTCTCACAAAATCGTCTAAAAGACCATTTAAACCAATACCTCCCTTTTGTTTCTTTTCTTTATACATTCATTTTTTCCACGTTTTTGCACTCAAGACAACTTTCCTCCTTCGCGTACACACTATTTTTATGATTCCGAACCCACCTGACTGACAAAACCGTCTAAAAGACCATTTAAACCAATACCTCCCTTTTGTTTCTTTTCCTTATACATTCATTTTTTTCCACGTTTTTGCACTCAAAACAACTTTCCTCCTCCGCGTACACACTGTTTTTAACATTCCAAACCCAACTGTCTCACAAAACTGTCTAAAAAGCTATTTAAACCAATACCGCCCTTTTGTTTTTTTTCGTTATACATTAATTTTTTCCACGTTTCGGCACTCAAAACAACTTTAATCCTTCGCGTACACACTGTTTTTATGATTCCGAACCCATCTGTCTCACAAAATCGTCTAAAAGACCATTTAAACCAATACGTCCCTTTTGTTTCTTTTCCTTATACATTCGTTTTTTCCACGTTTTTGCACTCAAAACAACATTCCTCCTTCTTGTACACACTTTTCTGATGATTCCGAACCTACCTGACTCACAAAACCGTCTAAAAGGATATTTAAACCAATACCGCCCTTTTGTTTCTTTTCCTTATACATTCATTTTTTCCACGTTTTTCCAACTTTCCTCCTTCTCGTACACATTTTTTTATGATTCCGAACCCACCTGACTCACAAAACCGTCTAAAAGACCATTTAAACCAATACCTCCCTTTTGTTTCTTTTCCTTATACATTCATTTTTTCCACGTTTTTGCACTCAAAACAACTTTCCTCCTTCGCGTACACACTGTTTTTATGATTCCGAACCCATCTGAATCACAAAACTGTCTAAAAAGCCATTTAAACCAATACCGCCCTTTTGTTTCTTTTCATTATACATTTATTTTTTTCACGTTTCGGCACTCAAAACATCTTTCCACATTTGCGTACACACTGCTTTTATGATTCCGAACCCATCTGTCTCACAAAATCGTCTAAAAGACCATTTAAACCAATACCGCCCTTTTGTTTCTTTTCCTTATACATTTATTTTTTCCACGTTTTTGCACTCAAAACAACTTTCCTCCTTCGCGTACACACTGTTTTTATGATTCCGAACCCATCTGTCTCACAAAATCGTCTAAAAGACCATTTAAACCAATACCTCCCTTTTGTTTCTTTTCTTTATACATTCATTTTTTCCACGTTTTTGCACTCAAGACAACTTTCCTCCTTCGCGTACACACTATTTTTATGATTCCGAACCCACCTGACTGACAAAACCGTCTAAAAGACCATTTAAACCAATACCTCCCTTTTGTTTCTTTTCCTTATACATTCATTTTTTTCCACGTTTTTGCACTCAAAACAACTTTCCTCCTCCGCGTACACACTGTTTTTAACATTCCAAACCCAACTGACTCACAAAACTGTCTAAAAAGCTATTTAAACCAATACCGCCCTTTTGTTTTTTTTCGTTATACATTAATTTTTTCCACGTTTCGGCACTCAAAACAACTTTAATCCTTCGCGTACACACTGTTTTTATGATTCCGAACCCATCTGTCTCACAAAATCGTCTAAAAGACCATTTAAACCAATACGTCCCTTTTGTTTCTTTTCCTTATACATTCAATTTTTCCACGTTTTTTGCACTCAAGACAACTTTCCTCCTTCGCGTACACACTGTTTTTATGATTCCGAACCCATCTGACTCACAAAATCGTCTAAAAGACCATTTAAACCAATACCTCCCTTTTGTTTCTTTTCCTTATACATTCATTTTTTTCCACGTTTTTGCACTCAAAACAACTTTCCTCCTCCGCGTACACACTGTTTTTAACATTCCAAACCCAACTGACTCACAAAACTGTCTAAAAAGCTATTTAAACCAATACCGCCCTTTTGCTTTTTTTCGTTATACATTAATTTTTTCCACGTTTCGGCACTCAAAACAACTTTAATCCTTCGCGTACACACTGTTTTTATGATTCCGAACCCATCTGTCTCACAAAATCGTCTAAAAGACCATTTAAACCAATACGTCCCTTTTGTTTCTTTTCCTTATACATTCGTTTTTTCCACGTTTTTGCACTCAAAACAACATTCCTCCTTCTTGTACACACTTTTCTGATGATTCCGAACCTACCTGACTCACAAAACCGTCTAAAAGGCCATTTAAACCAATACCGCCCTTTTGTTTCTTTTCCTTATACATTCATTTTTTCCACGTTTTTCCAACTTTCCTCCTTCTCGTACACACTTTTTTTATGATTCCGAACCCACCTGACTCACAAAACCGTCTAAAAGACCATTTAAACCAATACCTCCCTTTTGTTTCTTTTCCTTATACATTCATTTTTTCCACGTTTTTGCACTCAAAACAACTTTCCTCCTTCGCGTACACACTTTTTTTTATGAATCCGAACCCACCTGACTCACAAAAACGGTCTAAAAGGCCATTTAAACCAATACCGCCCATTTGTTTCTTTTCCTTATACATTCATTTTTTCCAAGTTTTAGCACTCAAAACAGCTTTCCTCCTTCGCGTACACACTGTTTTTATGATTCCGAACCCATCTGAATCACAAAACTGTCTAAAAAGCCATTTAAACCAATACCGCCCATTTGTTTCTTTTCATTATACATTTATTTTTTTCACGTTTCGGCACTCAAAACATCTTTCCACATTCGCGTACACACTGCTTTTATGATTCCGAACCCATCTGTCTCACAAAATCGTCTAAAAGACCATTTAAACCAATACCTACCTTTTGTTTCTTTTCCTTATACATTCATTTTTTCCACGTTTTTGCACTCAAGACAACTTTCTTCCTTCGCGTACACACTGTTTTTATGATTCCGAACCCATCTGACTCACAATATCGTCTAAAAGACCATTTAAACCAATACCGCCCTTTTGTTTCTTTTCGTTATACATTTATTTTTTCCACGTTTCGGCACTCAAGACAACTTTCCTCCTTCGCGTACACACTTTTCTGATGATTCCGAACCTACCTGACTCACAAAACCGTCTAAAAGGCCATTTAAACCAATACCGCCCTTTTGTTTCTTTTCCTTATACATTCATTTTTTCCACGTTTTTCCAACTTTCCTCCTTCTCGTACACACTTTTTTTATGATTCCGAACCCACCTGACTCACAAAACCGTCTAAAAGACCATTTAAACCAATACCTCCCTTTTGTTTCTTTTACTTATACATTCATTTTTTCCACGTTTTTGCACTCAAAACAACTTTCCTCCTTCGCGTACACACTTTTTTTATGATTCCGAACCCATCTGTCTCACAAAACCGTCTAAAAGACCATTTAAACCAATACCTCCCTTTTGTTTCTTTTCCTTATACATTCATTTTTTCCACGTTTTTGCACTCAAAACAACTTTCCTCCTTCGCGTACACACTTTTTTTTATGAATCCGAACCCACCTGACTCACAAAAACGGTCTAAAAGGCCATTTAAACCAATACCGCCCATTTGTTTCTTTTCCTTATACATTCATTTTTTCCAAGTTTTAGCACTCAAAACAACTTTCCTCCTTCGCGTACACACTGTTTTTATGATTCCGAACCCATCTGAATCACAAAACTGTCTAAAAAGCCATTTAAACCAATACCGCCCTTTTGTTTCTTTTCATTATACATTTATTTTTTTCACGTTTCGGCACTCAAAACATCTTTCCACATTCGCGTACACACTGCTTTTATGATTCCGAACCCATCTGTCTCACAAAATCGTCTAAAAGACCATTTAAACCAATACCTCCCTTTTGTTTCTTTTCCTTATACATTCATTTTTTCCACGTTTTTGCACTCAAAACAACTTTCCTCCTTCGCGAACACACTTTTTTTATGATTCCGAACCCATCTGTCTCACAAAATGTCTAAAAGACCAATTAAACCAATACCTCCCTTTTGTTTCTTTTCCTTATACATTCATTTTTTCCACGTTTTTGCAATCAAAACAACTTTCCTCCTCCGCGTACACACTGTTTTTAAGATTCCCAGCCCATCTGACTCACAAAACTGTCTAAAAAGCCAATTAAACCAATACCGCCCTTTTGTTTCTTTTCCTTATACATTCATTTTTTCACGTTTTTGCACTCAAAACAATTTTCCTCCTTCGCATACACACTTTTTTTATGATTCCGAACCCATCTGACTCACAAAATCGTTAAAAAGGCCATTTAAACCAATACCGCCCTTTTGTTTCTTTTTCTTATACATTCATTTTTTCCACGTTTTTCCAACTTTCCTCCTTCTCGTACACACTATTTTTATGAATCCGAACCCACCTGACTCACAAAAACCGTCTAAAAGGCCATTTAAACCAATACCGCCCATTTGTTTCTTTTCCTTATACATTCATTTTTTCCAAGTTTTAGCACTCAAAACAACTTTCCTCCTTCGCGTACACACTGTTTTTATGATTCCGAACCCATCTGAATCACAAAACTGTCTAAAAAGCCATTTAAACCAATACCGCCCTTTTGTTTCTTTTCCTTATACATTCATTTTTTCCACGTTTTTCCAACTTTCCTCCTTCTCGTACACACTTTTTTTATGAATCCGAACCCACCTGACTCACAAAAACCGTCTAAAAGGCCATTTAAACCAATACCGCCCATTTGTTTCTTTTCCTTATACATTCATTTTTTTCCACGTTTTTGCACTCAAAACAACTTTCCTCCTTCGCGTACACACTTTTTTTTATGAATCCGAACCCACCTGACTCACAAAAACCGTCTAAAAGGCCATTTAAACCAATACCGCCCATTTGTTTCTTTTCCTTATACATTCATTTTTTCCAAGTTTTAGCACTCAAAACAACTTTCCTCCTTCGCGTACACACTGTTTTTATGATTCCGAACCCATCTGAATCACAAAACTGTCTAAAAAGCCATTTAAACCAATACCGCCCTTTTGTTTCTTTTCATTATACATTTATTTTTTTCACGTTTCGGCACTCAAAACATCTTTCCACATTCGCGTACACACTGCTTTTATGATTCCGAACCCATCTGTCTCACAAAATCGTCTAAAAGACCATTTAAACCAATACCTCCCTTTTGTTTCTTTTCCTTATACATTCATTTTTTCCACGTTTTTGCACTCAAGACAACTTTCTTCCTTCGCGTACACACTGTTTTTATGATTCCGAACCCATCTGACTCACAATATCGTCTAAAAGACCATTTAAACCAATACCGCCCTTTTGTTTCTTTTCGTTATACATTTATTTTTTCCACGTTTCGGCACTCAAGACAACTTTCCTCCTTCGCGTACACACTTTTCTGATGATTCCGAACCTACCTGACTCACAAAACCGTCTGAAAGGCCATTTAAACCAATACCGCCCTTTTGTTTCTTTTCCTTATACATTCACTTTTTCCACGTTTTTCCAACTTTCCTCCTTCTCGTACACACTTTTTTTATGATTCCGAACCCACCTGACTCACAAAACCGTCTAAAAGACCATTTAAACCAATACCTCCCTTTTGTTTCTTTTACTTATACATTCATTTTTTCCACGTTTTTGCACTCAAAACAACTTTCCTCCTTCGCGTACACACTTTTTTTATGATTCCGAACCCATCTGACTCACAAAATCGTTAAAAAGGCCATTTAAACCAATACCGCCCTTTTGTTTCTTTTCCGTCTAAAAGACCATTTAAACCAATACCTCCCTTTTGTTTCTTTTACTTATACATTCATTTTTTCCACGTTTTTCCAACTTTCCTCCTTCTCGTACACACTTTTTTTATGAATCCGAACCCACCTGACTCACAAAACTGTCTAAAAAGCTATTTAAACCAATACCGCCCTTTTGTTTTTTTTCGTTATACATTAATTTTTTCCACGTTTCGGCACTCAAAACAACTTTCCTCCTTCGCGTACACACTGTTTTTATGATTCCGAACCCATCTGACTCACAAAATCGTCTAAAAGACCATTTAAACCAATACCTCCCTTTTGTTTCTTTTCCTTATACATTCATTTTTTTCCACGTTTTTGCACTCAAAACAACTTTCCTCCTCCGCGTACACACTGTTTTTAACATTCCAAACCCAACTGACTCACAAAACTGTCTAAAAAGCTATTTAAACCAATACCGCCCTTTTGTTTTTTTTCGTTATACATTAATTTTTTCCACGTTTCGGCACTCAAAACAACTTTAATCCTTCGCGTACACACTGTTTTTATGATTCCGAACCCATCTGTCTCACAAAATCGTCTAAAAGACCATTTAAACCAATACGTCCCTTTTGTTTCTTTTCCTTATACATTCGTTTTTTCCACGTTTTTGCACTCAAAACAACATTCCTCCTTCTTGTACACACTTTTCTGATGATTCCGAACCTACCTGACTCACAAAACCGTCTAAAAGGCCATTTAAACCAATACCGCCCTTTTGTTTCTTTTCCTTATACATTCATTTTTTCCACGTTTTTCCAACTTTCCTCCTTCTCGTACACACTTTTTTTATGATTCCGAACCCACCTGACTCACAAAACCGTCTAAAAGACCATTTAAACCAATACCTCCCTTTTGTTTCTTTTACTTATACATTCATTTTTTCCACGTTTTTGCACTCAAAACAACTTTCCTCCTTCGCGTACACACTTTTTTTTATGATTCCGAACCCATCTGTCTCACAAAATCGTCTAAAAGACCATTTAAACCAATACCTCCCTTTTGTTTCTTTTCCTTATACATTCATTTTTTCCACGTTTTTGCACTCAAAACAACTTTCCTCCTCCGCGTACACACTGTTTTTAAGATTCCCAACCCATCTGACTCACAAAACTGTCTAAAAAGCCATTTAATACCGACCTTTTGTTTCCTTTCCTTATACATTCATTTTTTCACGTTTTTGCACTCAAAACAATTTTCCTCCTTCGCGTACACACTTTTTTTATGATTCCGAACCCATTTGACTCACAAAATCGTTAAAAAGGCCATTTAAACCAATACCGCCCTTTTGTTTCTTTTCGTTATACATTTATTTTTTCCACGTTTCGGCACTCAAGACAACTTTCCTCCTTCGCGTACACACTTTTCTGATGATTCCGAACCTACCTGACTCACAAAACCGTCTAAAAGGCCATTTAAACCAATACCGCCCTTTTGTTTCTTTTCCTTATACATTCACTTTTTCCACGTTTTTCCAACTTTCCTCCTTCTCGTACACACTTTTTTTATGATTCCGAACCCACCTGACTCACAAAACCGTCTAAAAGACCATTTAAACCAATACCTCCCTTTTGTTTCTTTTACTTATACATTCATTTTTTCCACGTTTTTGCACTCAAAACAACTTTCCTCCTTCGCGTACACACTTTTTTTATGATTCCGAACCCATCTGTCTCACAAAATCGTCTAAAAGACCATTTAAACCAATACCTCCCTTTTGTTTCTTTTCCTTATACATTCATTTTTTCCACGTTTTTGCACTCAAAACAACTTTCCTCCTCCGCGTACACACTGTTTTTAAGATTCCCAACCCATCTGACTCACAAAACTGTCTAAAAAGCCATTTAAACCAATACCGCCCTTTTGTTTCTTTTCCTTATACATTCATTTTTTCACGTTTTTGCACTCAAAACAATTTTCCTCCTTCGCGTACACACTTTTTTTATGATTCCGAACCCACTTGACTCACAAAATCGTTAAAAAGGCCATTTAAACCAATACCGCCCTTTTGTTTCTTTTCCTTATACATTCATTTTTTCACGTTTTTGCACTCAAAACAATTTTCCTCCTTCGCGTACACACTTTTTTTATGATTCCGAACCCATTTGACTCACAAAATCGTTAAAAAGGCCATTTAAACCAATACCGCCCTTTTGTTTCTTTTCCTTATACATTCATTTTTTCCACGTTTTTCCAACTTTCCTCCTTCTCGTACACACTTTTTTTATGAATCCGAACCCACCTGACTCACAAAAACCGTCTAAAAGGCCATTTAAACCAATACCGCCCATTTGTTTCTTTTCCTTATACATTCATTTTTTCCACATTTTTGTACTCAAAACAACTTTCCTCCTTCGCGTACACACTATTTTTATGATTCCGAACCCATCTTACTCACAAAACTGTCTAAAAAGCCATTTAAACCAATACCGCCCTTTTGTTTCTTTTCCTTATACATTTATTTTTTCCACGTTTTTGCACTCAAAACAACTTTCCTCCTTCGCGTACACACTGTTTTTATGATTCCGAACCCATCTGTCTCACAAAATCGTCTAAAAGACCATTTAAACCAATACCTCCCTTTTGTTTCTTTTCTTTATACATTCATTTTTTCCACGTTTTTGCACTCAAGACAACTTTTCTCCTTCGCGTACACACTATTTTTATGATTCCGAACCCACCTGACTGACAAAACCGTCTAAAAGACCATTTAAACCAATACCTCCCTTTTGTTTCTTTTCCTTATACATTCATTTTTTTCCACGTTTTTGCACTCAAAACAACTTTCCTCCTCCGCGTACACACTGTTTTTAACATTCCAAACCCAACTGACTCACAAAACTGTCTAAAAAGCTATTTAAACCAATACCGCCCTTTTGTTTTTTTTCGTTATACATTAATTTTTTCCACGTTTCGGCACTCAAAACAACTTTAATCCTTCGCGTACACACTGTTTTTATGATTCCGAACCCATCTGTCTCACAAAATCGTCTAAAAGACCATTTAAACCAATACGTCCCTTTTGTTTCTTTTCCTTATACATTCGTTTTTTCCACGTTTTTGCACTCAAAACAACATTCCTCCTTCTTGTACACACTTTTCTGATGATTCCGAACCTACCTGACTCACAAAACCGTCTAAAAGGATATTTAAACCAATACCGCCCTTTTGTTTCTTTTCCTTATACATTCATTTTTTCCACGTTTTTCCAACTTTCCTCCTTCTCGTACACATTTTTTTATGATTCCGAACCCACCTGACTCACAAAACCGTCTAAAAGACCATTTAAACAAATACCTCCCTTTTGTTTCTTTTCCTTATACATTCATTTTTTCCACGTTTTTGCACTCAAAACAACTTTCCTCCTTCGCGTACACACTGTTTTTATGATTCCGAACCCATCTGAATCACAAAACTGTCTAAAAAGCCATTTAAACCAATACCGCCCTTTTGTTTCTTTTCATTATACATTTATTTTTTTCACGTTTCGGCACTCAAAACATCTTTCCACATTCGCGTACACACTGCTTTTATGATTCCGAACCCATCTGTCTCACAAAATCGTCTAAAAGACCATTTAAACCAATACCGCCCTTTTGTTTCTTTTCCTTATACATTTATTTTTTCCACGTTTTTGCACTCAAAACAACTTTCCTCCTTCGCGTACACACTGTTTTTATGATTCCGAACCCATCTGTCTCACAAAATCGTCTAAAAGACCATTTAAACCAATACCTCCCTTTTGTTTCTTTTCTTTATACATTCATTTTTTCCACGTTTTTGCACTCAAGACAACTTTCCTCCTTCGCGTACACACTATTTTTATGATTCCGAACCCACCTGACTGACAAAACCGTCTAAAAGACCATTTAAACCAATACCTCCCTTTTGTTTCTTTTCCTTATACATTCATTTTTTTCCACGTTTTTGCACTCAAAACAACTTTCCTCCTCCGCGTACACACTGTTTTTAACATTCCAAACCCAACTGACTCACAAAACTGTCTAAAAAGCTATTTAAACCAATACCGCCCTTTTGTTTTTTTTCGTTATACATTAATTTTTTCCACGTTTCGGCACTCAAAACAACTTTAATCCTTCGCGTACACACTGTTTTTATGATTCCGAACCCATCTGTCTCACAAAATCGTCTAAAAGACCATTTAAACCAATACGTCCCTTTTGTTTCTTTTCCTTATACATTCAATTTTTCCACGTTTTTTGCACTCAAGACAACTTTCCTCCTTCGCGTACACACTGTTTTTATGATTCCGAACCCATCTGACTCACAAAATCGTCTAAAAGACCATTTAAACCAATACCTCCCTTTTGTTTCTTTTCCTTATACATTCATTTTTTTCCACGTTTTTGCACTCAAAACAACTTTCCTCCTCCGCGTACACACTGTTTTTAACATTCCAAACCCAACTGACTCACAAAACTGTCTAAAAAGCTATTTAAACCAATACCGCCCTTTTGCTTTTTTTCGTTATACATTAATTTTTTCCACGTTTCGGCACTCAAAACAACTTTAATCCTTCGCGTACACACTGTTTTTATGATTCCGAACCCATCTGTCTCACAAAATCGTCTAAAAGACCATTTAAACCAATACGTCCCTTTTGTTTCTTTTCCTTATACATTCGTTTTTTCCACGTTTTTGCACTCAAAACAACATTCCTCCTTCTTGTACACACTTTTCTGATGATTCCGAACCTACCTGACTCACAAAACCGTCTAAAAGGCCATTTAAACCAATACCGCCCTTTTGTTTCTTTTCCTTATACATTCATTTTTTCCACGTTTTTCCAACTTTCCTCCTTCTCGTACACACTTTTTTTATGATTCCGAACCCACCTGACTCACAAAACCGTCTAAAAGACCATTTAAACCAATACCTCCCTTTTGTTTCTTTTCCTTATACATTCATTTTTTCCAAGTTTTAGCACTCAAAACAACTTTCCTCCTTCGCGTACACACTGTTTTTATGATTCCGAACCCATCTGAATCACAAAACTGTCTAAAAAGCCATTTAAACCAATACCGCCCATTTGTTTCTTTTCATTATACATTTATTTTTTTCACGTTTCGGCACTCAAAACATCTTTCCACATTCGCGTACACACTGCTTTTATGATTCCGAACCCATCTGTCTCACAAAATCGTCTAAAAGACCATTTAAACCAATACCTCCCTTTTGTTTCTTTTCCTTATACATTCATTTTTTCCACGTTTTTGCACTCAAGACAACTTTCTTCCTTCGCGTACACACTGTTTTTATGATTCCGAACCCATCTGACTCACAATATCGTCTAAAAGACCATTTAAACCAATACCGCCCTTTTGTTTCTTTTCGTTATACATTTATTTTTTCCACGTTTCGGCACTCAAGACAACTTTCCTCCTTCGCGTACACACTTTTTTTATGATTCCGAACCCATCTGTCTCACAAAACCGTCTAAAAGACCATTTAAACCAATACCTCCCTTTTGTTTCTTTTCCTTATACATTCATTTTTTCCACGTTTTTGCACTCAAAACAACTTTCCTCCTTCGCGTACACACTTTTTTTTATGAATCCGAACCCACCTGACTCACAAAAACGGTCTAAAAGGCCATTTAAACCAATACCGTCCATTTGTTTCTTTTCCTTATACATTCATTTTTTCCAAGTTTTAGCACTCAAAACAACTTTCCTCCTTCGCGTACACACTGTTTTTATGATTCCGAACCCATCTGAATCACAAAACTGTCTAAAAAGCCATTTAAACCAATACCGCCCTTTTGTTTCTTTTCCTTATACATTCATTTTTTCATGTTTTTGCACTCAAAACAATTTTCCTCCTTCGCGTACACACTTTTTTTATGATTCCGAACCCATTTGACTCACAAAATCGTTAAAAAGGCCATTTAAACCAATACCGCCCTTTTGTTTCTTTTCGTTATACATTTATTTTTTCCACGTTTCGGCACTCAAGACAACTTTCCTCCTTCGCGTACACACTTTTCTGATGATTCCGAACCTACCTGACTCACAAAACCGTCTAAAAGGCCATTTAAACCAATACCGCCCTTTTGTTTCTTTTCCTTATACATTCACTTTTTCCACGTTTTTCCAACTTTCCTCCTTCTCGTACACACTTTTTTTATGATTCCGAACCCACCTGACTCACAAAACCGTCTAAAAGACCATTTAAACCAATACCTCCCTTTTGTTTCTTTTACTTATACATTCATTTTTTCCACGTTTTTGCACTCAAAACAACTTTCCTCCTTCGCGTACACACTTTTTTTATGATTCCGAACCCATCTGTCTCACAAAATCGTCTAAAAGACCATTTAAACCAATACCTCCCTTTTGTTTCTTTTCCTTATACATTCATTTTTTCCACGTTTTTGCACTCAAAACAACTTTCCTCCTCCGCGTACACACTGTTTTTAAGATTCCCAACCCATCTGACTCACAAAACTGTCTAAAAAGCCATTTAAACTAATACCGCCCTTTTGTTTCTTTTCCTTATACATTCATTTTTTCACGTTTTTGCACTCAAAACAATTTTCCTCCTTCGCGTACACACTTTTTTTATGATTCCGAACCCATTTGACTCACAAAATCGTTAAAAAGGCCATTTAAACCAATACCGCCCTTTTGTTTCTTTTCCTTATACATTCATTTTTTCACGTTTTTGCACTCAAAACAATTTTCCTCCTTCGCGTACACACTTTTTTTATGATTCCGAACCCATTTGACTCACAAAATCGTTAAAAAGGCCATTTAAACCAATACCGCCCTTTTGTTTCTTTTCCTTATACATTCATTTTTTCCACATTTTTCCAACTTTCCTCCTTCTCGTACACACTTTTTTTATGAATCCGAACCCACCTGACTCACAAAAACCGTCTAAAAGGCCATTTAAACCAATACCGCCCATTTGTTTCTTTTCCTTATACATTCATTTTTTCCACATTTTTGTACTCAAAACAACTTTCCTCCTTCGCGTACACACTGTTTTTATGATTCCGAACCCATCTTACTCACAAAACTGTCTAAAAAGCCATTTAAACCAATACCGCCCTTTTGTTTCTTTTCCTTATACATTTATTTTTTCCACGTTTTTGCACTCAAAACAACTTTCCTCCTTCGCGTACACACTGTTTTTATGATTCCGAACCCATCTGTCTCACAAAATCGTCTAAAAGACCATTTAAACCAATACCTCCCTTTTGTTTCTTTTCTTTATACATTCATTTTTTCCACGTTTTTGCACTCAAGACAACTTTCCTCCTTCGCGTACACACTATTTTTATGATTCCGAACCCACCTGACTGACAAAACCGTCTAAAAGACCATTTAAACCAATACCTCCCTTTTGTTTCTTTTCCTTATACATTCATTTTTTTCCACGTTTTTGCACTCAAAACAACTTTCCTCCTCCGCGTACACACTGTTTTTAACATTCCAAACCCAACTGTCTCACAAAACTGTCTAAAAAGCTATTTAAACCAATACCGCCCTTTTGTTTTTTTTCGTTATACATTAATTTTTTCCACGTTTCGGCACTCAAAACAACTTTAATCCTTCGCGTACACACTGTTTTTATGATTCCGAACCCATCTGTCTCACAAAATCGTCTAAAAGACCATTTAAACCAATACGTCCCTTTTGTTTCTTTTCCTTATACATTCGTTTTTTCCACGTTTTTGCACTCAAAACAACATTCCTCCTTCTTGTACACACTTTTCTGATGATTCCGAACCTACCTGACTCACAAAACCGTCTAAAAGGATATTTAAACCAATACCGCCCTTTTGTTTCTTTTCCTTATACATTCATTTTTTCCACGTTTTTCCAACTTTCCTCCTTCTCGTACACATTTTTTTATGATTCCGAACCCACCTGACTCACAAAACCGTCTAAAAGACCATTTAAACCAATACCTCCCTTTTGTTTCTTTTCCTTATACATTCATTTTTTCCACGTTTTTGCACTCAAAACAACTTTCCTCCTTCGCGTACACACTTTTTTTATGATTCCGAACCCATCTGTCTCACAAAATCGTCTAAAAGACCATTTAAACCAATACCTCCCTTTTGTTTCTTTTCCTTATACATTCATTTTTTCCACGTTTTTGCACTCAAAACAACTTTCCTCCTCCGCGTACACACTGTTTTTAAGATTCCCAACCCATCTGACTCACAAAACTGTCTAAAAAGCCATTTAAACTAATACCGCCCTTTTGTTTCTTTTCCTTATACATTCATTTTTTCACGTTTTTGCACTCAAAACAATTTTCCTCCTTCGCGTACACACTTTTTTTATGATTCCGAACCCATTTGACTCACAAAATCGTTAAAAAGGCCATTTAAACCAATACCGCCCTTTTGTTTCTTTTCCTTATACATTCATTTTTTCACGTTTTTGCACTCAAAACAATTTTCCTCCTTCGCGTACACACTTTTTTTATGATTCCGAACCCATTTGACTCACAAAATCGTTAAAAAGGCCATTTAAACCAATACCGCCCTTTTGTTTCTTTTCCTTATACATTCATTTTTTCCACATTTTTCCAACTTTCCTCCTTCTCGTACACACTTTTTTTATGAATCCGAACCCACCTGACTCACAAAAACCGTCTAAAAGGCCATTTAAACCAATACCGCCCATTTGTTTCTTTTCCTTATACATTCATTTTTTCCACATTTTTGTACTCAAAACAACTTTCCTCCTTCGCGTACACACTGTTTTTATGATTCCGAACCCATCTTACTCACAAAACTGTCTAAAAAGCCATTTAAACCAATACCGCCCTTTTGTTTCTTTTCCTTATACATTTATTTTTTCCACGTTTTTGCACTCAAAACAACTTTCCTCCTTCGCGTACACACTGTTTTTATGATTCCGAACCCATCTGTCTCACAAAATCGTCTAAAAGACCATTTAAACCAATACCTCCCTTTTGTTTCTTTTCTTTATACATTCATTTTTTCCACGTTTTTGCACTCAAGACAACTTTCCTCCTTCGCGTACACACTATTTTTATGATTCCGAACCCACCTGACTGACAAAACCGTCTAAAAGACCATTTAAACCAATACCTCCCTTTTGTTTCTTTTCCTTATACATTCATTTTTTTCCACGTTTTTGCACTCAAAACAACTTTCCTCCTCCGCGTACACACTGTTTTTAACATTCCAAACCCAACTGTCTCACAAAACTGTCTAAAAAGCTATTTAAACCAATACCGCCCTTTTGTTTTTTTTCGTTATACATTAATTTTTTCCACGTTTCGGCACTCAAAACAACTTTAATCCTTCGCGTACACACTGTTTTTATGATTCCGAACCCATCTGTCTCACAAAATCGTCTAAAAGACCATTTAAACCAATACGTCCCTTTTGTTTCTTTTCCTTATACATTCGTTTTTTCCACGTTTTTGCACTCAAAACAACATTCCTCCTTCTTGTACACACTTTTCTGATGATTCCGAACCTACCTGACTCACAAAACCGTCTAAAAGGATATTTAAACCAATACCGCCCTTTTGTTTCTTTTCCTTATACATTCATTTTTTCCACGTTTTTCCAACTTTCCTCCTTCTCGTACACATTTTTTTATGATTCCGAACCCACCTGACTCACAAAACCGTCTAAAAGACCATTTAAACCAATACCTCCCTTTTGTTTCTTTTCCTTATACATTCATTTTTTCCACGTTTTTGCACTCAAAACAACTTTCCTCCTTCGCGTACACACTGTTTTTATGATTCCGAACCCATCTGAATCACAAAACTGTCTAAAAAGCCATTTAAACCAATACCGCCCTTTTGTTTCTTTTCATTATACATTTATTTTTTTCACGTTTCGGCACTCAAAACATCTTTCCACATTTGCGTACACACTGCTTTTATGATTCCGAACCCATCTGTCTCACAAAATCGTCTAAAAGACCATTTAAACCAATACCGCCCTTTTGTTTCTTTTCCTTATACATTTATTTTTTCCACGTTTTTGCACTCAAAACAACTTTCCTCCTTCGCGTACACACTGTTTTTATGATTCCGAACCCATCTGTCTCACAAAATCGTCTAAAAGACCATTTAAACCAATACCTCCCTTTTGTTTCTTTTCTTTATACATTCATTTTTTCCACGTTTTTGCACTCAAGACAACTTTCCTCCTTCGCGTACACACTATTTTTATGATTCCGAACCCACCTGACTGACAAAACCGTCTAAAAGACCATTTAAACCAATACCTCCCTTTTGTTTCTTTTCCTTATACATTCATTTTTTTCCACGTTTTTGCACTCAAAACAACTTTCCTCCTCCGCGTACACACTGTTTTTAACATTCCAAACCCAACTGACTCACAAAACTGTCTAAAAAGCTATTTAAACCAATACCGCCCTTTTGTTTTTTTTCGTTATACATTAATTTTTTCCACGTTTCGGCACTCAAAACAACTTTAATCCTTCGCGTACACACTGTTTTTATGATTCCGAACCCATCTGTCTCACAAAATCGTCTAAAAGACCATTTAAACCAATACGTCCCTTTTGTTTCTTTTCCTTATACATTCAATTTTTCCACGTTTTTTGCACTCAAGACAACTTTCCTCCTTCGCGTACACACTGTTTTTATGATTCCGAACCCATCTGACTCACAAAATCGTCTAAAAGACCATTTAAACCAATACCTCCCTTTTGTTTCTTTTCCTTATACATTCATTTTTTTCCACGTTTTTGCACTCAAAACAACTTTCCTCCTCCGCGTACACACTGTTTTTAACATTCCAAACCCAACTGACTCACAAAACTGTCTAAAAAGCTATTTAAACCAATACCGCCCTTTTGCTTTTTTTCGTTATACATTAATTTTTTCCACGTTTCGGCACTCAAAACAACTTTAATCCTTCGCGTACACACTGTTTTTATGATTCCGAACCCATCTGTCTCACAAAATCGTCTAAAAGACCATTTAAACCAATACGTCCCTTTTGTTTCTTTTCCTTATACATTCGTTTTTTCCACGTTTTTGCACTCAAAACAACATTCCTCCTTCTTGTACACACTTTTCTGATGATTCCGAACCTACCTGACTCACAAAACCGTCTAAAAGGCCATTTAAACCAATACCGCCCTTTTGTTTCTTTTCCTTATACATTCATTTTTTCCACGTTTTTCCAACTTTCCTCCTTCTCGTACACACTTTTTTTATGATTCCGAACCCACCTGACTCACAAAACCGTCTAAAAGACCATTTAAACCAATACCTCCCTTTTGTTTCTTTTCCTTATACATTCATTTTTTCCACGTTTTTGCACTCAAAACAACTTTCCTCCTTCGCGTACACACTTTTTTTTATGAATCCGAACCCACCTGACTCACAAAAACGGTCTAAAAGGCCATTTAAACCAATACCGCCCATTTGTTTCTTTTCCTTATACATTCATTTTTTCCAAGTTTTAGCACTCAAAACAGCTTTCCTCCTTCGCGTACACACTGTTTTTATGATTCCGAACCCATCTGAATCACAAAACTGTCTAAAAAGCCATTTAAACCAATACCGCCCATTTGTTTCTTTTCATTATACATTTATTTTTTTCACGTTTCGGCACTCAAAACATCTTTCCACATTCGCGTACACACTGCTTTTATGATTCCGAACCCATCTGTCTCACAAAATCGTCTAAAAGACCATTTAAACCAATACCTACCTTTTGTTTCTTTTCCTTATACATTCATTTTTTCCACGTTTTTGCACTCAAGACAACTTTCTTCCTTCGCGTACACACTGTTTTTATGATTCCGAACCCATCTGACTCACAATATCGTCTAAAAGACCATTTAAACCAATACCGCCCTTTTGTTTCTTTTCGTTATACATTTATTTTTTCCACGTTTCGGCACTCAAGACAACTTTCCTCCTTCGCGTACACACTTTTCTGATGATTCCGAACCTACCTGACTCACAAAACCGTCTAAAAGGCCATTTAAACCAATACCGCCCTTTTGTTTCTTTTCCTTATACATTCATTTTTTCCACGTTTTTCCAACTTTCCTCCTTCTCGTACACACTTTTTTTATGATTCCGAACCCACCTGACTCACAAAACCGTCTAAAAGACCATTTAAACCAATACCTCCCTTTTGTTTCTTTTACTTATACATTCATTTTTTCCACGTTTTTGCACTCAAAACAACTTTCCTCC
This sequence comes from Salticus scenicus, assembly GCA_963930645.1. Classification (NCBI taxonomy): domain Eukaryota; kingdom Metazoa; phylum Arthropoda; class Arachnida; order Araneae; family Salticidae; genus Salticus; species Salticus scenicus. The sequence goes on from OZ005659.1 coordinate 272,304,181, forward strand.
TTCGCGTACACGCTTTTTTTATGATTCCGAACCCATCTGTCTCACAAAACCGTCTAAAAGACCATTTAAACCAATACCTCCCTTTTGTTTCTTTTCCTTATACATTCATTTTTTCCACGTTTTTGCACTCAAAACAACTTTCCTCCTTCGCGTACACACTTTTTTTTATGAATCCGAACCCACCTGACTCACAAAAACGGTCTAAAAGGCCATTTAAACCAATACCGCCCATTTGTTTCTTTTCCTTATACATTCATTTTTTCCAAGTTTTAGCACTCAAAACAACTTTCCTCCTTCGCGTACACACTGTTTTTATGATTCCGAACCCATCTGAATCACAAAACTGTCTAAAAAGCCATTTAAACCAATACCGCCCTTTTGTTTCTTTTCATTATACATTTATTTTTTTCACGTTTCGGCACTCAAAACATCTTTCCACATTCGCGTACACACTGCTTTTATGATTCCGAACCCATCTGTCTCACAAAATCGTCTAAAAGACCATTTAAACCAATACCTCCCTTTTGTTTCTTTTCCTTATACATTCATTTTTTCCACGTTTTTGCACTCAAAACAACTTTCCTCCTTCGCGAACACACTTTTTTTATGATTCCGAACCCATCTGTCTCACAAAATGTCTAAAAGACCATTTAAACCAATACCTCCCTTTTGTTTCTTTTCCTTATACATTCATTTTTTCCACGTTTTTGCAATCAAAACAACTTTCCTCCTCCGCGTACACACTGTTTTTAAGATTCCCAGCCCATCTGACTCACAAAACTGTCTAAAAAGCCAATTAAACCAATACCGCCCTTTTGTTTCTTTTCCTTATACATTCATTTTTTCACGTTTTTGCACTCAAAACAATTTTCCTCCTTCGCGTACACACTTTTTTTATGATTCCGAACCCATCTGACTCACAAAATCGTTAAAAAGGCCATTTAAACCAATACCGCCCTTTTGTTTCTTTTCCTTATACATTCATTTTTTCCACGTTTTTCCAACTTTCCTCCTTCTCGTACACACTATTTTTATGAATCCGAACCCACCTGACTCACAAAAACCGTCTAAAAGGCCATTTAAACCAATACCGCCCATTTGTTTCTTTTCCTTATACATTCATTTTTTCCAAGTTTTAGCACTCAAAACAACTTTCCTCCTTCGCGTACACACTGTTTTTATGATTCCGAACCCATCTGAATCACAAAACTGTCTAAAAAGCCATTTAAACCAATACCGCCCTTTTGTTTCTTTTCCTTATACATTCATTTTTTCCACGTTTTTCCAACTTTCCTCCTTCTCGTACACACTTTTTTTATGAATCCGAACCCACCTGACTCACAAAAACCGTCTAAAAGGCCATTTAAACCAATACCGCCCATTTGTTTCTTTTCCTTATACATTCATTTTTTTCCACGTTTTTGCACTCAAAACAACTTTCCTCCTTCGCGTACACACTTTTTTTTATGAATCCGAACCCACCTGACTCACAAAAACCGTCTAAAAGGCCATTTAAACCAATACCGCCCATTTGTTTCTTTTCCTTATACATTCATTTTTTCCAAGTTTTAGCACTCAAAACAACTTTCCTCCTTCGCGTACACACTGTTTTTATGATTCCGAACCCATCTGAATCACAAAACTGTCTAAAAAGCCATTTAAACCAATACCGCCCTTTTGTTTCTTTTCATTATACATTTATTTTTTTCACGTTTCGGCACTCAAAACATCTTTCCACATTCGCGTACACACTGCTTTTATGATTCCGAACCCATCTGTCTCACAAAATCGTCTAAAAGACCATTTAAACCAATACCTCCCTTTTGTTTCTTTTCCTTATACATTCATTTTTTCCACGTTTTTGCACTCAAGACAACTTTCTTCCTTCGCGTACACACTGTTTTTATGATTCCGAACCCATCTGACTCACAATATCGTCTAAAAGACCATTTAAACCAATACCGCCCTTTTGTTTCTTTTCGTTATACATTTATTTTTTCCACGTTTCGGCACTCAAGACAACTTTCCTCCTTCGCGTACACACTTTTCTGATGATTCCGAACCTACCTGACTCACAAAACCGTCTGAAAGGCCATTTAAACCAATACCGCCCTTTTGTTTCTTTTCCTTATACATTCACTTTTTCCACGTTTTTCCAACTTTCCTCCTTCTCGTACACACTTTTTTTATGATTCCGAACCCACCTGACTCACAAAACCGTCTAAAAGACCATTTAAACCAATACCTCCCTTTTGTTTCTTTTACTTATACATTCATTTTTTCCACGTTTTTGCACTCAAAACAACTTTCCTCCTTCGCGTACACACTTTTTTTATGATTCCGAACCCATCTGTCTCACAAAATCGTCTAAAAGACCATTTAAACCAATACCTCCCTTTTGTTTCTTTTCCTTATACATTCATTTTTTCCACGTTTTTGCACTCAAAACAACTTTCCTCCTCCGCGTACACACTGTTTTTAAGATTCCCAACCCATCTGACTCACAAAACTGTCTAAAAAGCCATTTAAACCAATACCGCCCTTTTGTTTCTTTTCCTTATACATTCATTTTTTCACGTTTTTGCACTCAAAACAATTTTCCTCCTTCGCGTACACACTTTTTTTATGATTCCGAACCCATTTGACTCACAAAATCGTTAAAAAGGCCATTTAAACCAATACCGCCCTTTTGTTTCTTTTCCTTATACATTCATTTTTTCCACGTTTTTCCAACTTTCCTCCTTCTCGTACACACTTTTTTTATGAATCCGAACCCACCTGACTCACAAAAACCGTCTAAAAGGCCATTTAAACCAATACCGCACATTTGTTTCTTTTCCTTATACATTCATTTTTTCCACATTTTTGTACTCAAAACAACTTTCCTCCTTCGCGTACACACTGTTTTTATGATTCCGAACCCATCTTACTCACAAAACTGTCTAAAAAGCTATTTAAACCAATACCGCCCTTTTGCTTTTTTTCGTTATACATTAATTTTTTCCACGTTTCGGCACTCAAAACAACTTTAATCCTTCGCGTACACACTGTTTTTATGATTCCGAACCCATCTGTCTCACAAAATCGTCTAAAAGACCATTTAAACCAATACGTCCCTTTTGTTTCTTTTCCTTATACATTCGTTTTTTCCACGTTTTTGCACTCAAAACAACATTCCTCCTTCTTGTACACACTTTTCTGATGATTCCGAACCTACCTGACTCACAAAACCGTCTAAAAGGCCATTTAAACCAATACCGCCCTTTTGTTTCTTTTCCTTATACATTCATTTTTTCCACGTTTTTCCAACTTTCCTCCTTCTCGTACACACTTTTTTTATGAATCCGAACCCACCTGACTCACAAAAACCGTCTAAAAGGCCATTTAAACCAATACCGCCCATTTGTTTCTTTTCCTTATACATTCATTTTTTCCACATTTTTGTACTCAAAACAACTTTCCTCCTTCGCGTACACACTGTTTTTATGATTCCGAACCCATCTTACTCACAAAACTGTCTAAAAAGCCATTTAAACCAATACCGCCCTTTTGTTTCTTTTCCTTATACATTTATTTTTTCCACGTTTTTGCACTCAAAACAACATTCCTCCTTCTTGTACACACTTTTCTGATAATTCCGAACCCACCTGACTCACAAAACCGTCTAGAAGGCCATTTAAACCAATACCTCCCTTTTGTTTCTTTTCCTTATACATTCATTTTTTCCACGTTTTTGCACTCAAAACAACTTTCCTCCTTCGCGTACACACTTTTTTTTATGAATCCGAACCCACCTGACTCACAAAAACGGTCTAAAAGGCCATTTAAACCAATACCGCCCATTTGTTTCTTTTCCTTATACATTCATTTTTTCCAAGTTTTAGCACTCAAAACAACTTTCCTCCTTCGCGTACACACTGTTTTTATGATTCCGAACCCATCTGAATCACAAAACTGTCTAAAAAGCCATTTAAACCAATACCGCCCATTTGTTTCTTTTCATTATACATTTATTTTTTTCACGTTTCGGCACTCAAAACATCTTTCCACATTCGCGTACACACTGCTTTTATGATTCCGAACCCATCTGTCTCACAAAATCGTCTAAAAGACCATTTAAACCAATACCTCCCATTTGTTTCTTTTCCTTATACATTCATTTTTTCCACGTTTTTGCACTCAAGACAACTTTCTTCCTTCGCGTACACACTGTTTTTATGATTCCGAACCCATCTGACTCACAATATCGTCTAAAAGACCATTTAAACCAATACCGCCCTTTTGTTTCTTTTCGTTATACATTTATTTTTTCCACGTTTCGGCACTCAAGACAACTTTCCTCCTTCGCGTACACACTTTTCTGATGATTCCGAACCTACCTGACTCACAAAACCGTCTAAAAGGCCATTTAAACCAATACCGCCCTTTTGTTTCTTTTCCTTATACATTCATTTTTTCCACGTTTTTCCAACTTTCCTCCTTCTCGTACACACTTTTTTTATGATTCCGAACCCACCTGACTCACAAAACCGTCTAAAAGACCATTTAAACCAATACCTCCCTTTTGTTTCTTTTACTTATACATTCATTTTTTCCACGTTTTTGCACTCAAAACAACTTTCCTCCTTCGCGTACACACTTTTTTTATGATTCCGAACCCATCTGTCTCACAAAACCGTCTAAAAGACCATTTAAACCAATACCTCCCTTTTGTTTCTTTTCCTTATACATTCATTTTTTCCACGTTTTTGCACTCAAAACAACTTTCCTCCTTCGCGTACACACTTTTTTTTATGAATCCGAACCCACCTGACTCACAAAAACGGTCTAAAAGGCCATTTAAACCAATACCGCCCATTTGTTTCTTTTCCTTATACATTCATTTTTTCCAAGTTTTAGCACTCAAAACAACTTTCCTCCTTCGCGTACACACTGTTTTTATGATTCCGAACCCATCTGAATCACAAAACTGTCTAAAAAGCCATTTAAACCAATACCGCCCTTTTGTTTCTTTTCATTATACATTTATTTTTTTCACGTTTCGGCACTCAAAACATCTTTCCACATTCGCGTACACACTGCTTTTATGATTCCGAACCCATCTGTCTCACAAAATCGACTAAAAGACCATTTAAACCAATACCTCCCTTTTGTTTCTTTTCCTTATACATTCATTTTTTCCACGTTTTTGCACTCAAAACAACTTTCCTCCTTCGCGAACACACTTTTTTTATGATTCCGAACCCATCTGTCTCACAAAATGTCTAAAAGACCATTTAAACCAATACCTCCCTTTTGTTTCTTTTCCTTATACATTCATTTTTTCCACGTTTTTGCAATCAAAACAACTTTCCTCCTCCGCATACCCACTGTTTTTATGATTCCGAACCCATCTGACTCACAATATCGTCTAAAAGGCCATTTAAACCAATACCGCCCTTTTGTTTCTTTTCCTTATACATTCACTTTTTCCACGTTTTTACAACTTTCCTCCTTCGCGTACACACTGTTTTTATGATTCCGAACCCATCTGAATCACAAAACTGTCTAAAAAGCCATTTAAACCAATACCGCCCTTTTGTTTCTTTTCCTTATACATTCATTTTTTCCACGTTTTTCCAACTTTCCTCCTTCTCGTACACACTTTTTTTATGAATCCGAACCCACCTGACTCACAAAAACCGTCTAAAAGGCCATTTAAACCAATACCGCCCATTTGTTTCTTTTCCTTATACATTCATTTTTTTCCACGTTTTTGCACTCAAAACAACTTTCCTCCTTCGCGTACACACTTTTTTTTATGATTCCGAACCCATTTGACTCACAAAATCGTTAAAAAGGCCATTTAAACCAATACCGCCCTTTTGTTTCTTTTCCTTATACATTCATTTTTTCCACGTTTTTCCAACTTTCCTCCTTCTCGTACACACTTTTTTTATGAATCCGAACCCACCTGACTCACAAAAACCGTCTAAAAGGCCATTTAAACCAATACCGCCCATTTGTTTCTTTTCCTTATACATTCATTTTTTTCCACGTTTTTGCACTCAAAACAACTTTCCTCCTTCGCGTACACACTTTTTTTTATGAATCCGAACCCACCTGACCCACAAAAACCGTCTAAAAGGCCATTTAAACCAATACCGCCCATTTGTTTCTTTTCCTTATACATTCATTTTTTCCAAGTTTTAGCACTCAAAACAACTTTCCTCCTTCGCGTACACACTGTTTTTATGATTCCGAACCCATCTGAATCACAAAACTGTCTAAAAAGCCATTTAAACCAATACCGCCCTTTTGTTTCTTTTCATTATACATTTATTTTTTTCACGTTTCGGCACTCAAAACATCTTTCCACATTCGCGTACACACTGCTTTTATGATTCCGAACCCATCTGTCTCACAAAATCGTCTAAAAGACCATTTAAACCAATACCTCCCTTTTGTTTCTTTTCCTTATACATTCATTTTTTCCACGTTTTTGCACTCAAGACAACTTTCTTCCTTCGCGTACACACTGTTTTTATGATTCCGAACCCATCTGACTCACAATATCGTCTAAAAGACCATTTAAACCAATACCGCCCTTTTGTTTCTTTTCGTTATACATTTATTTTTTCCACGTTTCGGCACTCAAGACAACTTTCCTCCTTCGCGTACACACTTTTCTGATGATTCCGAACCTACCTGACTCACAAAACCGTCTGAAAGGCCATTTAAACCAATACCGCCCTTTTGTTTCTTTTCCTTATACATTCACTTTTTCCACGTTTTTCCAACTTTCCTCCTTCTCGTACACACTTTTTTTATGATTCCGAACCCACCTGACTCACAAAACCGTCTAAAAGACCATTTAAACCAATACCTCCCTTTTGTTTCTTTTACTTATACATTCATTTTTTCCACGTTTTTGCACTCAAAACAACTTTCCTCCTTCGCGTACACACTTTTTTTATGATTCCGAACCCATCTGTCTCACAAAATCGTCTAAAAGACCATTTAAACCAATACCTCCCTTTTGTTTCTTTTCCTTATACATTCATTTTTTCCACGTTTTTGCACTCAAAACAACTTTCCTCCTCCGCGTACACACTGTTTTTAAGATTCCCAACCCATCTGACTCACAAAACTGTCTAAAAAGCCATTTAAACCAATACCGCCCTTTTGTTTCTTTTCCTTATACATTCATTTTTTCACGTTTTTGCACTCAAAACAATTTTCCTCCTTCGCGTACACACTTTTTTTATGATTCCGAACCCATTTGACTCACAAAATCGTTAAAAAGGCCATTTAAACCAATACCGCCCTTTTGTTTCTTTTCCTTATACATTCATTTTTTCCACGTTTTTCCAACTTTCCTCCTTCTCGTACACACTTTTTTTATGAATCCGAACCCACCTGACTCACAAAAACCGTCTAAAAGGCCATTTAAACCAATACCGCCCATTTGTTTCTTTTCCTTATACATTCATTTTTTCCACATTTTTGTACTCAAAACAACTTTCCTCCTTCGCGTACACACTGTTTTTATGATTCCGAACCCATCTTACTCACAAAACTGTCTAAAAAGCCATTTAAACCAATACCGCCCTTTTGTTTCTTTTCCTTATACATTTATTTTTTCCACGTTTTTGCACTCAAAACAACTTTCCTCCTTCGCGTACACGCTGTTTTTATGATTCCGAACCCATCTGTCTCACAAAATCGTCTAAAAGACCATTTAAACCAATACCTCCCTTTTGTTTCTTTTCTTTATACATTCATTTTTTCCACGTTTTTGCACTCAAGACAACTTTCCTCCTTCGCGTACACACTATTTTTATGATTCCGAACCCACCTGACTGACAAAACCGTCTAAAAGACCATTTAAACCAATACCTCCCTTTTGTTTCTTTTCCTTATACATTCATTTTTTTCCACGTTTTTGCACTCAAAACAACTTTCCTCCTCCGCGTACACACTGTTTTTAACATTCCAAACCCAACTGACTCACAAAACTGTCGAAAAAGCTATTTAAACCAATACCGCCCTTTTGTTTTTTTTCGTTATACATTAATTTTTTCCACGTTTCGGCACTCAAAACAACTTTAATCCTTCGCGTACACACTGTTTTTATGATTCCGAACCCATCTGTCTCACAAAATCGTCTAAAAGACCATTTAAACCAATACGTCCCTTTTGTTTCTTTTCCTTATACATTCAATTTTTCCACGTTTTTTGCACTCAAGACAACTTTCCTCCTTCGTGTACACACTGTTTTTATGATTCCGAACCCATCTGACTCACAAAATCGTCTAAAAGACCTTTTTAACCAATACCGCCCTTTTGTTTCTTTTCCTTATACATTTATTTTTTCCACGTTTCGGCACTCAAAACAACTTTCTTCCTTCGCGTACACACTGTTTTTAACATTCCAAACCCAACTGACTCACAAAACTGTCTAAAAAGCTATTTAAACCAATACCGCCCTTTTGTTTTTTTTCGTTATACATTAATTTTTTCCACGTTTCGGCACTCAAAACAACTTTAATCCTTCGCGTACACACTGTTTTTATGATTCCGAACCCATCTGTCTCACAAAATCGTCTAAAAGACCATTTAAACCAATACGTCCCTTTTGTTTCTTTTCCTTATACATTCGTTTTTTCCACGTTTTTGCACTCAAAACAACATTCCTCCTTCTTGTACACACTTTTCTGATGATTCCGAACCTACCTGACTCACAAAACCGTCTAAAAGGCCATTTAAACCAATACCGCCCTTTTGTTTCTTTTCCTTATACATTCATTTTTTCCACGTTTTTCCAACTTTCCTCCTTCTCGTACACACTTTTTTTATGATTCCGAACCCACCTGACTCACAAAACCGTCTAAAAGACCATTTAAACCAATACCTCCCTTTTGTTTCTTTTCCTTATACATTCATTTTTTCCACGTTTTTGCACTCAAAACAACTTTCCTCCTTCGCGTACACACTTTTTTTTATGAATCCGAACCCACCTGACTCACAAAAACCGTCTAAAAGGCCATTTAAACCAATACCGCCCATTTGTTTCTTTTCCTTATACATTCATTTTTTCCAAGTTTTAGCACTCAAAACAACTTTCCTCCTTCGCGTACACACTGTTTTTATGATTCCGAACCCATCTGAATCACAAAACTGTCTAAAAAGCCATTTAAACCAATACCGCCCTTTTGTTTCTTTTCATTATACATTTATTTTTTTCACGTTTCGGCACTCAAAACATCTTTCCACATTCGCGTACACACTGCTTTTATGATTCCGAACCCATCTGTCTCACAAAATCGTCTAAAAGACCATTTAAACCAATACCTCCCTTTTGTTTCTTTTCCTTATACATTCATTTTTTCCACGTTTTTGCACTCAAGACAACTTTCTTCCTTCGCGTACACACTGTTTTTATGATTCCGAACCCATCTGACTCACAATATCGTCTAAAAGACCATTTAAACCAATACCGCCCTTTTGTTTCTTTTCGTTATACATTTATTTTTTCCACGTTTCGGCACTCAAGACAACTTTCCTCCTTCGAGTACACACTTTTCTGATGATTCCGAACCTACCTGACTCACAAAACCGTCTGAAAGGCCATTTAAACCAATACCGCCCTTTTGTTTCTTTTCCTTATACATTCACTTTTTCCACGTTTTTCCAACTTTCCTCCTTCTCGTACACACTTTTTTTATGATTCCGAACCCACCTGACTCACAAAACCGTCTAAAAGACCATTTAAACCAATACCTCCCTTTTGTTTCTTTTACTTATACATTCATTTTTTCCACGTTTTTGCACTCAAAACAACTTTCCTTCTTCGCGTACACACTTTTTTTATGATTCCGAACCCATCTGTCTCACAAAATCGTCTAAAAGACCATTTAAACCAATACCTCCCTTTTGTTTCTTTTCCTTATACATTCATTTTTTCCACGTTTTTGCACTCAAAACAACTTTCCTCCTCCGCGTACACACTGTTTTTAAGATTCCCAACCCATCTGACTCACAAAACTGTCTAAAAAGCCATTTAAACCAATACCGCCCTTTTGTTTCTTTTCCTTATACATTCATTTTTTCACGTTTTTGCACTCAAAACAATTTTCCTCCTTCGCGTACACACTTTTTTTATGATTCCGAACCCATTTGACTCACAAAATCGTTAAAAAGGCCATTTAAACCAATACCGCCCTTTTGTTTCTTTTCCTTATACATTCATTTTTTCCACGTTTTTCCAACTTTCCTCCTTCTCGTACACACTTTTTTTATGAATCCGAACCCACCTGACTCACAAAAACCGTCTAAAAGGCCATTTAAACCAATACCGCCCATTTGTTTCTTTTCCTTATACATTCATTTTTTCCACATTTTTGTACTCAAAACAACTTTCCTCCTTCGCGTACACACTGTTTTTATGATTCCGAACCCATCTTACTCACAAAACTGTCTAAAAAGCTATTTAAACCAATACCGCCCTTTTGCTTTTTTTCGTTATACATTAATTTTTTCCACGTTTCGGCACTCAAAACAACTTTAATCCTTCGCGTACACACTGTTTTTATGATTCCGAACCCATCTGTCTCACAAAATCGTCTAAAAGACCATTTAAACCAATACGTCCCTTTTGTTTCTTTTCCTTATACATTCGTTTTTTCCACGTTTTTGCACTCAAAACAACATTCCTCCTTCTTGTACACACTTTTCTGATGATTCCGAACCTACCTGACTCACAAAGCCGTCTAAAACGCCATTTAAACCAATACCGCCCTTTTGTTTCTTTTCCTTATACATTCATTTTTTCCACGTTTTTCCAACTTTCCTCCTTATCGTACACACTTTTTTTATGATTCCGAACCCACCTGACTCACAAAACCGTCTAAAAGACCATTTAAACCAATACCTCCCTTTTGTTTCTTTTCCTTATACATTCATTTTTTCCACGTTTTTGCACTCAAAACAACTTTCCTCCTTCGCGTACACACTTTTTTTTATGAATCCGAACCCACCTGACTCACAAAAACGGTCTAAAAGGCCATTTAAACCAATACCGCCCATTTGTTTCTTTTCCTTATACATTCATTTTTTCCAAGTTTTAGCACTCAAAACAACTTTCCTCCTTCGCGTACACACTGTTTTTATGATTCCGAACCCATCTGAATCACAAAACTGTCTAAAAAGCCATTTAAACCAATACCGCCCATTTGTTTCTTTTCATTATACATTTATTTTTTTCACGTTTCGGCACTCAAAACATCTTTCCACATTCGCGTACACACTGCTTTTATGATTCCGAACCCATCTGTCTCACAAAATCGTCTAAAAGACCATTTAAACCAATACCTCCCTTTTGTTTCTTTTCCTTATACATTCATTTTTTCCACGTTTTTGCACTCAAGACAACTTTCTTCCTTCGCGTACACACTGTTTTTATGATTCCGAACCCATCTGACTCACAATATCGTCTAAAAGACCATTTAAACCAATACCGCCCTTTTGTTTCTTTTCGTTATACATTTATTTTTTCCACGTTTCGGCACTCAAGACAACTTTCCTCCTTCGCGTACACACTTTTCTGATGATTCCGAACCTACCTGACTCACAAAACCGCCTAAAAGGCCATTTAAACCAATACCGCCCTTTTGTTTCTTTTCCTTATACATTCATTTTTTCCACGTTTTTCCAACTTTCCTCCTTCTCGTACACACTTTTTTTATGATTCCGAACCCACCTGACTCACAAAACCGTCTAAAAGACCATTTAAACCAATACCTCCCTTTTGTTTCTTTTACTTATACATTCATTTTTTCCACGTTTTTGCACTCAAAACAACTTTCCTCCTTCGCGTACACACTTTTTTATGATTCCGAACCCATCTGTCTCACAAAACCGTCTAAAAGACCATTTAAACCAATACCTCCCTTTTGTTTCTTTTCCTTATACATTCATTTTTTCCACGTTTTTGCACTCAAAACAACTTTCCTCCTTCGCGTACACACTTTTTTTTATGAATCCGAACCCACCTGACTCACAAAAACGGTCTAAAAGGCCATTTAAACCAATACCGCCCATTTGTTTCTTTTCCTTATACATTCATTTTTTCCAAGTTTTAGCACTCAAAACAACTTTCCTCCTTCGCGTACACACTGTTTTTATGATTCCGAACCCATCTGAATCACAAAACTGTCTAAAAAGCCATTTAAACCAATACCGCCCTTTTGTTTATTTTCATTATACATTTATTTTTTTCACGTTTCGGCACTCAAAACATCTTTCCACATTCGCGTACACACTGCTTTTATGATTCCGAACCCATCTGTCTCACAAAATCGACTAAAAGACCATTTAAACCAATACCTCCCTTTTGTTTCTTTTCCTTATACATTCATTTTTTCCACGTTTTTGCACTCAAAACAACTTTCCTCCTTCGCGAACACACTTTTTTTATGATTCCGAACCCATCTGTCTCACAAAATGTCTAAAAGACCATTTAAACCAATACCTCCCTTTTGTTTCTTTTCCTTATACATTCATTTTTTCCACGTTTTTGCAATCAAAACAACTTTCCTCCTCCGCGTACACACTGTTTTTAAGATTCCCAGCCCATCTGACTCACAAAACTGTCTAAAAAGCCAATTAAACCAATACCGCCCTTTTGTTTCTTTTCCTTATACATTCATTTTTTCACGTTTTTGCACTCAAAACAATTTTCCTCCTTCGCGTACACACTTTTTTTATGATTCCGAACCCATCTGACTCACAAAATCGTTAAAAAGGCCATTTAAACCAATACCGCCCTTTTGTTTCTTTTCCTTATACATTCATTTTTTCCACGTTTTTCCAACTTTCCTCCTTCTCGTACACACTTTTTTTATGAATCCGAACCCACCTGACTCACAAAAACCGTCTAAAAGGCCATTTAAACCAATACCGCCCATTTGTTTCTTTTCCTTATACATTCATTTTTTCCAAGTTTTAGCACTCAAAACAACTTTCCTCCTTCGCGTACACACTGTTTTTATGATTCCGAACCCATCTGAATCACAAAACTGTCTAAAAAGCCATTTAAACCAATACCGCCCTTTTGTTTCTTTTCCTTATACATTCATTTTTTCCACGTTTTTCCAACTTTCCTCCTTCTCGTACACACTTTTTTTATGAATCCGAACCCACCTGACTCACAAAAACCGTCTAAAAGGCCATTTAAACCAATACCGCCCATTTGTTTCTTTTCCTTATACATTCATTTTTTTCCACGTTTTTGCACTCAAAACAACTTTCCTCCTTCGCGTACACACTTTTTTTTATGAATCCGAACCCACCTGACTCACAAAAACCGTCTAAAAGGCCATTTAAACCAATACCGCCCATTTGTTTCTTTTCCTTATACATTCATTTTTTCCAAGTTTTAGCACTCAAAACAACTTTCCTCCTTCGCGTACACACTGTTTTTATGATTCCGAACCCATCTGAATCACAAAACTGTCTAAAAAGCCATTTAAACCAATACCGCCCTTTTGTTTCTTTTCATTATACATTTATTTTTTTCACGTTTCGGCACTCAAAACATCTTTCCACATTCGCGTACACACTGCTTTTATGATTCCGAACCCATCTGTCTCACAAAATCGTCTAAAAGACCATTTAAACCAATACCTCCCTTTTGTTTCTTTTCCTTATACATTCATTTTTTCCACGTTTTTGCACTCAAGACAACTTTCTTCCTTCGCGTACACACTGTTTTTATGATTCCGAACCCATCTGACTCACAATATCGTCTAAAAGACCATTTAAACCAATACCGCCCTTTTGTTTCTTTTCGTTATACATTTATTTTTTCCACGTTTCGGCACTCAAGACAACTTTCCTCCTTCGCGTACACACTTTTCTGATGATTCCGAACCTACCTGACTCACAAAACCGTCTGAAAGGCCATTTAAACCAATACCGCCCTTTTGTTTCTTTTCCTTATACATTCACTTTTTCCACGTTTTTCCAACTTTCCTCCTTCTCGTACACACTTTTTTTATGATTCCGAACCCACCTGACTCACAAAACCGTCTAAAAGACCATTTAAACCAATACCTCCCTTTTGTTTCTTTTACTTATACATTCATTTTTTCCACGTTTTTGCACTCAAAACAACTTTCCTCCTTCGCGTACACACTTTTTTTATGATTCCGAACCCATCTGTCTCACAAAATCGTCTAAAAGACCATTTAAACCAATACCTCCCTTTTGTTTCTTTTCCTTATACATTCATTTTTTCCACGTTTTTGCACTCAAAACAACTTTCCTCCTCCGCGTACACACTGTTTTTAAGATTCCCAACCCATCTGACTCACAAAACTGTCTAAACAGCCATTTAAACCAATACCGCCCTTTTGTTTCTTTTCCTTATACATTCATTTTTTCACGTTTTTGCACTCAAAACAATTTTCCTCCTTCGCGTACACACTTTTTTTATGATTCCGAACCCATCTGACTCACAAAATCGTTAAAAAGGCCATTTAAACCAATACCGCCCTTTTGTTTCTTTTCCTTATACATTCATTTTTTCCACGTTTTTCCAACTTTCCTCCTTCTCGTACACACTTTTTTTATGAATCCGAACCCACCTGACTCACAAAAACCGTCTAAAAGGCCATTTAAACCAATACCGCCCATTTGTTTCTTTTCCTTATACATTCATTTTTTCCACATTTTTGTACTCAAAACAACTTTCCTCCTTCGCGTACACACTGTTTTTATGATTCCGAACCCATCTTACTCACAAAACTGTCTAAAAAGCCATTTAAACCAATACCGCCCTTTTGTTTCTTTTCCTTATACATTTATTTTTTCCACGTTTTTGCACTCAAAACAACTTTCCTCCTTCGCGTACACACTGTTTTTATGATTCCGAACCCATCTGTCTCACAAAATCGTCTAAAAGACCATTTAAACCAATACCTCCCTTTTGTTTCTTTTCTTTATACATTCATTTTTTCCACGTTTTTGCACTCAAGACAACTTTCCTCCTTCGCGTACACACTATTTTTATGATTCCGAACCCATCTGACTCACAAAATCGTCTAAAAGACCATTTAAACCAATACCTCCCTTTTGTTTCTTTTCCTTATACATTCACTTTTTCCACGTTTTTGCACTCAAGACAACTTTCCTCCTTTGCGTACACACTGTTTTTAAGTTTCCAAACCCATCTGAATCAGAAAACTGTCTAAAAAGCTATTTAAACCAATACCGCCCTTTTGTTTTTTTTCGTTATACATTAATTTTTTCCACGTTTCGGCACTCAAAACAACTTTAATCCTTCGCGTACACACTGTTTTTATGATTCCGAACCCATCTGTCTCACAAAATCGTCTAAAAGACCATTTAAACCAATACGTCCCTTTTGTTTCTTTTCCTTATACATTCATTTTTTCCACGTTTTTGCACTCAAGACAACTTTCCTCCTTCGCGTACACACTGTTTTTAAGATTCCGAACCCATCTGAATCACAAAACTGTCTAAAATGCCATTTAAACCAATACCGCCCTTATGTTTTTTTTTCGTTATACATTAATTTTTTCCACGTTTTTGCACTCAAAACAACTTTCCTCCATCGCGTACACACTGTTTTTATGATTCCGAACCCATCTGACTCACAAAATCGTCTAAAAGACCATTTAAACCAATACCTCCCTTTTGTTTCTTTTCCTTATACACTCATTTTTTCCACGTTTTTGCACTCAAGACAACTTTCCTCCTTCGCGTACACACTGTTTTTAAGATTCCAAACCCATCTGAATCACAAAACTGTCTAAAAAGCTATTTAAACCAATACCGCCCTTTTGTTTTTTTTCGTTATACATTAATTTTTTCTACGTTTTTGCACTCAAAACAACTTTCCTCCTTCGCGTACACACTGTTTTTATGATTCCGAACCCACCTGACTCACAAAACCGTCTAAAAGACCATTTAAACCAATACCTCCCTTTTGTTTCTTTTACTTATACATTCATTTTTTCCACGTTTTTGCACTCAAAACAACTTTCCTCCTTCGCGTACACACTTTTTTTATGATTCCGAACCCATCTGTCTCACAAAATCGTCTAAAAGACCATTTAAACCAATACCTCCCTTTTGTTTCTTTTCCTTATACATTCATTTTTTCCACGTTTTTGCACTCAAAACAACTTTCCTCCTCCGCGTACACACTGTTTTTAAGATTCCCAACCCATCTGACTCACAAAACTGTCTAAAAAGCCATTTAAACCAATACCGCCCTTTTGTTTCTTTTCCTTATACATTCATTTTTTCACGTTTTTGCACTCAAAACAATTTTCCTCCTTCGCGTACACACTTTTTTTATGATTCCGAACCCATCTGACTCACAAAATCGTTAAAAAGGCCATTTAAACCAATACCGCCCTTTTGTTTCTTCTCCTTATACATTCATTTTTTCCACGTTTTTCCAACTTTCCTCCTTCTCGTACACACTTTTTTTATGAATCCGAACCCACCTGACTCACAAAAACCGTCTAAAAGGCCATTTAAACCAATACCGCCCATTTGTTTCTTTTCCTTATACATTCATTTTTTCCAAGTTTTAGCACTCAAAACAACTTTCCTCCTTCGCGTACACACTGTTTTTATGATTCCGAACCCATCTGAATCACAAAACTGTCTAAAAAGCCATTTAAACCAATACCGCCCTTTTGTTTCTTTTCATTATACATTTATTTTTTTCACGTTTCGGCACTCAAAACATCTTTCCACATTCGCGTACACACTGCTTTTATGATTCCGAACCCATCTGTCTCACAAAATCGTCTAAAAGACCATTTAAACCAATACCTCCCTTTTGTTTCTTTTCCTTATACATTCATTTTTTCCACGTTTTTGCACTCAAGACAACTTTCTTCCTTCGCGTACACACTGTTTTTATGATTCCGAACCCATCTGACTCACAATATCGTCTAAAAGACCATTTAAACCAATACCGCCCTTTTGTTTCTTTTCGTTATACACTTATTTTTTCCACGTTTCGGCACTCAAGACAACTTTCCTCCTTCGCGTACACACTTTTCTGATGATTCCGAACCTACCTGACTCACAAAACCGTCTAAAAGGCCATTTAAACCAATACCGCCCTTTTGTTTCTTTTCCTTATACATTCACTTTTTCCACGTTTTTTGCACTCAAGACAACTTTCCTTCTTCGCGTACACACTGTTTTTATGATTCCGAACCCATTTGACTCACAAAATCGTTAAAAAGGCCATTTAAACCAATACCGCCCTTTTGTTTCTTTTCCTTATACATTCATTTTTTCCACGTTTTTCCAACTTTCCTCCTTCTCGTACACACTTTTTTTATGAATCCGAACCCACCTGACTCACAAAAACCGTCTAAAAGGCCATTTAAACCAATACCGCCCATTTGTTTCTTTTCCTTATACATTCATTTTTTCCACATTTTTGTACTCAAAACAACTTTCCTCCTTCGCGTACACACTGTTTTTATGATTCCGAACCCATCTTACTCACAAAACTGTCTAAAAAGCTATTTAAACCAATACCGCCCTTTTGCTTTTTTTCGTTATACATTAATTTTTTCCACGTTTCGGCACTCAAAACAACTTTAATCCTTCGCGTACACACTGTTTTTATGATTCCGAACCCATCTGTCTCACAAAATCGTCTAAAAGACCATTTAAACCAATACGTCCCTTTTGTTTCTTTTCCTTATACATTCGTTTTTTCCACGTTTTTGCACTCAAAACAACATTCCTCCTTCTTGTACACACTTTTCTGATGATTCCGAACCTACCTGACTCACAAAGCCGTCTAAAAGGCCATTTAAACCAATACCGCCCTTTTGTTTCTTTTCCTTATACATTCATTTTTTCCACGTTTTTCCAACTTTCCTCCTTATCGTACACACTTTTTTTATGATTCCGAACCCACCTGACTCACAAAACCGTCTAAAAGACCATTTAAACCAATACCTCCCTTTTGTTTCTTTTCCTTATACATTCATTTTTTCCACGTTTTTGCACTCAAAACAACTTTCCTCCTTCGCGTACACACTTTTTTTTATGAATCCGAACCCACCTGACTCACAAAAACGGTCTAAAAGGCCATTTAAACCAATACCGCCCATTTGTTTCTTTTCCTTATACATTCATTTTTTCCAAGTTTTAGCACTCAAAACAACTTTCCTCCTTCGCGTACACACTGTTTTTATGATTCCGAACCCATCTGAATCACAAAACTGTCTAAAAAGCCATTTAAACCAATACCGCCCATTTGTTTCTTTTCATTATACATTTATTTTTTTCACGTTTCGGCACTCAAAACATCTTTCCACATTCGCGTACACACTGCTTTTATGATTCCGAACCCATCTGTCTCACAAAATCGTCTAAAAGACCATTTAAACCAATACCTCCCTTTTGTTTCTTTTCCTTATACATTCATTTTTTCCACGTTTTTGCACTCAAGACAACTTTCTTCCTTCGCGTACACACTGTTTTTATGATTCCGAACCCATCTGACTCACAATATCGTCTAAAAGACCATTTAAACCAATACCGCCCTTTTGTTTCTTTTCGTTATACATTTATTTTTTCCACGTTTCGGCACTCAAGACAACTTTCCTCCTTCGCGTACACACTTTTCTGATGATTCCGAACCTACCTGACTCACAAAACCGCCTAAAAGGCCATTTAAACCAATACCGCCCTTTTGTTTCTTTTCCTTATACATTCATTTTTTCCACGTTTTTCCAACTTTCCTCCTTCTCGTACACACTTTTTTTATGATTCCGAACCCACCTGACTCACAAAACCGTCTAAAAGACCATTTAAACCAATACCTCCCTTTTGTTTCTTTTACTTATACATTCATTTTTTCCACGTTTTTGCACTCAAAACAACTTTCCTCCTTCGCGTACACACTTTTTTATGATTCCGAACCCATCTGTCTCACAAAACCGTCTAAAAGACCATTTAAACCAATACCTCCCTTTTGTTTCTTTTCCTTATACATTCATTTTTTCCACGTTTTTGCACTCAAAACAACTTTCCTCCTTCGCGTACACACTTTTTTTTATGAATCCGAACCCACCTGACTCACAAAAACGGTCTAAAAGGCCATTTAAACCAATACCGCCCATTTGTTTCTTTTCCTTATACATTCATTTTTTCCAAGTTTTAGCACTCAAAACAACTTTCCTCCTTCGCGTACACACTGTTTTTATGATTCCGAACCCATCTGAATCACAAAACTGTCTAAAAAGCCATTTAAACCAATACCGCCCTTTTGTTTATTTTCATTATACATTTATTTTTTTCACGTTTCGGCACTCAAAACATCTTTCCACATTCGCGTACACACTGCTTTTATGATTCCGAACCCATCTGTCTCACAAAATCGACTAAAAGACCATTTAAACCAATACCTCCCTTTTGTTTCTTTTCCTTATACATTCATTTTTTCCACGTTTTTGCACTCAAAACAACTTTCCTCCTTCGCGAACACACTTTTTTTATGATTCCGAACCCATCTGTCTCACAAAATGTCTAAAAGACCATTTAAACCAATACCTCCCTTTTGTTTCTTTTCCTTATACATTCATTTTTTCCACGTTTTTGCAATCAAAACAACTTTCCTCCTCCGCGTACACACTGTTTTTAAGATTCCCAGCCCATCTGACTCACAAAACTGTCTAAAAAGCCAATTAAACCAATACCGCCCTTTTGTTTCTTTTCCTTATACATTCATTTTTTCACGTTTTTGCACTCAAAACAATTTTCCTCCTTCGCGTACACACTTTTTTTATGATTCCGAACCCATCTGACTCACAAAATCGTTAAAAAGGCCATTTAAACCAATACCGCCCTTTTGTTTCTTTTCCTTATACATTCATTTTTTCCACGTTTTTCCAACTTTCCTCCTTCTCGTACACACTTTTTTTATGAATCCGAACCCACCTGACTCACAAAAACCGTCTAAAAGGCCATTTAAACCAATACCGCCCATTTGTTTCTTTTCCTTATACATTCATTTTTTCCAAGTTTTAGCACTCAAAACAACTTTCCTCCTTCGCGTACACACTGTTTTTATGATTCCGAACCCATCTGAATCACAAAACTGTCTAAAAAGCCATTTAAACCAATACCGCCCTTTTGTTTCTTTTCCTTATACATTCATTTTTTCCACGTTTTTCCAACTTTCCTCCTTCTCGTACACACTTTTTTTATGAATCCGAACCCACCTGACTCACAAAAACCGTCTAAAAGGCCATTTAAACCAATACCGCCCATTTGTTTCTTTTCCTTATACATTCATTTTTTTCCACGTTTTTGCACTCAAAACAACTTTCCTCCTTCGCGTACACACTTTTTTTTATGAATCCGAACCCACCTGACTCACAAAAACCGTCTAAAAGGCCATTTAAACCAATACCGCCCATTTGTTTCTTTTCCTTATACATTCATTTTTTCCAAGTTTTAGCACTCAAAACAACTTTCCTCCTTCGCGTACACACTGTTTTTATGATTCCGAACCCATCTGAATCACAAAACTGTCTAAAAAGCCATTTAAACCAATACCGCCCTTTTGTTTCTTTTCATTATACATTTATTTTTTTCACGTTTCGGCACTCAAAACATCTTTCCACATTCGCGTACACACTGCTTTTATGATTCCGAACCCATCTGTCTCACAAAATCGTCTAAAAGACCATTTAAACCAATACCTCCCTTTTGTTTCTTTTCCTTATACATTCATTTTTTCCACGTTTTTGCACTCAAGACAACTTTCTTCCTTCGCGTACACACTGTTTTTATGATTCCGAACCCATCTGACTCACAATATCGTCTAAAAGACCATTTAAACCAATACCGCCCTTTTGTTTCTTTTCGTTATACATTTATTTTTTCCACGTTTCGGCACTCAAGACAACTTTCCTCCTTCGCGTACACACTTTTCTGATGATTCCGAACCTACCTGACTCACAAAACCGTCTGAAAGGCCATTTAAACCAATACCGCCCTTTTGTTTCTTTTCCTTATACATTCACTTTTTCCACGTTTTTCCAACTTTCCTCCTTCTCGTACACACTTTTTTTATGATTCCGAACCCACCTGACTCACAAAACCGTCTAAAAGACCATTTAAACCAATACCTCCCTTTTGTTTCTTTTACTTATACATTCATTTTTTCCACGTTTTTGCACTCAAAACAACTTTCCTCCTTCGCGTACACACTTTTTTTATGATTCCGAACCCATCTGTCTCACAAAATCGTCTAAAAGACCATTTAAACCAATACCTCCCTTTTGTTTCTTTTCCTTATACATTCATTTTTTCCACGTTTTTGCACTCAAAACAACTTTCCTCCTCCGCGTACACACTGTTTTTAAGATTCCCAACCCATCTGACTCACAAAACTGTCTAAACAGCCATTTAAACCAATACCGCCCTTTTGTTTCTTTTCCTTATACATTCATTTTTTCACGTTTTTGCACTCAAAACAATTTTCCTCCTTCGCGTACACACTTTTTTTATGATTCCGAACCCATCTGACTCACAAAATCGTTAAAAAGGCCATTTAAACCAATACCGCCCTTTTGTTTCTTTTCCTTATACATTCATTTTTTCCACGTTTTTCCAACTTTCCTCCTTCTCGTACACACTTTTTTTATGAATCCGAACCCACCTGACTCACAAAAACCGTCTAAAAGGCCATTTAAACCAATACCGCCCATTTGTTTCTTTTCCTTATACATTCATTTTTTCCACATTTTTGTACTCAAAACAACTTTCCTCCTTCGCGTACACACTGTTTTTATGATTCCGAACCCATCTTACTCACAAAACTGTCTAAAAAGCCATTTAAACCAATACCGCCCTTTTGTTTCTTTTCCTTATACATTTATTTTTTCCACGTTTTTGCACTCAAAACAACTTTCCTCCTTCGCGTACACACTGTTTTTATGATTCCGAACCCATCTGTCTCACAAAATCGTCTAAAAGACCATTTAAACCAATACCTCCCTTTTGTTTCTTTTCTTTATACATTCATTTTTTCCACGTTTTTGCACTCAAGACAACTTTCCTCCTTCGCGTACACACTATTTTTATGATTCCGAACCCATCTGACTCACAAAATCGTCTAAAAGACCATTTAAACCAATACCTCCCTTTTGTTTCTTTTCCTTATACATTCACTTTTTCCACGTTTTTGCACTCAAGACAACTTTCCTCCTTTGCGTACACACTGTTTTTAAGTTTCCAAACCCATCTGAATCAGAAAACTGTCTAAAAAGCTATTTAAACCAATACCGCCCTTTTGTTTTTTTTCGTTATACATTAATTTTTTCCACGTTTCGGCACTCAAAACAACTTTAATCCTTCGCGTACACACTGTTTTTATGATTCCGAACCCATCTGTCTCACAAAATCGTCTAAAAGACCATTTAAACCAATACGTCCCTTTTGTTTCTTTTCCTTATACATTCATTTTTTCCACGTTTTTGCACTCAAGACAACTTTCCTCCTTCGCGTACACACTGTTTTTAAGATTCCGAACCCATCTGAATCACAAAACTGTCTAAAATGCCATTTAAACCAATACCGCCCTTATGTTTTTTTTTCGTTATACATTAATTTTTTCCACGTTTTTGCACTCAAAACAACTTTCCTCCATCGCGTACACACTGTTTTTATGATTCCGAACCCATCTGACTCACAAAATCGTCTAAAAGACCATTTAAACCAATACCTCCCTTTTGTTTCTTTTCCTTATACACTCATTTTTTCCACGTTTTTGCACTCAAGACAACTTTCCTCCTTCGCGTACACACTGTTTTTAAGATTCCAAACCCATCTGAATCACAAAACTGTCTAAAAAGCTATTTAAACCAATACCGCCCTTTTGTTTTTTTTCGTTATACATTAATTTTTTCTACGTTTTTGCACTCAAAACAACTTTCCTCCTTCGCGTACACACTGTTTTTATGATTCCGAACCCACCTGACTCACAAAACCGTCTAAAAGACCATTTAAACCAATACCTCCCTTTTGTTTCTTTTACTTATACATTCATTTTTTCCACGTTTTTGCACTCAAAACAACTTTCCTCCTTCGCGTACACACTTTTTTTATGATTCCGAACCCATCTGTCTCACAAAATCGTCTAAAAGACCATTTAAACCAATACCTCCCTTTTGTTTCTTTTCCTTATACATTCATTTTTTCCACGTTTTTGCACTCAAAACAACTTTCCTCCTCCGCGTACACACTGTTTTTAAGATTCCCAACCCATCTGACTCACAAAACTGTCTAAAAAGCCATTTAAACCAATACCGCCCTTTTGTTTCTTTTCCTTATACATTCATTTTTTCACGTTTTTGCACTCAAAACAATTTTCCTCCTTCGCGTACACACTTTTTTTATGATTCCGAACCCATCTGACTCACAAAATCGTTAAAAAGGCCATTTAAACCAATACCGCCCTTTTGTTTCTTCTCCTTATACATTCATTTTTTCCACGTTTTTCCAACTTTCCTCCTTCTCGTACACACTTTTTTTATGAATCCGAACCCACCTGACTCACAAAAACCGTCTAAAAGGCCATTTAAACCAATACCGCCCATTTGTTTCTTTTCCTTATACATTCATTTTTTCCAAGTTTTAGCACTCAAAACAACTTTCCTCCTTCGCGTACACACTGTTTTTATGATTCCGAACCCATCTGAATCACAAAACTGTCTAAAAAGCCATTTAAACCAATACCGCCCTTTTGTTTCTTTTCATTATACATTTATTTTTTTCACGTTTCGGCACTCAAAACATCTTTCCACATTCGCGTACACACTGCTTTTATGATTCCGAACCCATCTGTCTCACAAAATCGTCTAAAAGACCATTTAAACCAATACCTCCCTTTTGTTTCTTTTCCTTATACATTCATTTTTTCCACGTTTTTGCACTCAAGACAACTTTCTTCCTTCGCGTACACACTGTTTTTATGATTCCGAACCCATCTGACTCACAATATCGTCTAAAAGACCATTTAAACCAATACCGCCCTTTTGTTTCTTTTCGTTATACACTTATTTTTTCCACGTTTCGGCACTCAAGACAACTTTCCTCCTTCGCGTACACACTTTTCTGATGATTCCGAACCTACCTGACTCACAAAACCGTCTAAAAGGCCATTTAAACCAATACCGCCCTTTTGTTTCTTTTCCTTATACATTCACTTTTTCCACGTTTTTCCAACTTTCCTCCTTCTCGTACACACTTTTTTTATGATTCCGAACCCACCTGACTCACAAAACCGTCTAAAAGACCATTTAAACCAATACCTTCCTTTTGTTTCTTTTACTTATACATTCATTTTTTCCACGTTTTTGCACTCAAAACAACTTTCCTCCTTCGCGTACACACTTTTTTTATGATTCCGAACCCATCTGTCTCACAAAATCGTCTAAAAGACCATTTAAACCAATACCTCCCTTTTGTTTCTTTTCCTTATACATTCATTTTTTCCACGTTTTTGCACTCAAAACAACTTTCCTCCTCCGCGTACACACTGTTTTTAAGATTCCCAACCCATCTGACTCACAAAACTGTCTAAAAAGCCATTTA
The DNA here is from genome assembly GCA_963930645.1 of Salticus scenicus. NCBI lineage: Eukaryota > Metazoa > Arthropoda > Arachnida > Araneae > Salticidae > Salticus > Salticus scenicus. Next base: position 272,328,835 of record OZ005659.1, read on the forward strand.
AACCAATACCGCCCTTTTGTTTCTTTTCCTTATACATTCATTTTTTCACGTTTTTGCACTCAAAACAATTTTCCTCCTTCGCGTACACACTTTTTTTATGATTCCGAACCCATCTGACTCACAAAATCGTTAAAAAGGCCATTTAAACCAATACCGCCCTTTTGTTTCTTTTCCTTATACATTCATTTTTTCCACGTTTTTCCAACTTTCCTACTTCTCGTACACACTTTTTTTATGAATCCGAACCCACCTGACTCACAAAAACCGTCTAAAAGGCCATTTAAACCAATACCGCCCATTTGTTTCTTTTCCTTATACATTCATTTTTTCCACATTTTTGTACTCAAAACAACTTTCCTCCTTCGCGTACACACTGTTTTTATGATTCCGAACCCATCTGTCTCACAAAATCGTCTAAAAGACCATTTAAACCAATACCTCCCTTTTGTTTCTTTTCTTTATACATTCATTTTTTCCACGTTTTTGCACTCAAGACAACTTTCCTCCTTCGCGTACACACTATTTTTATGATTCCGAACCCATCTGACTCACAAAATCGTCTAAAAGACCATTTAAACCAATACCTCCCTTTTGTTTCTTTTCCTTATACATTCACTTTTTCCACGTTTTTGCACTCAAGACAATTTTCCTCCTTTGCGTACACACTGTTTTTAAGTTTCCAAACCCATCTGAATCAGAAAACAGTCTAAAAAGCTATTTAAACCAATACCGCCCTTTTGTTTTTTTTCGTTATACATTAATTTTTTCCACGTTTCGGCACTCAAAACAACTTTAATCCTTCGCGTACACACTGCTTTTATGATTCCGAACCCATCTGTCTCACAAAATCGTCTAAAAGACCATTTAAACCAATACGTCCCTTTTGTTTCTTTTCCTTATACATTCATTTTTTCCACGTTTTTGCACTCAAGACAACTTTCCTCCTTCGCGTACACACTGTTTTTAAGATTCCGAACCCATCTGAATCACAAAACTGTCTAAAATGCCATTTAAACCAATACCGCCCTTATGTTTTTTTTTCGTTATACATTAATTTTTTCCACGTTTTTGCACTCAAAACAACTTTCCTCCATCGCGTACACACTGTTTTTATGATTCCGAACCCATCTGACTCACAAAATCGTCTAAAAGACCATTTAAACCAATACCTCCCTTTTGTTTCTTTTCCTTATACACTCATTTTTTCCACGTTTTTGCACTCAAGACAACTTTCCTCCTTCGCGTACACACTGTTTTTAAGATTCCAAACCCATCTGAATCACAAAACTGTCTAAAAAGCTATTTAAACCAATACCGCCCTTTTGTTTTTTTTCGTTATACATTAATTTTTTCTACGTTTTTGCACTCAAAACAACTTTCCTCCTTCGCGTACACACTGTTTTTGATTCCGAACCCATCTGACTCACAAAATCGTCTAAAAGACCATTTAAACCAATACCTCCCTTTTGTTTCTTTTCCTTATACATTCATTTTTTCCACGTTTTTGCACTCAAGACAACTTTCCTCCGCGAACACACTGTTTTTAAGATTCCAAACCCATCTGAATCACAAAACTGTCTAAAAAGCCATTTAAAGCAATACCGCCCTTATGTTTTTTTTTTCGTTATACATTAATTTTTTCCACGTTTTTGCACTCAAAACAACTTTCCTCCTTCGCGTACACACTGTTTTTATGATTCCGAACCCATCTGTCTCACAAAATCGTCTAAAAGACCATTTAAACCAATACGTCCCTTTTGTTTCTTTTCCTTATACATTCATTTTTTCCACGTTTTTGCACTCAAGACAACTTTCCTCCTTCGCGTACACACTGTTTTTAAGATTCCGAACCCATCTGAATCACAAAACTGTCTAAAATGCCATTTAAACCAATACCGCCCTTATGTTTTTTTTTCGTTATACATTAATTTTTTCCACGTTTTTGCACTCAAAACAACTTTCCTCCATCGCGTACACACTGTTTTTATGATTCCGAACCCATCTGACTCACAAAATCGTCTAAAAGACCATTTAAACCAATACCGCCCTTATGTTTTTTTTTCGTTATACATTAATTTTTTCCACGTTTTTGCACTCAAAACAACTTTCCTCCATCGCGTACACACTGTTTTTATGATTCCGAACCCATCTGACTCACAAAATCGTCTAAAAGACCATTTAAACCAATACCTCCCTTTTGTTTCTTTTCCTTATACACTCATTTTTTCCACGTTTTTGCACTCAAGACAACTTTCCTCCTTCGCGTACACACTGTTTTTAAGATTCCAAACCCATCTGACTCACAAAATCGCCTAAAAGACCATTTAAACCAATACCTCCCTTTTGTTTCTTTTCCTTATACATTCATTTTTACCACGTTTTTGCACTCAAGACAACTTTCCTCCTTCGCGTACACACTGTTTTTATGATTCCGAACCCATCTGACTCACAAAATCGTCTAAAATGCCATTTAAACCAATACCTCCCTTTTGTTTCTTTTCCTTATACATTCATTTTTTCCACGTTTTTGCACTCAAAACAATTTTCCTCCTTCGCGTACACACTTTTTTTATGATTCCGAACCCATCTGACTCACAAAATCGTTAAAAAGGCCATTTAAACCAATACCGCCCTTTTGTTTCTTTTCCTTATACATTCATTTTTTCCACGTTTTTCCAACTTTCCTCCTTCTCGTACACACTTTTTTTATGAATCCGAACCCACCTGACTCACAAAAACCGTCTAAAAGGCCATTTAAACCAATACCGCCCTTTTGTTTCTTTTCCTTATACATTCATTTTTTCCACGTTTTTCCAACTTTCCTCCTTCTCGTACACACTTTTTTTATGATTCCGAACCCATCTGACTCACAAAATCGTTAAAAAGGCCATTTAAACCAATACCTCCCTTTTGTTTCTTTTTCTTATACATTCATTTTTTCCACGTTTTTGCACTCAAAACAACTTTCCTCCTCCGCGTACACACTTTTTTTAAGATTCCCAACCCATCTGACTCACAAAACCGTCTAAAAAGCCATTTAAACCAATACCTCCCTTTTGTTTCTTTTCCTTATACATTCATTTTTTTCCACGTTTTTGCACTCAAAACAACTTTCCTCCTCCGCGTACACACTGTTTTTAACATTCCAAACTTAACTGACTCACAAAACTGTCTAAAAAGCTATTTAAACCAATACCGCCCTTTTGTTTTTTTTCGTTATACATTAATTTTTTCCACGTTTCGGCACTCAAAACAACTTTAATCCTTCGCGTACACACTGTTTTTATGATTCCGAACCCATCTGTCTCACAAAATCGTCTAAAAGACCATTTAAACCAATACGTCCCTTTTGTTTCTTTTCCTTATACATTCAATTTTTCCACGTTTTTTGCACTCAAGACAACTTTCCTCCTTCGCGTACACACTGTTTTTAAGATTCCCAACCCATCTGACTCACAAAACTGTCTAAAAAGCCATTTAAACCAATACCGCCCTTTTGTTTCTTTTCCTTATACATTAATTTTTTCACGTTTTTGCCCTCAAAACAATTTTCCTCCTTCGCGTACACACTTTTTTTATGATTCCGAACCCATCTGACTCACAAAATCGTTAAAAAGGCCATTTAAACCAATACCGCCCTTTTGTTTCTTTTCCTTATACATTCATTTTTTCCACGTTTTTCCAACTTTCCTCCTTCTCGTACACACTTTTTTTATGAATCCGAACCCACCTGACTCACAAAAACCGTCTAAAAGGCCATTTAAACCAATACCGCCCATTTGTTTCTTTTCCTTATACATTCATTTTTTCCACATTTTTGTACTCAAAACAACTTTCCTCCTTCGCGTACACACTGATTTTATGATTCCGAACCCATCTTACTCACAAAACTGTCTAAAAAGCCATTTAAACCAATACCGCACTTTTGTTTCTTTTCCTTATACATTTATTTTTTCCACGTTTTTGCACTCAAAACAACTTTCCTCCTTCGCGTACACACTGTTTTTATGATTCCGAACCCATCTGTCTCACAAAATCGTCTAAAAGACCATTTAAACCAATACCTCCCTTTTGTTTCTTTTCCTTATACATTCACTTTTTCCACGTTTTTGCACTCAAGACAACTTTCCTCCTTTGCGTACACACTGTTTTTAAGTTTCCAAACCCATCTGAATCAGAAAACTGTCTAAAAAGCTATTTAAACCAATACCGCCCTTTTGTTTTTTTTTTGTTATACATTAATTTTTTCCACGTTTCGGCACTCAAAACAACTTTAATCCTTCGCGTACACACTGTTTTTATGATTCCGAACCCATCTGTCTCACAAAATCGTCTAAAAGACCATTTAAACCAATACGTCCCTTTTGTTTCTTTTCCTTATACATTCATTTTTTCCACGTTTTTGCACTCAAGACAACTTTCCTCCTTCGCGTACACACTGTTTTTAAGATTCCGAACCCATCTGAATCACAAAACTGTCTAAAATGCCATTTAAACCAATACCGCCCTTATGTTTTTTTTTCGTTATACATTAATTTTTTCCACGTTTTTGCACTCAAAACAACTTTCCTCCATCGCGTACACACTGTTTTTATGATTCCGAACCCATCTGACTCACAAAATCGTCTAAAAGACCATTTAAACCAATACCTCCCTTTTGTTTCTTTTCCTTATACACTCATTTTTTCCACGTTTTTGCACTCAAGACAACTTTCCTCCTTCGCGTACACACTGTTTTTAAGATTCCAAACCCATCTGAATCACAAAACTGTCTAAAAAGCTATTTAAACCAATACCGCCCTTTTGTTTTTTTTCGTTATACATTAATTTTTTCTACGTTTTTGCACTCAAAACAACTTTCCTCCTTCGCGTACACACTGTTTTTATGATTCCGAACCCATCTGACTCACAAAATCGTCTAAAAGACCATTTAAACCAATACCTCCCTTTTGTTTCTTTTCCTTATACACTTTTCCACGTTTTTGCACTCAAGACAACTTTCCTCCTTCGCGAACACACTGTTTTTAAGATTCCAAACCCATCTGAATCACAAAACTGTCTAAAAAGCCATTTAAAGCAATACCGCCCTTATGTTTTTTTTTTCGTTATACATTAATTTTTTCCACGTTTTTGCACTCAAAACAACTTTCCTCCTTCGCGTACACACTGTTTTTATGATTCCGAACCCATCTGACTCACAAAATCGCCTAAAAGACCATTTAAACCAATACCTCCCTTTTGTTTCTTTTCCTTATACATTCATTTTTACCACGTTTTTGCACTCAAGACAACTTTCCTCCTTCGCGTACACACTGTTTTTATGATTCCGAACCCATCTGACTCACAAAATCGTCTAAAAGGCCATTTAAACCAATACCTCCCTTTTGTTTCTTTTCCTTATACATTCATTTTTTCCACGTTTTTGCACTCAAAACAATTTTCCTCCTTCGCGTACACACTTTTTTTATGATTCCGAACACATCTGACTCACAAAATCGTTAAAAAGGCCATTTAAACCAATACCGCCCTTTTGTTTCTTTTCCTTATACATTCATTTTTTCCACGTTTTTCCAACTTTCCTCCTTCTCGTACACACTTTTTTTATGAATCCGAACCCACCTGACTCACAAAAACCGTCTAAAAGGCCATTTAAACCAATACCGCCCTTTTGTTTCTTTTCCTTATACATTCATTTTTTCCACGTTTTTCCAACTTTCCTCCTTCTCGTACACACTTTTTTTATGATTCCGAACCCATCTGACTCACAAAATCGTTAAAAAGGCCATTTAAACCAATACCTCCCTTTTGTTTCTTTTCCTTATACATTCATTTTTTCCACGTTTTTGCACTCAAAACAACTTTCCTCCTCCGCGTACACACTTTTTTTAAGATTCCCAACCCATCTGACTCACAAAACCGTCTAAAAAGCCATTTAAACCAATACCTCCCTTTTGTTTCTTTTCCTTATACATTCATTTTTTTCCACGTTTTTGCACTCAAAACAACTTTCCTCCTCCGCGTACACACTGTTTTTAACATTCCAAACTTAACTGACTCACAAAACTGTCTAAAAAGCTATTTAAACCAATACCGCCCTTTTGTTTTTTTTCGTTATACATTAATTTTTTCCACGTTTCGGCACTCAAAACAACTTTAATCCTTCGCGTACACAATGTTTTTATGATTCCGAACCCATCTGTCTCACAAAATCGTCTAAAAGACCATTTAAACCAATACGTCCCTTTTGTTTCTTTTCCTTATACATTCAATTTTTCCACGTTTTTTGCACTCAAGACAACTTTCCTCCTTCGCGTACACACTGTTTTTAAGATTCCCAACCCATCTGACTCACAAAACTGTCTAAAAAGCCATTTAAACCAATACCGCCCTTTTGTTTCTTTTCCTTATACATTCATTTTTTCACGTTTTTGCACTCAAAACAATTTTCCTCCTTCGCGTACACACTTTTTTTATGATTCCGAACCCATCTGACTCACAAAATCGTTAAAAAGGCCATTTAAACCAATACCGCCCTTTTGTTTCTTTTCCTTATACATTCATTTTTTCCACGTTTTTCCAACTTTCCTCCTTCTCGTACACACTTTTTTTATGAATCCGAACCCACCTGACTCACAAAAACCGTCTAAAAGGCCATTTAAACCAATACCGCCCATTTGTTTCTTTTCCTTATACATTCATTTTTTCCACATTTTTGTACTCAAAACAACTTTCCTCCTTCGCGTACACACTGTTTTTATGATTCCGAACCCATCTTACTCACAAAACTGTCTAAAAAGCCATTTAAACCAATACCGCCCTTTTGTTTCTTTTCCTTATACATTTATTTTTTCCACGTTTTTGCACTCAAAACAACTTTCCTCCTTCGCGTACACACTGTTTTTATGATTCCGAACCCATCTGTCTCACAAAATCGTCTAAAAGACCATTTAAACCAATACCTCCCTTTTGTTTCTTTTCCTTATACATTCACTTTTTCCACGTTTTTGCACTCAAGACAACTTTCCTCCTTTGCGTACACACTGTTTTTAAGTTTCCAAACCCATCTGAATCAGAAAACTGTCTAAAAAGCTATTTAAACCAATACCGCCCTTTTGTTTTTTTTCGTTATACATTAATTTTTTCCACGTTTCGGCACTCAAAACAACTTTAATCCTTCGCGTACACACTGTTTTTATGATTCCGAACCCATCTGTCTCACAAAATCGTCTAAAAGACCATTTAAACCAATACGTCCCTTTTGTTTCTTTTCCTTATACATTCATTTTTTCCACGTTTTTGCACTCAAGACAACTTTCCTCCTTCGCGTACACACTGTTTTTAAGATTCCGAACCCATCTGAATCACAAAACTGTCTAAAATGCCATTTAAACCAATACCGCCCTTATGTTTTTTTTTCGTTATACATTAATTTTTTCCACGTTTTTGCACTCAAAACAACTTTCCTCCATCGCGTACACACTGTTTTTATGATTCCGAACCCATCTGACTCACAAAATCGTCTAAAAGACCATTTAAACCAATACCTCCCTTTTGTTTCTTTTCCTTATACACTCATTTTTTCCACGTTTTTGCACTCAAGACAACTTTCCTCCTTCGCGTACACACTGTTTTTAAGATTCCAAACCCATCTGAATCACAAAACTGTCTAAAAAGCTATTTAAACCAATACCGCCCTTTTGTTTTTTTTCGTTATACATTAATTTTTTCTACGTTTTTGCACTCAAAACAACTTTCCTCCTTCGCGTACACACTGTTTTTATGATTCCGAACCCATCTGACTCACAAAATCGTCTAAAAGACCATTTAAACCAATACCTCCCTTTTGTTTCTTTTCCTTATACACTTTTCCACGTTTTTGCACTCAAGACAACTTTCCTCCTTCGCGTACACACTGTTTTTAAGATTCCAAACCCATCTGAATCACAAAACTGTCTAAAAGGCCATTTAAACCAATACCTCCCTTTTGTTTCTTTTCCTTATACATTCATTTTTTTCCACGTTTTTGCACTCAAAACAACTTTCCTCCTTCGCGTACACACTTTTTTTTATGAATCCGAACCCACCTGACTCACAAAAACCGTCTAAAAGGCCATTTAAACCAATACCGCCCATTTGTTTCTTTTCCTTATACATTCATTTTTTCCAAGTTTTAGCACTCAAAACAACTTTCCTCCTTCGCGTACACACTGTTTTTATGATTCCGAACCCATCTGAATCACAAAACTGTCTAAAAAGCCATTTAAACCAATACCGCCCTTTTGTTTCTTTTCATTATACATTTATTTTTTTCACGTTTCGGCACTCAAAACATCTTTCCACATTCGCGTACACACTGCTTTTATGATTCCGAACCCATCTGTCTCACAAAATCGTCTAAAAGACCATTTAAACCAATACCTCCCTTTTGTTTCTTTTCCTTATACATTCATTTTTTCCACGTTTTTGCACTCAAGACAACTTTCTTCCTTCGCGTACACACTGTTTTTATGATTCCGAACCCATCTGACTCACAATATCGTCTAAAAGACCATTTAAACCAATACCGCCCTTTTGTTTCTTTTCGTTATACATTTATTTTTTCCACGTTTCGGCACTCAAGACAACTTTCCTCCTTCGCGTACACACTTTTCTGATGATTCCGAACCTACCTGACTCACAAAACCGTCTGAAAGGCCATTTAAACCAATACCGCCCTTTTGTTTCTTTTCCTTATACATTCACTTTTTCCACGTTTTTCCAACTTTCCTCCTTCTCGTACACACTTTTTTTATGATTCCGAACCCACCTGACTCACAAAACCGTCTAAAAGACCATTTAAACCAATACCTCCCTTTTGTTTCTTTTACTTATACATTCATTTTTTCCACGTTTTTGCACTCAAAACAACTTTCCTCCTTCGCGTACACACTTTTTTTATGATTCCGAACCCATCTGTCTCACAAAATCGTCTAAAAGACCATTTAAACCAATACCTCCCTTTTGTTTCTTTTCCTTATACATTCATTTTTTCCACGTTTTTGCACTCAAAACAACTTTCCTCCTCCGCGTACACACTGTTTTTAAGATTCCCAACCCATCTGACTCACAAAACTGTCTAAACAGCCATTTAAACCAATACCGCCCTTTTGTTTCTTTTCCTTATACATTCATTTTTTCACGTTTTTGCACTCAAAACAATTTTCCTCCTTCGCGTACACACTTTTTTTATGATTCCGAACCCATCTGACTCACAAAATCGTTAAAAAGGCCATTTAAACCAATACCGCCCTTTTGTTTCTTTTCCTTATACATTCATTTTTTCCACGTTTTTCCAACTTTCCTCCTTCTCGTACACACTTTTTTTATGAATCCGAACCCACCTGACTCACAAAAACCGTCTAAAAGGCCATTTAAACCAATACCGCCCATTTGTTTCTTTTCCTTATACATTCATTTTTTCCACATTTTTGTACTCAAAACAACTTTCCTCCTTCGCGTACACACTGTTTTTATGATTCCGAACCCATCTTACTCACAAAACTGTCTAAAAAGCCATTTAAACCAATACCGCCCTTTTGTTTCTTTTCCTTATACATTTATTTTTTCCACGTTTTTGCACTCAAAACAACTTTCCTCCTTCGCGTACACACTGTTTTTATGATTCCGAACCCATCTGTCTCACAAAATCGTCTAAAAGACCATTTAAACCAATACCTCCCTTTTGTTTCTTTTCTTTATACATTCATTTTTTCCACGTTTTTGCACTCAAGACAACTTTCCTCCTTCGCGTACACACTATTTTTATGATTCCGAACCCATCTGACTCACAAAATCGTCTAAAAGACCATTTAAACCAATACCTCCCTTTTGTTTCTTTTCCTTATACATTCACTTTTTCCACGTTTTTGCACTCAAGACAACTTTCCTCCTTTGCGTACACACTGTTTTTAAGTTTCCAAACCCATCTGAATCAGAAAACTGTCTAAAAAGCTATTTAAACCAATACCGCCCTTTTGTTTTTTTTCGTTATACATTAATTTTTTCCACGTTTCGGCACTCAAAACAACTTTAATCCTTCGCGTACACACTGTTTTTATGATTCCGAACCCATCTGTCTCACAAAATCGTCTAAAAGACCATTTAAACCAATACGTCCCTTTTGTTTCTTTTCCTTATACATTCATTTTTTCCACGTTTTTGCACTCAAGACAACTTTCCTCCTTCGCGTACACACTGTTTTTAAGATTCCGAACCCATCTGAATCACAAAACTGTCTAAAATGCCATTTAAACCAATACCGCCCTTATGTTTTTTTTTCGTTATACATTAATTTTTTCCACGTTTTTGCACTCAAAACAACTTTCCTCCATCGCGTACACACTGTTTTTATGATTCCGAACCCATCTGACTCACAAAATCGTCTAAAAGACCATTTAAACCAATACCTCCCTTTTGTTTCTTTTCCTTATACACTCATTTTTTCCACGTTTTTGCACTCAAGACAACTTTCCTCCTTCGCGTACACACTGTTTTTAAGATTCCAAACCCATCTGAATCACAAAACTGTCTAAAAAGCTATTTAAACCAATACCGCCCTTTTGTTTTTTTTCGTTATACATTAATTTTTTCTACGTTTTTGCACTCAAAACAACTTTCCTCCTTCGCGTACACACTGTTTTTATGATTCCGAACCCACCTGACTCACAAAACCGTCTAAAAGACCATTTAAACCAATACCTCCCTTTTGTTTCTTTTACTTATACATTCATTTTTTCCACGTTTTTGCACTCAAAACAACTTTCCTCCTTCGCGTACACACTTTTTTTATGATTCCGAACCCATCTGTCTCACAAAATCGTCTAAAAGACCATTTAAACCAATACCTCCCTTTTGTTTCTTTTCCTTATACATTCATTTTTTCCACGTTTTTGCACTCAAAACAACTTTCCTCCTCCGCGTACACACTGTTTTTAAGATTCCCAACCCATCTGACTCACAAAACTGTCTAAAAAGCCATTTAAACCAATACCGCCCTTTTGTTTCTTTTCCTTATACATTCATTTTTTCACGTTTTTGCACTCAAAACAATTTTCCTCCTTCGCGTACACACTTTTTTTATGATTCCGAACCCATCTGACTCACAAAATCGTTAAAAAGGCCATTTAAACCAATACCGCCCTTTTGTTTCTTCTCCTTATACATTCATTTTTTCCACGTTTTTCCAACTTTCCTCCTTCTCGTACACACTTTTTTTATGAATCCGAACCCACCTGACTCACAAAAACCGTCTAAAAGGCCATTTAAACCAATACCGCCCATTTGTTTCTTTTCCTTATACATTCATTTTTTCCAAGTTTTAGCACTCAAAACAACTTTCCTCCTTCGCGTACACACTGTTTTTATGATTCCGAACCCATCTGAATCACAAAACTGTCTAAAAAGCCATTTAAACCAATACCGCCCTTTTGTTTCTTTTCATTATACATTTATTTTTTTCACGTTTCGGCACTCAAAACATCTTTCCACATTCGCGTACACACTGCTTTTATGATTCCGAACCCATCTGTCTCACAAAATCGTCTAAAAGACCATTTAAACCAATACCTCCCTTTTGTTTCTTTTCCTTATACATTCATTTTTTCCACGTTTTTGCACTCAAGACAACTTTCTTCCTTCGCGTACACACTGTTTTTATGATTCCGAACCCATCTGACTCACAATATCGTCTAAAAGACCATTTAAACCAATACCGCCCTTTTGTTTCTTTTCGTTATACACTTATTTTTTCCACGTTTCGGCACTCAAGACAACTTTCCTCCTTCGCGTACACACTTTTCTGATGATTCCGAACCTACCTGACTCACAAAACCGTCTAAAAGGCCATTTAAACCAATACCGCCCTTTTGTTTCTTTTCCTTATACATTCACTTTTTCCACGTTTTTTGCACTCAAGACAACTTTCCTTCTTCGCGTACACACTGTTTTTATGATTCCGAACCCATTTGACTCACAAAATCGTTAAAAAGGCCATTTAAACCAATACCGCCCTTTTGTTTCTTTTCCTTATACATTCATTTTTTCCACGTTTTTCCAACTTTCCTCCTTCTCGTACACACTTTTTTTATGAATCCGAACCCACCTGACTCACAAAAACCGTCTAAAAGGCCATTTAAACCAATACCGCCCATTTGTTTCTTTTCCTTATACATTCATTTTTTCCACATTTTTGTACTCAAAACAACTTTCCTCCTTCGCGTACACACTGTTTTTATGATTCCGAACCCATCTTACTCACAAAACTGTCTAAAAAGCTATTTAAACCAATACCGCCCTTTTGCTTTTTTTCGTTATACATTAATTTTTTCCACGTTTCGGCACTCAAAACAACTTTAATCCTTCGCGTACACACTGTTTTTATGATTCCGAACCCATCTGTCTCACAAAATCGTCTAAAAGACCATTTAAACCAATACGTCCCTTTTGTTTCTTTTCCTTATACATTCGTTTTTTCCACGTTTTTGCACTCAAAACAACATTCCTCCTTCTTGTACACACTTTTCTGATGATTCCGAACCTACCTGACTCACAAAGCCGTCTAAAAGGCCATTTAAACCAATACCGCCCTTTTGTTTCTTTTCCTTATACATTCATTTTTTCCACGTTTTTCCAACTTTCCTCCTTATCGTACACACTTTTTTTATGATTCCGAACCCACCTGACTCACAAAACCGTCTAAAAGACCATTTAAACCAATACCTCCCTTTTGTTTCTTTTCCTTATACATTCATTTTTTCCACGTTTTTGCACTCAAAACAACTTTCCTCCTTCGCGTACACACTTTTTTTTATGAATCCGAACCCACCTGACTCACAAAAACGGTCTAAAAGGCCATTTAAACCAATACCGCCCATTTGTTTCTTTTCCTTATACATTCATTTTTTCCAAGTTTTAGCACTCAAAACAACTTTCCTCCTTCGCGTACACACTGTTTTTATGATTCCGAACCCATCTGAATCACAAAACTGTCTAAAAAGCCATTTAAACCAATACCGCCCATTTGTTTCTTTTCATTATACATTTATTTTTTTCACGTTTCGGCACTCAAAACATCTTTCCACATTCGCGTACACACTGCTTTTATGATTCCGAACCCATCTGTCTCACAAAATCGTCTAAAAGACCATTTAAACCAATACCTCCCTTTTGTTTCTTTTCCTTATACATTCATTTTTTCCACGTTTTTGCACTCAAGACAACTTTCTTCCTTCGCGTACACACTGTTTTTATGATTCCGAACCCATCTGACTCACAATATCGTCTAAAAGACCATTTAAACCAATACCGCCCTTTTGTTTCTTTTCGTTATACATTTATTTTTTCCACGTTTCGGCACTCAAGACAACTTTCCTCCTTCGCGTACACACTTTTCTGATGATTCCGAACCTACCTGACTCACAAAACCGCCTAAAAGGCCATTTAAACCAATACCGCCCTTTTGTTTCTTTTCCTTATACATTCATTTTTTCCACGTTTTTCCAACTTTCCTCCTTCTCGTACACACTTTTTTTATGATTCCGAACCCACCTGACTCACAAAACCGTCTAAAAGACCATTTAAACCAATACCTCCCTTTTGTTTCTTTTACTTATACATTCATTTTTTCCACGTTTTTGCACTCAAAACAACTTTCCTCCTTCGCGTACACACTTTTTTATGATTCCGAACCCATCTGTCTCACAAAACCGTCTAAAAGACCATTTAAACCAATACCTCCCTTTTGTTTCTTTTCCTTATACATTCATTTTTTCCACGTTTTTGCACTCAAAACAACTTTCCTCCTTCGCGTACACACTTTTTTTTATGAATCCGAACCCACCTGACTCACAAAAACGGTCTAAAAGGCCATTTAAACCAATACCGCCCATTTGTTTCTTTTCCTTATACATTCATTTTTTCCAAGTTTTAGCACTCAAAACAACTTTCCTCCTTCGCGTACACACTGTTTTTATGATTCCGAACCCATCTGAATCACAAAACTGTCTAAAAAGCCATTTAAACCAATACCGCCCTTTTGTTTATTTTCATTATACATTTATTTTTTTCACGTTTCGGCACTCAAAACATCTTTCCACATTCGCGTACACACTGCTTTTATGATTCCGAACCCATCTGTCTCACAAAATCGACTAAAAGACCATTTAAACCAATACCTCCCTTTTGTTTCTTTTCCTTATACATTCATTTTTTCCACGTTTTTGCACTCAAAACAACTTTCCTCCTTCGCGAACACACTTTTTTTATGATTCCGAACCCATCTGTCTCACAAAATGTCTAAAAGACCATTTAAACCAATACCTCCCTTTTGTTTCTTTTCCTTATACATTCATTTTTTCCACGTTTTTGCAATCAAAACAACTTTCCTCCTCCGCGTACACACTGTTTTTAAGATTCCCAGCCCATCTGACTCACAAAACTGTCTAAAAAGCCAATTAAACCAATACCGCCCTTTTGTTTCTTTTCCTTATACATTCATTTTTTCACGTTTTTGCACTCAAAACAATTTTCCTCCTTCGCGTACACACTTTTTTTATGATTCCGAACCCATCTGACTCACAAAATCGTTAAAAAGGCCATTTAAACCAATACCGCCCTTTTGTTTCTTTTCCTTATACATTCATTTTTTCCACGTTTTTCCAACTTTCCTCCTTCTCGTACACACTTTTTTTATGAATCCGAACCCACCTGACTCACAAAAACCGTCTAAAAGGCCATTTAAACCAATACCGCCCATTTGTTTCTTTTCCTTATACATTCATTTTTTCCAAGTTTTAGCACTCAAAACAACTTTCCTCCTTCGCGTACACACTGTTTTTATGATTCCGAACCCATCTGAATCACAAAACTGTCTAAAAAGCCATTTAAACCAATACCGCCCTTTTGTTTCTTTTCCTTATACATTCATTTTTTCCACGTTTTTCCAACTTTCCTCCTTCTCGTACACACTTTTTTTATGAATCCGAACCCACCTGACTCACAAAAACCGTCTAAAAGGCCATTTAAACCAATACCGCCCATTTGTTTCTTTTCCTTATACATTCATTTTTTTCCACGTTTTTGCACTCAAAACAACTTTCCTCCTTCGCGTACACACTTTTTTTTATGAATCCGAACCCACCTGACTCACAAAAACCGTCTAAAAGGCCATTTAAACCAATACCGCCCATTTGTTTCTTTTCCTTATACATTCATTTTTTCCAAGTTTTAGCACTCAAAACAACTTTCCTCCTTCGCGTACACACTGTTTTTATGATTCCGAACCCATCTGAATCACAAAACTGTCTAAAAAGCCATTTAAACCAATACCGCCCTTTTGTTTCTTTTCATTATACATTTATTTTTTTCACGTTTCGGCACTCAAAACATCTTTCCACATTCGCGTACACACTGCTTTTATGATTCCGAACCCATCTGTCTCACAAAATCGTCTAAAAGACCATTTAAACCAATACCTCCCTTTTGTTTCTTTTCCTTATACATTCATTTTTTCCACGTTTTTGCACTCAAGACAACTTTCTTCCTTCGCGTACACACTGTTTTTATGATTCCGAACCCATCTGACTCACAATATCGTCTAAAAGACCATTTAAACCAATACCGCCCTTTTGTTTCTTTTCGTTATACATTTATTTTTTCCACGTTTCGGCACTCAAGACAACTTTCCTCCTTCGCGTACACACTTTTCTGATGATTCCGAACCTACCTGACTCACAAAACCGTCTGAAAGGCCATTTAAACCAATACCGCCCTTTTGTTTCTTTTCCTTATACATTCACTTTTTCCACGTTTTTCCAACTTTCCTCCTTCTCGTACACACTTTTTTTATGATTCCGAACCCACCTGACTCACAAAACCGTCTAAAAGACCATTTAAACCAATACCTCCCTTTTGTTTCTTTTACTTATACATTCATTTTTTCCACGTTTTTGCACTCAAAACAACTTTCCTCCTTCGCGTACACACTTTTTTTATGATTCCGAACCCATCTGTCTCACAAAATCGTCTAAAAGACCATTTAAACCAATACCTCCCTTTTGTTTCTTTTCCTTATACATTCATTTTTTCCACGTTTTTGCACTCAAAACAACTTTCCTCCTCCGCGTACACACTGTTTTTAAGATTCCCAACCCATCTGACTCACAAAACTGTCTAAACAGCCATTTAAACCAATACCGCCCTTTTGTTTCTTTTCCTTATACATTCATTTTTTCACGTTTTTGCACTCAAAACAATTTTCCTCCTTCGCGTACACACTTTTTTTATGATTCCGAACCCATCTGACTCACAAAATCGTTAAAAAGGCCATTTAAACCAATACCGCCCTTTTGTTTCTTTTCCTTATACATTCATTTTTTCCACGTTTTTCCAACTTTCCTCCTTCTCGTACACACTTTTTTTATGAATCCGAACCCACCTGACTCACAAAAACCGTCTAAAAGGCCATTTAAACCAATACCGCCCATTTGTTTCTTTTCCTTATACATTCATTTTTTCCACATTTTTGTACTCAAAACAACTTTCCTCCTTCGCGTACACACTGTTTTTATGATTCCGAACCCATCTTACTCACAAAACTGTCTAAAAAGCCATTTAAACCAATACCGCCCTTTTGTTTCTTTTCCTTATACATTTATTTTTTCCACGTTTTTGCACTCAAAACAACTTTCCTCCTTCGCGTACACACTGTTTTTATGATTCCGAACCCATCTGTCTCACAAAATCGTCTAAAAGACCATTTAAACCAATACCTCCCTTTTGTTTCTTTTCTTTATACATTCATTTTTTCCACGTTTTTGCACTCAAGACAACTTTCCTCCTTCGCGTACACACTATTTTTATGATTCCGAACCCATCTGACTCACAAAATCGTCTAAAAGACCATTTAAACCAATACCTCCCTTTTGTTTCTTTTCCTTATACATTCACTTTTTCCACGTTTTTGCACTCAAGACAACTTTCCTCCTTTGCGTACACACTGTTTTTAAGTTTCCAAACCCATCTGAATCAGAAAACTGTCTAAAAAGCTATTTAAACCAATACCGCCCTTTTGTTTTTTTTCGTTATACATTAATTTTTTCCACGTTTCGGCACTCAAAACAACTTTAATCCTTCGCGTACACACTGTTTTTATGATTCCGAACCCATCTGTCTCACAAAATCGTCTAAAAGACCATTTAAACCAATACGTCCCTTTTGTTTCTTTTCCTTATACATTCATTTTTTCCACGTTTTTGCACTCAAGACAACTTTCCTCCTTCGCGTACACACTGTTTTTAAGATTCCGAACCCATCTGAATCACAAAACTGTCTAAAATGCCATTTAAACCAATACCGCCCTTATGTTTTTTTTTCGTTATACATTAATTTTTTCCACGTTTTTGCACTCAAAACAACTTTCCTCCATCGCGTACACACTGTTTTTATGATTCCGAACCCATCTGACTCACAAAATCGTCTAAAAGACCATTTAAACCAATACCTCCCTTTTGTTTCTTTTCCTTATACACTCATTTTTTCCACGTTTTTGCACTCAAGACAACTTTCCTCCTTCGCGTACACACTGTTTTTAAGATTCCAAACCCATCTGAATCACAAAACTGTCTAAAAAGCTATTTAAACCAATACCGCCCTTTTGTTTTTTTTCGTTATACATTAATTTTTTCTACGTTTTTGCACTCAAAACAACTTTCCTCCTTCGCGTACACACTGTTTTTATGATTCCGAACCCACCTGACTCACAAAACCGTCTAAAAGACCATTTAAACCAATACCTCCCTTTTGTTTCTTTTACTTATACATTCATTTTTTCCACGTTTTTGCACTCAAAACAACTTTCCTCCTTCGCGTACACACTTTTTTTATGATTCCGAACCCATCTGTCTCACAAAATCGTCTAAAAGACCATTTAAACCAATACCTCCCTTTTGTTTCTTTTCCTTATACATTCATTTTTTCCACGTTTTTGCACTCAAAACAACTTTCCTCCTCCGCGTACACACTGTTTTTAAGATTCCCAACCCATCTGACTCACAAAACTGTCTAAAAAGCCATTTAAACCAATACCGCCCTTTTGTTTCTTTTCCTTATACATTCATTTTTTCACGTTTTTGCACTCAAAACAATTTTCCTCCTTCGCGTACACACTTTTTTTATGATTCCGAACCCATCTGACTCACAAAATCGTTAAAAAGGCCATTTAAACCAATACCGCCCTTTTGTTTCTTCTCCTTATACATTCATTTTTTCCACGTTTTTCCAACTTTCCTCCTTCTCGTACACACTTTTTTTATGAATCCGAACCCACCTGACTCACAAAAACCGTCTAAAAGGCCATTTAAACCAATACCGCCCATTTGTTTCTTTTCCTTATACATTCATTTTTTCCAAGTTTTAGCACTCAAAACAACTTTCCTCCTTCGCGTACACACTGTTTTTATGATTCCGAACCCATCTGAATCACAAAACTGTCTAAAAAGCCATTTAAACCAATACCGCCCTTTTGTTTCTTTTCATTATACATTTATTTTTTTCACGTTTCGGCACTCAAAACATCTTTCCACATTCGCGTACACACTGCTTTTATGATTCCGAACCCATCTGTCTCACAAAATCGTCTAAAAGACCATTTAAACCAATACCTCCCTTTTGTTTCTTTTCCTTATACATTCATTTTTTCCACGTTTTTGCACTCAAGACAACTTTCTTCCTTCGCGTACACACTGTTTTTATGATTCCGAACCCATCTGACTCACAATATCGTCTAAAAGACCATTTAAACCAATACCGCCCTTTTGTTTCTTTTCGTTATACACTTATTTTTTCCACGTTTCGGCACTCAAGACAACTTTCCTCCTTCGCGTACACACTTTTCTGATGATTCCGAACCTACCTGACTCACAAAACCGTCTAAAAGGCCATTTAAACCAATACCGCCCTTTTGTTTCTTTTCCTTATACATTCACTTTTTCCACGTTTTTCCAACTTTCCTCCTTCTCGTACACACTTTTTTTATGATTCCGAACCCACCTGACTCACAAAACCGTCTAAAAGACCATTTAAACCAATACCTTCCTTTTGTTTCTTTTACTTATACATTCATTTTTTCCACGTTTTTGCACTCAAAACAACTTTCCTCCTTCGCGTACACACTTTTTTTATGATTCCGAACCCATCTGTCTCACAAAATCGTCTAAAAGACCATTTAAACCAATACCTCCCTTTTGTTTCTTTTCCTTATACATTCATTTTTTCCACGTTTTTGCACTCAAAACAACTTTCCTCCTCCGCGTACACACTGTTTTTAAGATTCCCAACCCATCTGACTCACAAAACTGTCTAAAAAGCCATTTAAACCAATACCGCCCTTTTGTTTCTTTTCCTTATACATTCATTTTTTCACGTTTTTGCACTCAAAACAATTTTCCTCCTTCGCGTACACACTTTTTTTATGATTCCGAACCCATCTGACTCACAAAATCGTTAAAAAGGCCATTTAAACCAATACCGCCCTTTTGTTTCTTTTCCTTATACATTCATTTTTTCCACGTTTTTCCAACTTTCCTACTTCTCGTACACACTTTTTTTATGAATCCGAACCCACCTGACTCACAAAAACCGTCTAAAAGGCCATTTAAACCAATACCGCCCATTTGTTTCTTTTCCTTATACATTCATTTTTTCCACATTTTTGTACTCAAAACAACTTTCCTCCTTCGCGTACACACTGTTTTTATGATTCCGAACCCATCTGTCTCACAAAATCGTCTAAAAGACCATTTAAACCAATACCTCCCTTTTGTTTCTTTTCTTTATACATTCATTTTTTCCACGTTTTTGCACTCAAGACAACTTTCCTCCTTCGCGTACACACTATTTTTATGATTCCGAACCCATCTGACTCACAAAATCGTCTAAAAGACCATTTAAACCAATACCTCCCTTTTGTTTCTTTTCCTTATACATTCACTTTTTCCACGTTTTTGCACTCAAGACAATTTTCCTCCTTTGCGTACACACTGTTTTTAAGTTTCCAAACCCATCTGAATCAGAAAACAGTCTAAAAAGCTATTTAAACCAATACCGCCCTTTTGTTTTTTTTCGTTATACATTAATTTTTTCCACGTTTCGGCACTCAAAACAACTTTAATCCTTCGCGTACACACTGCTTTTATGATTCCGAACCCATCTGTCTCACAAAATCGTCTAAAAGACCATTTAAACCAATACGTCCCTTTTGTTTCTTTTCCTTATACATTCATTTTTTCCACGTTTTTGCACTCAAGACAACTTTCCTCCTTCGCGTACACACTGTTTTTAAGATTCCGAACCCATCTGAATCACAAAACTGTCTAAAATGCCATTTAAACCAATACCGCCCTTATGTTTTTTTTTCGTTATACATTAATTTTTTCCACGTTTTTGCACTCAAAACAACTTTCCTCCATCGCGTACACACTGTTTTTATGATTCCGAACCCATCTGACTCACAAAATCGTCTAAAAGACCATTTAAACCAATACCTCCCTTTTGTTTCTTTTCCTTATACACTCATTTTTTCCACGTTTTTGCACTCAAGACAACTTTCCTCCTTCGCGTACACACTGTTTTTAAGATTCCAAACCCATCTGAATCACAAAACTGTCTAAAAAGCTATTTAAACCAATACCGCCCTTTTGTTTTTTTTCGTTATACATTAATTTTTTCTACGTTTTTGCACTCAAAACAACTTTCCTCCTTCGCGTACACACTGTTTTTGATTCCGAACCCATCTGACTCACAAAATCGTCTAAAAGACCATTTAAACCAATACCTCCCTTTTGTTTCTTTTCCTTATACATTCATTTTTTCCACGTTTTTGCACTCAAGACAACTTTCCTCCGCGAACACACTGTTTTTAAGATTCCAAACCCATCTGAATCACAAAACTGTCTAAAAAGCCATTTAAAGCAATACCGCCCTTATGTTTTTTTTTTCGTTATACATTAATTTTTTCCACGTTTTTGCACTCAAAACAACTTTCCTCCTTCGCGTACACACTGTTTTTATGATTCCGAACCCATCTGTCTCACAAAATCGTCTAAAAGACCATTTAAACCAATACGTCCCTTTTGTTTCTTTTCCTTATACATTCATTTTTTCCACGTTTTTGCACTCAAGACAACTTTCCTCCTTCGCGTACACACTGTTTTTAAGATTCCGAACCCATCTGAATCACAAAACTGTCTAAAATGCCATTTAAACCAATACCGCCCTTATGTTTTTTTTTCGTTATACATTAATTTTTTCCACGTTTTTGCACTCAAAACAACTTTCCTCCATCGCGTACACACTGTTTTTATGATTCCGAACCCATCTGACTCACAAAATCGTCTAAAAGACCATTTAAACCAATACCGCCCTTATGTTTTTTTTTCGTTATACATTAATTTTTTCCACGTTTTTGCACTCAAAACAACTTTCCTCCATCGCGTACACACTGTTTTTATGATTCCGAACCCATCTGACTCACAAAATCGTCTAAAAGACCATTTAAACCAATACCTCCCTTTTGTTTCTTTTCCTTATACACTCATTTTTTCCACGTTTTTGCACTCAAGACAACTTTCCTCCTTCGCGTACACACTGTTTTTAAGATTCCAAACCCATCTGACTCACAAAATCGCCTAAAAGACCATTTAAACCAATACCTCCCTTTTGTTTCTTTTCCTTATACATTCATTTTTACCACGTTTTTGCACTCAAGACAACTTTCCTCCTTCGCGTACACACTGTTTTTATGATTCCGAACCCATCTGACTCACAAAATCGTCTAAAATGCCATTTAAACCAATACCTCCCTTTTGTTTCTTTTCCTTATACATTCATTTTTTCCACGTTTTTGCACTCAAAACAATTTTCCTCCTTCGCGTACACACTTTTTTTATGATTCCGAACCCATCTGACTCACAAAATCGTTAAAAAGGCCATTTAAACCAATACCGCCCTTTTGTTTCTTTTCCTTATACATTCATTTTTTCCACGTTTTTCCAACTTTCCTCCTTCTCGTACACACTTTTTTTATGAATCCGAACCCACCTGACTCACAAAAACCGTCTAAAAGGCCATTTAAACCAATACCGCCCTTTTGTTTCTTTTCCTTATACATTCATTTTTTCCACGTTTTTCCAACTTTCCTCCTTCTCGTACACACTTTTTTTATGATTCCGAACCCATCTGACTCACAAAATCGTTAAAAAGGCCATTTAAACCAATACCTCCCTTTTGTTTCTTTTTCTTATACATTCATTTTTTCCACGTTTTTGCACTCAAAACAACTTTCCTCCTCCGCGTACACACTTTTTTTAAGATTCCCAACCCATCTGACTCACAAAACCGTCTAAAAAGCCATTTAAACCAATACCTCCCTTTTGTTTCTTTTCCTTATACATTCATTTTTTTCCACGTTTTTGCACTCAAAACAACTTTCCTCCTCCGCGTACACACTGTTTTTAACATTCCAAACTTAACTGACTCACAAAACTGTCTAAAAAGCTATTTAAACCAATACCGCCCTTTTGTTTTTTTTCGTTATACATTAATTTTTTCCACGTTTCGGCACTCAAAACAACTTTAATCCTTCGCGTACACACTGTTTTTATGATTCCGAACCCATCTGTCTCACAAAATCGTCTAAAAGACCATTTAAACCAATACGTCCCTTTTGTTTCTTTTCCTTATACATTCAATTTTTCCACGTTTTTTGCACTCAAGACAACTTTCCTCCTTCGCGTACACACTGTTTTTAAGATTCCCAACCCATCTGACTCACAAAACTGTCTAAAAAGCCATTTAAACCAATACCGCCCTTTTGTTTCTTTTCCTTATACATTAATTTTTTCACGTTTTTGCCCTCAAAACAATTTTCCTCCTTCGCGTACACACTTTTTTTATGATTCCGAACCCATCTGACTCACAAAATCGTTAAAAAGGCCATTTAAACCAATACCGCCCTTTTGTTTCTTTTCCTTATACATTCATTTTTTCCACGTTTTTCCAACTTTCCTCCTTCTCGTACACACTTTTTTTATGAATCCGAACCCACCTGACTCACAAAAACCGTCTAAAAGGCCATTTAAACCAATACCGCCCATTTGTTTCTTTTCCTTATACATTCATTTTTTCCACATTTTTGTACTCAAAACAACTTTCCTCCTTCGCGTACACACTGATTTTATGATTCCGAACCCATCTTACTCACAAAACTGTCTAAAAAGCCATTTAAACCAATACCGCACTTTTGTTTCTTTTCCTTATACATTTATTTTTTCCACGTTTTTGCACTCAAAACAACTTTCCTCCTTCGCGTACACACTGTTTTTATGATTCCGAACCCATCTGTCTCACAAAATCGTCTAAAAGACCATTTAAACCAATACCTCCCTTTTGTTTCTTTTCCTTATACATTCACTTTTTCCACGTTTTTGCACTCAAGACAACTTTCCTCCTTTGCGTACACACTGTTTTTAAGTTTCCAAACCCATCTGAATCAGAAAACTGTCTAAAAAGCTATTTAAACCAATACCGCCCTTTTGTTTTTTTTTTGTTATACATTAATTTTTTCCACGTTTCGGCACTCAAAACAACTTTAATCCTTCGCGTACACACTGTTTTTATGATTCCGAACCCATCTGTCTCACAAAATCGTCTAAAAGACCATTTAAACCAATACGTCCCTTTTGTTTCTTTTCCTTATACATTCATTTTTTCCACGTTTTTGCACTCAAGACAACTTTCCTCCTTCGCGTACACACTGTTTTTAAGATTCCGAACCCATCTGAATCACAAAACTGTCTAAAATGCCATTTAAACCAATACCGCCCTTATGTTTTTTTTTCGTTATACATTAATTTTTTCCACGTTTTTGCACTCAAAACAACTTTCCTCCATCGCGTACACACTGTTTTTATGATTCCGAACCCATCTGACTCACAAAATCGTCTAAAAGACCATTTAAACCAATACCTCCCTTTTGTTTCTTTTCCTTATACACTCATTTTTTCCACGTTTTTGCACTCAAGACAACTTTCCTCCTTCGCGTACACACTGTTTTTAAGATTCCAAACCCATCTGAATCACAAAACTGTCTAAAAAGCTATTTAAACCAATACCGCCCTTTTGTTTTTTTTCGTTATACATTAATTTTTTCTACGTTTTTGCACTCAAAACAACTTTCCTCCTTCGCGTACACACTGTTTTTATGATTCCGAACCCATCTGACTCACAAAATCGTCTAAAAGACCATTTAAACCAATACCTCCCTTTTGTTTCTTTTCCTTATACACTTTTCCACGTTTTTGCACTCAAGACAACTTTCCTCCTTCGCGAACACACTGTTTTTAAGATTCCAAACCCATCTGAATCACAAAACTGTCTAAAAAGCCATTTAAAGCAATACCGCCCTTATGTTTTTTTTTTCGTTATACATTAATTTTTTCCACGTTTTTGCACTCAAAACAACTTTCCTCCTTCGCGTACACACTGTTTTTATGATTCCGAACCCATCTGACTCACAAAATCGCCTAAAAGACCATTTAAACCAATACCTCCCTTTTGTTTCTTTTCCTTATACATTCATTTTTACCACGTTTTTGCACTCAAGACAACTTTCCTCCTTCGCGTACACACTGTTTTTATGATTCCGAACCCATCTGACTCACAAAATCGTCTAAAAGGCCATTTAAACCAATACCTCCCTTTTGTTTCTTTTCCTTATACATTCATTTTTTCCACGTTTTTGCACTCAAAACAATTTTCCTCCTTCGCGTACACACTTTTTTTATGATTCCGAACACATCTGACTCACAAAATCGTTAAAAAGGCCATTTAAACCAATACCGCCCTTTTGTTTCTTTTCCTTATACATTCATTTTTTCCACGTTTTTCCAACTTTCCTCCTTCTCGTACACACTTTTTTTATGAATCCGAACCCACCTGACTCACAAAAACCGTCTAAAAGGCCATTTAAACCAATACCGCCCTTTTGTTTCTTTTCCTTATACATTCATTTTTTCCACGTTTTTCCAACTTTCCTCCTTCTCGTACACACTTTTTTTATGATTCCGAACCCATCTGACTCACAAAATCGTTAAAAAGGCCATTTAAACCAATACCTCCCTTTTGTTTCTTTTCCTTATACATTCATTTTTTCCACGTTTTTGCACTCAAAACAACTTTCCTCCTCCGCGTACACACTTTTTTTAAGATTCCCAACCCATCTGACTCACAAAACCGTCTAAAAAGCCATTTAAACCAATACCTCCCTTTTGTTTCTTTTCCTTATACATTCATTTTTTTCCACGTTTTTGCACTCAAAACAACTTTCCTCCTCCGCGTACACACTGTTTTTAACATTCCAAACTTAACTGACTCACAAAACTGTCTAAAAAGCTATTTAAACCAATACCGCCCTTTTGTTTTTTTTCGTTATACATTAATTTTTTCCACGTTTCGGCACTCAAAACAACTTTAATCCTTCGCGTACACAATGTTTTTATGATTCCGAACCCATCTGTCTCACAAAATCGTCTAAAAGACCATTTAAACCAATACGTCCCTTTTGTTTCTTTTCCTTATACATTCAATTTTTCCACGTTTTTTGCACTCAAGACAACTTTCCTCCTTCGCGTACACACTGTTTTTAAGATTCCCAACCCATCTGACTCACAAAACTGTCTAAAAAGCCATTTAAACCAATACCGCCCTTTTGTTTCTTTTCCTTATACATTCATTTTTTCACGTTTTTGCACTCAAAACAATTTTCCTCCTTCGCGTACACACTTTTTTTATGATTCCGAACCCATCTGACTCACAAAATCGTTAAAAAGGCCATTTAAACCAATACCGCCCTTTTGTTTCTTTTCCTTATACATTCATTTTTTCCACGTTTTTCCAACTTTCCTCCTTCTCGTACACACTTTTTTTATGAATCCGAACCCACCTGACTCACAAAAACCGTCTAAAAGGCCATTTAAACCAATACCGCCCATTTGTTTCTTTTCCTTATACATTCATTTTTTCCACATTTTTGTACTCAAAACAACTTTCCTCCTTCGCGTACACACTGTTTTTATGATTCCGAACCCATCTTACTCACAAAACTGTCTAAAAAGCCATTTAAACCAATACCGCCCTTTTGTTTCTTTTCCTTATACATTTATTTTTTCCACGTTTTTGCACTCAAAACAACTTTCCTCCTTCGCGTACACACTGTTTTTATGATTCCGAACCCATCTGTCTCACAAAATCGTCTAAAAGACCATTTAAACCAATACCTCCCTTTTGTTTCTTTTCCTTATACATTCACTTTTTCCACGTTTTTGCACTCAAGACAACTTTCCTCCTTTGCGTACACACTGTTTTTAAGTTTCCAAACCCATCTGAATCAGAAAACTGTCTAAAAAGCTATTTAAACCAATACCGCCCTTTTGTTTTTTTTCGTTATACATTAATTTTTTCCACGTTTCGGCACTCAAAACAACTTTAATCCTTCGCGTACACACTGTTTTTATGATTCCGAACCCATCTGTCTCACAAAATCGTCTAAAAGACCATTTAAACCAATACGTCCCTTTTGTTTCTTTTCCTTATACATTCATTTTTTCCACGTTTTTGCACTCAAGACAACTTTCCTCCTTCGCGTACACACTGTTTTTAAGATTCCGAACCCATCTGAATCACAAAACTGTCTAAAATGCCATTTAAACCAATACCGCCCTTATGTTTTTTTTTCGTTATACATTAATTTTTTCCACGTTTTTGCACTCAAAACAACTTTCCTCCATCGCGTACACACTGTTTTTATGATTCCGAACCCATCTGACTCACAAAATCGTCTAAAAGACCATTTAAACCAATACCTCCCTTTTGTTTCTTTTCCTTATACACTCATTTTTTCCACGTTTTTGCACTCAAGACAACTTTCCTCCTTCGCGTACACACTGTTTTTAAGATTCCAAACCCATCTGAATCACAAAACTGTCTAAAAAGCTATTTAAACCAATACCGCCCTTTTGTTTTTTTTCGTTATACATTAATTTTTTCTACGTTTTTGCACTCAAAACAACTTTCCTCCTTCGCGTACACACTGTTTTTATGATTCCGAACCCATCTGACTCACAAAATCGTCTAAAAGACCATTTAAACCAATACCTCCCTTTTGTTTCTTTTCCTTATACACTTTTCCACGTTTTTGCACTCAAGACAACTTTCCTCCTTCGCGTACACACTGTTTTTAAGATTCCAAACCCATCTGAATCACAAAACTGTCTAAAAGGCCATTTAAACCAATACCTCCCTTTTGTTTCTTTTCCTTATACATTCATTTTTTCCACGTTTTTGCACTCAAAAGAACTTTCCTCCTCCGCGTACACACTGTTTTTAAGATTCCCAACCCATCTGACTCACAAAACTGTCTAAAAAGCCATTTAAACCAATACCGCCCTTTTGTTTCTTTTCCTTATACATTCATTTTTTCCACGTTTTTGCACTCAAAACAATTTTCCTCCTTCGCGTACACACTTTTTTTATGATTCCGAACCCATCTGACTCACAAAATCGTTAAAAAGGCCATTTAAACCAATACCGCCCTTTTGTTTCTTTTCCTTATACATTCATTTTTTCCACGTTTATCCAACTTTCCTCCTTCTCGTACACACTTTTTTTATGAATCCGAACCCACCTGACTCACAAAAACCGTCTAAAAGGCCATTTAAACCAATACCGCCCATTTGTTTCTTTTCCTTATACATTCATTTTTTCCACATTTTTGTACTCAAAACAACTTTCCTCCTTCGCGTACACACTGTTTTTATGATTCCGAACCCATCTTACTCACAAAACTGTCTAAAAAGCCATTTAAACCAATACCGCGCTTTTGTTTCTTTTCCTTATACATTTATTTTTTCCACGTTTCGGCACTCAAAACAACTTTCCTCCTTTGCGTACACACTGTTTTTATGATTCCGAACCCATCTGTCTCACGAAATCGTCTAAAAGACCATTTAAACCAATACCTCCCTTTTGTTTCTTTTCCTTATACATTCATTTTTTACACGTTTTTGCACTCAAAACAACATTCCTCCTTCTTGTACACACTTTTCTGATAATTCCGAACCCACCTGACTCACAAAACCGTCTAGAAGGCCATTTAAACCAATACGGCCCTTTTGTTTTTTTTCCATATACATTCATTTTTTCCACGTTTTTCCAACTTTCATCCTTCTCGTACACACTTTTTTTATGAATCCGGACCCATCTGACTCACAAAATCGTCTAAAAGACCATTTAAACCAATACCTCCCTTTTGTTTCTTTTCCTTATACATTCATTTTTTTCCACGTTTTTGCACTCAAAACAACTTTCCTCCTCCGCGTACACACTGTTTTTAACATTCCAAACCCAACTGACTCACAAAACTGTCTAAAAAGCTATTTAAACCAATACCGCCCTTTTGTTTTTTTTCGTTATACATTAATTTTTTCCACGTTTCGGCACTCAAAACAACTTTAATCCTTCGCGTACACTCTGTTTTTATGATTCCGAACCCATCTGTCTCACATAATCGTCTAAAAGACCATTTAAACCAATACGTCCCTTTTGTTTCTTTTCCTTATACATTCAATTTTTCCACGTTTTTTGCACTCAAGACAACTTTCCTCCTTCGCGTACACACTGTTTTTATGATTCCGAACCCATCTGACTCACAAAATCGTCTAAAAGACCATTTAAACCAATACCTCCCTTTTGTTTCTTTCCCTTATACATTCATTTTTTTCGACGTTTTTGCACTCAAAACAACTTTCCTCCTCCGCGTACACACTGTTTTTAACATTCCAAACCCAACTGACTCACAAAACTGTCTAAAAAGCTATTTAAACCAATACCGCCCTTTTGTTTTTTTTCGTTATACATTAATTTTTTCCACGTTTCGGCACTCAAAACAACTTTAATCCTTCGCGTACACACTGTTTTTATGATTCCGAACCCATCTGTCTCACAAAATCGTCTAAAAGACCATTTAAACCAATACGTCCCTTTTGTTTCTTTTCCTTATACATTCGTTTTTTCCACGTTTTTGCACTCAAAACAACATTCCTCCTTCTTGTACACACTTTTCTGATGATTCCGAACCTACCTGACTCACAAAACCGTCTAAAAGGCCATTTAAACCAATACCGCCCTTTTGTTTCTTTTCCTTATACATTCATTTTTTCCACGTTTTTCCAACTTTCCTCCTTCTCGTACACACTTTTTTTATGATTCCGAACCCACCTGACTCACAAAACCGTCTAAAAGACCATTTAAACCAATACCTCCCTTTTGTTTCTTTTCCTTATACATTCATTTTTTCCACGTTTTTGCACTCAATACAACTTTCCTCCTTCGCGTACACACTTTTTTTTATGAATCCGAACCCACCTGACTCACAAAAACCGTCTAAAAGGCCATTTAAACCAATACCGCCCATTTGTTTCTTTTCCTTATACATTCATTTTTTCCAAGTTTTAGCACTCAAAACAACTTTCCTCCTTCGCGTACACACTGTTTTTATGATTCCGAACCCATCTGAATCACAAAACTGTCTAAAAAGCCATTTAAACCAATACCGCCCTTTTGTTTTTTTTCGTTATACATTAATTTTTTCCACGTTTCGGCACTCAAAACAACTTTAATCCTTCGCGTACACTCTGTTTTTATGATTCCGAACCCATCTGACTCACAAAATCGTTAAAAAGGCCATTTAAACCAATACCTCCCTTTTGTTTCTTTTCCTTATACATTCATTTTTTCCACGTTTTTGCACTCAAAACAACTTTCCTCCTCCGCGTACACACTTTTTTTAAGATTCCCAACCCATCTGACTCACAAAACCGTCTAAAAAGCCATTTAAACCAATACCTCCCTTTTGTTTCTTTTCCTTATACATTCATTTTTTTCCACGTTTTTGCACTCAAAACAACTTTCCTCCTCCGCGTACACACTGTTTTTAACATTCCAAACTTAACTGACTCACAAAACTGTCTAAAAAGCTATTTAAACCAATACCGCCCTTTTGTTTTTTTTCGTTATACATTAATTTTTTCCACGTTTCGGCACTCAAAACAACTTTAATCCTTCGCGTACACACTGTTTTTATGATTCCGAACCCATCTGTCTCACAAAATCGTCTAAAAGACCATTTAAACCAATACGTCCCTTTTGTTTCTTTTCCTTATACATTTAATTTTTCCACGTTTTTTGCACTCAAGACAACTTTCCTCCTTCGCGTACACACTGTTTTTAAGATTCCCAACCCATCTGACTCACAAAACTGTCTAAAAAGCCATTTAAACCAATACCGCCCTTTTGTTTCTTTTCCTTATACATTCATTTTTTCACGTTTTTGCACTCAAAACAATTTTCCTCCTTCGCGTACACACTTTTTACTTTCCGAACACTATAGTGAGGAAAGTATTGTAATCATGTCAAAAATCCGAATTCGAGATTTTGATGTTTCTATACGTTTTGAGGTCCCCTGAGTCCGTTTTCACTATTTTTACGATGATGTATGTATGTGTGTGTGTATGTGTGTATGTGTGTATGTGTGTATGTGTGTATGTCTGTGGGTGAACACGCTAGCGTCTAAACGCTTCGTTCGATTAACCTGAAAGTTGGTACGCATATTGTAAGTCACCATAGTACGAACCCTATAGATTTTGGTGAATCTAGCACTTATAGTTTTTTTACAGGGACACAAAGAAAAATTCTTTATCATTATGGCCTATGGGAGCAAAATCTTAAAAGTGCGATAGCATCTAAACGCCTTATTCAATTGAGCAAAAATTTTATACACATATTATAGATCACAAATACTCAATCTGTATAGATTTTGGAGAATCTAGCACTTATAGTTTTTTTACAGGGACACAAAGAAAAATTCTTTATCATTATGCCTATGGGGCCAAATTTTTAAAAATGTGATAGTGTCTAAACGCCTTATTAATCCGAGCAAAAAAATTGTACACATGTTATAGATCACAGTTGAACTAACTGTATAGATTTTGGTGAATCTAGCACTTACAGTTTTTTTACAGGGACACAAAGAAAAATTCTTTATCATTATGGCCTATGGGACTAAATTTTTAAAAGTACGATAGCATCTAAACGCCTTATTGAATTCAGCTGAAAATTTATATGAGTATTATAAATCACTGTCACAATAAGCATTTTGGTGAATCTAACATTTATAGGTTTTTACAGGGACACAACGAAAATTTCTTTGTCATTATGATCTATGGGCTCAAAGTTCAGTAGCGTTAAATAAAACAACGTGTAATAGATGGAGAAAAATACTCAAACAC
Source organism: Salticus scenicus (assembly GCA_963930645.1). NCBI lineage: Eukaryota > Metazoa > Arthropoda > Arachnida > Araneae > Salticidae > Salticus > Salticus scenicus. The sequence continues at coordinate 272,360,268 of OZ005659.1, forward strand.
TCTATTATGGTTTTCTCTCTTTTGTTTGTTTAACAACTACTCTTCCTTTACTTTATCTACAAAACTGTTAATTACTCAATGTTCGGAAAGTCGAGTGGAGTCACTCCAGATTTTTTTATGATTCCGAACCCATCTGACTCACAAAATCGTTAAAAAGGCCATTTAAACCAATACCGCCCTTTTGTTTCTTTTCCTTATACATTCATTTTTTCACGTTTTTGCACTCAAAACAATTTTCCTCCTTCGCGTACACACTTTTTTTATGATTCGGAACCCATCTGACTCACAAAATCGTTAAAAAGGCCATTTAAACCAATACCGCCCTTTTGTTTCTTTTCCTTATACATTCATTTTTTCCACGTTTTTCCAACTTTCCTCCTTCTCGTACACACTTTTTTTATGAATCCGAACCCACCTGACTCACAAAAACCGTCTAAAAGGCCATTTAAACCAATACCGCCCATTTGTTTCTTTTCCTTATACATTCATTTTTTCCAAGTTTTTGCACTCAAAACAACTTTCCTCCTTCGCGTACACACTTTTTTTATGATTCCGAACCCATCTGTCTCACAAAATCGTCTAAAAGACCATTTAAACCAATACCTCCCTTTTGTTTCTTTTCCTTATACATTCATTTTTTCCACATTTTTCCAACTTTCCTCCTTCTCGTACACACTTTTTTTATGAATCCGAACCCACCTGACTCACAAAAACCGTCTAAAAGGCCATTTAAACCAATACCGCCCATTTGTTTCTTTTCCTTATACATTCATTTTTTCCACATTTTTGTACTCAAAACAACTTTCCTCCTTCGCGTACACACTGTTTTTATGATTCCGAACCCATCTTACTCACAAAACTGTCTAAAAAGCCATTTACACCAATACCGCCCTTTTGTTTCTTTTCCTTATACATTTATTTTTTCCACGTTTTTGCACTCAAAACAACTTTCCTCCTTCGCGTACACACTGTTTTTATGATTCCGAACCCATCTGTCTCACAAAATCGTCTAAAAGACCATTTAAACCAATACGTCCCTTTTGTTTCTTTTCCTTATACATTCGTTTTTTCCACGTTTTTGCACTCAAAACAACATTCCTCCTTCTTGTACACACTTTTCTGATGATTCCGAACCTACCTGACTCACAAAACCGTCTAGAAGGCCATTTAAACCAATACCGCCCTTTTGTTTCTTTTCCTTATACATTCATTTTTTCCACGTTTTTCCAACTTTCCTCCTTCTCGTACACACTTTTTTTATGAATCCGAACCCACCTGACTCACAAAAACCGTCTAAAAGGCCATTTAAACCAATACCGCCCATTTGTTTCTTTTCCTTATACATTCATTTTTTCCAAGTTTTAGCACTCAAAACAACTTTCCTCCTTCGCGTACACACTGTTTTTATGATTCCGAACCCATCTGAATCACAAAATTGTCTAAAAAGCCATTTAAACCAATACCGCCCTTTTGTTTCTTTTCATTATACATTTATTTTTTTCACGTTTCGGCACTCAAAACATCTTTCCACATTCGCGTACACACTGCTTTTATGATTCCGAACCCATCTGTCTCACAAAATCGTCTAAAAGACCATTTAAACCAATACCTCCCTTTTGTTTCTTTTCCTTATACATTCATTTTTTCCACGTTTTTGCACTCAAGACAACTTTCTTCCTTCGCGTACACACTGTTTTTATGATTCCGAACCCATCTGACTCACAATATCGTCTAAAAGACCATTTAAACCAATACCGCCCTTTTGTTTCTTTTCGTTATACATTTATTTTTTCCACGTTTCGGCACTCAAGACAACTTTCCTCCTTCGCGTACACACTTTTCTGATGATTCCGAACCTACCTGACTCACAAAACCGTCTAAAAGGCCATTTAAACCAATACCGCCCTTTTGTTTCTTTTCCTTATACATTCGTTTTTTCCACGTTTTTGCACTCAAAACAACATTCCTCCTTCTTGTACACACTTTTCTGATGATTCCGAACCTACCTGACTCACAAAACCGTCTAAAAGGCCATTTAAACCAATACCGCCCTTTTGTTTCTTTTCCTTATACATTCATTTTTTCCACGTTTTTTGCACTCAAGACAACTTTCCTCCTTCGCGTACACACTGTTTTTATGATTCCGAACCCATCTGACTCACAAAATCGTCTAAAAGACCATTTAAACCAATACCTCCCTTTTGTTTCTTTTCCTTATACATTCAATTTTTCCACGTTTTTTGCACTCAAGACAACTTTCCTCCTTCGCGTACACACTGTTTATATGATTCCGAACCCATCTGACTCACAAAATCGTCTAAAAGACCATTTAAACCAATACCTCCCTTTTGTTTCTTTTCCTTATACATTCATTTTTTTCCACGTTTTTGCACTCAAAACAACTTTCCTCCTCCGCGTACACACTGTTTTTAACATTCCAAACCCAACTGACTCAAAAAACTGTCTAAAAAGCTATTTAAACCAATACCGCCCTTTTGTTTTTTTTCGTTATACATTAATTTTTTCCACGTTTCGGCACTCAAAACAACTTTATTCCTTCGCGTACACACTGTTTTTATGATTCCGAACCCATCTGTCTCACAAAATCGTCTAAAAGACCATTTAAACCAATACGTCCCTTTTGTTTCTTTTCCTTATACATTCGTTTTTCCCACGTTTTTGCACTCAAAACAACATTCCTCCTTCTTGTACACACTTTTCTGATGATTCCGAACCTACCTGACTCACAAAACCGTCTAAAAGGCCATTTAAACCAATACCGCCCTTTTGTTTCTTTTCCTTATACATTCATTTTTTCCAAGTTTTAGCACTCAAAACAACTTTCCTCCTTCGCGTACACACTGTTTTTATGATTCCGAACCCACCTGACTCACAAAACCGTCTAAAAGACCATTTAAACCAATACCTCCCTTTTGTTTCTTTTCCTTATACATTCATTTTTTCCACGTTTTTGCACTCAAAACAACTTTCCTCCTTCGCGTACACACTTTTTTTTATGAATCCGAACCCACTTGACTCACAAAAACCGTCTAAAAGGCCATTTAAACCAATACCGCCCATTTGTTTCTTTTCCTTATACATTCATTTTTTCCAAGTTTTAGCACTCAAAACAACTTTCCTCCTTCGCGTACACACTGTTTTTATGATTCCGAACCCATCTGAATCACAAAACTGTCTAAAAAGCCATTTAAACCAATACCGCCCTTTTGTTTCTTTTCATTATACATTTATTTTTTTCACGTTTCGGCACTCAAAACATCTTTCCACATTCGCGTACACACTGCTTTTATGATTCCGAACCCATCTGTCTCACAAAATCGTCTAAAAGACCATTTAAACCAATACCTCCCTTTTGTTTCTTTTCCTTATACATTCATTTTTTCCACGTTTTTGCACTCAAGACAACTTTCTTCCTTCGCGTACACACTGTTTTTATGATTCCGAACCCATCTGACTCACAATATCGTCTAAAAGACCATTTAAACCAATACCGCCCTTTTGTTTCTTTTCGTTATACATTTATTTTTTCCACGTTTCGGCACTCAAGACAACTTTCCTCCTTCGCGTACACACTTTTCTGATGATTCCGAACCTACCTGACTCACAAAACCGTCAAAAAGGCCATTTAAACCAATACCGCCCTTTTGTTTCTTTTCCTTATACATTCATTTTTTCCACGTTTTTCCAACTTTCCTCCTTCTCGTACACACTTTTTTTATGATTCCGAACCCACCTGACTCACAAAACCGTCTAAAAGACCATTTAAACCAATACCTCCCTTTTGTTTCTTTTTCTTATACATTCATTTTTTCCACGTTTTTGCACTCAAAACAACTTTCCTCCTCCGCGTACACACTGTTTTTAAGATTCCCAACCCATCTGACTCACAAAACTGTCTAAAAAGCCATTTAAACCAATACCGCCCTTTTGTTTCTTTTCCTTATACATTAATTTTTTCCACGTTTTTGCACTCAAAACAACTTTCCTCCTTCGCGTACACACTGTTTTTATGATTCCGAACCCATCTGACTCACAAAATCGCCTAAAAGACCATTTAAACCAATACCTCCCTTTTGTTTCTTTTCCTTATACATTCATTTTTACCACGTTTTTGCACTCAAGACAACTTTCCTCCTTCGCGTACACACTGTTTTTATGATTCCGAACCCATCTGACTCACAAAATCGTCTAAAAGGCCATTTAAACCAATACCTCCCTTTTGTTTCTTTTCCTTATACATTCATTTTTTCCACGTTTTTGCACTCAAAACAACTTTCCTCCTCCGCGTACACACTGTTTTTAAGATTCCCAACCCATCTGACTCACAAAACTGTCTAAAAAGCCATTTAAACCAATACCGCCCTTTTGTTTCTTTTCCTTATACATTCATTTTTTCCACGTTTTTGCACTCAAAACAATTTTCCTCCTTCGCGTACACACTTTTTTTATGATTCCGAACCCATCTGACTCACAAAATCGTTAAAAAGGCCATTTAAACCAATACCGCCCTTTTGTTTCTTTTCCTTATACATTAATTTTTTCCAAGTTTTAGCACTCAAAACAACTTTCCTCCTTCGCGTACACACTGTTTTTATGATTCCGAACCCATCTGAATCACAAAATTGTCTAAAAAGCCATTTAAACCAATACCGCCCTTTTGTTTCTTTTCATTATACATTTATTTTTTTCACGTTTCGGCACTCAAAACATCTTTCCACATTCGCGTACACACTGCTTTTATGATTCCGAACCCATCTGTCTCACAAAATCGTCTAAAAGACAATTTAAACCAATACCTCCCTTTTGTTTCTTTTCCTTATACATTCATTTTTTCCACGTTTTTGCACTCAAGACAACTTTCTTCCTTCGCGTACACACTGTTTTTATGATTCCGAACCCATCTGACTCACAATATCGTCTAAAAGACCATTTAAACCAATACCGCCCTTTTGTTTCTTTTCGTTATACATTTATTTTTTCCACGTTTCGGCACTCAAGACAACTTTCCTCCTTCGCGTACACACTTTTCTGATGATTCCGAACCTACCTGACTCACAAAACCGTCTAAAAGGCCATTTAAACCAATACCGCCCTTTTGTTTCTTTTCCTTATACATTCGTTTTTTCCACGTTTTTGCACTCAAAACAACATTCCTCCTTCTTGTACACACTTTTCTGATGATTCCGAACCTACCTGACTCACAAAACCGTCTAAAAGGCCATTTAAACCAATACCGCCCTTTTGTTTCTTTTCCTTATACATTCATTTTTTCCACGTTTTTTGCACTCAAGACAACTTTCCTCCTTCGCGTACACACTGTTTTTATGATTCCGAACCCATCTGACTCACAAAATCGTCTAAAAGACCATTTAAACCAATACCTCCCTTTTGTTTCTTTTCCTTATACATTCAATTTTTCCACGTTTTTTGCACTCAAGACAACTTTCCTCCTTCGCGTACACACTGTTTATATGATTCCGAACCCATCTGACTCACAAAATCGTCTAAAAGACCATTTAAACCAATACCTCCCTTTTGTTTCTTTTCCTTATACATTCATTTTTTTCCACGTTTTTGCACTCAAAACAACTTTCCTCCTCCGCGTACACACTGTTTTTAACATTCCAAACCCAACTGACTCAAAAAACTGTCTAAAAAGCTATTTAAACCAATACCGCCCTTTTGTTTTTTTTCGTTATACATTAATTTTTTCCACGTTTCGGCACTCAAAACAACTTTATTCCTTCGCGTACACACTGTTTTTATGATTCCGAACCCATCTGTCTCACAAAATCGTCTAAAAGACCATTTAAACCAATACGTCCCTTTTGTTTCTTTTCCTTATACATTCGTTTTTCCCACGTTTTTGCACTCAAAACAACATTCCTCCTTCTTGTACACACTTTTCTGATGATTCCGAACCTACCTGACTCACAAAACCGTCTAAAAGGCCATTTAAACCAATACCGCCCTTTTGTTTCTTTTCCTTATACATTCATTTTTTCCAAGTTTTAGCACTCAAAACAACTTTCCTCCTTCGCGTACACACTGTTTTTATGATTCCGAACCCACCTGACTCACAAAACCGTCTAAAAGACCATTTAAACCAATACCTCCCTTTTGTTTCTTTTCCTTATACATTCATTTTTTACACGTTTTTGCACTCAAAACAACTTTCCTCCTTCGCGTACACACTTTTTTTTATGAATCCGAACCCACTTGACTCACAAAAACCGTCTAAAAGGCCATTTAAACCAATACCGCCCATTTGTTTCTTTTCCTTATACATTCATTTTTTCCAAGTTTTAGCACTCAAAACAACTTTCCTCCTTCGCGTACACACTGTTTTTATGATTCCGAACCCATCTGAATCACAAAACTGTCTAAAAAGCCATTTAAACCAATACCGCCCTTTTGTTTCTTTTCATTATACATTTATTTTTTTCACGTTTCGGCACTCAAAACATCTTTCCACATTCGCGTACACACTGTTTATATGATTCCGAACCCATCTGACTCACAAAATCGTCTAAAAGACCATTTAAACCAATACCTCCCTTTTGTTTCTTTTCCTTATACATTCATTTTTTTCCACGTTTTTGCACTCAAAACAACTTTCCTCCTCCGCGTACACACTGTTTTTAACATTCCAAACCCAACTGACTCAAAAAACTGTCTAAAAAGCTATTTAAACCAATACCGCCCTTTTGTTTTTTTTCGTTATACATTAATTTTTTCCACGTTTCGGCACTCAAAACAACTTTATTCCTTCGCGTACACACTGTTTTTATGATTCCGAACCCATCTGTCTCACAAAATCGTCTAAAAGACCATTTAAACCAATACGTCCCTTTTGTTTCTTTTCCTTATACATTCGTTTTTCCCACGTTTTTGCACTCAAAACAACATTCCTCCTTCTTGTACACACTTTTCTGATGATTCCGAACCTACCTGACTCACAAAACCGTCTAAAAGGCCATTTAAACCAATACCGCCCTTTTGTTTCTTTTCCTTATACATTCATTTTTTCCAAGTTTTAGCACTCAAAACAACTTTCCTCCTTCGCGTACACACTGTTTTTATGATTCCGAACCCACCTGACTCACAAAACCGTCTAAAAGACCATTTAAACCAATACCTCCCTTTTGTTTCTTTTCCTTATACATTCATTTTTTCCACGTTTTTGCACTCAAAACAACTTTCCTCCTTCGCGTACACACTTTTTTTTATGAATCCGAACCCACTTGACTCACAAAAACCGTCTAAAAGGCCATTTAAACCAATACCGCCCATTTGTTTCTTTTCCTTATACATTCATTTTTTCCAAGTTTTAGCACTCAAAACAACTTTCCTCCTTCGCGTACACACTGTTTTTATGATTCCGAACCCATCTGAATCACAAAACTGTCTAAAAAGCCATTTAAACCAATACCGCCCTTTTGTTTCTTTTCATTATACATTTATTTTTTTCACGTTTCGGCACTCAAAACATCTTTCCACATTCGCGTACACACTGCTTTTATGATTCCGAACCCATCTGTCTCACAAAATCGTCTAAAAGACCATTTAAACCAATACCTCCCTTTTGTTTCTTTTCCTTATACATTCATTTTTTCCACGTTTTTGCACTCAAGACAACTTTCTTCCTTCGCGTACACACTGTTTTTATGATTCCGAACCCATCTGACTCACAATATCGTCTAAAAGACCATTTAAACCAATACCGCCCTTTTGTTTCTTTTCGTTATACATTTATTTTTTCCACGTTTCGGCACTCAAGACAACTTTCCTCCTTCGCGTACACACTTTTCTGATGATTCCGAACCTACCTGACTCACAAAACCGTCAAAAAGGCCATTTAAACCAATACCGCCCTTTTGTTTCTTTTCCTTATACATTCATTTTTTCCACGTTTTTCCAACTTTCCTCCTTCTCGTACACACTTTTTTTATGATTCCGAACCCACCTGACTCACAAAACCGTCTAAAAGACCATTTAAACCAATACCTCCCTTTTGTTTCTTTTTCTTATACATTCATTTTTTCCACGTTTTTGCACTCAAAACAACTTTCCTCCTCCGCGTACACACTGTTTTTAAGATTCCCAACCCATCTGACTCACAAAACTGTCTAAAAAGCCATTTAAACCAATACCGCCCTTTTGTTTCTTTTCCTTATACATTAATTTTTTCCACGTTTTTGCACTCAAAACAACTTTCCTCCTTCGCGTACACACTGTTTTTATGATTCCGAACCCATCTGACTCACAAAATCGCCTAAAAGACCATTTAAACCAATACCTCCCTTTTGTTTCTTTTCCTTATACATTCATTTTTACCACGTTTTTGCACTCAAGACAACTTTCCTCCTTCGCGTACACACTGTTTTTATGATTCCGAACCCATCTGACTCACAAAATCGTCTAAAAGGCCATTTAAACCAATACCTCCCTTTTGTTTCTTTTCCTTATACATTCATTTTTTCCACGTTTTTGCACTCAAAACAACTTTCCTCCTCCGCGTACACACTGTTTTTAAGATTCCCAACCCATCTGACTCACAAAACTGTCTAAAAAGCCATTTAAACCAATACCGCCCTTTTGTTTCTTTTCCTTATACATTCATTTTTTCCACGTTTTTGCACTCAAAACAATTTTCCTCCTTCGCGTACACACTTTTTTTATGATTCCGAACCCATCTGACTCACAAAATCGTTAAAAAGGCCATTTAAACCAATACCGCCCTTTTGTTTCTTTTCCTTATACATTCATTTTTTCCACGTTTTTCCAACTTTCCTCCTTCTCGTACACACTTTTTTTATGAATCCGAACCCACCTGACTCACAAAAACCGTCTAAAAGGACATTTAAACCAATACCGCCCATTTGTTTCTTTTCCTTATACATTCATTTTTTCCACATTTTTGTACTCAAAACAACTTTCCTCCTTCGCGTACACACTGTTTTTATGATTCCGAACCCATCTTACTCACAAAACTGTCTAAAAAGCTATTTAAACCAATACCGCCCTTTTGTTTTTTTTCGTTATACATTAATTTTTTCCACGTTTCGGCACTCAAAACAACTTTAATCCTTCGCGTACACACTGTTTTTATGATTCCGAACCCATCTGTCTCACAAAATCGTCTAAAAGACCATTTAAACCAATACGTCCCTTTTGTTTCTTTTCCTTATACATTCAATTTTTCCACGTTTTTTGCACTCAAGACAACTTTCCTCCTTCGCGTACACACTGTTTTTATGATTCCGAACCCATCTGACTCACAAAATCGTCTAAAAGACCATTTAAACCAATACCTCCCTTTTGTTTCTTTTCCTTATACATTCATTTTTTTCCACGTTTTTGCACTCAAAACAACTTTCCTCCTCCGCGTACACACTGTTTTTAACATTCCAAACCCAACTGACTCACAAAACTGTCTAAAAAGCTATTTAAACCAATACCGCCCTTTTGTTTTTTTTCGTTATACATTAATTTTTTCCACGTTTCGGCACTCAAAACAACTTTAATCCTTCGCGTACACACTGTTTTTATGATTCCGAACCCATCTGTCTCACAAAATCGTCTAAAAGACCATTTAAACCAATACGTCCCTTTTGTTTCTTTTCCTTATACATTCGTTTTTTCCACGTTTTTGCACTCAAAACAACATTCCTCCTTCTTGTACACACTTTTCTGATGATTCCGAACCTACCTGACTCACAAAACCGTCTAAAAGGCCATTTAAACCAATACCGCCCTTTTGTTTCTTTTCCTTATACATTCATTTTTTCCACGTTTTTCCAACTTTCCTCCTTCTCGTACACACTTTTTTTATGATTCCGAACCCACCTGACTCACAAAACCGTCTAAAAGACCATTTAAACCAATACCTCCCTTTTGTTTCTTTTCCTTATACATTCATTTTTTTCACGTTTTTGCACTCAAAACAACTTTCCTCCTTCGCGTACACACTTTTTTTTATGAATCCGAACCCACCTGACTCACAAAAACCGTCTAAAAGGCCATTTAAACCAATACCGCCCATTTGTTTCTTTTCCTTATACATTCATTTTTTCCAAGTTTTAGCACTCAAAACAACTTTCCTCCTTCGCGTACACACTGTTTTTATGATTCCGAACCCATCTGAATCACAAAACTGTCTAAAAAGCCATTTAAACCAATACCGCCCTTTTGTTTCTTTTCATTATACATTTATTACTTTCCGAACACTATAGTGAGGAAAGTATTGTAATCATGTCAAAAATCCGAATTCGAGATTTTGATGTTTCTATACGTTTTGAGGTCCCCTGAGTCCGTTTTCACTATTTTTACGATGATGTATGTATGTGTGTGTGTATGTGTGTATGTGTGTATGTGTGTATGTGTGTATGTGTGTATGTTTGTGAACACGCTAGCGTCTAAAGGCTTTGTTCGATTAACCTGAAAGTTGGTACGTATATTGTAAGTCACCATAGTACGGACCCTATAGATTTCGGTGAATCTAGCACTTATAGTTTTTTTACAGGGACACAAAGAAAAATTCTTTATCATTATGGCCTATGGGACCAAAATCTTAAAAGTGCGATAGCATCTAAACGCCTTATTCAATTGAGCAAAAATTTTATACCCATATTATAGGTCACAGATACTCAATCTGTATAGATTTTGGAGAATCTAGCACTTATAGTTTTTTTACAGGGACACAAAGAAAAATTCTTTATCATTAAGGCCAATGGGGCCAAATTTTTAAAAGTGTGATAGCGTCTAAACGCCTTATTAATCTGAGCAAAAAAAATTGTACACATGTTATAGGTCGCATTTGCACCAACTGTATAGATTTTGGTGAATCTAGCACTACAGTTTTTTTACAGGGACACAAAGAAAAATTCTTTATCATTATGGCCTATGAGACCAAATTTTTAAAAGTGCGATAGCATCTAAACGCCTTATTCAATTGAGCTGAAAATTTGTATGAATATTATAAATCACTGTTGCACTAACTATAAGCATTTTGGTGAATCTAGCATCTATAGATTTTTACAGGGACAAAACGAAAAATTCTTTATCATTATGATCTAAGGGCTCAAAGTTCAGTAGCGTTAAATAAAACTTCGTGTGATATATGGAGAAAAAAACACTCTATTATGGTTTTCTCTCTTTTGTTTGTTTAGCAATTCCTCTTTCTTTATTTTATCTACAAAACTGTTAGCTACTCAATGTTCGGAAAGTCGAGTGGAGTCACTCCAGATTTTTTTTTTCACGTTTCGGCACTGAAAACATCTTTCCACATTCGCGTACACACTGCTTTTATGATTCCGAACCCATCTGTCTCACAAAATCGTCTAAAAGACCATTTAAACCAATACCTCCCTTTTGTTTCTTTTCCTTATACATTCATTTTTTCCACGTTTTTGCACTCAAGACAACTTTCTTCCTTCGCGTACACACTTTTCTGATGATTCCGAACCTACCTGACTCACAAAACCGTCTAAAAGGCCATTTAAACCAATACCGCCCTTTTGTTTCTTTTCCTTATACATTCATTTTTTCCACGTTCTTCCAACTTTCCTCCTTCTCGTACACACTTTTTTTATGATTCCGAACCCACCTGACTCACAAAACCGTCTAAAAGACCATTTAAACCAATACCTCCCTTTTGTTTCTTTTACTTATACATTCATTTTTTCCATTGTTTTTGCACTCAAAACAACTTTCCTCCTTCGCGTACACACTTTTTTTATGATTCCGAACCCATCTGTCTCACAAAATCGTCTAAAAGACCATTTAAACCAATACCTCCCTTTTGTTTCTTTTCCTTATACATTCATTTTTTCCACGTTTTTGCACTCAAAACAACTTTCCTCCTCCGCGTACACACTGTTTTTAAGATTCCCAACCCATCTGACTCACAAAACTGTCTAAAAAGCCATTTAAACCAATACCGCCCTTTTGTTTCTTTTCCTTATACATTCATTTTTTCACGTTTTTGCACTCAAAACAATTTTCCTCCTTCGCGTACACACTTTTTTTATGATTCCGAACCCATCTGACTCACAAAATCGTTAAAAAGGCCATTTAAACCAATACCGCCCTTTTGTTTCTTTTCCTTATACATTCATTTTTTCCACGTTTTTCCAACTTTCCTCCTTCTCGTACACACTTTTTTTATGAATCCGAACCCACCTGACTCACAAAAACCGTCTAAAAGGCCATTTAAACCAATACCGCCCATTTGTTTCTTTTCCTTATACATTCATTTTTTCCAAGTTTTTGCACTCAAAACAACTTTCCTCCTTCGCGTACACACTTTTTTTATGATTCCGAACCCATCTGTCTCACAAAATCGTCTAAAAGACCATTTAAACCAATACCTCCCTTTTGTTTCTTTTCCTTATACATTCATTTTTTCCACATTTTTCCAACTTTCCTCCTTCGCGTACACACTTTTTTTATGATTCCGAACCCACCTGACTCACAAAACCGTCTAAAAGACCATTTAAACCAATACCTCCCTTTTGTTTCTTTTCCTTATACATTCATTTTTTCCACGTTTTTGCACTCAAAACAACTTTCCTCCTTCGCGTACACACTTTTTTTTATGAATCCGAACCCACTTGACTCACAAAAACCGTCTAAAAGGCCATTTAAACCAATACCGCCCATTTGTTTCTTTTCCTTATACATTCATTTTTTCCAAGTTTTAGCACTCAAAACAACTTTCCTCCTTCGCGTACACACTGTTTTTATGATTCCGAACCCATCTGAATCACAAAACTGTCTAAAAAGCCATTTAAACCAATACCGCCCTTTTGTTTCTTTTCATTATACATTTATTTTTTTCACGTTTCGGCACTCAAAACATCTTTCCACATTCGCGTACACACTGCTTTTATGATTCCGAACCCATCTGTCTCACAAAATCGTCTAAAAGACCATTTAAACCAATACCTCCCTTTTGTTTCTTTTCCTTATACATTCATTTTTTCCACGTTTTTGCACTCAAGACAACTTTCTTCCTTCGCGTACACACTGTTTTTATGATTCCGAACCCATCTGACTCACAATATCGTCTAAAAGACCATTTAAACCAATACCGCCCTTTTGTTTCTTTTCGTTATACATTTATTTTTTCCACGTTTCGGCACTCAAGACAACTTTCCTCCTTCGCGTACACACTTTTCTGATGATTCCGAACCTACCTGACTCACAAAACCGTCAAAAGGCCATTTAAACCAATACCGCCCTTTTGTTTCTTTTCCTTATACATTCATTTTTTCCACGTTTTTCCAACTTTCCTCCTTCTCGTACACACTTTTTTTATGATTCCGAACCCACCTGACTCACAAAACCGTCTAAAAGACCATTTAAACCAATACCTCCCTTTTGTTTCTTTTTCTTATACATTCATTTTTTCCACGTTTTTGCACTCAAAACAACTTTCCTCCTCCGCGTACACACTGTTTTTAAGATTCCCAACCCATCTGACTCACAAAACTGTCTAAAAAGCCATTTAAACCAATACCGCCCTTTTGTTTCTTTTCCTTATACATTAATTTTTTCCACGTTTTTGCACTCAAAACAACTTTCCTCCTTCGCGTACACACTGTTTTTATGATTCCGAACCCATCTGACTCACAAAATCGCCTAAAAGACCATTTAAACCAATACCTCCCTTTTGTTTCTTTTCCTTATACATTCATTTTTACCACGTTTTTGCACTCAAGACAACTTTCCTCCTTCGCGTACACACTGTTTTTATGATTCCGAACCCATCTGACTCACAAAATCGTCTAAAAGGCCATTTAAACCAATACCTCCCTTTTGTTTCTTTTCCTTATACATTCATTTTTTCCACGTTTTTGCACTCAAAACAACTTTCCTCCTCCGCGTACACACTGTTTTTAAGATTCCCAACCCATCTGACTCACAAAACTGTCTAAAAAGCCATTTAAACCAATACCGCCCTTTTGTTTCTTTTCCTTATACATTCATTTTTTCCACGTTTTTGCACTCAAAACAATTTTCCTCCTTCGCGTACACACTTTTTTTATGATTCCGAACCCATCTGACTCACAAAATCGTTAAAAAGGCCATTTAAACCAATACCGCCCTTTTGTTTCTTTTCCTTATACATTCATTTTTTCCACGTTTTTCCAACTTTCCTCCTTCTCGTACACACTTTTTTTATGAATCCGAACCCACCTGACTCACAAAAACCGTCTAAAAGGACATTTAAACCAATACCGCCCATTTGTTTCTTTTCCTTATACATTCATTTTTTCCACATTTTTGTACTCAAAACAACTTTCCTCCTTCGCGTACACACTGTTTTTATGATTCCGAACCCATCTTACTCACAAAACTGTCTAAAAAGCTATTTAAACCAATACCGCCCTTTTGTTTTTTTTCGTTATACATTAATTTTTTCCACGTTTCGGCACTCAAAACAACTTTAATCCTTCGCGTACACACTGTTTTTATGATTCCGAACCCATCTGTCTCACAAAATCGTCTAAAAGACCATTTAAACCAATACGTCCCTTTTGTTTCTTTTCCTTATACATTCAATTTTTCCACGTTTTTTGCACTCAAGACAACTTTCCTCCTTCGCGTACACACTGTTTTTATGATTCCGAACCCATCTGACTCACAAAATCGTCTAAAAGACCATTTAAACCAATACCTCCCTTTTGTTTCTTTTCCTTATACATTCATTTTTTTCCACGTTTTTGCACTCAAAACAACTTTCCTCCTCCGCGTACACACTGTTTTTAACATTCCAAACCCAACTGACTCACAAAACTGTCTAAAAAGCTATTTAAACCAATACCGCCCTTTTGTTTTTTTTCGTTATACATTAATTTTTTCCACGTTTCGGCACTCAAAACAACTTTAATCCTTCGCGTACACACTGTTTTTATGATTCCGAACCCATCTGTCTCACAAAATCGTCTAAAAGACCATTTAAACCAATACGTCCCTTTTGTTTCTTTTCCTTATACATTCGTTTTTTCCACGTTTTTGCACTCAAAACAACATTCCTCCTTCTTGTACACACTTTTCTGATGATTCCGAACCTACCTGACTCACAAAACCGTCTAAAAGGCCATTTAAACCAATACCGCCCTTTTGTTTCTTTTCCTTATACATTCATTTTTTCCACGTTTTTCCAACTTTCCTCCTTCTCGTACACACTTTTTTTATGATTCCGAACCCACCTGACTCACAAAACCGTCTAAAAGACCATTTAAACCAATACCTCCCTTTTGTTTCTTTTCCTTATACATTCATTTTTTTCACGTTTTTGCACTCAAAACAACTTTCCTCCTTCGCGTACACTTTTTTATGAATCCGAACCCACCTGACTCACAAAAACCGTCTAAAAGGCCATTTAAACCAATACCTCCCATTTGTTTCTTTTCCTTATACATTCATTTTTTCCAAGTTTTAGCACTCAAAACAACTTTCCTCCTTCGCGTACACACTGTTTTTATGATTCCGAACCCATCTGAATCACAAAACTGTCTAAAAAGCCATTTAAACCAATACCGCCCTTTTGTTTCTTTTCATTATACATTTATTTTTTTCACGTTTCGGCACTGAAAACATCTTTCCACATTCGCGTACACACTGCTTTTATGATTCCGAACCGATCTGTCTCACAAAATCGTCTAAAAGACCATTTAAACCAATACCTCCCTTTTGTTTCTTTTCCTTATACATTCATTTTTTCCACGTTTTTGCACTCAAGACAACTTTCTTCCTTCGCGTAAACACTTTTCTGATGATTCCGAACCTACCTGACTCACAAAACCGTCTAAAAGGCCATTTAAACCAATACCGCCCTTTTGTTTCTTTTCCTTATACATTCATTTTTTCCACGTTTTTCCAACTTTCCTCCTTCTCGTACACACTTTTTTTATGATTCCGAACCCACCTGACTCACAAAACCGTCTAGAAGACCATTTAAACCAATACCTCCCTTTTGTTTCTTTTACTTATACATTCATTTTTTCCATTGTTTTTGCACTCAAAACAACTTTCCTCCTTCGCGTACACACTTTTTTTATGATTCCGAACCCATCTGTCTCACAAAATCGTCTAAAAGACCATTTAAACCAATACCTCCCTTTTGTTTCTTTTCCTTATACATTCATTTTTTCCACGTTTTTGCACTCAAAACAACTTTCCTCCTCCGCGTACACACTGTTTTTAAGATTCCCAACCCATCTGACTCACAAAACTGTCTAAAAAGCCATTTAAACCAATACCGCCCTTTTGTTTCTTTTCCTTATACATTCATTTTTTCACGTTTTTGCACTCAAAACAATTTTCCTCCTTCGCGTACACACTTTTTTTATGATTCCGAACCCATCTGACTCACAAAATCGTTAAAAAGGCCATTTAAACCAATACCGCCCTTTTGTTTCTTTTCCTTATACATTCATTTTTTCCACGTTTTTCCAACTTTCCTCCTTCTCGTACACACTTTTTTTATGAATCCGAACCCACCTGACTCACAAAAACCGTCTAAAAGGCCATTTAAACCAATACCGCCCATTTGTTTCTTTTCCTTATACATTCATTTTTTCCAAGTTTTTGCACTCAAAACAACTTTCCTCCTTCGCGTACACACTTTTTTTATGATTCCGAACCCATCTGTCTCACAAAATCGTCTAAAAGACCATTTAAACCAATACCTCCCTTTTGTTTCTTTTCCTTATACATTCATTTTTTCCACATTTTTCCAACTTTCCTCCTTCTCGTACACACTTTTTTTATGAATCCGAACCCACCTGACTCACAAAAACCGTCTAAAAGGCCATTTAAACCAATACCGCCCATTTGTTTCTTTTCCTTATACATTCATTTTTTCCACATTTTTGTACTCAAAACAACTTTCCTCCTTCGCGTACACACTGTTTTTATGATTCCGAACCCATCTTACTCACAAAACTGTCTAAAAAGCCATTTAAACCAATACCGCCCTTTTGTTTCTTTTCCTTATACATTTATTTTTTCCACGTTTTTGCACTCAAAACAACTTTCCTCCTTCGCGTACACACTGTTTTTATGATTCCGAACCCATCTGTCTCACAAAATCGTCTAAAAGACCATTTAAACCAATACGTCCCTTTTGTTTCTTTTCCTTATACATTCGTTTTTTCCACGTTTTTGCACTCAAAACAACATTCCTCCTTCTTGTACACACTTTTCTGATGATTCCGAACCTACCTGACTCACAAAACCGTCTAGAAGGCCATTTAAACCAATACCGCCCTTTTGTTTCTTTTCCTTATACATTCATTTTTTCCACGTTTTTCCAACTTTCCTCCTTCTCGTACACACTTTTTTTATGATTCCGAACCCACCTGACTCACAAAACCGTCTAAAAGACCATTTAAACCAATACCTCCCTTTTGTTTCTTTTCCTTATACATTCATTTTTTCCACGTTTTTGCACTCAAAACAACTTTCCTCCTTCGCGTACACACTTTTTTTTATGAATCCGAACCCACCTGACTCACAAAAACCGTCTAAAAGGCCATTTAAACCAATACCGCCCATTTGTTTCTTTTCCTTATACATTCATTTTTTCCAAGTTTTAGCACTCAAAACAACTTTCCTCCTTCGCGTACACACTGTTTTTATGATTCCGAACCCATCTGAATCACAAAATTGTCTAAAAAGCCATTTAAACCAATACCGCCCTTTTGTTTCTTTTCATTATACATTCGTTTTTTCCACGTTTTTGCACTCAAAACAACATTCCTCCTTCTTGTACACACTTTTCTGATGATTCCGAACCTACCTGACTCACAAAACCGTCTAAAAGGCCATTTAAACCAATACCGCCCTTTTGTTTCTTTTCCTTATACATTCATTTTTTCCACGTTTTTCCAACTTTCCTCCTTCTCGTACACACTTTTTTTATGAATCCGAACCCACCTGACTCACAAAAACCGTCTAAAAGGACATTTAAACCAATACCGCCCATTTGTTTCTTTTCCTTATACATTCATTTTTTCCACATTTTTGTACTCAAAACAACTTTCCTCCTTCGCGTACACACTGTTTTTATGATTCCGAACCCATCTTACTCACAAAACTGTCTAAAAAGCTATTTAAACCAATACCGCCCTTTTGTTTTTTTTCGTTATACATTAATTTTTTCCACGTTTCGGCACTCAAAACAACTTTAATCCTTCGCGTACACACTGTTTTTATGATTCCGAACCCATCTGTCTCACAAAATCGTCTAAAAGACCATTTAAACCAATACGTCCCTTTTGTTTCTTTTCCTTATACATTCAATTTTTCCACGTTTTTTGCACTCAAGACAACTTTCCTCCTTCGCGTACACACTGTTTTTATGATTCCGAACCCATCTGACTCACAAAATCGTCTAAAAGACCATTTAAACCAATACCTCCCTTTTGTTTCTTTTCCTTATACATTCATTTTTTTCCACGTTTTTGCACTCAAAACAACTTTCCTCCTCCGCGTACACACTGTTTTTAACATTCCAAACCCAACTGACTCACAAAACTGTCTAAAAAGCTATTTAAACCAATACCGCCCTTTTGTTTTTTTTCGTTATACATTAATTTTTTCCACGTTTCGGCACTCAAAACAACTTTAATCCTTCGCGTACACACTGTTTTTATGATTCCGAACCCATCTGTCTCACAAAATCGTCTAAAAGACCATTTAAACCAATACGTCCCTTTTGTTTCTTTTCCTTATACATTCGTTTTTTCCACGTTTTTGCACTCAAAACAACATTCCTCCTTCTTGTACACACTTTTCTGATGATTCCGAACCTACCTGACTCACAAAACCGTCTAAAAGGCCATTTAAACCAATACCGCCCTTTTGTTTCTTTTCCTTATACATTCATTTTTTCCACGTTTTTCCAACTTTCCTCCTTCTCGTACACACTTTTTTTATGATTCCGAACCCACCTGACTCACAAAACCGTCTAAAAGACCATTTAAACCAATACCTCCCTTTTGTTTCTTTTCCTTATACATTCATTTTTTTCACGTTTTTGCACTCAAAACAACTTTCCTCCTTCGCGTACACTTTTTTATGAATCCGAACCCACCTGACTCACAAAAACCGTCTAAAAGGCCATTTAAACCAATACCTCCCATTTGTTTCTTTTCCTTATACATTCATTTTTTCCAAGTTTTAGCACTCAAAACAACTTTCCTCCTTCGCGTACACACTGTTTTTATGATTCCGAACCCATCTGAATCACAAAACTGTCTAAAAAGCCATTTAAACCAATACCGCCCTTTTGTTTCTTTTCATTATACATTTATTTTTTTCACGTTTCGGCACTGAAAACATCTTTCCACATTCGCGTACACACTGCTTTTATGATTCCGAACCGATCTGTCTCACAAAATCGTCTAAAAGACCATTTAAACCAATACCTCCCTTTTGTTTCTTTTCCTTATACATTCATTTTTTCCACGTTTTTGCACTCAAGACAACTTTCTTCCTTCGCGTAAACACTTTTCTGATGATTCCGAACCTACCTGACTCACAAAACCGTCTAAAAGGCCATTTAAACCAATACCGCCCTTTTGTTTCTTTTCCTTATACATTCATTTTTTCCACGTTTTTCCAACTTTCCTCCTTCTCGTACACACTTTTTTTATGATTCCGAACCCACCTGACTCACAAAACCGTCTAGAAGACCATTTAAACCAATACCTCCCTTTTGTTTCTTTTACTTATACATTCATTTTTTCCATTGTTTTTGCACTCAAAACAACTTTCCTCCTTCGCGTACACACTTTTTTTATGATTCCGAACCCATCTGTCTCACAAAATCGTCTAAAAGACCATTTAAACCAATACCTCCCTTTTGTTTCTTTTCCTTATACATTCATTTTTTCCACGTTTTTGCACTCAAAACAACTTTCCTCCTCCGCGTACACACTGTTTTTAAGATTCCCAACCCATCTGACTCACAAAACTGTCTAAAAAGCCATTTAAACCAATACCGCCCTTTTGTTTCTTTTCCTTATACATTCATTTTTTCACGTTTTTGCACTCAAAACAATTTTCCTCCTTCGCGTACACACTTTTTTTATGATTCCGAACCCATCTGACTCACAAAATCGTTAAAAAGGCCATTTAAACCAATACCGCCCTTTTGTTTCTTTTCCTTATACATTCATTTTTTCCACGTTTTTCCAACTTTCCTCCTTCTCGTACACACTTTTTTTATGAATCCGAACCCACCTGACTCACAAAAACCGTCTAAAAGGCCATTTAAACCAATACCGCCCATTTGTTTCTTTTCCTTATACATTCATTTTTTCCAAGTTTTTGCACTCAAAACAACTTTCCTCCTTCGCGTACACACTTTTTTTATGATTCCGAACCCATCTGTCTCACAAAATCGTCTAAAAGACCATTTAAACCAATACCTCCCTTTTGTTTCTTTTCCTTATACATTCATTTTTTCCACATTTTTCCAACTTTCCTCCTTCTCGTACACACTTTTTTTATGAATCCGAACCCACCTGACTCACAAAAACCGTCTAAAAGGCCATTTAAACCAATACCGCCCATTTGTTTCTTTTCCTTATACATTCATTTTTTCCACATTTTTGTACTCAAAACAACTTTCCTCCTTCGCGTACACACTGTTTTTATGATTCCGAACCCATCTTACTCACAAAACTGTCTAAAAAGCCATTTAAACCAATACCGCCCTTTTGTTTCTTTTCCTTATACATTTATTTTTTCCACGTTTTTGCACTCAAAACAACTTTCCTCCTTCGCGTACACACTGTTTTTATGATTCCGAACCCATCTGTCTCACAAAATCGTCTAAAAGACCATTTAAACCAATACGTCCCTTTTGTTTCTTTTCCTTATACATTCGTTTTTTCCACGTTTTTGCACTCAAAACAACATTCCTCCTTCTTGTACACACTTTTCTGATGATTCCGAACCTACCTGACTCACAAAACCGTCTAGAAGGCCATTTAAACCAATACCGCCCTTTTGTTTCTTTTCCTTATACATTCATTTTTTCCACGTTTTTCCAACTTTCCTCCTTCTCGTACACACTTTTTTTATGATTCCGAACCCACCTGACTCACAAAACCGTCTAAAAGACCATTTAAACCAATACCTCCCTTTTGTTTCTTTTCCTTATACATTCATTTTTTCCACGTTTTTGCACTCAAAACAACTTTCCTCCTTCGCGTACACACTTTTTTTTATGAATCCGAACCCACCTGACTCACAAAAACCGTCTAAAAGGCCATTTAAACCAATACCGCCCATTTGTTTCTTTTCCTTATACATTCATTTTTTCCAAGTTTTAGCACTCAAAACAACTTTCCTCCTTCGCGTACACACTGTTTTTATGATTCCGAACCCATCTGAATCACAAAATTGTCTAAAAAGCCATTTAAACCAATACCGCCCTTTTGTTTCTTTTCATTATACATTTATTTTTTTCACGTTTCGGCACTCAAAACATCTTTCCACATTCGCGTACACACTGCTTTTATGATTCCGAACCCATCTGTCTCACAAAATCGTCTAAAAGACCATTTAAACCAATACCTCCCTTTTGTTTCTTTTCCTTATACATTCATTTTTTCCACGTTTTTGCACTCAAGACAACTTTCTTCCTTCGCGTACACACTGTTTTTATGATTCCGAACCCATCTGACTCACAATATCGTCTAAAAGACCATTTAAACCAATACCGCCCTTTTGTTTCTTTTCGTTATACATTTATTTTTTCCACGTTTCGGCACCCAAGACAACTTTCCTCCTTCGCGTACACACTTTTCTGATGATTCCGAACCTACCTGACTCACAAAACCGTCTAAAAGGCCATTTAAACCAATACCGCCCTTTTGTTTCTTTTCCTTATACATTCGTTTTTTCCACGTTTTTGCACTCAAAACAACATTCCTCCTTCTTGTACACACTTTTCTGATGATTCCGAACCTACCTGACTCACAAAACCGTCTAAAAGGCCATTTAAACCAATACCGCCCTTTTGTTTCTTTTCCTTATACATTCATTTTTTCCACGTTTTTTGCACTCAAGACAACTTTCCTCCTTCGCGTACACACTGTTTTTATGATTCCGAACCCATCTGACTCACAAAATCGTCTAAAAGACCATTTAAACCAATACCTCCCTTTTGTTTCTTTTCCTTATACATTCAATTTTTCCACGTTTTTTGCACTCAAGACAACTTTCCTCCTTCGCGTACACACTGTTTATATGATTCCGAACCCATCTGACTCACAAAATCGTCTAAAAGACCATTTAAACCAATACCTCCCTTTTGTTTCTTTTCCTTATACATTCATTTTTTTCCACGTTTTTGCACTCAAAACAACTTTCCTCCTCCGCGTACACACTGTTTTTAACATTCCAAACCCAACTGACTCAAAAAACTGTCTAAAAAGCTATTTAAACCAATACCGCCCTTTTGTTTTTTTTCGTTATACATTAATTTTTTCCACGTTTCGGCACTCAAAACAACTTTATTCCTTCGCGTACACACTGTTTTTATGATTCCGAACCCATCTGTCTCACAAAATCGTCTAAAAGACCATTTAAACCAATACGTCCCTTTTGTTTCTTTTCCTTATACATTCGTTTTTTCCACGTTTTTGCACTCAAAACAACATTCCTCCTTCTTGTACACACTTTTCTGATGATTCCGAACCTACCTGACTCACAAAACCGTCTAAAAGGCCATTTAAACCAATACCGCCCTTTTGTTTCTTTTCCTTATACATTCATTTTTTCCAAGTTTTAGCACTCAAAACAACTTTCCTCCTTCGCGTACACACTGTTTTTATGATTCCGAACCCACCTGACTCACAAAACCGTCTAAAAGACCATTTAAACCAATACCTCCCTTTTGTTTCTTTTCCTTATACATTCATTTTTTCCACGTTTTTGCACTCAAAACAACTTTCCTCCTTCGCGTACACACTTTTTTTTATGAATCCGAACCCACTTGACTCACAAAAACCGTCTAAAAGGCCATTTAAACCAATACCGCCCATTTGTTTCTTTTCGTTATACATTTATTTTTTCCACGTTTCGGCACTCAAGACAACTTTCCTCCTTCGCGTACACACTTTTCTGATGATTCCGAACCTACCTGACTCACAAAACCGTCAAAAAGGCCATTTAAACCAATACCGCCCTTTTGTTTCTTTTCCTTATACATTCATTTTTTCCACATTTTTCCAACTTTCCTCCTTCTCGTACACACTTTTTTTATGAATCCGAACCCACCTGACTCACAAAAACCGTCTAAAAGGCCATTTAAACCAATACCGCCCATTTGTTTCTTTTCCTTATACATTCATTTTTTCCACATTTTTGTACTCAAAACAACTTTCCTCCTTCGCGTACACACTGTTTTTATGATTCCGAACCCATCTTACTCACAAAACTGTCTAAAAAGCCATTTAAACCAATACCGCCCTTTTGTTTCTTTTCCTTATACATTTATTTTTTCCACGTTTTTGCACTCAAAACAACTTTCCTCCTTCGCGTACACACTGTTTTTATGATTCCGAACCCATCTGTCTCACAAAATCGTCTAAAAGACCATTTAAACCAATACGTCCCTTTTGTTTCTTTTCCTTATACATTCGTTTTTTCCACGTTTTTGCACTCAAAACAACATTCCTCCTTCTTGTACACACTTTTCTGATGATTCCGAACCTACCTGACTCACAAAACCGTCTAGAAGGCCATTTAAACCAATACCGCCCTTTTGTTTCTTTTCCTTATACATTCATTTTTTCCACGTTTTTCCAACTTTCCTCCTTCTCGTACACACTTTTTTTATGAATCCGAACCCACTTGACTCACAAAAACCGTCTAAAAGACCATTTAAACCAATACCGCCCATTTGTTTCTTTTCGTTATACATTTATTTTTTCCACGTTTCGGCACTCAAGACAACTTTCCTCCTTCGCGTACACACTTTTCTGATGATTCCGAACCTACCTGACTCACAAAACCGTCAAAAAGGCCATTTAAACCAATACCGCCCTTTTGTTTCTTTTCCTTATACATTCATTTTTTCCACATTTTTCCAACTTTCCTCCTTCTCGTACACACTTTTTTTATGAATCCGAACCCACCTGACTCACAAAAACCGTCTAAAAGGCCATTTAAACCAATACCGCCCATTTGTTTCTTTTCCTTATACATTCATTTTTTCCACATTTTTGTACTCAAAACAACTTTCCTCCTTCGCGTACACACTGTTTTTATGATTCCGAACCCATCTTACTCACAAAACTGTCTAAAAAGCCATTTAAACCAATACCGCCCTTTTGTTTCTTTTCCTTATACATTTATTTTTTCCACGTTTTTGCACTCAAAACAACTTTCCTCCTTCGCGTACACACTGTTTTTATGATTCCGAACCCATCTGTCTCACAAAATCGTCTAAAAGACCATTTAAACCAATACGTCCCTTTTGTTTCTTTTCCTTATACATTCGTTTTTTCCACGTTTTTGCACTCAAAACAACATTCCTCCTTCTTGTACACACTTTTCTGATGATTCCGAACCTACCTGACTCACAAAACCGTCTAGAAGGCCATTTAAACCAATACCGCCCTTTTGTTTCTTTTCCTTATACATTCATTTTTTCCACGTTTTTCCAACTTTCCTCCTTCTCGTACACACTTTTTTTATGATTCCGAACCCACCTGACTCACAAAACCGTCTAAAAGACCATTTAAACCAATACCTCCCTTTTGTTTCTTTTCCTTATACATTCATTTTTTCCACGTTTTTGCACTCAAAACAACTTTCCTCCTTCGCGTACACACTTTTTTTTATGAATCCGAACCCACCTGACTCACAAAAACCGTCTAAAAGGCCATTTAAACCAATACCGCCCATTTGTTTCTTTTCCTTATACATTCATTTTTTCCAAGTTTTAGCACTCAAAACAACTTTCCTCCTTCGCGTACACACTGTTTTTATGATTCCGAACCCATCTGAATCACAAAATTGTCTAAAAAGCCATTTAAACCAATACCGCCCTTTTGTTTCTTTTCATTATACATTTATTTTTTTCACGTTTCGGCACTCAAAACATCTTTCCACATTCGCGTACACACTGCTTTTATGATTCCGAACCCATCTGTCTCACAAAATCGTCTAAAAGACCATTTAAACCAATACCTCCCTTTTGTTTCTTTTCCTTATACATTCATTTTTTCCACGTTTTTGCACTCAAGACAACTTTCTTCCTTCGCGTACACACTGTTTTTATGATTCCGAACCCATCTGACTCACAATATCGTCTAAAAGACCATTTAAACCAATACCGCCCTTTTGTTTCTTTTCGTTATACATTTATTTTTTCCACGTTTCGGCACTCAAGACAACTTTCCTCCTTCGCGTACACACTTTTCTGATGATTCCGAACCTACCTGACTCACAAAACCGTCTAAAAGGCCATTTAAACCAATACCGCCCTTTTGTTTCTTTTCCTTATACATTCGTTTTTTCCACGTTTTTGCACTCAAAACAACATTCCTCCTTCTTGTACACACTTTTCTGATGATTCCGAACCTACCTGACTCACAAAACCGTCTAAAAGGCCATTTAAACCAATACCGCCCTTTTGTTTCTTTTCCTTATACATTCATTTTTTCCACGTTTTTTGCACTCAAGACAACTTTCCTCCTTCGCGTACACACTGTTTTTATGATTCCGAACCCATCTGACTCACAAAATCGTCTAAAAGACCATTTAAACCAATACCTCCCTTTTGTTTCTTTTCCTTATACATTCAATTTTTCCACGTTTTTTGCACTCAAGACAACTTTCCTCCTTCGCGTACACACTGTTTATATGATTCCGAACCCATCTGACTCACAAAATCGTCTAAAAGACCATTTAAACCAATACCTCCCTTTTGTTTCTTTTCCTTATACAATCATTTTTTTCCACGTTTTTGCACTCAAAACAACTTTCCTCCTCCGCGTACACACTGTTTTTAACATTCCAAACCCAACTGACTCAAAAAACTGTCTAAAAAGCTATTTAAACCAATACCGCCCTTTTGTTTTTTTTCGTTATACATTAATTTTTTCCACGTTTCGGCACTCAAAACAACTTTATTCCTTCGCGTACACACTGTTTTTATGATTCCGAACCCATCTGTCTCACAAAATCGTCTAAAAGACCATTTAAACCAATACGTCCCTTTTGTTTCTTTTCCTTATACATTCGTTTTTTCCACGTTTTTGCACTCAAAACAACATTCCTCCTTCTTGTACACACTTTTCTGATGATTCCGAACCTACCTGACTCACAAAACCGTCTAAAAGGCGATTTAAACCAATACCGCCCTTTTGTTTCTTTTCCTTATACATTCATTTTTTCCAAGTTTTAGCACTCAAAACAACTTTCCTCCTTCGCGTACACACTGTTTTTATGATTCCGAACCCACCTGACTCACAAAACCGTCTAAAAGACCATTTAAACCAATACCTCCCTTTTGTTTCTTTTCCTTATACATTCATTTTTTCCACGTTTTTGCACTCAAAACAACTTTCCTCCTTCGCGTACACACTTTTTTTTATGAATCCGAACCCACTTGACTCACAAAAACCGTCTAAAAGACCATTTAAACCAATACCTCCCTTTTGTTTCTTTTCCTTATACATTCATTTTTTCCACGTTTTAGCACTCAAAACAACTTTCCTCCTTCGCGTACACACTGTTTTTATGATTCCGAACCCATCTGAATCACAAAACTGTCTAAAAAGCCATTTAAACCAATACCGCCCTTTTGTTTCTTTTCATTATACATTTATTTTTTTCACGTTTCGGCACTCAAAACATCTTTCCACATTCGCGTACACACTGCTTTTATGATTCCGAACCCATCTGTCTCACAAAATCGTCTAAAAGACCATTTAAACCAATACCTCCCTTTTGTTTCTTTTCCTTATACATTCATTTTTTCCACGTTTTTGCACTCAAGACAACTTTCTTCCTTCGCGTACACACTGTTTTTATGATTCCGAACCCATCTGACTCACAATATCGTCTAAAAGACCATTTAAACCAATACCGCCCTTTTGTTTCTTTTCGTTATACATTTATTTTTTCCACGTTTCGGCACTCAAGACAACTTTCCTCCTTCGCGTACACACTTTTCTGATGATTCCGAACCTACCTGACTCACAAAACCGTCAAAAAGGCCATTTAAACCAATACCGCCCTTTTGTTTCTTTTCCTTATACATTCATTTTTTCCACGTTTTTCCAACTTTCCTCCTTCTCGTACACACTTTTTTTATGATTCCGAACCCACCTGACTCACAAAACCGTCTAAAAGACCATTTAAACCAATACCTCCCTTTTGTTTCTTTTCCTTATACATTCATTTTTTCCACGTTTTTGCACTCAAAACAACTTTCCTCCTCCGCGTACACACTGTTTTTAAGATTCCCAACCCATCTGACTCACAAAACTGTCTAAAAAGCCATTTAAACCAATACCGCCCTTTTGTTTCTTTTCCTTATACATTAATTTTTTCCACGTTTTTGCACTCAAAACAACTTTCCTCCTTCGCGTACACACTGTTTTTATGATTCCGAACCCATCTGACTCACAAAATCGCCTAAAAGACCATTTAAACCAATACCTCCCTTTTGTTTCTTTTCCTTATACATTCATTTTTACCACGTTTTTGCACTCAAGACAACTTTCCTCCTTCGCGTACACACTGTTTTTATGATTCCGAACCCATCTGACTCACAAAACCGTCTAAAAGACCATTTAAACCAATACCTCCCTTTTGTTTCTTTTCCTTATACATTCATTTTTTCCACGTTTTTGCACTCAAAACAACTTTCCTCCTCCGCGTACACACTGTTTTTAAGATTCCCAACCCATCTGACTCACAAAACTGTCTAAAAAGCCATTTAAACCAATACCGCCCTTTTGTTTCTTTTCCTTATACATTAATTTTTTCCACGTTTTTGCACTCAAAACAACTTTCCTCCTTCGCGTACACACTGTTTTTATGATTCCGAACCCATCTGACTCACAAAATCGCCTAAAAGACCATTTAAACCAATACCTCCCTTTTGTTTCTTTTCCTTATACATTCATTTTTACCACGTTTTTGCACTCAAGACAACTTTCCTCCTTCGCGTACACACTGTTTTTATGATTCCGAACCCATCTGACTCACAAAATCGTCTAAAAGGCCATTTAAACCAATACCTCCCTTTTGTTTCTTTTCCTTATACATTCATTTTTTCCACGTTTTTGCACTCAAAACAACTTTCCTCCTCCGCGTACACACTGTTTTTAAGATTCCCAACCCATCTGACTCACAAAACTGTCTAAAAAGCCATTTAAACCAATACCGCCCTTTTGTTTCTTTTCCTTATACATTCATTTTTTCCACGTTTTTGCACTCAAAACAATTTTCCTCCTTCGCGTACACACTTTTTTTATGATTCCGAACCCATCTGACTCACAAAATCGTTAAAAAGGCCATTTAAACCAATACCGCCCTTTTGTTTCTTTTCCTTATACATTCATTTTTTCCACGTTTTTCCAACTTTCCTCCTTCTCGTACACACTTTTTTTATGAATCCGAACCCACCTGACTCACAAAAACCGTCTAAAAGGACATTTAAACCAATACCGCCCATTTGTTTCTTTTCCTTATACATTCATTTTTTCCACATTTTTGTACTCAAAACAACTTTCCTCCTTCGCGTACACACTGTTTTTATGATTCCGAACCCATCTTACTCACAAAACTGTCTAAAAAGCTATTTAAACCAATACCGCCCTTTTGTTTTTTTTCGTTATACATTAATTTTTTCCACGTTTCGGCACTCAAAACAACTTTAATCCTTCGCGTACACACTGTTTTTATGATTCCGAACCCATCTGTCTCACAAAATCGTCTAAAAGACCATTTAAACCAATACGTCCCTTTTGTTTCTTTTCCTTATACATTCAATTTTTCCACGTTTTTTGCACTCAAGACAACTTTCCTCCTTCGCGTACACACTGTTTTTATGATTCCGAACCCATCTGACTCACAAAATCGTCTAAAAGACCATTTAAACCAATACCTCCCTTTTGTTTCTTTTCCTTATACATTCATTTTTTTCCACGTTTTTGCACTCAAAACAACTTTCCTCCTCCGCGTACACACTGTTTTTAACATTCCAAACCCAACTGACTCACAAAACTGTCTAAAAAGCTATTTAAACCAATACCGCCCTTTTGTTTTTTTTCGTTATACATTAATTTTTTCCACGTTTCGACACTCAAAACAACTTTAATCCTTCGCGTACACACTGTTTTTATGATTCCGAACCCATCTGTCTCACAAAATCGTCTAAAAGACCATTTAAACCAATACGTCCCTTTTGTTTCTTTTCCTTATACATTCGTTTTTTCCACGTTTTTGCACTCAAAACAACATTCCTCCTTCTTGTACACACTTTTCTGATGATTCCGAACCTACCTGACTCACAAAACCGTCTAAAAGGCTATTTAAACCAATACCGCCCTTTTGTTTCTTTTCCTTATACATTCATTTTTTCCACGTTTTTGCACTCAAAACAATTTTCCTCCTTCGCGTACACACTTTTTTTATGATTCCGAACCCATCTGACTCACAAAATCGTTAAAAAGGCCATTTAAACCAATACCGCCCTTTTCTTTCTTTTCCTTATACATTCATTTTTTCCACGTTTTTCCAACTTTCCTCCTTCTCGTACACACTTTTTTTATGAATCCGAACCCACCTGACTCACAAAAACCGTCTAAAAGGACATTTAAACCAATACCGCCCATTTGTTTCTTTTCCTTATACATTCATTTTTTCCACATTTTTGTACTCAAAACAACTTTCCTCCTTCGCGTACACACTGTTTTTATGATTCCGAACCCATCTTACTCACAAAACTGTCTAAAAAGCTATTTAAACCAATACCGCCCTTTTGTTTTTTTTCGTTATACATTAATTTTTTCCACGTTTCGGCACTCAAAACAACTTTAATCCTTCGCGTACACACTGTTTTTATGATTCCGAACCCATCTGTCTCACAAAATCGTCTAAAAGACCATTTAAACCAATACGTCCCTTTTGTTTCTTTTCCTTATACATTCAATTTTTCCACGTTTTTTGCACTCAAGACAACTTTCCTCCTTCGCGTACACACTGTTTTTATGATTCCGAACCCATCTGACTCACAAAATCGTCTAAAAGACCATTTAAACCAATACCTCCCTTTTGTTTCTTTTCCTTATACATTCATTTTTTTCCACGTTTTTGCACTCAAAACAACTTTCCTCCTCCGCGTACACACTGTTTTTAGCATTCCAAACCCAACTGACTCACAAAACTGTCTAAAAAGCTATTTAAACCAATACCGCCCTTTTGTTTTTTTTCGTTATACATTAATTTTTTCCACGTTTCGGCACTCAAAACAACTTTAATCCTTCGCGTACACACTGTTTTTATGATTCCGAACCCATCTGTCTCACAAAATCGTCTAAAAGACCATTTAAACCAATACGTCCCTTTTGTTTCTTTTCCTTATACATTCGTTTTTTCCACGTTTTTGCACTCAAAACAACATTCCTCCTTCTTGTACACACTTTTCTGATGATTCCGAACCTACCTGACTCACAAAACCGTCTAAAAGGCCATTTAAACCAATACCGCCCTTTTGTTTCTTTTCCTTATACATTCATTTTTTCCACGTTTTTGCACTCAAAACAATTTTCCTCCTTCGCGTACACACTTTTTTTATGATTCCGAACCCATCTGACTCACAAAATCGTTAAAAAGGCCATTTAAACCAATACCGCCCTTTTCTTTCTTTTCCTTATACATTCATTTTTTCCACGTTTTTCCAACTTTCCTCCTTCTCGTACACACTTTTTTTATGAATCCGAACCCACCTGACTCACAAAAACCGTCTAAAAGGACATTTAAACCAATACCGCCCATTTGTTTCTTTTCCTTATACATTCATTTTTTCCACATTTTTGTACTCAAAACAACTTTCCTCCTTCGCGTACACACTGTTTTTATGATTCCGAACCCATCTTACTCACAAAACTGTCTAAAAAGCTATTTAAACCAATACCGCCCTTTTGTTTTTTTTCGTTATACATTAATTTTTTCCACGTTTCGGCACTCAAAACAACTTTAATCCTTCGCGTACACACTGTTTTTATGATTCCGAACCCATCTGTCTCACAAAATCGTCTAAAAGACCATTTAAACCAATACGTCCCTTTTGTTTCTTTTCCTTATACATTCAATTTTTCCACGTTTTTTGCACTCAAGACAACTTTCCTCCTTCGCGTACACACTGTTTTTATGATTCCGAACCCATCTGACTCACAAAATCGTCTAAAAGACCATTTAAACCAATACCTCCCTTTTGTTTCTTTTCCTTATACATTCATTTTTTTCCACGTTTTTGCACTCAAAACAACTTTCCTCCTCCGCGTACACACTGTTTTTAACATTCCAAACCCAACTGACTCACAAAACTGTCTAAAAAGCTATTTAAACCAATACCGCCCTTTTGTTTTTTTTCGTTATACATTAATTTTTTCCACGTTTCGGCACTCAAAACAACTTTAATCCTTCGCGTACACACTGTTTTTATGATTCCGAACCCATCTGTCTTACAAAATCGTCTAAAAGACCATTTAAACCAATACGTCCCTTTTGTTTCTTTTCCTTATACATTCGTTTTTTCCACGTTTTTGCACTCAAAACAACATTCCTCCTTCTTGTACACACTTTTCTGATGATTCCGAACCTACCTGACTCACAAAACCGTCTAAAAGGCCATTTAAACCAATACCGCCCTTTTGTTTCTTTTCCTTATACATTCATTTTTTCCACGTTTTTCCAACTTTCCTCCTTCTCGTACACACTTTTTTTATGATTCCGAACCCACCTGACTCACAAAACCGTCTAAAAGACCATTTAAACCAATACCTCCCTTTTGTTTCTTTTCCTTATACATTCATTTTTTCCACGTTTTTGCACTCAAAACAACTTTCCTCCTTCGCGTACACACTTTTTTTATGATTCCGAACCCATTTGACTCACAAAATCGTTAAAAAGGCCATTTAAACCAATACCGCCCTTTTGTTTCTTTTCCTTATACATTCATTTTTTCCACGTTTTTCCAACTTTCCTCCTTCTCGTACACACTTTTTTTATGAATCCGAACCCACCTGACTCACAAAAACCGTCTAAAAGGCCATTTAAACCAATACCGCCCATTTGTTTCTTTTCCTTATACATTCATTTTTTCCACATTTTTGTACTCAAAACAACTTTCCTCCTTCGCGTACACACTGTTTTTATGATTCCGAACCCATCTTACTCACAAAACTGTCTAAAAAGCTATTTAAACCAATACCGCCCTTTTGTTTTTTTTCGTTATACATTAATTTTTTCCACGTTTCGGCACTCAAAACAACTTTAATCCTTCGCGTACACACTGTTTTTATGATTCCGAACCCATCTGTCTCACAAAATCGTCTAAAAGACCATTTAAACCAATACGTCCCTTTTGTTTCTTTTCCTTATACATTCAATTTTTCCACGTTTTTTGCACTCAAGACAACTTTCCTCCTTCGCGTACACACTGTTTTTATGATTCCGAACCCATCTGACTCACAAAATCGTCTAAAAGACCATTTAAACCAATACCTCCCTTTTGTTTCTTTTCCTTATACATTCATTTTTTTCCACGTTTTTGCACTCAAAACAACTTTCCTCCTCCGCGTACACACTGTTTTTAACATTCCAAACCCAACTGACTCACAAAACTGTCTAAAAAGCTATTTAAACCAATACCGCCCTTTTGTTTTTTTTCGTTATACATTAATTTTTTCCACGTTTCGGCACTCAAAACAACTTTAATCCTTCGCGTACACACTGTTTTTATGATTCCGAACCCATCTGTCTCACAAAATCGTCTAAAAGACCATTTAAACCAATACGTCCCTTTTGTTTCTTTTCCTTATACATTCGTTTTTTCCACGTTTTTGCACTCAAAACAACATTCCTCCTTCTTGTACACACTTTTCTGATGATTCCGAACCTACCTGACTCACAAAACCGTCTAAAAGGCCATTTAAACCAATACCGCCCTTTTGTTTCTTTTCCTTATACATTCATTTTTTCCACGTTTTTGCACTCAAAACAACTTTCCTCCTTCGCGTACACACTTTTTTTATGATTCCGAACCCATTTGACTCACAAAATCGTTAAAAAGGCCATTTAAACCAATACCGCCCTTTTGTTTCTTTTCCTTATACATTCATTTTTTCCACGTTTTTCCAACTTTCCTCCTTCTCGTACACACTTTTTTTATGAATCCGAACCCACCTGACTCACAAAAACCGTCTAAAAGGCCATTTAAACCAATACCGCCCATTTGTTTCTTTTCCTTATACATTCATTTTTTCCACGTTTTTGCACTCAAAACAACTTTCCTCCTTCGCGTACACACTTTTTTTATGATTCCGAACCCATTTGACTCACAAAATCGTTAAAAAGGCCATTTAAACCAATACCGCCCTTTTGTTTCTTTTCCTTATACATTCATTTTTTCCACGTTTTTCCAACTTTCCTCCTTCTCGTACACACTTTTTTTATGATTCCGAACCCACCTGACTCACAAAACCGTCTAAAAGACCATTTAAACCAATACCATCCTTTTGTTTCTTTTCCTTATACATTCATTTTTTCCACGTTTTTGCACTCAAAACAACTTTCCTCCTTCGCGTACACACTTTTTTTATGATTCCGAACCCATTTGACTCACAAAATCGTTAAAAAGGCCATTTAAACCAATACCGCCCTTTTGTTTCTTTTCCTTATACATTCATTTTTTCCACGTTTTTCCAACTTTCCTCCTTCTCGTACACACTTTTTTTATGAATCCGAACCCACCTGACTCACAAAAACCGTCTAAAAGGCCATTTAAACCAATACCGCCCATTTGTTTCTTTTCCTTATACATTCATTTTTTCCACATTTTTGTACTCAAAACAACTTTCCTCCTTCGCGTACACACTGTTTTTATGATTCCGAACCCATCTTACTCACAAAACTGTCTAAAAAGCCATTTAAACCAATACCGCCCTTTTGTTTCTTTTCCTTATACATTTATTTTTTCCACGTTTTTGCACTCAAAACAACTTTCCTCCTTCGCGTACACACTGTTTTTATGATTCGGAACCCATCTGTCTCACAAAATCGTCTAAAAGACCATTTAAACCAATACCTCCCTTTTGTTTCTTTTCCTTATACATTCATTTTTTTCCACGTTTTTGCACTCAAAACAACTTTCCTTCTCCGCGTACACACTGTTTTTAAGATTCCCAACCCATCTGACTCACAAAACTGTCTAAAAAGCCATTTAAACCAATACCGCCCTTTTGTTTCTTTTCCTTATACATTCATTTTTTCCACGTTTTTGCACTCAAAACAACTTTCCTCCTTCGCGTACACACTGTTTTTATGATTCGGAACCCATCTGTCTCACAAAATCGTCTAAAAGACCATTTAAACCAATACCTCCCTTTTGTTTCTTTTCCTTATACATTCATTTTTTCCACGTTTTTGCACTCAAAACAACTTTCCTCCTCCGCGTACACACTGTTTTTAAGATTCCCAACCCATCTGACTCACAAAACTGTCTAAAAAGCCATTTAAACCAATACCGCCGTTTTGTTTCTTTTCCTTATACATTCATTTTTTCCACGTTTTTGCACTCAAAACAACTTTCCTCCTTCGCGTACACACTGTTTTTATGATTCGGAACCCATCTGTCTCACAAAATCGTCTAAAAGACCATTTAAACCAATACCTCCCTTTTGTTTCTTTTCCTTATACATTCATTTTTTCCACGTTTTTGCACTCAAAACAACTTTCCTCCTCCGCGTACACACTGTTTTTAAGATTCCCAACCCATCTGACTCACAAAACTGTCTAAAAAGCCATTTAAACCAATACCGCCCTTTTGTTTCTTTTCCTTATACATTCATTTTTTCCACGTTTTTGCACTCAAAACAATTTTCCTCCTTCGCGTACACACTTTTTTTATGATTCCGAACCCATCTAACTCACAAAATCGTTAAAAAGGCTATTTAAACCAATACCGCCCTTTTGTTTCTTTTCCTTATACATTCATTTTTTCCACGTTTTTCCAAATTTCCTCCTTCTCGTACACACTTTTTTTATGAATCCGAACCCACCTGACTCACAAAAACCGTCTAAAAGGCGATTTAAACCAATACCGCCCATTTGTTTCTTTTCCTTATACATTCATTTTTTCCACGTTTTTCCAAATTTCCTCCTTCTCGTACACACTTTTTTTATGATTCCGAACCCATCTTACTCACAAAACTGTCTAAAAAGCCATTTAAACCGCGTACCATTTTTACCGCGCTTTTGTTTCTTTTCCTTATACATTTATTTTTTCCACGTTTCGGCACTCAAAACAACTTTCCTCCTTTGCGTACACACTGTTTTTATGATTCCGAACCCATCTGTCTCACAAAATCGTCTAAAAGACCATTTAAACCAATTCCTCCCTTTTGTTTCTTTTCCTTATACATTCATTTTTTCCACGTTTTTGCACTCAAAACAACATTCCTCCTTCTTGTACACACTTTTCTGATAATTCCGAACCCACCTCACTCACAAAACCGTCTAGAAGGCCATTTAAACCAATACGGCCCTTTTGTTTTTTTTCCTTATACATTCATTTTTTCCACGTTTTTCCAACTTTCATCCTTCTCGTAAACACTTTTTTTATGAATCCGGACCCATCTGACTCACAAAATCGTCTAAAAGACCATTTAAACCAATACCTCCCTTTTGTTTCTTTTCCTTATACATTCATTTTTTTCCACGTTTTTGCACTCAAAACAACTTTCCTCCTCCGCGTACACACTGTTTTTAACATTCCAAACCAAACTGACTCACAAAACTGTCTAAAAAGCTATTTAAACCAATACCGCCCTTTTGTTTTTTTTCGTTATACATTAATTTTTTCCACGTTTCGGCACTCAAAACAACTTTAATCCTTCGCGTACACACTGTTTTTATGATTCCGAACCCATCTGTCTCACAAAATCGTCTAAAAGACCAATACGTCTAAAAGAACCAATACGTCCCTTTTGTTTCTTTTCCTTATACATTCAATTTTTCCACGTTTTTTGCACTCAAGACAACTTTCCTCCTTCGCGTACACACTGTTTTTATGATTCCGAACCCATCTGACTCACAAAATCGTCTAAAAGACCATTTAAACCAATACCTCCCTTTTGTTTATTTTCCTTATACATTCATTTTTTTCCACGTTTTTGCACTCAAAACAACTTTCCTCCTCCGCGTACACACTGTTTTTAACATTCCAAACCCAACTGACTCACAAAACTGTCGAAAAAGCTATTTAAACCAATACCGCCCTTTTGTTTTTTTTCGTTATACATTAATTTTTTCCACGTTTCGGCACTCAAAACAACTTTAATCTTTCGCGTACACACTGTTTTTATGATTCCGAACCCATTTGTCTCACAAAATCGTCTAAAAGACCATTTAAACCAATACGTCCCTTTTGTTTCTTTTCCTTATACATTCGTTTTTTCCACGTTTTTGCACTCAAAACAACATTCCTCCTTCTTGTACACACTTTTCTGATGATTCCGAACCTACCTGACTCACAAAACCGTCTAAAAGGCCATTTAAACCAATACCGCCCTTTTGTTTCTTTTCCTTA
This sequence comes from Salticus scenicus, assembly GCA_963930645.1. Taxonomy (NCBI): domain Eukaryota; kingdom Metazoa; phylum Arthropoda; class Arachnida; order Araneae; family Salticidae; genus Salticus; species Salticus scenicus. The sequence goes on from OZ005659.1 coordinate 272,397,151, forward strand.
TACATTCATTTTTTCCACGTTTTTCCAACTTTCCTCCTTCTCGTACACACTTTTTTTATGATTCCGAACCCACCTGACTCACAAAACCGTCTAAAAGACCATTTAAACCAATACCTCCCTTTTGTTTCTTTTCTTTATACATTCATTTTTTCCACGTTTTTGCACTCAAAACAACTTTCCTTCTTCGCGTACACACTTTTTTTTATGAATCCGAACCCACCTGAATCACAAAAACCGTCTAAAAGGCCATTTAAACCAATACCGCCCATTTGTTTCTTTTCCTTATACATTCATTTTTTCCAAGTTTTTGCACTCAAAACAACTTTCCTCCTTCGCGTACACACTTTTTTTATGATTCCGAACCCATCTGTCTCACAAAATCGTCTAAAAGACCATTTAAACCAATACCTCCCTTTTGTTTCTTTTCCTTATACATTCATTTTTTCCACGTTTTTCCAACTTTCATCCTTCTCGTACACACTTTTTTTATGAATCCGGACCCATCTGACTCACAAAATCGTCTAAAAGACCATTTAAACCAATACCTCCCTTTTGTTTCTTTTCCTTATAAATTCAATTTTTTCCACGTTTTTGCACTCAAAACAACTTTCCTCCTTCGCGTACACACTGTTTTTATGATTCCGAACCCATCTGTCTCACAAAATCGTCTAAAAGACCATTTAAACCAATACCTCCCTTTTGTTTCTTTTCCTTATACATTCATTTTTTCCACGTTTTTGCACTCAAAACAACATTCCTCCTTCTTGTACACACTTTTCTGATAATTCCGAACCCACCTGACTCACAAAACCGTCTAGAAGGCCATTTAAACCAATACGGCCCTTTTGTTTTTTTTCCTTATACATTCATTTTTTCCACGTTTTTCCAACTTTCATCCTTCTCGTACACACTTTTTTTATGAATCCGGACCCATCTGACTCACAAAATCGTCTAAAAGACCATTTAAACCAATACCTCCCTTTTGTTTCTTTTCCTTATACATTCATTTTTTTCCACGTTTTTGCACTCAAAACAACTTTCCTCCTCCGCGTACACACTGTTTTTAACATTCCAAACTCAACTGACTCACAAAACTGTCTAAAAAGCTATTTAAACCAATACCGCCCTTTTGTTTTTTTTTCGTTATACATTAATTTTTTCCACGTTTCGGCACTCAAAACAACTTTAATCCTTCGCGTACACACTGTTTTTATGATTCCGAACCCATCTGTCTCACAAAATCGTCTAAAAGACCATTTAAACCAATACGTCCCTTTTGTTTCTTTTCCTTATACATTCAATTTTTCCACGTTTTTTGCACTCAAGACAACTTTCCTCCTTCGCGTACACACTGTTTTTATGATTCCGAACCCATCTGACTCACAATATCGTCTAAAAGACCATTTAAACCAATACCTCCCTTTTGTTTCTTTTCCTTATACATTCATTTTTTTCCACGTTTTTGCACTCAAAACAACTTTCCTCCTCCGCGTACACACTGTTTTTAACATTCCAAACCCAACTGACTCACAAAACTGTCTAAAAAGCTATTTAAACCAATACCGCCCTTTTGTTTTTTTTCGTTATACATTAATTTTTCCACGTTTCGGCACTCAAAACAACTTTAATCCTTCGCGTACACACTGTTTTTATGATTCCGAACCCATCTGTCTCACAAAATCGTCTAAAAGACCATTTAAACCAATATGTCCCTTTTGTTTCTTTTCCTTATACATTCGTTTTTTCCACGTTTTTGCACTCAAAACAACATTCCTCCTTCTTGTACACACTTTTCTGATGATTCCGAACCTACCTGACTCACAAAACCGTCTAAAAGGCCATTTAAACCAATACCGCCCTTTTGTTTCTTTTCCTTATACATTCATTTTTTCCACGTTTTTCCAACTTTCCTCCTTCTCGTACACACTTTTTTTACGATTCCGAACCCACCTGACTCACAAAACCGTCTAAAAGACCATTTAAACCAATACCTCCCTTTTGTTTCTTTTCCTTATACATTCATTTTTTCCACGTTTTTGCACTCAAAACAACTTTCCTCCTTCGCGTACACACTTTTTTTTATGAATCCGAACCCACCTGACTCACAAAAACCGTCTAAAAGGCCATTTAAACCAATACCGCCCATTTGTTTCTTTTCCTTATACATTCATTTTTTCCAAGTTTTAGCACTCAAAACAACTTTCCTCCTTCGCGTACACACTGTTTTTATGATTCCGAACCCATCTGAATCACAAAACTGTCTAAAAAGCCATTTAAACCAATACCGCCCTTTTGTTTCTTTTCATTATACATTTATTTTTTTCACGTTTCGGCACTCAAAACATCTTTCCACATTCGCGTACACACTGCTTTTATGATTCCGAACCCATCTGTCTCACAAAATCGTCTAAAAGACCATTTAAACCAATACCTCCCTTTTGTTTCTTTTCCTTATACATTCATTTTTTCCACGTTTTTGCACTCAAGACAACTTTCTTCCTTCGCGTACACACTGTTTTTATGATTCCGAACCCATCTGACTCACAATATCGTCTAAAAGACCATTTAAACCAATACCGCCCTTTTGTTTCTTTTCGTTATACATTTATTTTTTCCACGTTTCGGCACTCAAGACAACTTTCCTCCTTCGCGTACACACTGTTTTTAACATTCCAAACCCAACTGACTCACAAAACTGTCTAAAAAGCTATTTAAACCAATACCGCCCTTTTGTTTTTTTTCGTTATACATTAATTTTTCCACGTTTCGGCACTCAAAACAACTTTAATCCTTCGCGTACACACTGTTTTTATGATTCCGAACCCATCTGTCTCACAAAATCGTCTAAAAGACCATTTAAACCAATATGTCCCTTTTGTTTCTTTTCCTTATACATTCGTTTTTTCCACGTTTTTGCACTCAAAACAACATTCCTCCTTCTTGTACACACTTTTCTGATGATTCCGAACCTACCTGACTCACAAAACCGTCTAAAAGGCCATTTAAACCAATACCGCCCTTTTGTTTCTTTTCCTTATACATTCATTTTTTCCACGTTTTTCCAACTTTCCTCCTTCTCGTACACACTTTTTTTACGATTCCGAACCCACCTGACTCACAAAACCGTCTAAAAGACCATTTAAACCAATACCTCCCTTTTGTTTCTTTTCCTTATACATTCATTTTTTCCACGTTTTTGCACTCAAAACAACTTTCCTCCTTCGCGTACACACTTTTTTTTATGAATCCGAACCCACCTGACTCACAAAAACCGTCTAAAAGGCCATTTAAACCAATACCGCCCATTTGTTTCTTTTCCTTATACATTCATTTTTTCCAAGTTTTAGCACTCAAAACAACTTTCCTCCTTCGCGTACACACTGTTTTTATGATTCCGAACCCATCTGAATCACAAAACTGTCTAAAAAGCCATTTAAACCAATACCGCCCTTTTGTTTCTTTTCATTATACATTTATTTTTTTCACGTTTCGGCACTCAAAACATCTTTCCACATTCGCGTACACACTGCTTTTATGATTCCGAACCCATCTGTCTCACAAAATCGTCTAAAAGACCATTTAAACCAATACCTCCCTTTTGTTTCTTTTCCTTATACATTCATTTTTTCCACGTTTTTGCACTCAAGACAACTTTCTTCCTTCGCGTACACACTGTTTTTATGATTCCGAACCCATCTGACTCACAATATCGTCTAAAAGACCATTTAAACCAATACCGCCCTTTTGTTTCTTTTCGTTATACATTTATTTTTTCCACGTTTCGGCACTCAAGACAACTTTCCTCCTTCGCGTACACACTTTTCTGATGATTCCGAACCTACCTGACTCACAAAACCGTCTAAAAGGCCATTTAAACCAATACCGCCCTTTTGTTTCTTTTCCTTATACATTCATTTTTTCCACGTTTTTCCAACTTTCCTCCTTCTCGTACACACTTTTTTTATGAATCCGAACCCACCTGACTCACAAAAACCGTCTAAAAGGCCATTTAAACCAATACCGCCCATTTGTTTCTTTTCCTTATACATTCATTTTTTCCAAGTTTTTGCACTCAAAACAACTTTCCTCCTCCGCGTACACACTGTTTTTAAGATTCCCAACCCATCTGACTCACAAAACTGTCTAAAAAGCCATTTAAACCAATACCGCCCTTTTGTTTCTTTTCCTTATACATTCATTTTTTCACGTTTTTGCACTCAAAACAATTTTCCTCCTTCGCGTACACACTTTTTTTATGATTCCGAACCCATTTGACTCACAAAATCGTTAAAAAGGCCATTTAAACCAATACCGCCCTTTTGTTTCTTTTCCTTATACATTCATTTTTTCCACGTTTTTCCAACTTTCCTCCTTCTCGTACACACTTTTTTTATGAATCCGAACCCACCTGACTCACAAAAACCGTCTAAAAGGCCATTTAAACCAATACCGCCCATTTGTTTCTTTTCCTTATACATTCATTTTTTCCACATTTTTGTACTCAAAACAACTTTCCTCCTTCACGTAGACACTGTTTTTATGATTCCGAACCCATCTTACTCACAAAACTGTCTAAAAAGCCATTTAAACCAATACCGCCCTTTTGTTTCTTTTCCTTATACATTTATTTTTTCCACGTTTTTGCACTCAAAACAACTTTCCTCCTTCGCGTACACACTGTTTTTATGATTCGGAACCCATCTGTCTCACAAAATCGTCTAAAAGACCGTTTAAACCAATACCTCCCTTTTGTTTCTTTTCCTTATACATTCATTTTTTCCACGTTTTTGCACTCAAAACAACATTCCTCCTTCTTGTACACACTTTTCTGATAATTCCGAACCCACCTGACTCACAAAACCGTCTAGAAGGCCATTTAAACCAATACGGCCCTTTTGTTTTTTTTCCTTATACATTCATTTTTTCCACGTTTTTCCAACTTTCATCCTTCTCGTACACACTTTTTTTATGAATCCGGACCCATCTGACTCACAAAATCGTCTAAAAGACCATTTAAACCAATACCTCCCTTTTGTTTCTTTTCCTTATACATTCATTTTTTTCCACGTTTTTGCACTCAAAACAACTTTCCTCCTCCGCGTACACACTGTTTTTAACATTCCAAACCCAACTGACTCACAAAACTGTCTAAAAAGCTATTTAAACCAATACCGCCCTTTTGTTTTTTTTCGTTATACATTAATTTTTTCCACGTTTCGGCACTCAAAACAACTTTAATCCTTCGCGTACACACTGTTTTTATGATTCCGAACCCACCTGACTCACAAAACCGTCTAAAAGACCATTTAAACCAATACCTCCCTTTTGTTTCTTTTCCTTATACATTCATTTTTTCCACGTTTTTGCACTCAAAACAACTTTCCTCCTTCGCGTACACACTTTTTTTTATGAATCCGAACCCACCTGACTCACAAAAACCGTCTAAAAGGCCATTTAAACCAATACCGCCCATTTGTTTCTTTTCCTTATACATTCATTTTTTTCCACGTTTTTGCACTCAAAACAACTTTCCTCCTCCGCGTACACACTGTTTTTAACATTCCAAACCCAACTGACTCACAAAACTGTCTAAAAAGCTATTTAAACCAATACCGCCCTTTTGTTTTTTTTCGTTATACATTAATTTTTCCACGTTTCGGCACTCAAAACAACTTTAATCCTTCGCCTACACACTGTTTTTATGATTCCGAACCCATCTGTCTCACAAAATCGTCTAAAAGACCATTTAAACCAATACGTCCCTTTTGTTTCTTTTCCTTATACATTCGTTTTTTGCACGTTTTTGCACTCAAAACAACATTCCTCCTTCTTGTACACACTTTTCTGATGATTCCGAACCTACCTGACTCACAAAACCGTCTAAAAGGCCATTTAAACCAATACCGCCCTTTTGTTTCTTTTCCTTATACATTCATTTTTTCCACGTTTTTGCACTCAAAACAACTTTCCTCCTTCGCGTACACACTTTTTTTTATGAATCCGAACCCACCTGACTCACAAAAACCGTCTAAAAGGCCATTTAAACCAATACCGCCCATTTGTTTCTTTTCCTTATACATTCATTTTTTCCAAGTTTTAGCACTCAAAACAACTTTCCTCCTTCGCGTACACACTGTTTTTATGATTCCGAACCCATCTGAATCACAAAATTGTCTAAAAAGCCATTTAAACCAATACCGCCCTTTTGTTTCTTTTCATTATACATTTATTTTTTTCACGTTTCGGCACTCAAAACATCTTTCCTCCTTCGCGTACACACTTTTTTTATGATTCCGAACCCATCTGTCTCACAAAATCGTCTAAAAGACCATTTAAACCAATACCTCCCTTTTGTTTCTTTTCCTTATACATTCATTTTTTCCACGTTTTTGCACTCAAAACAACTTTCCTCCTCCGCGTACACACTGTTTTTAAGATTCCCAACCCATCTGACTCACAAAACTGTCTAAAAAGCCATTTAAACCAATACCGCCCTTTTGTTTCTTTTCCTTATACATTCATTTTTTCACGTTTTTGCACTCAAAACAATTTTCCTCCTTCGCGTACACACTTTTTTTATGATTCCGAACCCATTTGACTCACAAAATCGTTAAAAAGGCCATTTAAACCAATACCGCCCTTTTGTTTCTTTTCCTTATACATTCATTTTTTCCACGTTTTTCCAACTTTCCTCCTTCTCGTACACACTTTTTTTATGAATCCGAACCCACCTGACTCACAAAAACCGTCTAAAAGGCCATTTAAACCAATACCGCCCATTTGTTTCTTTTCCTTATACATTCATTTTTTCCACATTTTTGTACTCAAAACAACTTTCCTCCTTCGCGTACACACTGTTTTTATGATTCCGAACCCATCTTACTCACAAAACTGTCTAAAAAGCCATTTAAACCAATACCGCCCTTTTGTTTCTTTTCCTTATACATTTATTTTTTCCACGTTTTTGCACTCAAAACAACATTCCTCCTTCTTGTACACACTTTTCTGATAATTCCGAACCCACCTGACTCACAAAACCGTCTAGAAGGCCATTTAAACCAATACGGCCCTTTTGTTTTTTTTCCTTATATATTCATTTTTTCCACGTTTTTCCAACTTTCATCCTTCTCGTACACACTTTTTTTATGAATCCGGACCCATCTGACTCACAAAATCGTCTAAAAGACCATTTAAACCAATACCTCCCTTTTGTTTCTTTTCCTTATACATTCATTTTTTTCCACGTTTTTGCACTCAAAACAACTTTCCTCCGCGTACACACTGTTTTTAACATTCCAAACCCAACTGACTCACAAAACTGTCTAAAAAGCTATTTAAACCAATACCGCCCTTTTGTTTTTTTTCGTTATACATTAATTTTTTCCACGTTTCGGCACTCAAAACAACTTTAATCCTTCGCGTACACACTGTTTTTATGATTCCGAACCCATCTGTCTCACAAAATCGTCTAAAAGACCATTTAAACCAATACGTCCCTTTTGTTTCTTTTCCTTATACATTCAATTTTTCCACGTTTTTTGCACTCAAGACAACTTTCCTTCTTCGCGTACACACTGTTTTTATGATTCCGAACCCATCTGACTCACAATATCGTCTAAAAGACCATTTAAACCAATACCTCCCTTTTGTTTCTTTTCCTTATACATTCATTTTTTTCCACGTTTTTGCACTCAAAACAACTTTCCTCCTCCGCGTACACACTGTTTTTAACATTCCAAACCCAACTGACTCACAAAACTGTCTAAAAAGCTATTTAAACCAATACCGCCCTTTTGTTTTTTTTCGTTATACATTAATTTTTTCCACGTTTCGGCACTCAAAACAACTTTCCTCCTTTGCGTACACACTGTTTTTATGATTCCGAACCCATCTGTCTCACAAAATCGTCTAAAAGACCATTTAAACCAATACGTCCCTTTTGTTTCTTTTCCTTATACATTCGTTTTTTCCACGTTTTTGCACTCAAAACAACATTCCTCCTTCTTGTACACACTTTTCTGATGATTCCGAACCTACCTGACTCACAAAACCGTCTAAAAGGCCATTTAAACCAATACCGCCCTTTTGTTTCTTTTCCTTATACATTCATTTTTTCCACGTTTTTCCAACTTTCCTCCTTCTCGTACACACTTTTTTTATGATTCCGAACCCACCTGACTCACAAAACCGTCTAAAAGACCATTTAAACCAATACCTCCCTTTTGTTTCTTTTCCTTATACATTCATTTTTTCCACGTTTTTGCACTCAAAACAACTTTCCTCCTTCGCGTACACACTTTTTTTTATGAATCCGAACCCACCTGACTCACAAAAACCGTCTAAAAGGCCATTTAAACCAATACCGCCCATTTGTTTCTTTTCCTTATACATTCATTTTTTCCAAGTTTTAGCACTCAAAACAACTTTCCTCCTTCGCGTACACACTGTTTTTATGATTCCGAACCCATCTGAATCACAAAACTGTCTAAAAAGCCATTTAAACCAATACCGCCCTTTTGTTTCTTTTCATTATACATTTATTTTTTTCACGTTTCGGCACTGAAAACATCTTTCCACATTCGCGTACACACTGCTTTTATGATTCCGAACCCATCTGTCTCACAAAATCGTCTAAAAGACCATTTAAACCAATACCTCCCTTTTGTTTCTTTTCCTTATACATTCATTTTTTCCACGTTTTTGCACTCAAGACAACTTTCTTCCTTCGCGTACACACTGTTTTTATGATTCCGAACCCATCTGACCACAATATCGTCTAAAAGACCATTTAAACCAATACCGCCCTTTTGTTTCTTTTCGTTATACATTTATTTTTTCCACGTTTCGGCACTCAAGACAACTTTCCTCCTTCGCGTACACACTTTTTTTATGATTCCGAACCCATCTGTCTCACAAAATCGTCTAAAAGACCATTTAAACCAATACCTCCCTTTTGTTTCTTTTCCTTATACATTCATTTTTTCCACGTTTTTGCACTCAAAACAACTTTCCTCCTCCGCGTACACACTTTTTTTATGATTCCGAACCCATCTGTCTCACAAAATCGTCTAAAAGACCATTTAAACCAATACCTCCCTTTTGTTTCTTTTCCTTATACATTCATTTTTTCCACGTTTTTGCACTCAAAACAACTTTCCTCCTCCGCGTACACACTTTTTTTATGATTCCGAACCCATCTGTCTCACAAAATCGTCTAAAAGACCATTTAAACCAATACCTCCCTTTTGTTTCTTTTCCTTATACATTCATTTTTTCCACGTTTCGGCACTCAAGACAACTTTCCTCCTTCGCGTACACACTTTTTTTATGATTCCGAACCCATCTGTCTCACAAAATCGTCTAAAAGACCATTTAAACCAATACCGCCCTTTTGTTTCTTTTCCTTATACATTCATTTTTTCCACGTTTTTCCAACTTTCCTCCTTCTCGTACACACTTTTTTTATGATTCCGAACCCACCTGACTCACAAAACCGTCTAAAAGACCATTTAAACCAATACCTCCCTTTTGTTTCTTTTACTTATACATTCATTTTTTCCACGTTTTTGCACTCAAAACAACTTTCCTCCTTCGCGTACACACTTTTTTTATGATTCCGAACCCATCTGTCTCACAAAATCGTCTAAAAGACCATTTAAACCAATACCTCCCTTTTGTTTCTTTTCCTTATACATTCATTTTTTCCACGTTTTTGCACTCAAAACAACTTTCCTCCTCCGCGTACACACTGTTTTTAAGATTCCCAACCCATCTGACTCACAAAACTGTCTAAAAAGCCATTTAAACCAATACCTCCCTTTTGTTTCTTTTCCTTATACATTCATTTTTTCCACGTTTTTGCACTCAAAACAATTTTCCTCCTTCGCGTACACACTTTTTTTATGATTCCGAACCCATCTGACTCACAAAATCGTTAAAAAGGCCATTTAAACCAATACCGCCCTTTTGTTTCTTTTCCTTATACATTCATTTTTTCCACGTTTTTCCAACTTTCCTCCTTCTCGTACACACTTTTTTTATGAATCCGAACCCACCTGACTCACAAAAACCGTCTAAAAGGCCATTTAAACCAATACCGCCCATTTGTTTCTTTTCCTTATACATTCATTTTTTCCAAGTTTTTGCACTCAAAACAACTTTCCTCCTTCGCGTACACACTTTTTTTATGATTCCGAACCCATCTGTCTCACAAAATCGTCTAAAAGACCATTTAAACCAATACCTCCCTTTTGTTTCTTTTCCTTATACATTCATTTTTTCCACGTTTTTGCACTCAAAACAACATTCCTCCTTCTTGTACACACTTTTCTGATAATTCCGAACCCACCTGACTCACAAAACCGTCTAGAAGGCCATTTAAACCAATACGGCCCTTTTGTTTTTTTTCCTTATACATTCATTTTTTCCACGTTTTTCCAACTTTCATCCTTCTCGTACACACTTTTTTTATGAATCCGGACCCATCTGACTCACAAAATCGTCTAAAAGACCATTTAAACCAATACCTCCCTTTTGTTTCTTTTCCTTATACATTCATTTTTTTCCACGTTTTTGCACTGAAAACAACTTTCCTCCTCCGCGTACACACTGTTTTTAACATTCCAAACCAAACTGACTCACAAAACTGTCTAAAAAGCTAATTAAACCAATACCGCCCTTTTGTTTTTTTTCGTTATACATTAATTTTTTCCACGTTTCGGCACTCAAAACAACTTTAATCCTTCGCGTACACACTGTTTTTATGATTCCGAACCCATCTGTCTCACAAAATCGTCTAAAAGACCATTTAAACCAATACGTCCCTTTTGTTTCTTTTCCTTATACATTCAATTTTTCCACGTTTTTTGCACTCAAGACAACTTTCCTCCTTCGCGTACACACTGTTTTTATGATTCCGAACCCATCTGACTCACAAAATCGTCTAAAAGACCATTTAAACCAATACCTCCCTTTTGTTTCTTTTCCTTATACATTCATTTTTTTCCACGTTTTTGCACTCAAAACAACTTTCCTCCTCCGCGTACACACTGTTTTTAACATTCCAAACCCAACTGACTCACAAAACTGTCTAAAAAGCTATTTAAACCAATACCGCCCTTTTGTTTTTTTTCGTTATACATTAATTTTTTCCACGTTTCGGCACTCAAAACAACTTTAATCCTTCGCGTACACACTGTTTTTATGATTCCGAACCCATCTGTCTCACAAAATCGTCTAAAAGACCATTTAAACCAATACGTCCCTTTTGTTTCTTTTCCTTATACATTCGTTTTTTCCACGTTTTTGCACTCAAAACAACATTCCTCCTTCTTGTACACACTTTTCTGATGATTCCGAACCTACCTGACTCACAAAACCGTCTAAAAGGCCATTTAAACCAATACCGCCCTTTTGTTTCTTTTCCTTATACATTCATTTTTTCCCCGTTTTTCCAACTTTCCTCCTTCTCGTACACACTTTTTTTATGATTCCGAACCCACCTGACTCACAAAACCGTCTAAAAGACCATTTAAACCAATACCTCCCTTTTGTTTCTTTTCCTTATACATTCATTTTTTCCACGTTTTTGCACTCAAAACAACTTTCCTCCTTCGCGAACACACTTTTTTTTATGAATCCGAACCCACCTGACTCACAAAAACCGTCTAAAAGGCCATTTAAACCAATACCGCCCATTTGTTTCTTTTCCTTATACATTCATTTTTTCCAAGTTTTAGCACTCAAAACAACTTTCCTCCTTCGCGTACACACTGTTTTTATGATTCCGAACCCATCTGAATCACAAAACTGTCTAAAAAGCCATTTAAACCAATACCGCCCTTTTGTTTCTTTTCATTATACATTTATTTTTTTCACGTTTCGGCACTGAAAACATCTTTCCACATTCGCGTACACACTGCTTTTATGATTCCGAACCCATCTGTCTCACAAAATCGTCTAAAAGACCATTTAAACCAATACCTCCCTTTTGTTTCTTTTCCTTATACATTCATTTTTTCCACGTTTTTGCACTCAAGACAACTTTCTTCCTTCGCGTACACACTGTTTTTATGATTCCGAACCCATCTGACTCACAATATCGTCTAAAAGGCCATTTAAACCAATACCTCCCTTTTGTTTCTTTTCGTTATACATTTATTTTTTCCACGTTTCGGCACTCAAGACAACTTTCCTCCTTCGCGTACACACTTTTCTGATGATTCCGAACCTACCTGACTCACAAAACCGTCTAAAAGGCCATTTAAACCAATACCGCCCTTTTGTTTCTTTTCCTTATACATTCATTTTTTCCACGTTTTTCCAACTTTCCTCCTTCTCGTACACACTTTTTTTATGATTCCGAACCCACCTGACTCACAAAACCGTCTAAAAGACCATTTAAACCAATACGTCCCTTTTGTTTCTTTTCCTTATACATTCAATTTTTCCACGTTTTTTGCACTCAAGACAACTTTCCTCCTTCGCGTACACACTGTTTTTATGATTCCGAACCCATCTGACTCACAAAATCGTCTAAAAGACCATTTAAACCAATACCTCCCTTTTGTTTCTTTTCCTTATACATTCATTTTTTTCCACGTTTTTGCACTCAAAACAACTTTCCTCCTCCGCGTACACACTGTTTTTAACATTCCAAACCCAACTGACTCACAAAACTGCCTAAAAAGCTATTTAAACCAATACCGCCCTTTTGTTTTTTTTCGTTATACATTAATTTTTTCCACGTTTCGGCACTCAAAACAACTTTAATCCTTCGCGTACACACTGTTTTTATGATTCCGAACCCATCTGTCTCACAAAATCGTCTAAAAGACCATTTAAACCAATACGTCCCTTTTGTTTCTTTTCCTTATACATTCGTTTTTTCCACGTTTTTGCACTCAAAACAACATTCCTCCTTCTTGTACACACTTTTCTGATGATTCCGAACCTACATGACTCACAAAACCGTCTAAAAGGCCATTTAAACCAATACCGCCCTTTTGTTTCTTTTCCTTATACATTCATTTTTTCCACGTTTTTCCAACTTTCCTCCTTCTCGTACACACTTTTTTTATGATTCCGAACCCACCTGACTCACAAAACCGTCTAAAAGACCATTTAAACCAATACCTCCCTTTTGTTTCTTTTCCTTATACATTCATTTTTTCCACGTTTTTGCACTCAAAACAACTTTCCTCCTTCGCGTACACACTTTTTTTTATGAATCCGAACCCACCTGACTCACAAAAACCGTCTAAAAGGCCATTTAAACCAATACCGCCCATTTGTTTCTTTTCCTTATACATTCATTTTTTCCAAGTTTTAGCACTCAAAACAACTTTCCTCCTTCGCGTACACACTGTTTTTATGATTCCGAACCCATCTGAATCACAAAACTGTCTAAAAAGCCATTTAAACCAATACCGCCCTTTTGTTTCTTTTCATTATACATTTATTTTTTTCACGTTTCGGCACTGAAAACATCTTTCCACATTCGCGTACACACTGCTTTTATGATTCCGAACCCATCTGTCTCACAAAATCGTCTAAAAGACCATTTAAACCAATACCTCCCTTTTGTTTCTTTTCCTTATACATTCATTTTTTCCACGTTTTTGCACTCAAGACAACTTTCTTCCTTCGCGTACACACTGTTTTTATGATTCCGAACCCATCTGACTCACAATATCGTCTAAAAGACCATTTAAACCAATACCGCCCTTTTGTTTCTTTTCGTTATACATTTATTTTTTCCACGTTTCGGCACTCAAGACAACTTTCCTCCTTCGCGTACACACTTTTCTGATGATTCCGAACCTACCTGACTCACAAAACCGTCTAAAAGGCCATTTAAACCAATACCGCCCTTTTGTTTCTTTTCCTTATACATTCATTTTTTCCACGTTTTTCCAACTTTCCTCCTTCTCGTACACACTTTTTTTATGATTCCGAACCCACCTGACTCACAAAACCGTCTAAAAGACCATTTAAACCAATACCTCCCTTTTGTTTCTTTTACTTATACATTCATTTTTTCCACGTTTTTGCACTCAAAACAACTTTCCTCCTTCGCGTACACACTTTTTTTATGATTCCGAACCCATCTGTCTCACAAAATCGTCTAAAAGACCATTTAAACCAATACCTCCCTTTTGTTTCTTTTCCTTATACATTCATTTTTTCCACGTTTTTGCACTCAAAACAACTTTCCTCCTCCGCGTACACACTGTTTTTAAGATTCCCAACCCATCTGACTCACAAAACTGTCTAAAAAGCCATTTAAACCAATACCGCCCTTTTGTTTCTTTTCCTTATACATTCATTTTTTCACGTTTTTGCACTCAAAACAATTTTCCTCCTTCGCGTACACACTTTTTTTATGATTCCGAACCCATCTGACTCACAAAATCGTTAAAAAGGCCATTTAAACCAATACCGCCCTTTTGTTTCTTTTCCTTATACATTCATTTTTTCCACGTTTTTCCAACTTTCCTCCTTCTCGTACACACTTTTTTTATGAATCCGAACCCACCTGACTCACAAAAACCGTCTAAAAGGCCATTTAAACCAATACCGCCCATTTGTTTCTTTTCCTTATACATTCATTTTTTCCAAGTTTTTGCACTCAAAACAACTTTCCTCCTTCGCGTACACACTTTTTTTATGATTCCGAACCCATCTGTCTCACAAAATCGTCTAAAAGACCATTTAAACCAATACCTCCCTTTTGTTTCTTTTCCTTATACATTCATTTTTTCCACATTTTTCCAACTTTCCTCCTTCTCGTACACACTTTTTTTATGAATCCGAACCCACCTGACTCACAAAAACCGTCTAAAAGGCCATTTAAACCAATACCGCCCATTTGTTTCTTTTCCTTATACATTCATTTTTTCCACATTTTTGTACTCAAAACAACTTTCCTCCTTCGCGTACACACTGTTTTTATGATTCCGAACCCATCTTACTCACAAAACTGTCTAAAAAGCCATTTAAACCAATACCGCCCTTTTGTTTCTTTTCCTTATACATTCATTTTTTCCACGTTTTTCCAACTTTCCTCCTTCGCGTACACACTGTTTTTATGATTCCGAACCCATCTGTCTCACAAAATCGTCTAAAAGACCATTTAAACCAATACGTCCCTTTTGTTTCTTTTCCTTATACATTCGTTTTTTCCACGTTTTTGCACTCAAAACAAAATTCCTCCTTCTTGTACACACTTTTCTGATGATTCCGAACCTACCTGACTCACAAAACCGTCTAGAAGGCCATTTAAACCAATACCGCCCTTTTGTTTCTTTTCCTTATACATTCATTTTTTCCACGTTTTTCCAACTTTCCTCCTTCTCGTACACACTTTTTTTATGATTCCGAACCCACCTGACTCACAAAACCGTCTAAAAGACCATTTAAACCAATACCTCCCTTTTGTTTCTTTTCCTTATACATTCATTTTTTCCACGTTTTTGCACTCAAAACAACTTTCCTCCTTCGCGTACACACTTTTTTTTATGAATCCGAACCCACCTGACTCACAAAAACCGTCTAAAAGGCCATTTAAACCAATACCGCCCATTTGTTTCTTTTCCTTATACATTCATTTTTTCCAAGTTTTAGCACTCAAAACAACTTTCCTCCTTCGCGTACACACTGTTTTTATGATTCCGAACCCATCTGAATCACAAAATTGTCTAAAAAGCCATTTAAACCAATACCGCCCTTTTGTTTCTTTTCATTATACATTTATTTTTTTTCACGTTTCGGCACTCAAAACATCTTTCCACATTCGCGTACACACTGCTTTTATGATTCCGAACCCATCTGTCTCACAAAATCGTCTAAAAGACCATTTAAACCAATACCTCCCTTTTGTTTCTTTTCCTTATACATTCATTTTTTCCACGTTTTTGCACTCAAGACAACTTTCTTCCTTCGCGTACACACTGTTTTTATGATTCCGAACCCATCTGACTCACAATATCGTCTAAAAGACCATTTAAACCAATACCGCCCTTTTGTTTCTTTTCGTTATACATTTATTTTTTCCACGTTTCGGCACTCAAGACAACTTTCCTCCTTCGCGTACACACTTTTCTGATGATTCCGAACCTACCTGACTCACAAAACCGTCTAAAAGGCCATTTAAACCAATACCGCCCTTTTGTTTCTTTTCCTTATACATTCATTTTTTCCACGTTTTTCCAACTTTCCTCCTTCTCGTACACACTTTTTTTATGAATCCGAACCCACCTGACTCACAAAAACCGTCTAAAAGGCCATTTAAACCAATACCACCCATTTGTTTCTTTTCCTTATACATTCATTTTTTCCAAGTTTTTGCACTCAAAACAACTTTCCTCCTTCGCGTACACACTTTTTTTATGATTCCGAACCCATCTGTCTCACAAAATCGTCTAAAAGACCATTTAAACCAATACCTCCCTTTTGTTTCTTTTCCTTATACATTCATTTTTTCCACGTTTTTGCACTCAAAACAACTTTCCTCCTCCGCGTACACACTGTTTTTAAGATTCCCAACCCATCTGACTCACAAAACTGTCTAAAAAGCCATTTAAACCAATACCGCCCTTTTGTTTCTTTTCCTTATACATTCATTTTTTCACGTTTTTGCACTCAAAACAATTTTCCTCCTTCGCGTACACACTTTTTTTATGATTCCGAACCCATTTGACTCACAAAATCGTTAAAAAGGCCATTCAAACCAATACCGCCCTTTTGTTTCTTTTCCTTATACATTCATTTTTTCCACGTTTTTCCAACTTTCCTCCTTCTCGTACACACTTTTTTTATGAATCCGAACCCACCTGACTCACAAAAACCGTCTAAAAGGCCATTTAAACCAATACCGCCCATTTGTTTCTTTTCCTTATACATTCATTTTTTCCAAGTTTTTGCACTCAAAACAACTTTCCTCCTTCGCGTACACACTTTTTTTATGATTCCGAACCCATCTGTCTCACAAAATCGTCTAAAAGACCATTTAAACCAATACCTCCCTTTTGTTTCTTTTCCTTATACATTCATTTTTTCCACGTTTTTGCACTCAAAACAACTTTCCTCCTCCGCGTACACACTGTTTTTAAGATTCCCAACCCATCTGACTCACAAAACTGTCTAAAAAGCCATTTAAACCAATACCGCCCTTTTGTTTCTTTTCCTTATACATTCATTTTTTCACGTTTTTGCACTCAAAACAATTTTCCTCCTTCGCGTACACACTTTTTTTATGATTCCGAACCCATTTGACTCACAAAATCGTTAAAAAGGCCATTTAAACCAATACCGCCCTTTTGTTTCTTTTCCTTATACATTCATTTTTTCCACGTTTTTCCAACTTTCCTCCTTCTCGTACACACTTTTTTTATGAATCCGAACCCACCTGACTCACAAAAACCGTCTAAAAGGCCATTTAAACCAATACCGCCCATTTGTTTCTTTTCCTTATACATTCATTTTTTCCACATTTTTGTACTCAAAACAACTTTCCTCCTTCGCGTACACACTGTTTTTATGATTCCGAACCCATCTTACTCACAAAACTGTCTAAAAAGCCATTTAAACCAATACCGCCCTTTTGTTTCTTTTCCTTATACATTTATTTTTTCCACGTTTTTGCACTCAAAACAACATTCCTCCTTCTTGTACACAATTTTCTGATAATTCCGAACCCACCTGACTCACAAAACCGTCTAGAAGGCCATGTAAACCAATACGGCCCTTTTGTTTTTTTTCCTTATACATTCATTTTTTCCACGTTTTTCCAACTTTCATCCTTCTCGTACACACTTTTTTTATGAATCCGGACCCATCTGACTCACAAAATCGTCTAAAAGACCATTTAAACCAATACCTCCCTTTTGTTTCTTTTCCTTATACATTCATTTTTTTCCACGTTTTTGCACTCAAAACAACTTTCCTCCTCCGCGTACACACTGTTTTTAACATTCCAAACCCAACTGACTCACAAAACTGTCTAAAAAGCTATTTAAACCAATACCGCCCTTTTGTTTTTTTTCGTTATACATTAATTTTTTCCACGTTTCGGCACTCAAAACAACTTTAATCCTTCGCGTACACACTGTTTTTATGATTCCGAACCCATCTGTCTCACAAAATCGTCTAAAAGACCATTTAAACCAATACCTCCCTTTTGTTTCTTTTCCTTATACATTCATTTTTTTCCACGTTTTTGCACTCAAAACAACTTTCCTCCTCCGCGTACACACTGTTTTTAACATTCCAAACCCAACTGACTCACAAAACTGTCTAAAAGACCATTTAAACCAATACCTCCCTTTTGTTTCTTTTCCTTATACATTCATTTTTTTCCACGTTTTTGCACTCAAAACAACTTTCCTTCTTCGCGTACACACTGTTTTTATGATTCCGAACCCATCTGACTCACAATATCGTCTAAAAGACCATTTAAACCAATACCGCCCTTTTGTTTTTTTTCGTTATACATTAATTTTTTCCACGTTTCGGCACTCAAAACAACTTTCCTCCTTTGCGTACACACTGTTTTTATGATTCCGAACCCATCTGTCTCACAAAATCGTCTAAAAGACCATTTAAACCAATACGTCCCTTTTGTTTCTTTTCCTTATACATTCGTTTTTTCCACGTTTTTGCACTCAAAACAACATTCCTCCTTCTTGTACACACTTTTCTGATGATTCCGAACCTACCTGACTCACAAAACCGTCTAAAAGGCCATTTAAACCAATACCGCCCTTTTGTTTCTTTTCCTTATACATTCATTTTTTCCACGTTTTTCCAACTTTCCTCCTTCTCGTACACACTTTTTTTATGATTCCGAACCCACCTGACTCACAAAACCGTCTAAAAGACCATTTAAACCAATACCTCCCTTTTGTTTCTTTTCCTTATACATTCATTTTTTCCACGTTTTTGCACTCAAGACAACTTTCCTCCTTCGCGTACACACTGTTTTTATGATTCCGAACCCATCTGACTCACAAAATCGTCTAAAAGACCATTTAAACCAATACCGCCCATTTGTTTCTTTTCCTTATACATTCATTTTTTCCACATTTTTGTACTCAAAACAACTTTCCTCCTTCGCGTACACACTGTTTTTATGATTCCGAACCCACCTGACTCACAAAACCGTCTAAAAGACCATTTAAACCAATACCTCCCTTTTGTTTCTTTTCCTTATACATTCATTTTTTCCACGTTTTTGCACTCAAGACAACTTTCCTCCTTCGCGTACACACTGTTTTTATGATTCCGAACCCATCTGACTCACAAAATCGTCTAAAAGACCATTTAAACCAATACCGCCCATTTGTTTCTTTTCCTTATACATTCATTTTTTCCACATTTTTGTACTCAAAACAACTTTCCTCCTTCGCGTACACACTGTTTTTATGATTCCGAACCCATCTTACTCACAAAACTGTCTAAAAAGCCATTTAAACCAATACCGCCCTTTTGTTTCTTTTCCTTATACATTTATTTTTTCCACATTTTTGTACTCAAAACAACTTTCCTCCTTCGCGTACACACTTTTTTTTATGAATCCGAACCCACCTGACTCACAAAAACCGTCTAAAAGGCCATTTAAACCAATACCGCCCATTTGTTTTTTTTCGTTATACATTAATTTTTTCCACGTTTCGGCACTCAAAACAACTTTAATCTTTCGCGTACACACTGTTTTTATGATTCCGAACCCATCTGTCTCACAAAATCGTCTAAAAGGCCATTTAAACCAATACCGCCCTTTTGTTTCTTTTCCTTATACATTCATTTTTTCCACGTTTTTCCAACTTTCCTCCTTCTCGTACACACTTTTTTTATGATTCCGAACCCACCTGACTCACAAAACCGTCTAAAAGACCATTTAAACCAATACCGCTCTTTTGTTTCTTTTCCTTATACATTCATTTTTTCCACGTTTTTCCAACTTTCCTCCTTCTCGTACACACTTTTTTTATGAATCCGAACCCACCTGACTCACAAAAACCGTCTAAAAGGCCATTTAAACCAATACCGCCCATTTGTTTCTTTTCCTTATACATTCATTTTTTCCACATTTTTGTACTCAAAACAACTTTCCTCCTTCGCGTACACACTGTTTTTATGATTCCGAACCCATCTTACTCACAAAACTGTCTAAAAAGCCATTTAAACCAATACCGCCCTTTTGTTTCTTTTCCTTATACATTTATTTTTTCCACGTTTTTGCACTCAAAACAACATTCCTCCTTCTTGTACACACTTTTCTGATAATTCCGAACCCACCTGACTCACAAAACCGTCTAGAAGGCCATTTAAACCAATACGGCCCTTTTGTTTTTTTTCCTTATACATTCATTTTTTCCACGTTTTTCCAACTTTCATCCTTCTCGTACACACTTTTTTTATGAATCCGGACCCATCTGACTCACAAAATCGTCTAAAAGACCATTTAAACCAATACCTCCCTTTTGTTTCTTTTCCTTATACATTCATTTTTTTCCACGTTTTTGCACTCAAAACAACTTTCCTCCTCCGCGTACACACTGTTTTTAACATTCCAAACCCAACTGACTCACAAAACTGTCTAAAAAGCTATTTAAACCAATACCGCCCTTTTGTTTTTTTTCGTTATACATTAATTTTTTCCACGTTTCGGCACTCAAAACAACTTTAATCCTTCGCGTACACACTGTTTTTATGATTCCGAACCCATCTGTCTCACAAAATCGTCTAAAAGACCATTTAAACCAATACGTCCCTTTTGTTTCTTTTCCTTATACATTCAATTTTTCCACGTTTTTTGCACTCAAGACAACTTTCCTTCTTCGCGTACACACTGTTTTTATGATTCCGAACCCATCTGACTCACAATATCGTCTAAAAGACCATTTAAACCAATACCTCCCTTTTGTTTCTTTTCCTTATACATTCATTTTTTTCCACGTTTTTGCACTCAAAACAACTTTCCTCCTCCGCGTACACACTGTTTTTAACATTCCAAACCCTACTGACTCACAAAACTGTCTAAAAAGCTATTTAAACCAATACCGCCCTTTTGTTTTTTTTCGTTATACATTAATTTTTTCCACGTTTCGGCACTCAAAACAACTTTCCTCCTTTGCGTACACACTGTTTTTATGATTCCGAACCCATCTGTCTCACAAAATCGTCTAAAAGACCATTTAAACCAATACGTCCCTTTTGTTTCTTTTCCTTATACATTCGTTTTTTCCACGTTTTTGCACTCAAAACAACATTCCTCCTTCTTGTACACACTTTTCTGATGATTCCGAACCTACCTGACTCACAAAACCGTCTAAAAGGCCATTTAAACCAATACCGCCCTTTTGTTTCTTTTCCTTATACATTCATTTTTTCCACGTTTTTCCAACTTTCCTCCTTCTCGTACACACTTTTTTAATGATTCCGAACCCACCTGACTCACAAAACCGTCTAAAAGACCATTTAAACCAATACCTCCCTTTTGTTTCTTTTCCTTATACATTCATTTTTTCCACGTTTTTGCACTCAAAACAACTTTCCTCCTTCGCGTACACACTTTTTTTTATGAATCCGAACCCACCTGACTCACAAAAACCGTCTAAAAGGCCATTTAAACCAATACCGCCCATTTGTTTCTTTTCCTTATACATTCATTTTTTCCAAGTTTTAGCACTCAAAACAACTTTCCTCCTTCGCGTACACACTGTTTTTATGATTCCGAACCCATCTGAATCACAAAATTGTCTAAAAAGCCATTTAAACCAATACCGCCCTTTTGTTTCTTTTCATTATACATTTATTTTTTTCACGTTTCGGCACTCAAAACATCTTTCCACATTCGTGTACACACTGCTTTTATGATTCCAAACCCATCTGTCTCACAAAATCGTCTAAAAGACCATTTAAACCAATACCTCCCTTTTGTTTCTTTTCCTTATACATTCATTTTTTCCACGTTTTTGCACTCAAGACAATTTTCTTCCTTCGCGTACACACTGTTTTTATGATTCCGAACCCATCTGACTCACAATATCGTCTAAAAGACCATTTAAACCAATACCGCCCTTTTGTTTCTTTTCGTTATACATTTATTTTTTCCACGTTTCGGCACTCAAGACAACTTTCCTCCTTCGCGTACACACTTTTCTGATGATTCCGAACCTACCTGACTCACAAAACCGTCTAAAAGGCCATTTAAACCAATACCGCCCTTTTGTTTCTTTTCCTTATACATTCATTTTTTCCACGTTTTTCCAACTTTCCTCCTTCTCGTACACACTTTTTTTATGAATCCGAACCCACCTGACTCACAAAAACCGTCTAAAAGGCCATTTAAACCAATACCGCCCATTTGTTTCTTTTCCTTATACATTCATTTTTTCCAAGTTTTTGCACTCAAAACAACTTTCCTCCTTCGCGTACACACTTTTTTTATGATTCCGAACCCATCTGTCTCACAAAATCGTCTAAAAGACCATTTAAACCAATACCTCCCTTTTGTTTCTTTTCCTTATACATTCATTTTTTCCACGTTTTTGCACTCAAAACAACTTTCCTCCTCCGCGTACACACTGTTTTTAAGATTCCCAACCCATCTGACTCACAAAACTGTCTAAAAAGCCATTTAAACCAATACCGCCCTTTTGTTTCTTTTCCTTATACATTCATTTTTTCACGTTTTTGCACTCAAAACAATTTTCCTCCTTCGCGTACACACTTTTTTTATGATTCCGAACCCATTTGACTCACAAAATCGTTAAAAAGGCCATTTAAACCAATACCGCCCTTTTGTTTCTTTTCCTTATACATTCATTTTTTCCACGTTTTTCCAACTTTCCTCCTTCTCGTACACACTTTTTTTATGAATCCGAACCCACCTGACTCACAAAAACCGTCTAAAAGGCCATTTAAACCAATACCGCCCATTTGTTTCTTTTCCTTATACATTCATTTTTTCCACATTTTTGTACTCAAAACAACTTTCCTCCTTCGCGTACACACTGTTTTTATGATTCCGAACCCATCTTACTCACAAAACTGTCTAAAAAGCCATTTAAACCAATACCGCCCTTTTGTTTCTTTTCCTTATACATTTATTTTTTCCACGTTTTTGCACTCAAAACAACATTCCTCCTTCTTGTACACAATTTTCTGATAATTCCGAACCCACCTGACTCACAAAACCGTCTAGAAGGCCATTTAAACCAATACGGCCCTTTTGTTTTTTTTCCTTATACATTCATTTTTTCCACGTTTTTCCAACTTTCATCCTTCTCGTACACACTTTTTTTATGAATCCGGACCCATCTGACTCACAAAATCGTCTAAAAGACCATTTAAACCAATACCTCCCTTTTGTTTCTTTTCCTTATACATTCATTTTTTTCCACGTTTTTGCACTCAAAACAACTTTCCTCCTCCGCGTACACACTGTTTTTAACATTCCAAACCCAACTGACTCACAAAACTGTCTAAAAAGCTATTTAAACCAATACCGCCCTTTTGTTTTTTTTCGTTATACATTAATTTTTTCCACGTTTCGGCACTCAAAACAACTTTAATCCTTCGCGTACACACTGTTTTTATGATTCCGAACCCATCTGTCTCACAAAATCGTCTAAAAGACCATTTAAACCAATACGTCCCTTTTGTTTCTTTTCCTTATACATTCAATTTTTCCACGTTTTTTGCACTCAAGACAACTTTCCTTCTTCGCGTACACACTGTTTTTATGATTCCGAACCCATCTGACTCACAATATCGTCTAAAAGACCATTTAAACCAATACCTCCCTTTTGTTTCTTTTCCTTATACATTCATTTTTTTCCACGTTTTTGCACTCAAAACAACTTTCCTCCTCCGCGTACACACTGTTTTTAACATTCCAAACCCAACTGACTCACAAAACTGTCTAAAAGACCATTTAAACCAATACCTCCCTTTTGTTTCTTTTCCTTATACATTCATTTTTTTCCACGTTTTTGCACTCAAAACAACTTTCCTTCTTCGCGTACACACTGTTTTTATGATTCCGAACCCATCTGACTCACAATATCGTCTAAAAGACCATTTAAACCAATACCGCCCTTTTGTTTTTTTTCGTTATACATTAATTTTTTCCACGTTTCGGCACTCAAAACAACTTTCCTCCTTTGCGTACACACTGTTTTTATGATTCCGAACCCATCTGTCCCACAAAATCGTCTAAAAGACCATTTAAACCAATACGTCCCTTTTGTTTCTTTTCCTTATACATTCGTTTTTTCCACGTTTTTGCACTCAAAACAACATTCCTCCTTCTTGTACACACTTTTCTGATGATTCCGAACCTACCTGACTCACAAAACCGTCTAAAAGGCCATTTAAACCAATACCGCCCTTTTGTTTCTTTTCCTCATACATTCATTTTTTCCACGTTTTTCCAACTTTCCTCCTTCTCGTACACACTTTTTTTATGATTCCGAACCCACCTGACTCACAAAACCGTCTAAAAGACCATTTAAACCAATACCTCCCTTTTGTTTCTTTTCCTTATACATTCATTTTTTCCACGTTTTTGCACTCAAAACAACTTTCCTCCTTCGCGTACACACTTTTTTTTATGAATCCGAACCCACCTGACTCACAAAAACCGTCTAAAAGGCCATTTAAACCAATACCGCCCATTTGTTTCTTTTCCTTATACATTCATTTTTTCCAAGTTTTAGCACTCAAAACAACTTTCCTCCTTTGCGTACACACTGTTTTTATGATTCCGAACCCATCTGAATCACAAAACTGTCTAAAAAAAGCCATTTAAACCAATAACGCCCTTTTGTTTCTTTTCATTATACATTTATTTTTTTCACGTTTCGGCACTCAAAACATCTTTCCACATTCGCGTACACACTGCTTTTATGATTCCGAACCCATCTGTCTCACAAAATCGTCTAAAAGACCATTTAACTACCTACTGTATAGTAGGTAGTATATATTAGTAGGTATATATATTGTAACTGACCTACCTCCCTTTTGTTTCTTTTCCTTATACATTCATTTTTTCCACGTTTTTGCACTCAAGACAACTTTCTTCCTACGCGTACACACTGTTTTTATGATTCCGAACCCATCTGACTCACAATATCGTCTAAAAGACCATTTAAACCAATACCGCCCTTTTGTTTCTTTTCGTTATACATTTATTTTTTCCACGTTTCGGCACTCAAGACAACTTTCCTCCTTCGCGTACACACTTTTCTGATGATTCCGAACCTACCTGACTCACAAAACCGTATAAAAGGCCATTTAAACCAATACCGCCCTTTTGTTTCTTTTCCTTATACATTCATTTTTACCACGTTTTTGCACTCAAGACAACTTTCCTCCTTCGCGTACACACTGTTTTTATGATTCCGAACCCATCTGACTCACAAAATCGTCTAAAAGGCCATTTAAACCAATACCTCCCTTTTGTTTCTTTTCCTTATACATTCATTTTTTCCACGTTTTTGCACTCAAAACAACTTTCCTCCTCCGCGTACACACTGTTTTTAAGATTCCCAACCCATCTGACTCACAAAACTGTCTAAAAAGCCATTTAAACCAATACCGCCCTTTTGTTTCTTTTCCTTATACATTCATTTTTTCCACGTTTTTGCACTCAAAACAATTTTCCTCCTTCGCGTACACACTTTTTTTATGATTCCGAACCCATCTAACTCACAAAATCGTTAAAAAGGCCATTTAAACCAATACCGCCCTTTTGTTTCTTTTCCTTATACATTCATTTTTTCCACGTTTTTCCAACTTTCCTCCTTCTCGTACACACTTTTTTTATGAATCCGAACCCACCTGACTCACAAAAACCGTCTAAAAGGCCATTTAAACCAATACCGCCCATTTGTTTGTTTTCCTTATACATTCATTTTTTCCACATTTTTGTACTTAAAACAACTTTCCTCCTTCGCGTACACACTGTTTTTATGATTCCGAACCCATCTTACTCACAAAACTGTATAAAAAGCCATTTAAACTAATACCGCGCTTTTGTTTCTTTTCCTTATACATTTATTTTTTCCACGTTTCGGCACTCAAAACAACTTTCCTCCTTTGCGTACACACTGTTTTTATGATTCCGAACCCATCTGTCTCACAAAATCGTCTAAAAGACCAATTAAACCAATACCTCCCTTTTGTTTCTTTTCCTTATACATTCATTTTTTCCACGTTTTTGCACTCAAAACAACATTCCTCCTTCATGTACACACTTTTCTGATAATTCCGAACCCACCTGACTCACAAAACCGTCTAGAAGGCCATTTAAACCAATACGGCCCTTTTGTTTTTTTTCCTTATACATTCATTTTTTCCACGTTTTTCCAACTTTCATCCTTCTCGTACACACTTTTTTTATGAATCCGGACCCATCTGACTCACAAAATCGTCTAAAAGACCATTTAAACCAATACCTCCCTTTTGTTTCTTTTCCTTATACATTCATTTTTTTCCACGTTTTTGCACTCAAAACAACTTTCCTCCTCCGCGTACACACTGTTTTTAACATTCCAAACCAAACTGACTCACAAAACTGTCTAAAAAGCTAATTAAACCAATACCGCCCTTTTGTTTTTTTTCGTTATACATTAATTTTTTCCACGTTTCGGCACTCAAAACAACTTTAATCCTTCGCGTACACACTGTTTTTATGATTCCGAACCCATCTGTCTCACAAAATCGTCTAAAAGACCATTTAAACCAATACGTCCCTTTTGTTTCTTTTCCTTATACATTCAATTTTTCCACGTTTTTTGCACTAAAGACAACTTTCCTCCTTCGCGTACACACTGTTTTTATGATTCCGAACCCATCTGACTCACAAAATCGTCTAAAAGACCATTTAAACCAATACCTCCCTTTTGTTTCTTTTCCTTATACATTCATTTTTTACCACGTTTTTGCACTCAAAACAACTTTCCTCCTCCGCGTACACACTGTTTTTAACATTCCAAACCCAACTGACTCACAAAACTGTCTAAAAAGCCATTTAAACCAATACCGCCCTTTTGTTTTTTTTCGTTATACATTAATTTTTTCCACGTTTCGGCACTCAAAACAACTTTAATCCTTCGCGTACACACTGTTTTTATGATTCCGAACCCATCTGTCTCACAAAATCGTCTAAAAGACCATTTAAACCAATACGTCCCTTTTGTTTCTTTTCCTTATACATTCAATTTTTCCACGTTTTTTGCACTCAAGACAACTTTCCTTCTTCGCGTACACACTGTTTTTATGATTCCGAACCCATCTGACTCACAATATCGTCTAAAAGACCATTTAAACCAATACCTCCCTTTTGTTTCTTTTCCTTATACATTCATTTTTTTCCACGTTTTTGCACTCAAAACAACTTTCCTCCTCCGCGTACACACTGTTTTTAACATTCCAAACCCAACTGACTCACAAAACTGTCTAAAAGACCATTTAAACCAATACCTCCCTTTTGTTTCTTTTCCTTATACATTCATTTTTTTCCACGTTTTTGCACTCAAAACAACTTTCCTTCTTCGCGTACACACTGTTTTTATGATTCCGAACCCATCTGACTCACAATATCGTCTAAAAGACCATTTAAACCAATACCGCCCTTTTGTTTTTTTTCGTTATACATTAATTTTTTCCACGTTTCGGCACTCAAAACAACTTTCCTCCTTTGCGTACACACTGTTTTTATGATTCCGAACCCATCTGTCTCACAAAATCGTCTAAAAGACCATTTAAACCAATACGTCCCTTTTGTTTCTTTTCCTTATACATTCGTTTTTTCCACGTTTTTGCACTCAAAACAACATTCCTCCTTCTTGTACACACTTTTCTGATGATTCCGAACCTACCTGACTCACAAAACCGTCTAAAAGGCCATTTAAACCAATACCGCCCTTTTGTTTCTTTTCCTTATACATTCATTTTTTCCACGTTTTTCCAACTTTCCTCCTTCTCGTACACACTTTTTTTATGATTCCGAACCCACCTGACTCACAAAACCGTCTAAAAGACCATTTAAACCAATACCTCCCTTTTGTTTCTTTTCCTTATACATTCATTTTTTCCACGTTTTTGCACTCAAAACAACTTTCCTCCTTCGCGTACACACTTTTTTTTATGAATCCGAACCCACCTGACTCACAAAAACCGTCTAAAAGGCCATTTAAACCAATACCGCCCATTTGTTTCTTTTCCTTATACATTCATTTTTTCCAAGTTTTAGCACTCAAAACAACTTTCCTCCTTCGCGTA
This sequence comes from Salticus scenicus, assembly GCA_963930645.1. Lineage (NCBI taxonomy): Eukaryota > Metazoa > Arthropoda > Arachnida > Araneae > Salticidae > Salticus > Salticus scenicus. The sequence continues at coordinate 272,425,444 of OZ005659.1, forward strand.
CACACTTTTTTTATGATTCCGAACCCATTTGACTCACAAAATCGTTAAAAAGGCCATTTAAACCAATACCGCCCTTTTGTTTCTTTTCCTTATACATTCATTTTTTCCACGTTTTTCCAACTTTCCTCCTTCTCGTACACACTTTTTTTATGAATCCGAACCCACCTGACTCACAAAAACCGTCTAAAAGGCCATTTAAACCAATACCGCCCATTTGTTTCTTTTCCTTATACATTCATTTTTTCCACATTTTTGTACTCAAAACAACTTTCCTCCTTCGCGTACACACTGTTTTTATGATTCCGAACCCATCTTACTCACAAAACTGTCTAAAAAGCCATTTAAACCAATACCGCCCTTTTGTTTCTTTTCCTTATACATTTATTTTTTCCACGTTTTTGCACTCAAAACAACATTCCTCCTTCTTGTACACAATTTTCTGATAATTCCGAACCCACCTGACTCACAAAACCGTCTAGAAGGCCATTTAAACCAATACGGCCCTTTTGTTTTTTTTCCTTATACATTCATTTTTTCCACGTTTTTCCAACTTTCATCCTTCTCGTACACACTTTTTTTATGAATCCGGACCCATCTGACTCACAAAATCGTCTAAAAGACCATTTAAACCAATACCTCCCTTTTGTTTCTTTTCCTTATACATTCATTTTTTTCCACGTTTTTGCACTCAAAACAACTTTCCTCCTCCGCGTACACACTGTTTTTAACATTCCAAACCCAACTGACTCACAAAACTGTCTAAAAAGCTATTTAAACCAATACCGCCCTTTTGTTTTTTTTCGTTATACATTAATTTTTTCCACGTTTCGGCACTCAAAACAACTTTAATCCTTCGCGTACACACTGTTTTTATGATTCCGAACCCATCTGTCTCACAAAATCGTCTAAAAGACCATTTAAACCAATACGTCCCTTTTGTTTCTTTTCCTTATACATTCAATTTTTCCACGTTTTTTGCACTCAAGACAACTTTCCTTCTTCGCGTACACACTGTTTTTATGATTCCGAACCCATCTGACTCACAATATCGTCTAAAAGACCATTTAAACCAATACCTCCCTTTTGTTTCTTTTCCTTATACATTCATTTTTTTCCACGTTTTTGCACTCAAAACAACTTTCCTCCTCCGCGTACACACTGTTTTTAACATTCCAAACCCAACTGACTCACAAAACTGTCTAAAAGACCATTTAAACCAATACCTCCCTTTTGTTTCTTTTCCTTATACATTCATTTTTTTCCACGTTTTTGCACTCAAAACAACTTTCCTTCTTCGCGTACACACTGTTTTTATGATTCCGAACCCATCTGACTCACAATATCGTCTAAAAGACCATTTAAACCAATACCGCCCTTTTGTTTTTTTTCGTTATACATTAATTTTTTCCACGTTTCGGCACTCAAAACAACTTTCCTCCTTTGCGTACACACTGTTTTTATGATTCCGAACCCATCTGTCTCACAAAATCGTCTAAAAGACCATTTAAACCAATACGTCCCTTTTGTTTCTTTTCCTTATACATTCGTTTTTTCCACGTTTTTGCACTCAAAACAACATTCCTCCTTCTTGTACACACTTTTCTGATGATTCCGAACCTACCTGACTCACAAAACCGTCTAAAAGGCCATTTAAACCAATACCGCCCTTTTGTTTCTTTTCCTTATACATTCATTTTTTCCACGTTTTTCCAACTTTCCTCCTTCTCGTACACACTTTTTTTATGATTCCGAACCCACCTGACTCACAAAACCGTCTAAAAGACCATTTAAACCAATACCTCCCTTTTGTTTCTTTTCCTTATACATTCATTTTTTCCACGTTTTTGCACTCAAGACAACTTTCCTCCTTCGCGTACACACTGTTTTTATGATTCCGAACCCATCTGACTCACAAAATCGTCTAAAAGACCATTTAAACCAATACCGCCCATTTGTTTCTTTTCCTTATACATTCATTTTTTCCACATTTTTGTACTCAAAACAACTTTCCTCCTTCGCGTACACACTGTTTTTATGATTCCGAACCCACCTGACTCACAAAACCGTCTAAAAGACCATTTAAACCAATACCTCCCTTTTGTTTCTTTTCCTTATACATTCATTTTTTCCACGTTTTTGCACTCAAGACAACTTTCCTCCTTCGCGTACACACTGTTTTTATGATTCCGAACCCATCTGACTCACAAAATCGTCTAAAAGACCATTTAAACCAATACCGCCCATTTGTTTCTTTTCCTTATACATTCATTTTTTCCACATTTTTGTACTCAAAACAACTTTCCTCCTTCGCGTACACACTGTTTTTATGATTCCGAACCCATCTTACTCACAAAACTGTCTAAAAAGCCATTTAAACCAATACCGCCCTTTTGTTTCTTTTCCTTATACATTTATTTTTTCCACATTTTTGTACTCAAAACAACTTTCCTCCTTCGCGTACACACTTTTTTTTATGAATCCGAACCCACCTGACTCACAAAAACCGTCTAAAAGGCCATTTAAACCAATACCGCCCATTTGTTTTTTTTCGTTATACATTAATTTTTTCCACGTTTCGGCACTCAAAACAACTTTAATCTTTCGCGTACACACTGTTTTTATGATTCCGAACCCATCTGTCTCACAAAATCGTCTAAAAGGCCATTTAAACCAATACCGCCCTTTTGTTTCTTTTCCTTATACATTCATTTTTTCCACGTTTTTCCAACTTTCCTCCTTCTCGTACACACTTTTTTTATGATTCCGAACCCACCTGACTCACAAAACCGTCTAAAAGACCCATTTAAACCAATACCGCTCTTTTGTTTCTTTTCCTTATACATTCATTTTTTCCACGTTTTTCCAACTTTCCTCCTTCTCGTACACACTTTTTTTATGAATCCGAACCCACCTGACTCACAAAAACCGTCTAAAAGGCCATTTAAACCAATACCGCCCATTTGTTTCTTTTCCTTATACATTCATTTTTTCCACATTTTTGTACTCAAAACAACTTTCCTCCTTCGCGTACACACTGTTTTTATGATTCCGAACCCATCTTACTCACAAAACTGTCTAAAAAGCCATTTAAACCAATACCGCCCTTTTGTTTCTTTTCCTTATACATTTATTTTTTCCACGTTTTTGCACTCAAAACAACATTCCTCCTTCTTGTACACACTTTTCTGATAATTCCGAACCCACCTGACTCACAAAACCGTCTAGAAGGCCATTTAAACCAATACGGCCCTTTTGTTTTTTTTCCTTATACATTCATTTTTTCCACGTTTTTCCAACTTTCATCCTTCTCGTACACACTTTTTTTATGAATCCGGACCCATCTGACTCACAAAATCGTCTAAAAGACCATTTAAACCAATACCTCCCTTTTGTTTCTTTTCCTTATACATTCATTTTTTTCCACGTTTTTGCACTCAAAACAACTTTCCTCCTCCGCGTACACACTGTTTTTAACATTCCAAACCCAACTGACTCACAAAACTGTCTAAAAAGCTATTTAAACCAATACCGCCCTTTTGTTTTTTTTCGTTATACATTAATTTTTTCCACGTTTCGGCACTCAAAACAACTTTAATCCTTCGCGTACACACTGTTTTTATGATTCCGAACCCATCTGTCTCACAAAATCGTCTAAAAGACCATTTAAACCAATACGTCCCTATTGTTTCTTTTCCTTATACATTCAATTTTTCCACGTTTTTTGCACTCAAGACAACTTTCCTTCTTCGCGTACACACTGTTTTTATGATTCCGAACCCATCTGACTCACAATATCGTCTAAAAGACCATTTAAACCAATACCTCCCTTTTGTTTCTTTTCCTTATACATTCATTTTTTTCCACGTTTTTGCACTCAAAACAACTTTCCTCCTCCGCGTACACACTGTTTTTAACATTCCAAACCCAACTGACTCACAAAACTGTCTAAAAAGCTATTTAAACCAATACCGCCCTTTTGTTTTTTTTCGTTATACATTAATTTTTTCCACGTTTCGGCACTCAAAACAACTTTCCTCCTTTGCGTACACACTGTTTTTATGATTCCGAACCCATCTGTCTCACAAAATCGTCTAAAAGACCATTTAAACCAATACGTCCCTTTTGTTTCTTTTCCTTATACATTCGTTTTTTCCACGTTTTTGCACTCAAAACAACATTCCTCCTTCTTGTACACACTTTTCTGATGATTCCGAACCTACCTGACTCACAAAACCGTCTAAAAGGCCATTTAAACCAATACCGCCCTTTTGTTTCTTTTCCTTATACATTCATTTTTTCCACGTTTTTCCAACTTTCCTCCTTCTCGTACACACTTTTTTAATGATTCCGAACCCACCTGACTCACAAAACCGTCTAAAAGACCATTTAAACCAATACCTCCCTTTTGTTTCTTTTCCTTATACATTCATTTTTTCCACGTTTTTGCACTCAAAACAACTTTCCTCCTTCGCGTACACACTGTTTTTATGATTCCGAACCCATCTGAATCACAAAATTGTCTAAAAAGCCATTTAAACCAATACCGCCCTTTTGTTTCTTTTCATTATACATTTATTTTTTTCACGTTTCGGCACTCAAAACATCTTTCCACATTCGTGTACACACTGCTTTTATGATTCCAAACCCATCTGTCTCACAAAATCGTCTAAAAGACCATTTAAACCAATACCTCCCTTTTGTTTCTTTTCCTTATACATTCATTTTTTCCACGTTTTTGCACTCAAGACAATTTTCTTCCTTCGCGTACACACTGTTTTTATGATTCCGAACCCATCTGACTCACAATATCGTCTAAAAGACCATTTAAACCAATACCGCCCTTTTGTTTCTTTTCGTTATACATTTATTTTTTCCACGTTTCGGCACTCAAGACAACTTTCCTCCTTCGCGTACACACTTTTCTGATGATTCCGAACCTACCTGACTCACAAAACCGTCTAAAAGGCCATTTAAACCAATACCGCCCTTTTGTTTCTTTTCCTTATACATTCATTTTTTCCACGTTTTTCCAACTTTCCTCCTTCTCGTACACACTTTTTTTATGAATCCGAACCCACCTGACTCACAAAAACCGTCTAAAAGGCCATTTAAACCAATACCGCCCATTTGTTTCTTTTCCTTATACATTCATTTTTTCCAAGTTTTTGCACTCAAAACAACTTTCCTCCTTCGCGTACACACTTTTTTTATGATTCCGAACCCATCTGTCTCACAAAATCGTCTAAAAGACCATTTAAACCAATACCTCCCTTTTGTTTCTTTTCCTTATACATTCATTTTTTCCACGTTTTTGCACTCAAAACAACTTTCCTCCTCCGCGTACACACTGTTTTTAAGATTCCCAACCCATCTGACTCACAAAACTGTCTAAAAAGCCATTTAAACCAATACCGCCCTTTTGTTTCTTTTCCTTATACATTCATTTTTTCACGTTTTTGCACTCAAAACAATTTTCCTCCTTCGCGTACACACTTTTTTTATGATTCCGAACCCATTTGACTCACAAAATCGTTAAAAAGGCCATTTAAACCAATACCGCCCTTTTGTTTCTTTTCCTTATACATTCATTTTTTCCACGTTTTTCCAACTTTCCTCCTTCTCGTACACACTTTTTTTATGAATCCGAACCCACCTGACTCACAAAAACCGTCTAAAAGGCCATTTAAACCAATACCGCCCATTTGTTTCTTTTCCTTATACATTCATTTTTTCCACATTTTTGTACTCAAAACAACTTTCCTCCTTCGCGTACACACTGTTTTTATGATTCCGAACCCATCTTACTCACAAAACTGTCTAAAAAGCCATTTAAACCAATACCGCCCTTTTGTTTCTTTTCCTTATACATTTATTTTTTCCACGTTTTTGCACTCAAAACAACATTCCTCCTTCTTGTACACAATTTTCTGATAATTCCGAACCCACCTGACTCACAAAACCGTCTAGAAGGCCATTTAAACCAATACGGCCCTTTTGTTTTTTTTCCTTATACATTCATTTTTTCCACGTTTTTCCAACTTTCATCCTTCTCGTACACACTTTTTTTATGAATCCGGACCCATCTGACTCACAAAATCGTCTAAAAGACCATTTAAACCAATACCTCCCTTTTGTTTCTTTTCCTTATACATTCATTTTTTTCCACGTTTTTGCACTCAAAACAACTTTCCTCCTCCGCGTACACACTGTTTTTAACATTCCAAACCCAACTGACTCACAAAACTGTCTAAAAAGCTATTTAAACCAATACCGCCCTTTTGTTTTTTTTCGTTATACATTAATTTTTTCCACGTTTCGGCACTCAAAACAACTTTAATCCTTCGCGTACACACTGTTTTTATGATTCCGAACCCATCTGTCTCACAAAATCGTCTAAAAGACCATTTAAACCAATACGTCCCTTTTGTTTCTTTTCCTTATACATTCAATTTTTCCACGTTTTTTGCACTCAAGACAACTTTCCTTCTTCGCGTACACACTGTTTTTATGATTCCGAACCCATCTGACTCACAATATCGTCTAAAAGACCATTTAAACCAATACCTCCCTTTTGTTTCTTTTCCTTATACATTCATTTTTTTCCACGTTTTTGCACTCAAAACAACTTTCCTCCTCCGCGTACACACTGTTTTTAACATTCCAAACCCAACTGACTCACAAAACTGTCTAAAAGACCATTTAAACCAATACCTCCCTTTTGTTTCTTTTCCTTATACATTCATTTTTTTCCACGTTTTTGCACTCAAAACAACTTTCCTTCTTCGCGTACACACTGTTTTTATGATTCCGAACCCATCTGACTCACAATATCGTCTAAAAGACCATTTAAACCAATACCGCCCTTTTGTTTTTTTTCGTTATACATTAATTTTTTCCACGTTTCGGCACTCAAAACAACTTTCCTCCTTTGCGTACACACTGTTTTTATGATTCCGAACCCATCTGTCCCACAAAATCGTCTAAAAGACCATTTAAACCAATACGTCCCTTTTGTTTCTTTTCCTTATACATTCGTTTTTTCCACGTTTTTGCACTCAAAACAACATTCCTCCTTCTTGTACACACTTTTCTGATGATTCCGAACCTACCTGACTCACAAAACCGTCTAAAAGGCCATTTAAACCAATACCGCCCTTTTGTTTCTTTTCCTCATACATTCATTTTTTCCACGTTTTTCCAACTTTCCTCCTTCTCGTACACACTTTTTTTATGATTCCGAACCCACCTGACTCACAAAACCGTCTAAAAGACCATTTAAACCAATACCTCCCTTTTGTTTCTTTTCCTTATACATTCATTTTTTCCACGTTTTTGCACTCAAAACAACTTTCCTCCTTCGCGTACACACTTTTTTTTATGAATCCGAACCCACCTGACTCACAAAAACCGTCTAAAAGGCCATTTAAACCAATACCGCCCATTTGTTTCTTTTCCTTATACATTCATTTTTTCCAAGTTTTAGCACTCAAAACAACTTTCCTCCTTTGCGTACACACTGTTTTTATGATTCCGAACCCATCTGAATCACAAAACTGTCTAAAAAGCCATTTAAACCAATAACGCCCTTTTGTTTCTTTTCATTATACATTTATTTTTTTCACGTTTCGGCACTCAAAACATCTTTCCACATTCGCGTACACACTGCTTTTATGATTCCGAACCCATCTGTCTCACAAAATCGTCTAAAAGACCATTTAACTACCTACTGTATAGTAGGTAGTATATATTAGTAGGTATATATATTGTAACTGACCTACCTCCCTTTTGTTTCTTTTCCTTATACATTCATTTTTTCCACGTTTTTGCACTCAAGACAACTTTCTTCCTTCGCGTACACACTGTTTTTATGATTCCGAACCCATCTGACTCACAATATCGTCTAAAAGACCATTTAAACCAATACCGCCCTTTTGTTTCTTTTCGTTATACATTTATTTTTTCCACGTTTCGGCACTCAAGACAACTTTCCTCCTTCGCGTACACACTTTTCTGATGATTCCGAACCTACCTGACTCACAAAACCGTATAAAAGGCCATTTAAACCAATACCGCCCTTTTGTTTCTTTTCCTTATACATTCATTTTTACCACGTTTTTGCACTCAAGACAACTTTCCTCCTTCGCGTACACACTGTTTTTATGATTCCGAACCCATCTGACTCACAAAATCGTCTAAAAGGCCATTTAAACCAATACCTCCCTTTTGTTTCTTTTCCTTATACATTCATTTTTTCCACGTTTTTGCACTCAAAACAACTTTCCTCCTCCGCGTACACACTGTTTTTAAGATTCCCAACCCATCTGACTCACAAAACTGTCTAAAAAGCCATTTAAACCAATACCGCCCTTTTGTTTCTTTTCCTTATACATTCATTTTTTCCACGTTTTTGCACTCAAAACAATTTTCCTCCTTCGCGTACACACTTTTTTTATGATTCCGAACCCATCTAACTCACAAAATCGTTAAAAAGGCCATTTAAACCAATACCGCCCTTTTGTTTCTTTTCCTTATACATTCATTTTTTCCACGTTTTTCCAACTTTCCTCCTTCTCGTACACACTTTTTTTATGAATCCGAACCCACCTGACTCACAAAAACCGTCTAAAAGGCCATTTAAACCAATACCGCCCATTTGTTTCTTTTCCTTATACATTCATTTTTTCCACATTTTTGTACTTAAAACAACTTTCCTCCTTCGCGTACACACTGTTTTTATGATTCCGAACCCATCTTACTCACAAAACTGTATAAAAAGCCATTTAAACTAATACCGCGCTTTTGTTTCTTTTCCTTATACATTTATTTTTTCCACGTTTCGGCACTCAAAACAACTTTCCTCCTTTGCGTACACACTGTTTTTATGATTCCGAACCCATCTGTCTCACAAAATCGTCTAAAAGACCAATTAAACCAATACCTCCCTTTTGTTTCTTTTCCTTATACATTCATTTTTTCCACGTTTTTGCACTCAAAACAACATTCCTCCTTCATGTACACACTTTTCTGATAATTCCGAACCCACCTGACTCACAAAACCGTCTAGAAGGCCATTTAAACCAATACGGCCCTTTTGTTTTTTTTCCTTATACATTCATTTTTTCCACGTTTTTCCAACTTTCATCCTTCTCGTACACACTTTTTTTATGAATCCGGACCCATCTGACTCACAAAATCGTCTAAAAGACCATTTAAACCAATACCTCCCTTTTGTTTCTTTTCCTTATACATTCATTTTTTTCCACGTTTTTGCACTCAAAACAACTTTCCTCCTCCGCGTACACACTGTTTTTAACATTCCAAACCCAACTGACTCACAAAACTGTCTAAAAAGCTATTTAAACCAATACCGCCCTTTTGTTTCTTTTCATTATACATTTATTTTTTTCACGTTTCGGCACTGAAAACATCTTTCCACATTCGCGTACACACTGCTTTTATGATTCCGAACCCATCTGTCTCACAAAATCGTCTAAAAGACCATTTAAACCAATACCTCCCTTTTGTTTCTTTTCCTTATACATTCATTTTTTCCACGTTTTTGCACTCAAGACAACTTTCTTCCTTCGCGTACACACTGTTTTTATGATTCCGAACCCATCTGACCACAATATCGTCTAAAAGACCATTTAAACCAATACCGCCCTTTTGTTTCTTTTCGTTATACATTTATTTTTTCCACGTTTCGGCACTCAAGACAACTTTCCTCCTTCGCGTACACACTTTTCTGATGATTCCGAACCTACCTGACTCACAAAACCGTCTAAAAGGCCATTTAAACCAATACCGCCCTTTTGTTTCTTTTCCTTATACATTCATTTTTTCCACGTTTTTCCAACTTTCCTCCTTCTCGTACACACTTTTTTTATGAATCCGGACCCATCTGACTCACAAAATCGTCTAAAAGACCATTTAAACCAATACCTCCCTTTTGTTTCTTTTCCTTATACATTCATTTTTTTCCACGTTTTTGCACTCAAAACAACTTTCCTCCTCCGCGTACACACTATTTTTAACATTCCAAACCAAACTGACTCACAAAACTGTCTAAAAAGCTAATTAAACCAATACCGCCCTTTTGTTTTTTTTCGTTATACATTAATTTTTTCCACGTTTCGGCACTCAAAACAACTTTAATCCTTCGCGTACACACTGTTTTTATGATTCCGAACCCATCTGTCTCACAAAATCGTCTAAAAGACCATTTAAACCAATACGTCCCTTTTGTTTCTTTTCCTTATACATTCAATTTTTCCACGTTTTTTGCACTCAAGACAACTTTCCTCCTTCGCGTACACACTGTTTTTATGATTCCGAACCCATCTGACTCACAAAATCGTCTAAAAGACCATTTAAACCAATACCTCCCTTTTGTTTCTTTTCCTTATACATTCATTTTTTTCCACGTTTTTGCACTCAAAACAACTTTCCTCCTCCGCGTACACACTGTTTTTAACATTCCAAACCCAACTGACTCACAAAACTGTCTAAAAAGCTATTTAAACCAATACCGCCCTTTTGTTTTTTTTCGTTATACATTAATTTTTTCCACGTTTCGGCACTCAAAACAACTTTAATCCTTCGCGTACACACTGTTTTTATGATTCCGAACCCATCTGTCTCACAAAATCGTCTAAAAGACCATTTAAACCAATACGTCCCTTTTGTTTCTTTTCCTTATACATTCGTTTTTTCCACGTTTTTGCACTCAAAACAACATTCCTCCTTCTTGTACACACTTTTCTGATGATTCCGAACCTACCTGACTCACAAAACCGTCTAAAAGGCCATTTAAACCAATACCGCCCTTTTGTTTCTTTTCCTTATACATTCATTTTTTCCACGTTTTTCCAACTTTCCTCCTTCTCGTACACACTTTTTTTATGATTCCGAACCCACCTGACTCACAAAACCGTCTAAAAGACCATTTAAACCAATACCTCCCTTTTGTTTCTTTTCCTTATACATTCATTTTTTCCACGTTTTTGCACTCAAAACAACTTTCCTCCTTCGCGAACACACTTTTTTTTATGAATCCGAACCCACCTGACTCACAAAAACCGTCTAAAAGGCCATTTAAACCAATACCGCCCATTTGTTTCTTTTCCTTATACATTCATTTTTTCCAAGTTTTAGCACTCAAAACAACTTTCCTCCTTCGCGTACACACTGTTTTTATGATTCCGAACCCATCTGAATCACAAAACTGTCTAAAAAGCCATTTAAACCAATACCGCCCTTTTGTTTCTTTTCATTATACATTTATTTTTTTCACGTTTCGGCACTGAAAACATCTTTCCACATTCGCGTACACACTGCTTTTATGATTCCGAACCCATCTGTCTCACAAAATCGTCTAAAAGACCATTTAAACCAATACCTCCCTTTTGTTTCTTTTCCTTATACATTCATTTTTTCCACGTTTTTGCACTCAAGACAACTTTCTTCCTTCGCGTACACACTGTTTTTATGATTCCGAACCCATCTGACTCACAATATCGTCTAAAAGACCATTTAAACCAATACCGCCCTTTTGTTTCTTTTCGTTATACATTTATTTTTTCCACGTTTCGGCACTCAAGACAACTTTCCTCCTTCGCGTACACACTTTTCTGATGATTCCGAACCTACCTGACTCACAAAACCGTCTAAAAGGCCATTTAAACCAATACCGCCCTTTTGTTTCTTTTCCTTATACATTCATTTTTTCCACGTTTTTCCAACTTTCCTCCTTCTCGTACACACTTTTTTATGATTCCGAACCCACCTGACTCACAAAACCGTCTAAAAGACCATTTAAACCAATACGTCCCTTTTGTTTCTTTTCCTTATACATTCAATTTTTCCACGTTTTTTGCACTCAAGACAACTTTCCTCCTTCGCGTACACACTGTTTTTATGATTCCGAACCCATCTGACTCACAAAATCGTCTAAAAGACCATTTAAACCAATACCTCCCTTTTGTTTCTTTTCCTTATACATTCATTTTTTTCCACGTTTTTGCACTCAAAACAACTTTCCTCCTCCGCGTACACACTGTTTTTAACATTCCAAACCCAACTGACTCACAAAACTGCCTAAAAAGCTATTTAAACCAATACCGCCCTTTTGTTTTTTTTCGTTATACATTAATTTTTTCCACGTTTCGGCACTCAAAACAACTTTAATCCTTCGCGTACACACTGTTTTTATGATTCCGAACCCATCTGTCTCACAAAATCGTCTAAAAGACCATTTAAACCAATACGTCCCTTTTGTTTCTTTTCCTTATACATTCGTTTTTTCCACGTTTTTGCACTCAAAACAACATTCCTCCTTCTTGTACACACTTTTCTGATGATTCCGAACCTACCTGACTCACAAAACCGTCTAAAAGGCCATTTAAACCAATACCGCCCTTTTGTTTCTTTTCCTTATACATTCATTTTTTCCACGTTTTTCCAACTTTCCTCCTTCTCGTACACACTTTTTTTATGATTCCGAACCCACCTGACTCACAAAACCGTCTAAAAGACCATTTAAACCAATACCTCCCTTTTGTTTCTTTTCCTTATACATTCATTTTTTCCACGTTTTTGCACTCAAAACAACTTTCCTCCTTCGCGTACACACTTTTTTTTATGAATCCGAACCCACCTGACTCACAAAAACCGTCTAAAAGGCCATTTAAACCAATACCGCCCATTTGTTTCTTTTCCTTATACATTCATTTTTTCCAAGTTTTAGCACTCAAAACAACTTTCCTCCTTCGCGTACACACTGTTTTTATGATTCCGAACCCATCTGAATCACAAAACTGTCTAAAAAGCCATTTAAACCAATACCGCCCTTTTGTTTCTTTTCATTATACATTTATTTTTTTCACGTTTCGGCACTGAAAACATCTTTCCACATTCGCGTACACACTGCTTTTATGATTCCGAACCCATCTGTCTCACAAAATCGTCTAAAAGACCATTTAAACCAATACCTCCCTTTTGTTTCTTTTCCTTATACATTCATTTTTTCCACGTTTTTGCACTCAAGACAACTTTCTTCCTTCGCGTACACACTGTTTTTATGATTCCGAACCCATCTGACTCACAATATCGTCTAAAAGACCATTTAAACCAATACCGCCCTTTTGTTTCTTTTCGTTATACATTTATTTTTTCCACGTTTCGGCACTCAAGACAACTTTCCTCCTTCGCGTACACACTTTTCTGATGATTCCGAACCTACCTGACTCACAAAACCGTCTAAAAGGCCATTTAAACCAATACCGCCCTTTTGTTTCTTTTCCTTATACATTCATTTTTTCCACGTTTTTCCAACTTTCCTCCTTCTCGTACACACTTTTTTTATGATTCCGAACCCACCTGACTCACAAAACCGTCTAAAAGACCATTTAAACCAATACCTCCCTTTTGTTTCTTTTACTTATACATTCATTTTTTCCACGTTTTTGCACTCAAAACAACTTTCCTCCTTCGCGTACACACTTTTTTTATGATTCCGAACCCATCTGTCTCACAAAATCGTCTAAAAGACCATTTAAACCAATACCTCCCTTTTGTTTCTTTTCCTTATACATTCATTTTTTCCACGTTTTTGCACTCAAAACAACTTTCCTCCTCCGCGTACACACTGTTTTTAAGATTCCCAACCCATCTGACTCACAAAACTGTCTAAAAAGCCATTTAAACCAATACCGCCCTTTTGTTTCTTTTCCTTATACATTCATTTTTTCACGTTTTTGCACTCAAAACAATTTTCCTCCTTCGCGTACACACTTTTTTTATGATTCCGAACCCATCTGACTCACAAAATCGTTAAAAAGGCCATTTAAACCAATACCGCCCTTTTGTTTCTTTTCCTTATACATTCATTTTTTCCACGTTTTTCCAACTTTCCTCCTTCTCGTACACACTTTTTTTATGAATCCGAACCCACCTGACTCACAAAAACCGTCTAAAAGGCCATTTAAACCAATACCGCCCATTTGTTTCTTTTCCTTATACATTCATTTTTTCCAAGTTTTTGCACTCAAAACAACTTTCCTCCTTCGCGTACACACTTTTTTTATGATTCCGAACCCATCTGTCTCACAAAATCGTCTAAAAGACCATTTAAACCAATACCTCCCTTTTGTTTCTTTTCCTTATACATTCATTTTTTCCACATTTTTCCAACTTTCCTCCTTCTCGTACACACTTTTTTTATGAATCCGAACCCACCTGACTCACAAAAACCGTCTAAAAGGCCATTTAAACCAATACCGCCCATTTGTTTCTTTTCCTTATACATTCATTTTTTCCACATTTTTGTACTCAAAACAACTTTCCTCCTTCGCGTACACACTGTTTTTATGATTCCGAACCCATCTTACTCACAAAACTGTCTAAAAAGCCATTTAAACCAATACCGCCCTTTTGTTTCTTTTCCTTATACATTTATTTTTTCCACGTTTTTGCACTCAAAACAACTTTCCTCCTTCGCGTACACACTGTTTTTATGATTCCGAACCCATCTGTCTCACAAAATCGTCTAAAAGACCATTTAAACCAATACGTCCCTTTTGTTTCTTTTCCTTATACATTCGTTTTTTCCACGTTTTTGCACTCAAAACAAAATTCCTCCTTCTTGTACACACTTTTCTGATGATTCCGAACCTACCTGACTCACAAAACCGTCTAGAAGGCCATTTAAACCAATACCGCCCTTTTGTTTCTTTTCCTTATACATTCATTTTTTCCACGTTTTTCCAACTTTCCTCCTTCTCGTACACACTTTTTTTATGATTCCGAACCCACCTGACTCACAAAACCGTCTAAAAGACCATTTAAACCAATACCTCCCTTTTGTTTCTTTTCCTTATACATTCATTTTTTCCACGTTTTTGCACTCAAAACAACTTTCCTCCTTCGCGTACACACTTTTTTTTATGAATCCGAACCCACCTGACTCACAAAAACCGTCTAAAAGGCCATTTAAACCAATACCGCCCATTTGTTTCTTTTCCTTATACATTCATTTTTTCCAAGTTTTAGCACTCAAAACAACTTTCCTCCTTCGCGTACACACTGTTTTTATGATTCCGAACCCATCTGAATCACAAAATTGTCTAAAAAGCCATTTAAACCAATACCGCCCTTTTGTTTCTTTTCATTATACATTTATTTTTTTTCACGTTTCGGCACTCAAAACATCTTTCCACATTCGCGTACACACTGCTTTTATGATTCCGAACCCATCTGTCTCACAAAATCGTCTAAAAGACCATTTAAACCAATACCTCCCTTTTGTTTCTTTTCCTTATACATTCATTTTTTCCACGTTTTTGCACTCAAGACAACTTTCTTCCTTCGCGTACACACTGTTTTTATGATTCCGAACCCATCTGACTCACAATATCGTCTAAAAGACCATTTAAACCAATACCGCCCTTTTGTTTCTTTTCGTTATACATTTATTTTTTCCACGTTTCGGCACTCAAGACAACTTTCCTCCTTCGCGTACACACTTTTCTGATGATTCCGAACCTACCTGACTCACAAAACCGTCTAAAAGGCCATTTAAACCAATACCGCCCTTTTGTTTCTTTTCCTTATACATTCATTTTTTCCACGTTTTTCCAACTTTCCTCCTTCTCGTACACACTTTTTTTATGAATCCGAACCCACCTGACTCACAAAAACCGTCTAAAAGGCCATTTAAACCAATACCGCCCATTTGTTTCTTTTCCTTATACATTCATTTTTTCCAAGTTTTTGCACTCAAAACAACTTTCCTCCTTCGCGTACACACTTTTTTTATGATTCCGAACCCATCTGTCTCACAAAATCGTCTAAAAGACCATTTAAACCAATACCTCCCTTTTGTTTCTTTTCCTTATACATTCATTTTTTCCACGTTTTTGCACTCAAAACAACTTTCCTCCTCCGCGTACACACTGTTTTTAAGATTCCCAACCCATCTGACTCACAAAACTGTCTAAAAAGCCATTTAAACCAATACCGCCCTTTTGTTTCTTTTCCTTATACATTCATTTTTTCACGTTTTTGCACTCAAAACAATTTTCCTCCTTCGCGTACACACTTTTTTTATGATTCCGAACCCATTTGACTCACAAAATCGTTAAAAAGGCCATTTAAACCAATACCGCTCTTTTGTTTCTTTTCCTTATACATTCATTTTTTCCACGTTTTTCCAACTTTCCTCCTTCTCGTACACACTTTTTTTATGAATCCGAACCCACCTGACTCACAAAAACCGTCTAAAAGGCCATTTAAACCAATACCGCCCATTTGTTTCTTTTCCTTATACATTCATTTTTTCCACATTTTTGTACTCAAAACAACTTTCCTCCTTCGCGTACACACTGTTTTTATGATTCCGAACCCATCTTACTCACAAAACTGTCTAAAAAGCCATTTAAACCAATACCGCCCTTTTGTTTCTTTTCCTTATACATTTATTTTTTCCACGTTTTTGCACTCAAAACAACATTCCTCCTTCTTGTACACACTTTTCTGATAATTCCGAACCCACCTGACTCACAAAACCGTCTAGAAGGCCATTTAAACCAATACGGCCCTTTTGTTTTTTTTCCTTATACATTCATTTTTTCCACGTTTTTCCAACTTTCATCCTTCTCGTACACACTTTTTTTATGAATCCGGACCCATCTGACTCACAAAATCGTCTAAAAGACCATTTAAACCAATACCTCCCTTTTGTTTCTTTTCCTTATACATTCATTTTTTTCCACGTTTTTGCACTCAAAACAACTTTCCTCCTCCGCGTACACACTGTTTTTAACATTCCAAACCCAACTGACTCACAAAACTGTCTAAAAAGCTATTTAAACCAATACCGCCCTTTTGTTTTTTTTCGTTATACATTAATTTTTTCCACGTTTCGGCACTCAAAACAACTTTAATCCTTCGCGTACACACTGTTTTTATGATTCCGAACCCATCTGTCTCACAAAATCGTCTAAAAGACCATTTAAACCAATACGTCCCTTTTGTTTCTTTTCCTTATACATTCAATTTTTCCACGTTTTTTGCACTCAAGACAACTTTCCTTCTTCGCGTACACACTGTTTTTATGATTCCGAACCCATCTGACTCACAATATCGTCTAAAAGACCATTTAAACCAATACCTCCCTTTTGTTTCTTTTCCTTATACATTCATTTTTTTCCACGTTTTTGCACTCAAAACAACTTTCCTCCTCCGCGTACACACTGTTTTTAACATTCCAAACCCAACTGACTCACAAAACCGTCTAAAAGACCATTTAAACCAATACCTCCCTTTTGTTTCTTTTACTTATACATTCATTTTTTCCACGTTTTTGCACTCAAAACAACTTTCCTCCTTCGCGTACACACTTTTTTTATGATTCCGAACCCATCTGTCTCACAAAATCGTCTAAAAGACCATTTAAACCAATACCTCCCTTTTGTTTCTTTTCCTTATACATTCATTTTTTCCACGTTTTTGCACTCAAAACAACTTTCCTCCTCCGCGTACACACTGTTTTTAAGATTCCCAACCCATCTGACTCACAAAACTGTCTAAAAAGCCATTTAAACCAATACCGCCCTTTTGTTTCTTTTCCTTATACATTCATTTTTTCACGTTTTTGCACTCAAAACAATTTTCCTCCTTCGCGTACACACTTTTTTTATGATTCCGAACCCATCTGACTCACAAAATCGTTAAAAAGGCCATTTAAACCAATACCGCCCTTTTGTTTCTTTTCCTTATACATTCATTTTTTCCACGTTTTTCCAACTTTCCTCCTTCTCGTACACACTTTTTTTATGAATCCGAACCCACCTGACTCACAAAAACCGTCTAAAAGGCCATTTAAACCAATACCGCCCATTTGTTTCTTTTCCTTATACATTCATTTTTTCCAAGTTTTTGCACTCAAAACAACTTTCCTCCTTCGCGTACACACTTTTTTTATGATTCCGAACCCATCTGTCTCACAAAATCGTCTAAAAGACCATTTAAACCAATACCTCCCTTTTGTTTCTTTTCCTTATACATTCATTTTTTCCACATTTTTCCAACTTTCCTCCTTCTCGTACACACTTTTTTTATGAATCCGAACCCACCTGACTCACAAAAACCGTCTAAAAGGCCATTTAAACCAATACCGCCCATTTGTTTCTTTTCCTTATACATTCATTTTTTCCACATTTTTGTACTCAAAACAACTTTCCTCCTTCGCGTACACACTGTTTTTATGATTCCGAACCCATCTTACTCACAAAACTGTCTAAAAAGCCATTTAAACCAATACCGCCCTTTTGTTTCTTTTCCTTATACATTTATTTTTTCCACGTTTTTGCACTCAAAACAACTTTCCTCCTTCGCGTACACACTGTTTTTATGATTCCGAACCCATCTGTCTCACAAAATCGTCTAAAAGACCATTTAAACCAATACGTCCCTTTTGTTTCTTTTCCTTATACATTCGTTTTTTCCACGTTTTTGCACTCAAAACAAAATTCCTCCTTCTTGTACACACTTTTCTGATGATTCCGAACCTACCTGACTCACAAAACCGTCTAGAAGGCCATTTAAACCAATACCGCCCTTTTGTTTCTTTTCCTTATACATTCATTTTTTCCACGTTTTTCCAACTTTCCTCCTTCTCGTACACACTTTTTTTATGATTCCGAACCCACCTGACTCACAAAACCGTCTAAAAGACCATTTAAACCAATACCTCCCTTTTGTTTCTTTTCCTTATACATTCATTTTTTCCACGTTTTTGCACTCAAAACAACTTTCCTCCTTCGCGTACACACTTTTTTTTATGAATCCGAACCCACCTGACTCACAAAAACCGTCTAAAAGGCCATTTAAACCAATACCGCCCATTTGTTTCTTTTCCTTATACATTCATTTTTTCCAAGTTTTAGCACTCAAAACAACTTTCCTCCTTCGCGTACACACTGTTTTTATGATTCCGAACCCATCTGAATCACAAAATTGTCTAAAAAGCCGTTTAAACCAATACCGCCCTTTTGTTTCTTTTCATTATACATTTATTTTTTTTCACGTTTCGGCACTCAAAACATCTTTCCACATTCGCGTACACACTGCTTTTATGATTCCGAACCCATCTGTCTCACAAAATCGTCTAAAAGACCATTTAAACCAATACCTCCCTTTTGTTTCTTTTCCTTATACATTCATTTTTTCCACGTTTTTGCACTCAAGACAACTTTCTTCCTTCGCGTACACACTGTTTTTATGATTCCGAACCCATCTGACTCACAATATCGTCTAAAAGACCATTTAAACCAATACCGCCCTTTTGTTTCTTTTCGTTATACATTTATTTTTTCCACGTTTCGGCACTCAAGACAACTTTCCTCCTTCGCGTACACACTTTTCTGATGATTCCGAACCTACCTGACTCACAAAACCGTCTAAAAGGCCATTTAAACCAATACCGCCCTTTTGTTTCTTTTCCTTATACATTCATTTTTTCCACGTTTTTCCAACTTTCCTCCTTCTCGTACACACTTTTTTTATGAATCCGAACCCACCTGACTCACAAAAACCGTCTAAAAGGCCATTTAAACCAATACCGCCCATTTGTTTCTTTTCCTTATACATTCATTTTTTCCAAGTTTTTGCACTCAAAACAACTTTCCTCCTTCGCGTACACACTTTTTTTATGATTCCGAACCCATCTGTCTCACAAAATCGTCTAAAAGACCATTTAAACCAATACCTCCCTTTTGTTTCTTTTCCTTATACATTCATTTTTTCCACGTTTTTGCACTCAAAACAACTTTCCTCCTCCGCGTACACACTGTTTTTAAGATTCCCAACCCATCTGACTCACAAAACTGTCTAAAAAGCCATTTAAACCAATACCGCCCTTTTGTTTCTTTTCCTTATACATTCATTTTTTCACGTTTTTGCACTCAAAACAATTTTCCTCCTTCGCGTACACACTTTTTTTATGATTCCGAACCCATTTGACTCACAAAATCGTTAAAAAGGCCATTTAAACCAATACCGCTCTTTTGTTTCTTTTCCTTATACATTCATTTTTTCCACGTTTTTCCAACTTTCCTCCTTCTCGTACACACTTTTTTTATGAATCCGAACCCACCTGACTCACAAAAACCGTCTAAAAGGCCATTTAAACCAATACCGCCCATTTGTTTCTTTTCCTTATACATTCATTTTTTCCACATTTTTGTACTCAAAACAACTTTCCTCCTTCGCGTACACACTGTTTTTATGATTCCGAACCCATCTTACTCACAAAACTGTCTAAAAAGCCATTTAAACCAATACCGCCCTTTTGTTTCTTTTCCTTATACATTTATTTTTTCCACGTTTTTGCACTCAAAACAACATTCCTCCTTCTTGTACACACTTTTCTGATAATTCCGAACCCACCTGACTCACAAAACCGTCTAGAAGGCCATTTAAACCAATACGGCCCTTTTGTTTTTTTTCCTTATACATTCATTTTTTCCACGTTTTTCCAACTTTCATCCTTCTCGTACACACTTTTTTTATGAATCCGGACCCATCTGACTCACAAAATCGTCTAAAAGACCATTTAAACCAATACCTCCCTTTTGTTTCTTTTCCTTATACATTCATTTTTTTCCACGTTTTTGCACTCAAAACAACTTTCCTCCTCCGCGTACACACTGTTTTTAACATTCCAAACCCAACTGACTCACAAAACTGTCTAAAAAGCTATTTAAACCAATACCGCCCTTTTGTTTTTTTTCGTTATACATTAATTTTTTCCACGTTTCGGCACTCAAAACAACTTTAATCCTTCGCGTACACACTGTTTTTATGATTCCGAACCCATCTGTCTCACAAAATCGTCTAAAAGACCATTTAAACCAATACGTCCCTTTTGTTTCTTTTCCTTATACATTCAATTTTTCCACGTTTTTTGCACTCAAGACAACTTTCCTTCTTCGCGTACACACTGTTTTTATGATTCCGAACCCATCTGACTCACAATATCGTCTAAAAGACCATTTAAACCAATACCTCCCTTTTGTTTCTTTTCCTTATACATTCATTTTTTTCCACGTTTTTGCACTCAAAACAACTTTCCTCCTCCGCGTACACACTGTTTTTAACATTCCAAACCCAACTGACTCACAAAACCGTCTAAAAGACCATTTAAACCAATACCTCCCTTTTGTTTCTTTTACTTATACATTCATTTTTTCCACGTTTTTGCACTCAAAACAACTTTCCTCCTTCGCGTACACACTTTTTTTATGATTCCGAACCCATCTGTCTCACAAAATCGTCTAAAAGACCATTTAAACCAATACCTCCCTTTTGTTTCTTTTCCTTATACATTCATTTTTTCCACGTTTTTGCACTCAAAACAACTTTCCTCCTCCGCGTACACACTGTTTTTAAGATTCCCAACCCATCTGACTCACAAAACTGTCTAAAAAGCCATTTAAACCAATACCGCCCTTTTGTTTCTTTTCCTTATACATTCATTTTTTCACGTTTTTGCACTCAAAACAATTTTCCTCCTTCGCGTACACACTTTTTTTATGATTCCGAACCCATCTGACTCACAAAATCGTTAAAAAGGCCATTTAAACCAATACCGCCCTTTTGTTTCTTTTCCTTATACATTCATTTTTTCCACGTTTTTCCAACTTTCCTCCTTCTCGTACACACTTTTTTTATGAATCCGAACCCACCTGACTCACAAAAACCGTCTAAAAGGCCATTTAAACCAATACCGCCCATTTGTTTCTTTTCCTTATACATTCATTTTTTCCAAGTTTTTGCACTCAAAACAACTTTCCTCCTTCGCGTACACACTTTTTTTATGATTCCGAACCCATCTGTCTCACAAAATCGTCTAAAAGACCATTTAAACCAATACCTCCCTTTTGTTTCTTTTCCTTATACATTCATTTTTTCCACATTTTTCCAACTTTCCTCCTTCTCGTACACACTTTTTTTATGAATCCGAACCCACCTGACTCACAAAAACCGTCTAAAAGGCCATTTAAACCAATACCGCCCATTTGTTTCTTTTCCTTATACATTCATTTTTTCCACATTTTTGTACTCAAAACAACTTTCCTCCTTCGCGTACACACTGTTTTTATGATTCCGAACCCATCTTACTCACAAAACTGTCTAAAAAGCCATTTAAACCAATACCGCCCTTTTGTTTCTTTTCCTTATACATTTATTTTTTCCACGTTTTTGCACTCAAAACAACTTTCCTCCTTCGCGTACACACTGTTTTTATGATTCCGAACCCATCTGTCTCACAAAATCGTCTAAAAGACCATTTAAACCAATACGTCCCTTTTGTTTCTTTTCCTTATACATTCGTTTTTTCCACGTTTTTGCACTCAAAACAAAATTCCTCCTTCTTGTACACACTTTTCTGATGATTCCGAACCTACCTGACTCACAAAACCGTCTAGAAGGCCATTTAAACCAATACCGCCCTTTTGTTTCTTTTCCTTATACATTCATTTTTTCCACGTTTTTCCAACTTTCCTCCTTCTCGTACACACTTTTTTTATGATTCCGAACCCACCTGACTCACAAAACCGTCTAAAAGACCATTTAAACCAATACCTCCCTTTTGTTTCTTTTCCTTATACATTCATTTTTTCCACGTTTTTGCACTCAAAACAACTTTCCTCCTTCGCGTACACACTTTTTTTTATGAATCCGAACCCACCTGACTCACAAAAACCGTCTAAAAGGCCATTTAAACCAATACCGCCCATTTGTTTCTTTTCCTTATACATTCATTTTTTCCAAGTTTTAGCACTCAAAACAACTTTCCTCCTTCGCGTACACACTGTTTTTATGATTCCGAACCCATCTGAATCACAAAATTGTCTAAAAAGCCGTTTAAACCAATACCGCCCTTTTGTTTCTTTTCATTATACATTTATTTTTTTTCACGTTTCGGCACTCAAAACATCTTTCCACATTCGCGTACACACTGCTTTTATGATTCCGAACCCATCTGTCTCACAAAATCGTCTAAAAGACCATTTAAACCAATACCTCCCTTTTGTTTCTTTTCCTTATACATTCATTTTTTCCACGTTTTTGCACTCAAGACAACTTTCTTCCTTCGCGTACACACTGTTTTTATGATTCCGAACCCATCTGACTCACAATATCGTCTAAAAGACCATTTAAACCAATACCGCCCTTTTGTTTCTTTTCGTTATACATTTATTTTTTCCACGTTTCGGCACTCAAGACAACTTTCCTCCTTCGCGTACACACTTTTCTGATGATTCCGAACCTACCTGACTCACAAAACCGTCTAAAAGGCCATTTAAACCAATACCGCCCTTTTGTTTCTTTTCCTTATACATTCATTTTTTCCACGTTTTTCCAACTTTCCTCCTTCTCGTACACACTTTTTTTATGAATCCGAACCCACCTGACTCACAAAAACCGTCTAAAAGGCCATTTAAACCAATACCGCCCATTTGTTTCTTTTCCTTATACATTCATTTTTTCCAAGTTTTTGCACTCAAAACAACTTTCCTCCTTCGCGTACACACTTTTTTTATGATTCCGAACCCATCTGTCTCACAAAATCGTCTAAAAGACCATTTAAACCAATACCTCCCTTTTGTTTCTTTTCCTTATACATTCATTTTTTCCACGTTTTTGCACTCAAAACAACTTTCCTCCTCCGCGTACACACTGTTTTTAAGATTCCCAACCCATCTGACTCACAAAACTGTCTAAAAAGCCATTTAAACCAATACCGCCCTTTTGTTTCTTTTCCTTATACATTCATTTTTTCACGTTTTTGCACTCAAAACAATTTTCCTCCTTCGCGTACACACTTTTTTTATGATTCCGAACCCATTTGACTCACAAAATCGTTAAAAAGGCCATTTAAACCAATACCGCTCTTTTGTTTCTTTTCCTTATACATTCATTTTTTCCACGTTTTTCCAACTTTCCTCCTTCTCGTACACACTTTTTTTATGAATCCGAACCCACCTGACTCACAAAAACCGTCTAAAAGGCCATTTAAACCAATACCGCCCATTTGTTTCTTTTCCTTATACATTCATTTTTTCCACATTTTTGTACTCAAAACAACTTTCCTCCTTCGCGTACACACTGTTTTTATGATTCCGAACCCATCTTACTCACAAAACTGTCTAAAAAGCCATTTAAACCAATACCGCCCTTTTGTTTCTTTTCCTTATACATTTATTTTTTCCACGTTTTTGCACTCAAAACAACATTCCTCCTTCTTGTACACACTTTTCTGATAATTCCGAACCCACCTGACTCACAAAACCGTCTAGAAGGCCATTTAAACCAATACGGCCCTTTTGTTTTTTTTCCTTATACATTCATTTTTTCCACGTTTTTCCAACTTTCATCCTTCTCGTACACACTTTTTTTATGAATCCGGACCCATCTGACTCACAAAATCGTCTAAAAGACCATTTAAACCAATACCTCCCTTTTGTTTCTTTTCCTTATACATTCATTTTTTTCCACGTTTTTGCACTCAAAACAACTTTCCTCCTCCGCGTACACACTGTTTTTAACATTCCAAACCCAACTGACTCACAAAACTGTCTAAAAAGCTATTTAAACCAATACCGCCCTTTTGTTTTTTTTCGTTATACATTAATTTTTTCCACGTTTCGGCACTCAAAACAACTTTAATCCTTCGCGTACACACTGTTTTTATGATTCCGAACCCATCTGTCTCACAAAATCGTCTAAAAGACCATTTAAACCAATACGTCCCTTTTGTTTCTTTTCCTTATACATTCAATTTTTCCACGTTTTTTGCACTCAAGACAACTTTCCTTCTTCGCGTACACACTGTTTTTATGATTCCGAACCCATCTGACTCACAATATCGTCTAAAAGACCATTTAAACCAATACCTCCCTTTTGTTTCTTTTCCTTATACATTCATTTTTTTCCACGTTTTTGCACTCAAAACAACTTTCCTCCTCCGCGTACACACTGTTTTTAACATTCCAAACCCAACTGACTCACAAAACTGTCTAAAAAGCTATTTAAACCAATACCGCCCTTTTGTTTTTTTTCGTTATACATTAATTTTTTCCACGTTTCGGCACTCAAAACAACTTTCCTCCTTTGCGTACACACTGTTTTTATGATTCCGAACCCATCTGTCTCACAAAATCGTCTAAAAGACCATTTAAACCAATACGTCCCTTTTGTTTCTTTTCCTTATACATTCGTTTTTTCCACGTTTTTGCACTCAAAACAACATTCCTCCTTCTTGTACACACTTTTCTGATGATTCCGAACCTACCTGACTCACAAAACCGTCTAAAAGGCCATTTAAACCAATACCGCCCTTTTGTTTCTTTTCCTTATACATTCATTTTTTCCACGTTTTTCCAACTTTCCTCCTTCTCGTACACACTTTTTTTATGATTCCGAACCCACCTGACTCACAAAACCGTCTAAAAGACCATTTAAACCAATACCTCCCTTTTGTTTCTTTTCCTTATACATTCATTTTTTCCACGTTTTTGCACTCAAAACAACTTTCCTCCTTCGCGTACACACTTTTTTTTATGAATCCGAACCCACCTGACTCACAAAAACCGTCTAAAAGGCCATTTAAACCAATACCGCCCATTTGTTTCTTTTCCTTATACATTCATTTTTTCCAAGTTTTAGCACTCAAAACAACTTTCCTCCTTCGCGTACACACTGTTTTTATGATTCCGAACCCATCTGAATCACAAAATTGTCTAAAAAGCCATTTAAACCAATACCGCCCTTTTGTTTCTTTTCATTATACATTTATTTTTTTCACGTTTCGGCACTCAAAACATCTTTCCACATTCGTGTACACACTGCTTTTATGATTCCAAACCCATCTGTCTCACAAAATCGTCTAAAAGACCATTTAAACCAATACCTCCCTTTTGTTTCTTTTCCTTATACATTCATTTTTTCCACGTTTTTGCACTCAAGACAACTTTCTTCCTTCGCGTACACACTGTTTTTATGATTCCGAACCCATCTGACTCACAATATCGTCTAAAAGACCATTTAAACCAATACCGCCCTTTTGTTTCTTTTCGTTATACATTTATTTTTTCCACGTTTCGGCACTCAAGACAACTTTCCTCCTTCGCGTACACACTTTTCTGATGATTCCGAACCTACCTGACTCACAAAACCGTCTAAAAGGCCATTTAAACCAATACCGCCCTTTTGTTTCTTTTCCTTATACATTCATTTTTTTCCACGTTTTTGCACTCAAAACAACTTTCCTTCTTCGCGTACACACTGTTTTTATGATTCCGAACCCATCTGACTCACAATATCGTCTAAAAGACCATTTAAACCAATACCGCCCTTTTGTTTTTTTTCGTTATACATTAATTTTTTCCACGTTTCGGCACTCAAAACAACTTTCCTCCTTTGCGTACACACTGTTTTTATGATTCCGAACCCATCTGTCTCACAAAATCGTCTAAAAGACCATTTAAACCAATACGTCCCTTTTGTTTCTTTTCCTTATACATTCGTTTTTTCCACGTTTTTGCACTCAAAACAACATTCCTCCTTCTTGTACACACTTTTCTGATGATTCCGAACCTACCTGACTCACAAAACCGTCTAAAAGGCCATTTAAACCAATACCGCCCTTTTGTTTCTTTTCCTTATACATTCATTTTTTCCACGTTTTTCCAACTTTCCTCCTTCTCGTACACACTTTTTTTATGATTCCGAACCCACCTGACTCACAAAACCGTCTAAAAGACCATTTAAACCAATACCTCCCTTTTGTTTCTTTTCCTTATACATTCATTTTTTCCACGTTTTTGCACTCAAAACAACTTTCCTCCTTCGCGTACACACTTTTTTTTATGAATCCGAACCCACCTGACTCACAAAAACCGTCTAAAAGGCCATTTAAACCAATACCGCCCATTTGTTTTTTTTCGTTATACATTAATTTTTTCCACGTTTCGGCACTCAAAACAACTTTAATCTTTCGCGTACACACTGTTTTTATGATTCCGAACCCATCTGTCTCACAAAATCGTCTAAAAGGCCATTTAAACCAATACCGCCCTTTTGTTTCTTTTCCTTATACATTCATTTTTTCCACGTTTTTCCAACTTTCCTCCTTCTCGTACACACTTTTTTTATGATTCCGAACCCACCTGACTCACAAAACCGTCTAAAAGACCATTTAAACCAATACCGCTCTTTTGTTTCTTTTCCTTATACATTCATTTTTTCCACGTTTTTCCAACTTTCCTCCTTCTCGTACACACTTTTTTTATGAATCCGAACCCACCTGACTCACAAAAACCGTCTAAAAGGCCATTTAAACCAATACCGCCCATTTGTTTCTTTTCCTTATACATTCATTTTTTCCACATTTTTGTACTCAAAACAACTTTCCTCCTTCGCGTACACACTGTTTTTATGATTCCGAACCCATCTTACTCACAAAACTGTCTAAAAAGCCATTTAAACCAATACCGCCCTTTTGTTTCTTTTCCTTATACATTTATTTTTTCCACGTTTTTGCACTCAAAACAACATTCCTCCTTCTTGTACACACTTTTCTGATAATTCCGAACCCACCTGACTCACAAAACCGTCTAGAAGGCCATTTAAACCAATACGGCCCTTTTGTTTTTTTTCCTTATACATTCATTTTTTCCACGTTTTTCCAACTTTCATCCTTCTCGTACACACTTTTTTTATGAATCCGGACCCATCTGACTCACAAAATCGTCTAAAAGACCATTTAAACCAATACCTCCCTTTTGTTTCTTTTCCTTATACATTCATTTTTTTCCACGTTTTTGCACTCAAAACAACTTTCCTCCTCCGCGTACACACTGTTTTTAACATTCCAAACCCAACTGACTCACAAAACTGTCTAAAAAGCTATTTAAACCAATACCGCCCTTTTGTTTTTTTTCGTTATACATTAATTTTTTCCACGTTTCGGCACTCAAAACAACTTTAATCCTTCGCGTACACACTGTTTTTATGATTCCGAACCCATCTGTCTCACAAAATCGTCTAAAAGACCATTTAAACCAATACGTCCCTTTTGTTTCTTTTCCTTATACATTCAATTTTTCCACGTTTTTTGCACTCAAGACAACTTTCCTTCTTCGCGTACACACTGTTTTTATGATTCCGAACCCATCTGACTCACAATATCGTCTAAAAGACCATTTAAACCAATACCTCCCTTTTGTTTCTTTTCCTTATACATTCATTTTTTTCCACGTTTTTGCACTCAAAACAACTTTCCTCCTCCGCGTACACACTGTTTTTAACATTCCAAACCCAACTGACTCACAAAACTGTCTAAAAAGCTATTTAAACCAATACCGCCCTTTTGTTTTTTTTCGTTATACATTAATTTTTTCCACGTTTCGGCACTCAAAACAACTTTCCTCCTTTGCGTACACACTGTTTTTATGATTCCGAACCCATCTGTCTCACAAAATCGTCTAAAAGACCATTTAAACCAATACGTCCCTTTTGTTTCTTTTCCTTATACATTCGTTTTTTCCACGTTTTTGCACTCAAAACAACATTCCTCCTTCTTGTACACACTTTTCTGATGATTCCGAACCTACCTGACTCACAAAACCGTCTAAAAGGCCATTTAAACCAATACCGCCCTTTTGTTTCTTTTCCTTATACATTCATTTTTTCCACGTTTTTCCAACTTTCCTCCTTCTCGTACACACTTTTTTTATGATTCCGAACCCACCTGACTCACAAAACCGTCTAAAAGACCATTTAAACCAATACCTCCCTTTTGTTTCTTTTCCTTATACATTCATTTTTTCCACGTTTTTGCACTCAAAACAACTTTCCTCCTTCGCGTACACACTTTTTTTTATGAATCCGAACCCACCTGACTCACAAAAACCGTCTAAAAGGCCATTTAAACCAATACCGCCCATTTGTTTCTTTTCCTTATACATTCATTTTTTCCAAGTTTTAGCACTCAAAACAACTTTCCTCCTTCGCGTACACACTGTTTTTATGATTCCGAACCCATCTGAATCACAAAATTGTCTAAAAAGCCATTTAAACCAATACCGCCCTTTTGTTTCTTTTCATTATACATTTATTTTTTTCACGTTTCGGCACTCAAAACATCTTTCCACATTCGTGTACACACTGCTTTTATGATTCCAAACCCATCTGTCTCACAAAATCGTCTAAAAGACCATTTAAACCAATACCTCCCTTTTGTTTCTTTTCCTTATACATTCATTTTTTCCACGTTTTTGCACTCAAGACAACTTTCTTCCTTCGCGTACACACTGTTTTTATGATTCCGAACCCATCTGACTCACAATATCGTCTAAAAGACCATTTAAACCAATACCGCCCTTTTGTTTCTTTTCGTTATACATTTATTTTTTCCACGTTTCGGCACTCAAGACAACTTTCCTCCTTCGCGTACACACTTTTCTGATGATTCCGAACCTACCTGACTCACAAAACCGTCTAAAAGGCCATTTAAACCAATACCGCCCTTTTGTTTCTTTTCCTTATACATTCATTTTTTCCACGTTTTTCCAACTTTCCTCCTTCTCGTACACACTTTTTTTATGAATCCGAACCCACCTGACTCACAAAAACCGTCTAAAAGGCCATTTAAACCAATACCGCCCATTTGTTTCTTTTCCTTATACATTCATTTTTTCCAAGTTTTTGCACTCAAAACAACTTTCCTCCTTCGCGTACACACTTTTTTTATGATTCCGAACCCATCTGTCTCACAAAATCGTCTAAAAGACCATTTAAACCAATACCTCCCTTTTGTTTCTTTTCCTTATACATTCATTTTTTCCACGTTTTTGCACTCAAAACAACTTTCCTCCTCCGCGTACACACTGTTTTTAAGATTCCCAACCCATCTGACTCACAAAACTGTCTAAAAAGCCATTTAAACCAATACCGCCCTTTTGTTTCTTTTCCTTATACATTCATTTTTTCACGTTTTTGCACTCAAAACAATTTTCCTCCTTCGCGTACACACTTTTTTTATGATTCCGAACCCATTTGACTCACAAAATCGTTAAAAAGGCCATTTAAACCAATACCGCCCTTTTGTTTCTTTTCCTTATACATTCATTTTTTCCACGTTTTTCCAACTTTCCTCCTTCTCGTACACACTTTTTTTATGAATCCGAACCCACCTGACTCACAAAAACCGTCTAAAAGGCCATTTAAACCAATACCGCCCATTTGTTTCTTTTCCTTATACATTCATTTTTTCCACATTTTTGTACTCAAAACAACTTTCCTCCTTCGCGTACACACTGTTTTTATGATTCCGAACCCATCTTACTCACAAAACTGTCTAAAAAGCCATTTAAACCAATACCGCCCTTTTGTTTCTTTTCCTTATACATTTATTTTTTCCACGTTTTTGCACTCAAAACAACATTCCTCCTTCTTGTACACAATTTTCTGATAATTCCGAACCCACCTGACTCACAAAACCGTCTAGAAGGCCATTTAAACCAATACGGCCCTTTTGTTTTTTTTCCTTATACATTCATTTTTTCCACGTTTTTCCAACTTTCATCCTTCTCGTACACACTTTTTTTATGAATCCGGACCCATCTGACTCACAAAATCGTCTAAAAGACCATTTAAACCAATACCTCCCTTTTGTTTCTTTTCCTTATACATTCATTTTTTTCCACGTTTTTGCACTCAAAACAACTTTCCTCCTCCGCGTACACACTGTTTTTAACATTCCAAACCCAACTGACTCACAAAACTGTCTAAAAAGCTATTTAAACCAATACCGCCCTTTTGTTTTTTTTCGTTATACATTAATTTTTTCCACGTTTCGGCACTCAAAACAACTTTAATCCTTCGCGTACACACTGTTTTTATGATTCCGAACCCATCTGTCTCACAAAATCGTCTAAAAGACCATTTAAACCAATACGTCCCTTTTGTTTCTTTTCCTTATACATTCATTTTTTCCACGTTTTTGCACTCAAAACAACTTTCCTCCATCGCGTACACACTGTTTTTATGATTCCGAACCCATCTGACTCACAATATCGTCTAAAAGACCATTTAAACCAATACCTCCCTTTTGTTTCTTTTCCTTATACATTCATTTTTTTCCACGTTTTTGCACTCAAAACAACTTTCCTCCATCGCGTACACACTGTTTTTATGATTCCGAACCCATCTGACTCACAATATCGTCTAAAAGACCATTTAAACCAATACCTCCCTTTTGTTTCTTTTCCTTATACATTCATTTTTTTCCACGTTTTTGCACTCAAAACAACTTTCCTCCTCCGCGTACACACTGTTTTTAACATTCCAAACCCAACTGACTCACAAAACTGTCTAAAAAGCTATTTAAACCAATACCGCCCTTTTGTTTTTTTTCGTTATACATTAATTTTTTCCACGTTTCGGCACTCAAAACAACTTTCCTCCTTTGCGTACACACTGTTTTTATGATTCCGAACCCATCTGACTCACAATATCGTCTAAAAGACCATTTAAACCAATACCGCCCTTTTGTTTCTTTTCGTTATACATTTATTTTTTCCACGTTTCGGCACTCAAGACAACTTTCCTCCTTCGCGTACACACTTTTCTGATGATTCCGAACCTACCTGACTCACAAAACCGTCTAAAAGGCCATTTAAACCAATACCGCCCTTTTGTTTCTTTTCCTTATACATTCATTTTTTCCACGTTTTTCCAACTTTCCTCCTTCTCGTACACACTTTTTTTATGAATCCGAACCCACCTGACTCACAAAAACCGTCTAAAAGGCCATTTAAACCAATACCGCCCATTTGTTTCTTTTCCTTATACATTCATTTTTTCCAAGTTTTTGCACTCAAAACAACTTTCCTCCTTCGCGTACACACTTTTTTTATGATTCCGAACCCATCTGTCTCACAAAATCGTCTAAAAGACCATTTAAACCAATACCTCCCTTTTGTTTCTTTTCCTTATACATTCATTTTTTCCACGTTTTTGCACTCAAAACAACTTCCCTCCTCCGCGTACACACTGTTTTTAAGATTCCCAACCCATCTGACTCACAAAACCGTCTAAAAAGCCATTTAAACCAATACCGCCCTTTTGTTTCTTTTCCTTATACATTCATTTTTTCACGTTTTTGCACTCAAAACAATTTTCCTCCTTCGCGTACACACTTTTTTTATGATTCCGAACCCATTTGACTCACAAAATCGTTAAAAAGGCCATTTAAACCAATACCGCCCTTTTGTTTCTTTTCCTTATACATTCATTTTTTCCACGTTTTTCCAACTTTCCTCCTTCTCGTACACACTTTTTTTATGAATCCGAACCCACCTGACTCACAAAAACCGTCTAAAAGGCCATTTAAACCAATACCGCCCATTTGTTTCTTTTCCTTATACATTCATTTTTTCCACATTTTTGTACTCAAAACAACTTTCCTCCTTCGCGTACACACTGTTTTTATGATTCCGAACCCATCTTACTCACAAAACTGTCTAAAAAGCCATTTAAACCAATACCGCCCTTTTGTTTCTTTTCCTTATACATTTATTTTTTCCACGTTTTTGCACTCAAAACAACATTCCTCCTTCTTGTACACAATTTTCTGATAATTCCGAACCCACCTGACTCACAAAACCGTCTAGAAGGCCATTTAAACCAATACGGCCCTTTTGTTTTTTTTCCTTATACATTCATTTTTTCCACGTTTTTCCAACTTTCATCCTTCTCGTACACACTTTTTTTATGAATCCGGACCCATCTGACTCACAAAATCGTCTAAAAGACCATTTAAACCAATACCTCCCTTTTGTTTCTTTTCCTTATACATTCATTTTTTTCCACGTTTTTGCACTCAAAACAACTTTCCTCCTCCGCGTACACACTGTTTTTAACATTCCAAACCCAACTGACTCACAAAACTGTCTAAAAAGCTATTTAAACCAATACCGCCCTTTTGTTTTTTTTCGTTATACATTAATTTTTTCCACGTTTCGGCACTCAAAACAACTTTAATCCTTCGCGTACACACTGTTTTTATGATTCCGAACCCATCTGTCTCACAAAATCGTCTAAAAGACCATTTAAACCAATACCTCCCTTTTGTTTCTTTTCTTTATACATTCATTTTTTCCACGTTTTTGCACTCAAAACAACTTTCCTCCATCGCGTACACACTGTTTTTATGATTCCGAACCCATCTGACTCACAATATCGTCTAAAAGACCATTTAAACCAATACCTCCCTTTTGTTTCTTTTCCTTATACATTCATTTTTTTCCACGTTTTTGCACTCAAAACAACTTTCCTCCTCCGCGTACACACTGTTTTTAACATTCCAAACCCAACTGACTCACAAAACTGTCTAAAAAGCTATTTAAACCAATACCGCCCTTTTGTTTTTTTTCGTTATACATTAATTTTTTCCACGTTTCGGCACTCAAAACAACTTTCCTCCTTTGCGTACACACTGTTTTTATGATTCCGAACCCATCTGTCTCACAAAATCGTCTAAAAGACCATTTAAACCAATACGTCCCTTTTGTTTCTTTTCCTTATACATTCGTTTTTTCCACGTTTTTGCACTCAAAACAACATTCCTCCTTCTTGTACACACTTTTCTGATGATTCCGAACCTACCTGACTCACAAAACCGTCTAAAAGGCCATTTAAACCAATACCGCCCTTTTGTTTCTTTTCCTTATACATTCATTTTTTCCACGTTTTTCCAACTTTCCTCCTTCTCGTACACACTTTTTTTATGATTCCGAACCCACCTGACTCACAAAACCGTCTAAAAGACCATTTAAACCAATACCTCCCTTTTGTTTCTTTTCCTTATACATTCATTTTTTCCACGTTTTTGCACTCAAAACAACTTTCCTCCTTCGCGTACACACTTTTTTTTATGAATCCGAACCCACCTGACTCACAAAAACCGTCTAAAAGGCCATTTAAACCAATACCGCCCATTTGTTTCTTTTCCTTATACATTCATTTTTTCCAAGTTTTAGCACTCAAAACAACTTTCCTCCTTCGCGTACACACTGTTTTTATGATTCCGAACCCATCTGAATCACAAAATTGTCTAAAAAGCCATTTAAACCAATACCGCCCTTTTGTTTCTTTTCATTATACATTTATTTTTTTCACGTTTCGGCACTCAAAACATCTTTCCACATTCGTGTACACACTGCTTTTATGATTCCAAACCCATCTGTCTCACAAAATCGTCTAAAAGACCATTTAAACCAATACCTCCCTTTTGTTTCTTTTCCTTATACATTCATTTTTTCCACGTTTTTGCACTCAAGACAACTTTCTTCCTTCGCGTACACACTGTTTTTATGATTCCGAACCCATCTGACTCACAATATCGTCTAAAAGACCATTTAAACCAATACCGCCCTTTTGTTTCTTTTCGTTATACATTTATTTTTTCCACGTTTCGGCACTCAAGACAACTTTCCTCCTTCGCGTACACACTTTTCTGATGATTCCGAACCTACCTGACTCACAAAACCGTCTAAAAGGCCATTTAAACCAATACCGCCCTTTTGTTTCTTTTCCTTATACATTCATTTTTTCCACGTTTTTCCAACTTTCCTCCTTCTCGTACACACTTTTTTTATGAATCCGAACCCACCTGACTCACAAAAACCGTCTAAAAGGCCATTTAAACCAATACCGCCCATTTGTTTCTTTTCCTTATACATTCATTTTTTCCAAGTTTTTGCACTCAAAACAACTTTCCTCCTTCGCGTACACACTTTTTTTATGATTCCGAACCCATCTGTCTCACAAAATCGTCTAAAAGACCATTTAAACCAATACCTCCCTTTTGTTTCTTTTCCTTATACATTCATTTTTTCCACGTTTTTGCACTCAAAACAACTTTCCTCCTCCGCGTACACACTGTTTTTAAGATTCCCAACCCATCTGACTCACAAAACTGTCTAAAAAGCCATTTAAACCAATACCGCCCTTTTGTTTCTTTTCCTTATACATTCATTTTTTCACGTTTTTGCACTCAAAACAATTTTCCTCCTTCGCGTACACACTTTTTTTATGATTCCGAACCCATTTGACTCACAAAATCGTTAAAAAGGCCATTTAAACCAATACCGCCCTTTTGTTTCTTTTCCTTATACATTCATTTTTTCCACGTTTTTCCAACTTTCCTCCTTCTCGTACACACTTTTTTTATGAATCCGAACCCACCTGACTCACAAAAACCGTCTAAAAGGCCATTTAAACCAATACCGCCCATTTGTTTCTTTTCCTTATACATTCATTTTTTCCACATTTTTGTACTCAAAACAACTTTCCTCCTTCGCGTACACACTGTTTTTATGATTCCGAACCCATCTTACTCACAAAACTGTCTAAAAAGCCATTTAAACCAATACCGCCCTTTTGTTTCTTTTCCTTATACATTTATTTTTTCCACGTTTTTGCACTCAAAACAACATTCCTCCTTCTTGTACACAATTTTCTGATAATTCCGAACCCACCTGACTCACAAAACCGTCTAGAAGGCCATTTAAACCAATACGGCCCTTTTGTTTTTTTTCCTTATACATTCATTTTTTCCACGTTTTTCCAACTTTCATCCTTCTCGTACACACTTTTTTTATGAATCCGGACCCATCTGACTCACAAAATCGTCTAAAAGACCATTTAAACCAATACCTCCCTTTTGTTTCTTTTCCTTATACATTCATTTTTTTCCACGTTTTTGCACTCAAAACAACTTTCCTCCTCCGCGTACACACTGTTTTTAACATTCCAAACCCAACTGACTCACAAAACTGTCTAAAAAGCTATTTAAACCAATACCGCCCTTTTGTTTTTTTTCGTTATACATTAATTTTTTCCACGTTTCGGCACTCAAAACAACTTTAATCCTTCGCGTACACACTGTTTTTATGATTCCGAACCCATCTGTCTCACAAAATCGTCTAAAAGACCATTTAAACCAATACGTCCCTTTTGTTTCTTTTCCTTATACATTCAATTTTTCCACGTTTTTTGCACTCAAGACAACTTTCCTTCTTCGCGTACACACTGTTTTTATGATTCCGAACCCATCTGACTCACAATATCGTCTAAAAGACCATTTAAACCAATACCTCCCTTTTGTTTCTTTTCCTTATACATTCATTTTTTTCCACGTTTTTGCACTCAAAACAACTTTCCTCCTCCGCGTACACACTGTTTTTAACATTCCAAACCCAACTGACTCACAAAACTGTCTAAAAGACCATTTAAACCAATACCTCCCTTTTGTTTCTTTTCCTTATACATTCATTTTTTTCCACGTTTTTGCACTCAAAACAACTTTCCTTCTTCGCGTACACACTGTTTTTATGATTCCGAACCCATCTGACTCACAATATCGTCTAAAAGACCATTTAAACCAATACCGCCCTTTTGTTTTTTTTCGTTATACATTAATTTTTTCCACGTTTCGGCACTCAAAACAACTTTCCTCCTTTGCGTACACACTGTTTTTATGATTCCGAACCCATCTGTCTCACAAAATCGTCTAAAAGACCATTTAAACCAATACGTCCCTTTTGTTTCTTTTCCTTATACATTCGTTTTTTCCACGTTTTTGCACTCA
The DNA here is from genome assembly GCA_963930645.1 of Salticus scenicus. Lineage (NCBI taxonomy): Eukaryota > Metazoa > Arthropoda > Arachnida > Araneae > Salticidae > Salticus > Salticus scenicus. Next base: position 272,462,165 of record OZ005659.1, read on the forward strand.
AAACAACATTCCTCCTTCTTGTACACACTTTTCTGATGATTCCGAACCTACCTGACTCACAAAACCGTCTAAAAGGCCATTTAAACCAATACCGCCCTTTTGTTTCTTTTCCTTATACATTCATTTTTTCCACGTTTTTCCAACTTTCCTCCTTCTCGTACACACTTTTTTTATGATTCCGAACCCACCTGACTCACAAAACCGTCTAAAAGACCATTTAAACCAATACCTCCCTTTTGTTTCTTTTCCTTATACATTCATTTTTTCCACGTTTTTGCACTCAAAACAACTTTCCTCCTTCGCGTACACACTTTTTTTTATGAATCCGAACCCACCTGACTCACAAAAACCGTCTAAAAGGCCATTTAAACCAATACCGCCCATTTGTTTCTTTTCCTTATACATTAATTTTTTCCAAGTTTTAGCACTCAAAACAACTTTCCTCCTTTGCGTACACACTGTTTTTATGATTCCGAACCCATCTGAATCACAAAACTGTCTAAAAAGCCATTTAAACCAATAACGCCCTTTTGTTTCTTTTCATTATACATTTATTTTTTTCACGTTTCGGCACTCAAAACATCTTTCCACATTCGCGTACACACTGCTTTTATGATTCCGAACCCATCTGTCTCACAAAATCGTCTAAAAGACCATTTAACTACCTACTGTATAGTAGGTAGTATATATTAGTAGGTATATATATTGTAACTGACCTACCTCCCTTTTGTTTCTTTTCCTTATACATTCATTTTTTCCACGTTTTTGCACTCAAGACAACTTTCTTCCTTCGCGTACACACTGTTTTTATGATTCCGAACCCATCTGACTCACAATATCGTCTAAAAGACCATTTAAACCAATACCGCCCTTTTGTTTCTTTTCGTTATACATTTATTTTTTCCACGTTTCGGCACTCAAGACAACTTTCCTCCTTCGCGTACACACTTTTCTGATGATTCCGAACCTACCTGACTCACAAAACCGTATAAAAGGCCATTTAAACCAATACCGCCCTTTTGTTTCTTTTCCTTATACATTCATTTTTACCACGTTTTTGCACTCAAGACAACTTTCCTCCTTCGCGTACACACTGTTTTTATGATTCCGAACCCATCTGACTCACAAAATCGTCTAAAAGGCCATTTAAACCAATACCTCCCTTTTGTTTCTTTTCCTTATACATTCATTTTTTCCACGTTTTTGCACTCAAAACAACTTTCCTCCTCCGCGTACACACTGTTTTTAAGATTCCCAACCCATCTGACTCACAAAACTGTCTAAAAAGCCATTTAAACCAATACCGCCCTTTTGTTTCTTTTCCTTATACATTCATTTTTTCCACGTTTTTGCACTCAAAACAATTTTCCTCCTTCGCGTACACACTTTTTTTATGATTCCGAACCCATCTAACTCACAAAATCGTTAAAAAGGCCATTTAAACCAATACCGCCCTTTTGTTTCTTTTCCTTATACATTCATTTTTTCCACGTTTTTCCAACTTTCCTCCTTCTCGTACACACTTTTTTTATGAATCCGAACCCACCTGACTCACAAAAACCGTCTAAAAGGCCATTTAAACCAATACCGCCCATTTGTTTCTTTTCCTTATACATTCATTTTTTCCACATTTTTGTACTTAAAACAACTTTCCTCCTTCGCGTACACACTGTTTTTATGATTCCGAACCCATCTTACTCACAAAACTGTATAAAAAGCCATTTAAACTAATACCGCGCTTTTGTTTCTTTTCCTTATACATTTATTTTTTCCACGTTTCGGCACTCAAAACAACTTTCCTCCTTTGCGTACACACTGTTTTTATGATTCCGAACCCATCTGTCTCACAAAATCGTCTAAAAGACCATTTAAACCAATACCTCCCTTTTGTTTCTTTTCCTTATACATTCATTTTTTCCACGTTTTTGCACTCAAAACAACATTCCTCCTTCATGTACACACTTTTCTGATAATTCCGAACCCACCTGACTCACAAAACCGTCTAGAAGGCCATTTAAACCAATACGGCCCTTTTGTTTTTTTTCCTTATACATTCATTTTTTCCACGTTTTTCCAACTTTCATCCTTCTCGTACACACTTTTTTTATGAATCCGGACCCATCTGACTCACAAAATCGTCTAAAAGACCATTTAAACCAATACCTCCCTTTTGTTTCTTTTCCTTATACATTCATTTTTTTCCACGTTTTTGCACTCAAAACAACTTTCCTCCTCCGCGTACACACTGTTTTTAACATTCCAAACCAAACTGACTCACAAAACTGTCTAAAAAGCTAATTAAACCAATACCGCCCTTTTGTTTTTTTTCGTTATACATTAATTTTTTCCACGTTTCGGCACTCAAAACAACTTTAATCCTTCGCGTACACACTGTTTTTATGATTCCGAACCCATCTGTCTCACAAAATCGTCTAAAAGACCATTTAAACCAATACGTCCCTTTTGTTTCTTTTCCTTATACATTCAATTTTTCCACGTTTTTTGCACTCAAGACAACTTTCCTCCTTCGCGTACACACTGTTTTTATGATTCCGAACCCATCTGACTCACAAAATCGTCTAAAAGACCATTTAAACCAATACCTCCCTTTTGTTTCTTTTCCTTATACATTCATTTTTTACCACGTTTTTGCACTCAAAACAACTTTCCTCCTCCGCGTACACACTGTTTTTAACATTCCAAACCCAACTGACTCACAAAACTGTCTAAAAAGCCATTTAAACCAATACCGCCCTTTTGTTTTTTTTCGTTATACATTAATTTTTTCCACGTTTCGGCACTCAAAACAACTTTAATCCTTCGCGTACACACTGTTTTTATGATTCCGAACCCATCTGTCTCACAAAATCGTCTAAAAGACCATTTAAACCAATACGTCCCTTTTGTTTCTTTTCCTTATACATTCAATTTTTCCACGTTTTTGCACTCAAAACAACTTTCCTCCTCCGCGTACACACTGTTTTTAACATTCCAAACCCAACTGACTCACAAAACTGTCTAAAAGACCATTTAAACCAATACCTCCCTTTTGTTTCTTTTCCTTATACATTCATTTTTTTCCACGTTTTTGCACTCAAAACAACTTTCCTTCTTCGCGTACACACTGTTTTTATGATTCCGAACCCATCTGACTCACAATATCGTCTAAAAGACCATTTAAACCAATACCGCCCTTTTGTTTTTTTTCGTTATACATTAATTTTTTCCACGTTTCGGCACTCAAAACAACTTTCCTCCTTTGCGTACACACTGTTTTTATGATTCCGAACCCATCTGACTCACAATATCGTCTAAAAGACCATTTAAACCAATACCTCCCTTTTGTTTCTTTTCCTTATACATTCATTTTTTTCCACGTTTTTGCACTCAAAACAACTTTCCTCCTCCGCGTACACACTGTTTTTAACATTCCAAACCCAACTGACTCACAAAACTGTCTAAAAGACCATTTAAACCAATACCTCCCTTTTGTTTCTTTTCCTTATACATTCATTTTTTTCCACGTTTTTGCACTCAAAACAACTTTCCTTCTTCGCGTACACACTGTTTTTATGATTCCGAACCCATCTGACTCACAATATCGTCTAAAAGACCATTTAAACCAATACCGCCCTTTTGTTTTTTTTCGTTATACATTAATTTTTTCCACGTTTCGGCACTCAAAACAACTTTCCTCCTTTGCGTACACACTGTTTTTATGATTCCGAACCCATCTGTCTCACAAAATCGTCTAAAAGACCATTTAAACCAATACGTCCCTTTTGTTTCTTTTCCTTATACATTCGTTTTTTCCACGTTTTTGCACTCAAAACAACATTCCTCCTTCTTGTACACACTTTTCTGATGATTCCGAACCTACCTGACTCACAAAACCGTCTAAAAGGCCATTTAAACCAATACCGCCCTTTTGTTTCTTTTCCTTATACATTCATTTTTTCCACGTTTTTCCAACTTTCCTCCTTCTCGTACACACTTTTTTTATGATTCCGAACCCACCTGACTCACAAAACCGTCTAAAAGACCATTTAAACCAATACCTCCCTTTTGTTTCTTTTCCTTATACATTCATTTTTTCCACGTTTTTGCACTCAAAACAACTTTCCTCCTTCGCGTACACACTTTTTTTTATGAATCCGAACCCACCTGACTCACAAAAACCGTCTAAAAGGCCATTTAAACCAATACCGCCCATTTGTTTTTTTTCGTTATACATTAATTTTTTCCACGTTTCGGCACTCAAAACAACTTTAATCTTTCGCGTACACACTGTTTTTATGATTCCGAACCCATCTGTCTCACAAAATCGTCTAAAAGGCCATTTAAACCAATACCGCCCTTTTGTTTCTTTTCCTTATACATTCATTTTTTCCACGTTTTTCCAACTTTCCTCCTTCTCGTACACACTTTTTTTATGATTCCGAACCCACCTGACTCACAAAACCGTCTAAAAGACCATTTAAACCAATACCGCTCTTTTGTTTCTTTTCCTTATACATTCATTTTTTCCACGTTTTTCCAACTTTCCTCCTTCTCGTACACACTTTTTTTATGAATCCGAACCCACCTGACTCACAAAAACCGTCTAAAAGGCCATTTAAACCAATACCGCCCATTTGTTTCTTTTCCTTATACATTCATTTTTTCCACATTTTTGTACTCAAAACAACTTTCCTCCTTCGCGTACACACTGTTTTTATGATTCCGAACCCATCTTACTCACAAAACTGTCTAAAAAGCCATTTAAACCAATACCGCCCTTTTGTTTCTTTTCCTTATACATTTATTTTTTCCACGTTTTTGCACTCAAAACAACATTCCTCCTTCTTGTACACACTTTTCTGATAATTCCGAACCCACCTGACTCACAAAACCGTCTAGAAGGCCATTTAAACCAATACGGCCCTTTTGTTTTTTTTCCTTATACATTCATTTTTTCCACGTTTTTCCAACTTTCATCCTTCTCGTACACACTTTTTTTATGAATCCGGACCCATCTGACTCACAAAATCGTCTAAAAGACCATTTAAACCAATACCTCCCTTTTGTTTCTTTTCCTTATACATTCATTTTTTTCCACGTTTTTGCACTCAAAACAACTTTCCTCCTCCGCGTACACACTGTTTTTAACATTCCAAACCCAACTGACTCACAAAACTGTCTAAAAAGCTATTTAAACCAATACCGCCCTTTTGTTTTTTTTCGTTATACATTAATTTTTTCCACGTTTCGGCACTCAAAACAACTTTAATCCTTCGCGTACACACTGTTTTTATGATTCCGAACCCATCTGTCTCACAAAATCGTCTAAAAGACCATTTAAACCAATACGTCCCATTTGTTTCTTTTCCTTATACATTCATTTTTTCCAAGTTTTTGCACTCAAAACAACTTTCCTCCTTCGCGTACACACTTTTTTTATGATTCCGAACCCATCTGTCTCACAAAATCGTCTAAAAGACCATTTAAACCAATACCTCCCTTTTGTTTCTTTTCCTTATACATTCATTTTTTCCACGTTTTTGCACTCAAAACAACTTTCCTCCTCCGCGTACACACTGTTTTTAAGATTCCCAACCCATCTGACTCACAAAACTGTCTAAAAAGCCATTTAAACCAATACCGCCCTTTTGTTTCTTTTCCTTATACATTCATTTTTTCACGTTTTTGCACTCAAAACAATTTTCCTCCTTCGCGTACACACTTTTTTTATGATTCCGAACCCATTTGACTCACAAAATCGTTAAAAAGGCCATTTAAACCAATACCGCCCTTTTGTTTCTTTTCCTTATACATTCATTTTTTCCACGTTTTTCCAACTTTCCTCCTTCTCGTACACACTTTTTTTATGAATCCGAACCCACCTGACTCACAAAAACCGTCTAAAAGGCCATTTAAACCAATACCGCCCATTTGTTTCTTTTCGTTATACATTCATTTTTTCCACATTTTTGTACTCAAAACAACTTTCCTCCTTCGCGTACACACTGTTTTTATGATTCCGAACCCATCTTACTCACAAAACTGTCTAAAAAGCCATTTAAACCAATACCGCCCTTTTGTTTCTTTTCCTTATACATTTATTTTTTCCACGTTTTTGCACTCAAAACAACATTCCTCCTTCTTGTACACAATTTTCTGATAATTCCGAACCCACCTGACTCACAAAACCGTCTAGAAGGCCATTTAAACCAATACGGCCCTTTTGTTTTTTTTCCTTATACATTCATTTTTTCCACGTTTTTCCAACTTTCATCCTTCTCGTACACACTTTTTTTATGAATCCGGACCCATCTGACTCACAAAATCGTCTAAAAGACCATTTAAACCAATACCTCCCTTTTGTTTCTTTTCCTTATACATTCATTTTTTTCCACGTTTTTGCACTCAAAACAACTTTCCTTCTTCGCGTACACACTGTTTTTATGATTCCGAACCCATCTGACTCACAATATCGTCTAAAAGACCATTTAAACCAATACCGCCCTTTTGTTTTTTTTCGTTATACATTAATTTTTTCCACGTTTCGGCACTCAAAACAACTTTCCTCCTTTGCGTACACACTGTTTTTATGATTCCGAACCCATCTGACTCACAATATCGTCTAAAAGACCATTTAAACCAATACCTCCCTTTTGTTTCTTTTCCTTATACATTCATTTTTTTCCACGTTTTTGCACTCAAAACAACTTTCCTCCTCCGCGTACACACTGTTTTTAACATTCCAAACCCAACTGACTCACAAAACTGTCTAAAAGACCATTTAAACCAATACCTCCCTTTTGTTTCTTTTCCTTATACATTCATTTTTTTCCACGTTTTTGCACTCAAAACAACTTTCCTTCTTCGCGTACACACTGTTTTTATGATTCCGAACCCATCTGACTCACAATATCGTCTAAAAGACCATTTAAACCAATACCGCCCTTTTGTTTTTTTTCGTTATACATTAATTTTTTCCACGTTTCGGCACTCAAAACAACTTTCCTCCTTTGCGTACACACTGTTTTTATGATTCCGAACCCATCTGTCTCACAAAATCGTCTAAAAGACCATTTAAACCAATACGTCCCTTTTGTTTCTTTTCCTTATACATTAATTTTTTCCAAGTTTTAGCACTCAAAACAACTTTCCTCCTTTGCGTACACACTGTTTTTATGATTCCGAACCCATCTGAATCACAAAACTGTCTAAAAAGCCATTTAAACCAATAACGCCCTTTTGTTTCTTTTCATTATACATTTATTTTTTTCACGTTTCGGCACTCAAAACATCTTTCCACATTCGCGTACACACTGCTTTTATGATTCCGAACCCATCTGTCTCACAAAATCGTCTAAAAGACCATTTAACTACCTACTGTATAGTAGGTAGTATATATTAGTAGGTATATATATTGTAACTGACCTACCTCCCTTTTGTTTCTTTTCCTTATACATTCATTTTTTCCACGTTTTTGCACTCAAGACAACTTTCTTCCTTCGCGTACACACTGTTTTTATGATTCCGAACCCATCTGACTCACAATATCGTCTAAAAGACCATTTAAACCAATACCGCCCTTTTGTTTCTTTTCGTTATACATTTATTTTTTCCACGTTTCGGCACTCAAGACAACTTTCCTCCTTCGCGTACACACTTTTCTGATGATTCCGAACCTACCTGACTCACAAAACCGTATAAAAGGCCATTTAAACCAATACCGCCCTTTTGTTTCTTTTCCTTATACATTCATTTTTACCACGTTTTTGCACTCAAGACAACTTTCCTCCTTCGCGTACACACTGTTTTTATGATTCCGAACCCATCTGACTCACAAAATCGTCTAAAAGGCCATTTAAACCAATACCTCCCTTTTGTTTCTTTTCCTTATACATTCATTTTTTCCACGTTTTTGCACTCAAAACAACTTTCCTCCTCCGCGTACACACTGTTTTTAAGATTCCCAACCCATCTGACTCACAAAACTGTCTAAAAAGCCATTTAAACCAATACCGCCCTTTTGTTTCTTTTCCTTATACATTCATTTTTTCCACGTTTTTGCACTCAAAACAATTTTCCTCCTTCGCGTACACACTTTTTTTATGATTCCGAACCCATCTAACTCACAAAATCGTTAAAAAGGCCATTTAAACCAATACCGCCCTTTTGTTTCTTTTCCTTATACATTCATTTTTTCCACGTTTTTCCAACTTTCCTCCTTCTCGTACACACTTTTTTTATGAATCCGAACCCACCTGACTCACAAAAACCGTCTAAAAGGCCATTTAAACCAATACCGCCCATTTGTTTCTTTTCCTTATACATTCATTTTTTCCACATTTTTGTACTTAAAACAACTTTCCTCCTTCGCGTACACACTGTTTTTATGATTCCGAACCCATCTTACTCACAAAACTGTATAAAAAGCCATTTAAACTAATACCGCGCTTTTGTTTCTTTTCCTTATACATTTATTTTTTCCACGTTTCGGCACTCAAAACAACTTTCCTCCTTTGCGTACACACTGTTTTTATGATTCCGAACCCATCTGTCTCACAAAATCGTCTAAAAGACCATTTAAACCAATACCTCCCTTTTGTTTCTTTTCCTTATACATTCATTTTTTCCACGTTTTTGCACTCAAAACAACATTCCTCCTTCATGTACACACTTTTCTGATAATTCCGAACCCACCTGACTCACAAAACCGTCTAGAAGGCCATTTAAACCAATACGGCCCTTTTGTTTTTTTTCCTTATACATTCATTTTTTCCACGTTTTTCCAACTTTCATCCTTCTCGTACACACTTTTTTTATGAATCCGGACCCATCTGACTCACAAAATCGTCTAAAAGACCATTTAAACCAATACCTCCCTTTTGTTTCTTTTCCTTATACATTCATTTTTTTCCACGTTTTTGCACTCAAAACAACTTTCCTCCTCCGCGTACACACTGTTTTTAACATTCCAAACCAAACTGACTCACAAAACTGTCTAAAAAGCTAATTAAACCAATACCGCCCTTTTGTTTTTTTTCGTTATACATTAATTTTTTCCACGTTTCGGCACTCAAAACAACTTTAATCCTTCGCGTACACACTGTTTTTATGATTCCGAACCCATCTGTCTCACAAAATCGTCTAAAAGACCATTTAAACCAATACGTCCCTTTTGTTTCTTTTCCTTATACATTCAATTTTTCCACGTTTTTTGCACTCAAGACAACTTTCCTCCTTCGCGTACACACTGTTTTTATGATTCCGAACCCATCTGACTCACAAAATCGTCTAAAAGACCATTTAAACCAATACCTCCCTTTTGTTTCTTTTCCTTATACATTCATTTTTTACCACGTTTTTGCACTCAAAACAACTTTCCTCCTCCGCGTACACACTGTTTTTAACATTCCAAACCCAACTGACTCACAAAACTGTCTAAAAAGCCATTTAAACCAATACCGCCCTTTTGTTTTTTTTCGTTATACATTAATTTTTTCCACGTTTCGGCACTCAAAACAACTTTAATCCTTCGCGTACACACTGTTTTTATGATTCCGAACCCATCTGTCTCACAAAATCGTCTAAAAGACCATTTAAACCAATACGTCCCTTTTGTTTCTTTTCCTTATACATTCAATTTTTCCACGTTTTTGCACTCAAAACAACTTTCCTCCTCCGCGTACACACTGTTTTTAACATTCCAAACCCAACTGACTCACAAAACTGTCTAAAAGACCATTTAAACCAATACCTCCCTTTTGTTTCTTTTCCTTATACATTCATTTTTTTCCACGTTTTTGCACTCAAAACAACTTTCCTTCTTCGCGTACACACTGTTTTTATGATTCCGAACCCATCTGACTCACAATATCGTCTAAAAGACCATTTAAACCAATACCGCCCTTTTGTTTTTTTTCGTTATACATTAATTTTTTCCACGTTTCGGCACTCAAAACAACTTTCCTCCTTTGCGTACACACTGTTTTTATGATTCCGAACCCATCTGACTCACAATATCGTCTAAAAGACCATTTAAACCAATACCTCCCTTTTGTTTCTTTTCCTTATACATTCATTTTTTTCCACGTTTTTGCACTCAAAACAACTTTCCTCCTCCGCGTACACACTGTTTTTAACATTCCAAACCCAACTGACTCACAAAACTGTCTAAAAGACCATTTAAACCAATACCTCCCTTTTGTTTCTTTTCCTTATACATTCATTTTTTTCCACGTTTTTGCACTCAAAACAACTTTCCTTCTTCGCGTACACACTGTTTTTATGATTCCGAACCCATCTGACTCACAATATCGTCTAAAAGACCATTTAAACCAATACCGCCCTTTTGTTTTTTTTCGTTATACATTAATTTTTTCCACGTTTCGGCACTCAAAACAACTTTCCTCCTTTGCGTACACACTGTTTTTATGATTCCGAACCCATCTGTCTCACAAAATCGTCTAAAAGACCATTTAAACCAATACGTCCCTTTTGTTTCTTTTCCTTATACATTCGTTTTTTCCACGTTTTTGCACTCAAAACAACATTCCTCCTTCTTGTACACACTTTTCTGATGATTCCGAACCTACCTGACTCACAAAACCGTCTAAAAGGCCATTTAAACCAATACCGCCCTTTTGTTTCTTTTCCTTATACATTCATTTTTTCCACGTTTTTCCAACTTTCCTCCTTCTCGTACACACTTTTTTTATGATTCCGAACCCACCTGACTCACAAAACCGTCTAAAAGACCATTTAAACCAATACCTCCCTTTTGTTTCTTTTCCTTATACATTCATTTTTTCCACGTTTTTGCACTCAAAACAACTTTCCTCCTTCGCGTACACACTTTTTTTTATGAATCCGAACCCACCTGACTCACAAAAACCGTCTAAAAGGCCATTTAAACCAATACCGCCCATTTGTTTTTTTTCGTTATACATTAATTTTTTCCACGTTTCGGCACTCAAAACAACTTTAATCTTTCGCGTACACACTGTTTTTATGATTCCGAACCCATCTGTCTCACAAAATCGTCTAAAAGGCCATTTAAACCAATACCGCCCTTTTGTTTCTTTTCCTTATACATTCATTTTTTCCACGTTTTTCCAACTTTCCTCCTTCTCGTACACACTTTTTTTATGATTCCGAACCCACCTGACTCACAAAACCGTCTAAAAGACCATTTAAACCAATACCGCTCTTTTGTTTCTTTTCCTTATACATTCATTTTTTCCACGTTTTTCCAACTTTCCTCCTTCTCGTACACACTTTTTTTATGAATCCGAACCCACCTGACTCACAAAAACCGTCTAAAAGGCCATTTAAACCAATACCGCCCATTTGTTTCTTTTCCTTATACATTCATTTTTTCCACATTTTTGTACTCAAAACAACTTTCCTCCTTCGCGTACACACTGTTTTTATGATTCCGAACCCATCTTACTCACAAAACTGTCTAAAAAGCCATTTAAACCAATACCGCCCTTTTGTTTCTTTTCCTTATACATTTATTTTTTCCACGTTTTTGCACTCAAAACAACATTCCTCCTTCTTGTACACACTTTTCTGATAATTCCGAACCCACCTGACTCACAAAACCGTCTAGAAGGCCATTTAAACCAATACGGCCCTTTTGTTTTTTTTCCTTATACATTCATTTTTTCCACGTTTTTCCAACTTTCATCCTTCTCGTACACACTTTTTTTATGAATCCGGACCCATCTGACTCACAAAATCGTCTAAAAGACCATTTAAACCAATACCTCCCTTTTGTTTCTTTTCCTTATACATTCATTTTTTTCCACGTTTTTGCACTCAAAACAACTTTCCTCCTCCGCGTACACACTGTTTTTAACATTCCAAACCCAACTGACTCACAAAACTGTCTAAAAAGCTATTTAAACCAATACCGCCCTTTTGTTTTTTTTCGTTATACATTAATTTTTTCCACGTTTCGGCACTCAAAACAACTTTAATCCTTCGCGTACACACTGTTTTTATGATTCCGAACCCATCTGTCTCACAAAATCGTCTAAAAGACCATTTAAACCAATACGTCCCATTTGTTTCTTTTCCTTATACATTCATTTTTTCCAAGTTTTTGCACTCAAAACAACTTTCCTCCTTCGCGTACACACTTTTTTTATGATTCCGAACCCATCTGTCTCACAAAATCGTCTAAAAGACCATTTAAACCAATACCTCCCTTTTGTTTCTTTTCCTTATACATTCATTTTTTCCACGTTTTTGCACTCAAAACAACTTTCCTCCTCCGCGTACACACTGTTTTTAAGATTCCCAACCCATCTGACTCACAAAACTGTCTAAAAAGCCATTTAAACCAATACCGCCCTTTTGTTTCTTTTCCTTATACATTCATTTTTTCACGTTTTTGCACTCAAAACAATTTTCCTCCTTCGCGTACACACTTTTTTTATGATTCCGAACCCATTTGACTCACAAAATCGTTAAAAAGGCCATTTAAACCAATACCGCCCTTTTGTTTCTTTTCCTTATACATTCATTTTTTCCACGTTTTTCCAACTTTCCTCCTTCTCGTACACACTTTTTTTATGAATCCGAACCCACCTGACTCACAAAAACCGTCTAAAAGGCCATTTAAACCAATACCGCCCATTTGTTTCTTTTCGTTATACATTCATTTTTTCCACATTTTTGTACTCAAAACAACTTTCCTCCTTCGCGTACACACTGTTTTTATGATTCCGAACCCATCTTACTCACAAAACTGTCTAAAAAGCCATTTAAACCAATACCGCCCTTTTGTTTCTTTTCCTTATACATTTATTTTTTCCACGTTTTTGCACTCAAAACAACATTCCTCCTTCTTGTACACAATTTTCTGATAATTCCGAACCCACCTGACTCACAAAACCGTCTAGAAGGCCATTTAAACCAATACGGCCCTTTTGTTTTTTTTCCTTATACATTCATTTTTTCCACGTTTTTCCAACTTTCATCCTTCTCGTACACACTTTTTTTATGAATCCGGACCCATCTGACTCACAAAATCGTCTAAAAGACCATTTAAACCAATACCTCCCTTTTGTTTCTTTTCCTTATACATTCATTTTTTTCCACGTTTTTGCACTCAAAACAACTTTCCTTCTTCGCGTACACACTGTTTTTATGATTCCGAACCCATCTGACTCACAATATCGTCTAAAAGACCATTTAAACCAATACCGCCCTTTTGTTTTTTTTCGTTATACATTAATTTTTTCCACGTTTCGGCACTCAAAACAACTTTCCTCCTTTGCGTACACACTGTTTTTATGATTCCGAACCCATCTGACTCACAATATCGTCTAAAAGACCATTTAAACCAATACCTCCCTTTTGTTTCTTTTCCTTATACATTCATTTTTTTCCACGTTTTTGCACTCAAAACAACTTTCCTCCTCCGCGTACACACTGTTTTTAACATTCCAAACCCAACTGACTCACAAAACTGTCTAAAAGACCATTTAAACCAATACCTCCCTTTTGTTTCTTTTCCTTATACATTCATTTTTTTCCACGTTTTTGCACTCAAAACAACTTTCCTTCTTCGCGTACACACTGTTTTTATGATTCCGAACCCATCTGACTCACAATATCGTCTAAAAGACCATTTAAACCAATACCGCCCTTTTGTTTTTTTTCGTTATACATTAATTTTTTCCACGTTTCGGCACTCAAAACAACTTTCCTCCTTTGCGTACACACTGTTTTTATGATTCCGAACCCATCTGTCTCACAAAATCGTCTAAAAGACCATTTAAACCAATACGTCCCTTTTGTTTCTTTTCCTTATACATTCGTTTTTTCCACGTTTTTGCACTCAAAACAACATTCCTCCTTCTTGTACACACTTTTCTGATGATTCCGAACCTACCTGACTCACAAAACCGTCTAAAAGGCCATTTAAACCAATACCGCCCTTTTGTTTCTTTTCCTTATACATTCATTTTTTCCACGTTTTTCCAACTTTCCTCCTTCTCGTACACACTTTTTTTATGATTCCGAACCCACCTGACTCACAAAACCGTCTAAAAGACCATTTAAACCAATACCTCCCTTTTGTTTCTTTTCCTTATACATTCATTTTTTCCACGTTTTTGCACTCAAAACAACTTTCCTCCTTCGCGTACACACTTTTTTTTATGAATCCGAACCCACCTGACTCACAAAAACCGTCTAAAAGGCCATTTAAACCAATACCGCCCATTTGTTTTTTTTCGTTATACATTAATTTTTTCCACGTTTCGGCACTCAAAACAACTTTAATCTTTCGCGTACACACTGTTTTTATGATTCCGAACCCATCTGTCTCACAAAATCGTCTAAAAGGCCATTTAAACCAATACCGCCCTTTTGTTTCTTTTCCTTATACATTCATTTTTTCCACGTTTTTCCAACTTTCCTCCTTCTCGTACACACTTTTTTTATGATTCCGAACCCACCTGACTCACAAAACCGTCTAAAAGACCATTTAAACCAATACCGCTCTTTTGTTTCTTTTCCTTATACATTCATTTTTTCCACGTTTTTCCAACTTTCCTCCTTCTCGTACACACTTTTTTTATGAATCCGAACCCACCTGACTCACAAAAACCGTCTAAAAGGCCATTTAAACCAATACCGCCCATTTGTTTCTTTTCCTTATACATTCATTTTTTCCACATTTTTGTACTCAAAACAACTTTCCTCCTTCGCGTACACACTGTTTTTATGATTCCGAACCCATCTTACTCACAAAACTGTCTAAAAAGCCATTTAAACCAATACCGCCCTTTTGTTTCTTTTCCTTATACATTTATTTTTTCCACGTTTTTGCACTCAAAACAACATTCCTCCTTCTTGTACACACTTTTCTGATAATTCCGAACCCACCTGACTCACAAAACCGTCTAGAAGGCCATTTAAACCAATACGGCCCTTTTGTTTTTTTTCCTTATACATTCATTTTTTCCACGTTTTTCCAACTTTCATCCTTCTCGTACACACTTTTTTTATGAATCCGGACCCATCTGACTCACAAAATCGTCTAAAAGACCATTTAAACCAATACCTCCCTTTTGTTTCTTTTCCTTATACATTCATTTTTTTCCACGTTTTTGCACTCAAAACAACTTTCCTCCTCCGCGTACACACTGTTTTTAACATTCCAAACCCAACTGACTCACAAAACTGTCTAAAAAGCTATTTAAACCAATACCGCCCTTTTGTTTTTTTTCGTTATACATTAATTTTTTCCACGTTTCGGCACTCAAAACAACCAACTTTAATCCTTCGCGTACACACTGTTTTTATGATTCCGAACCCATCTGTCTCACAAAATCGTCTAAAAGACCATTTAAACCAATACGTCCCATTTGTTTCTTTTCCTTATACATTCATTTTTTCCAAGTTTTTGCACTCAAAACAACTTTCCTCCTTCGCGTACACACTTTTTTTATGATTCCGAACCCATCTGTCTCACAAAATCGTCTAAAAGACCATTTAAACCAATACCTCCCTTTTGTTTCTTTTCCTTATACATTCATTTTTTCCACGTTTTTGCACTCAAAACAACTTTCCTCCTCCGCGTACACACTGTTTTTAAGATTCCCAACCCATCTGACTCACAAAACTGTCTAAAAAGCCATTTAAACCAATACCGCCCTTTTGTTTCTTTTCCTTATACATTCATTTTTTCACGTTTTTGCACTCAAAACAATTTTCCTCCTTCGCGTACACACTTTTTTTATGATTCCGAACCCATTTGACTCACAAAATCGTTAAAAAGGCCATTTAAACCAATACCGCCCTTTTGTTTCTTTTCCTTATACATTCATTTTTTCCACGTTTTTCCAACTTTCCTCCTTCTCGTACACACTTTTTTTATGAATCCGAACCCACCTGACTCACAAAAACCGTCTAAAAGGCCATTTAAACCAATACCGCCCATTTGTTTCTTTTCCTTATACATTCATTTTTTCCACATTTTTGTACTCAAAACAACTTTCCTCCTTCGCGTACACACTGTTTTTATGATTCCGAACCCATCTTACTCACAAAACTGTCTAAAAAGCCATTTAAACCAATACCGCCCTTTTGTTTCTTTTCCTTATACATTTATTTTTTCCACGTTTTTGCACTCAAAACAACATTCCTCCTTCTTGTACACAATTTTCTGATAATTCCGAACCCACCTGACTCACAAAACCGTCTAGAAGGCCATTTAAACCAATACGGCCCTTTTGTTTTTTTTCCTTATACATTCATTTTTTCCACGTTTTTCCAACTTTCATCCTTCTCGTACACACTTTTTTTATGAATCCGGACCCATCTGACTCACAAAATCGTCTAAAAGACCATTTAAACCAATACCTCCCTTTTGTTTCTTTTCCTTATACATTCATTTTTTTCCACGTTTTTGCACTCAAAACAACTTTCCTCCTCCGCGTACACACTGTTTTTAACATTCCAAACCCAACTGACTCACAAAACTGTCTAAAAAGCTATTTAAACCAATACCGCCCTTTTGTTTTTTTTCGTTATACATTAATTTTTTCCACGTTTCGGCACTCAAAACAACTTTAATCCTTCGCGTACACACTGTTTTTATGATTCCGAACCCATCTGTCTCACAAAATCGTCTAAAAGACCATTTAAACCAATACGTCCCTTTTGTTTCTTTTCCTTATACATTCAATTTTTCCACGTTTTTTGCACTCAAGACAACTTTCCTTCTTCGCGTACACACTGTTTTTATGATTCCGAACCCATCTGACTCACAATATCGTCTAAAAGACCATTTAAACCAATACCTCCCTTTTGTTTCTTTTCCTTATACATTCATTTTTTTCCACGTTTTTGCACTCAAAACAACTTTCCTCCTCCGCGTACACACTGTTTTTAACATTCCAAACCCAACTGACTCACAAAACTGTCTAAAAGACCATTTAAACCAATACCTCCCTTTTGTTTCTTTTCCTTATACATTCATTTTTTTCCACGTTTTTGCACTCAAAACAACTTTCCTTCTTCGCGTACACACTGTTTTTATGATTCCGAACCCATCTGACTCACAATATCGTCTAAAAGACCATTTAAACCAATACCGCCCTTTTGTTTTTTTTCGTTATACATTAATTTTTTCCACGTTTCGGCACTCAAAACAACTTTCCTCCTTTGCGTACACACTGTTTTTATGATTCCGAACCCATCTGTCTCACAAAATCGTCTAAAAGACCATTTAAACCAATACGTCCCTTTTGTTTCTTTTCCTTATACATTCGTTTTTTCCACGTTTTTGCACTCAAAACAACATTCCTCCTTCTTGTACACACTTTTCTGATGATTCCGAACCTACCTGACTCACAAAACCGTCTAAAAGGCCATTTAAACCAATACCGCCCTTTTGTTTCTTTTCCTTATACATTCATTTTTTCCACGTTTTTCCAACTTTCCTCCTTCTCGTACACACTTTTTTTATGATTCCGAACCCACCTGACTCACAAAACCGTCTAAAAGACCATTTAAACCAATACCTCCCTTTTGTTTCTTTTCCTTATACATTCATTTTTTCCACGTTTTTGCACTCAAAACAACTTTCCTCCTTCGCGTACACACTTTTTTTTATGAATCCGAACCCACCTGACTCACAAAAACCGTCTAAAAGGCCATTTAAACCAATACCGCCCATTTGTTTCTTTTCCTTATACATTCATTTTTTCCAAGTTTTAGCACTCAAAACAACTTTCCTCCTTTGCGTACACACTGTTTTTATGATTCCGAACCCATCTGAATCACAAAACTGTCTAAAAAGCCATTTAAACCAATAACGCCCTTTTGTTTCTTTTCATTATACATTTATTTTTTTCACGTTTCGGCACTCAAAACATCTTTCCACATTCGCGTACACACTGCTTTTATGATTCCGAACCCATCTGTCTCACAAAATCGTCTAAAAGACCATTTAACTACCTACTGTATAGTAGGTAGTATATATTAGTAGGTATATATATTGTAACTGACCTACCTCCCTTTTGTTTCTTTTCCTTATACATTCATTTTTTCCACGTTTTTGCACTCAAGACAACTTTCTTCCTTCGCGTACACACTGTTTTTATGATTCCGAACCCATCTGACTCACAATATCGTCTAAAAGACCATTTAAACCAATACCGCCCTTTTGTTTCTTTTCGTTATACATTTATTTTTTCCACGTTTCGGCACTCAAGACAACTTTCCTCCTTCGCGTACACACTTTTCTGATGATTCCGAACCTACCTGACTCACAAAACCGTATAAAAGGCCATTTAAACCAATACCGCCCTTTTGTTTCTTTTCCTTATACATTCATTTTTACCACGTTTTTGCACTCAAGACAACTTTCCTCCTTCGCGTACACACTGTTTTTATGATTCCGAACCCATCTGACTCACAAAATCGTCTAAAAGGCCATTTAAACCAATACCTCCCTTTTGTTTCTTTTCCTTATACATTCATTTTTTCCACGTTTTTGCACTCAAAACAACTTTCCTCCTCCGCGTACACACTGTTTTTAAGATTCCCAACCCATCTGACTCACAAAACTGTCTAAAAAGCCATTTAAACCAATACCGCCCTTTTGTTTCTTTTCCTTATACATTCATTTTTTCCACGTTTTTGCACTCAAAACAATTTTCCTCCTTCGCGTACACACTTTTTTTATGATTCCGAACCCATCTAACTCACAAAATCGTTAAAAAGGCCATTTAAACCAATACCGCCCTTTTGTTTCTTTTCCTTATACATTCATTTTTTCCACGTTTTTCCAACTTTCCTCCTTCTCGTACACACTTTTTTTATGAATCCGAACCCACCTGACTCACAAAAACCGTCTAAAAGGCCATTTAAACCAATACCGCCCATTTGTTTCTTTTCCTTATACATTCATTTTTTCCACATTTTTGTACTTAAAACAACTTTCCTCCTTCGCGTACACACTGTTTTTATGATTCCGAACCCATCTTACTCACAAAACTGTATAAAAAGCCATTTAAACTAATACCGCGCTTTTGTTTCTTTTCCTTATACATTTATTTTTTCCACGTTTCGGCACTCAAAACAACTCTCCTCCTTTGCGTACACACTGTTTTTATGATTCCGAACCCATCTGTCTCACAAAATCGTCTAAAAGACCATTTAAACCAATACCTCCCTTTTGTTTCTTTTCCTTATACATTCATTTTTTCCACGTTTTTGCACTCAAAACAACATTCCTCCTTCATGTACACACTTTTCTGATAATTCCGAACCCACCTGACTCACAAAACCGTCTAGAAGGCCATTTAAACCAATACGGCCCTTTTGTTTTTTTTCCTTATACATTCATTTTTTCCACGTTTTTCCAACTTTCATCCTTCTCGTACACACTTTTTTTATGAATCCGGACCCATCTGACTCACAAAATCGTCTAAAAGACCATTTAAACCAATACCTCCCTTTTGTTTCTTTTCCTTATACATTCATTTTTTTCCACGTTTTTGCACTCAAAACAACTTTCCTCCTCCGCGTACACACTGTTTTTAACATTCCAAACCAAACTGACTCACAAAACTGTCTAAAAAGCTAATTAAACCAATACCGCCCTTTTGTTTTTTTTCGTTATACATTAATTTTTTCCACGTTTCGGCACTCAAAACAACTTTAATCCTTCGCGTACACACTGTTTTTATGATTCCGAACCCATCTGTCTCACAAAATCGTCTAAAAGACCATTTAAACCAATACGTCCCTTTTGTTTCTTTTCCTTATACATTCAATTTTTCCACGTTTTTTGCACTCAAGACAACTTTCCTCCTTCGCGTACACACTGTTTTTATGATTCCGAACCCATCTGACTCACAAAATCGTCTAAAAGACCATTTAAACCAATACCTCCCTTTTGTTTCTTTTCCTTATACATTCATTTTTTACCACGTTTTTGCACTCAAAACAACTTTCCTCCTCCGCGTACACACTGTTTTTAACATTCCAAACCCAACTGACTCACAAAACTGTCTAAAAAGCCATTTAAACCAATACCGCCCTTTTGTTTTTTTTCGTTATACATTAATTTTTTCCACGTTTCGGCACTCAAAACAACTTTAATCCTTCGCGTACACACTGTTTTTATGATTCCGAACCCATCTGTCTCACAAAATCGTCTAAAAGACCATTTAAACCAATACGTCCCTTTTGTTTCTTTTCCTTATACATTCAATTTTTCCACGTTTTTGCACTCAAAACAACTTTCCTCCTCCGCGTACACACTGTTTTTAACATTCCAAACCCAACTGACTCACAAAACTGTCTAAAAGACCATTTAAACCAATACCTCCCTTTTGTTTCTTTTCCTTATACATTCATTTTTTTCCACGTTTTTGCACTCAAAATAACTTTCCTTCTTCGCGTACACACTGTTTTTATGATTCCGAACCCATCTGACTCACAATATCGTCTAAAAGACCATTTAAACCAATACCGCCCTTTTGTTTTTTTTCGTTATACATTAATTTTTTCCACGTTTCGGCACTCAAAACAACTTTCCTCCTTTGCGTACACACTGTTTTTATGATTCCGAACCCATCTGACTCACAATATCGTCTAAAAGACCATTTAAACCAATACCTCCCTTTTGTTTCTTTTCCTTATACATTCATTTTTTTCCACGTTTTTGCACTCAAAACAACTTTCCTCCTCCGCGTACACACTGTTTTTAACATTCCAAACCCAACTGACTCACAAAACTGTCTAAAAGACCATTTAAACCAATACCTCCCTTTTGTTTCTTTTCCTTATACATTCATTTTTTTCCACGTTTTTGCACTCAAAACAACTTTCCTTCTTCGCGTACACACTGTTTTTATGATTCCGAACCCATCTGACTCACAATATCGTCTAAAAGACCATTTAAACCAATACCGCCCTTTTGTTTTTTTTCGTTATACATTAATTTTTTCCACGTTTCGGCACTCAAAACAACTTTCCTCCTTTGCGTACACACTGTTTTTATGATTCCGAACCCATCTGTCTCACAAAATCGTCTAAAAGACCATTTAAACCAATACGTCCCTTTTGTTTCTTTTCCTTATACATTCGTTTTTTCCACGTTTTTGCACTCAAAACAACATTCCTCCTTCTTGTACACACTTTTCTGATGATTCCGAACCTACCTGACTCACAAAACCGTCTAAAAGGCCATTTAAACCAATACCGCCCTTTTGTTTCTTTTCCTTATACATTCATTTTTTCCACGTTTTTCCAACTTTCCTCCTTCTCGTACACACTTTTTTTATGATTCCGAACCCACCTGACTCACAAAACCGTCTAAAAGACCATTTAAACCAATACCTCCCTTTTGTTTCTTTTCCTTATACATTCATTTTTTCCACGTTTTTGCACTCAAAACAACTTTCCTCCTTCGCGTACACACTTTTTTTTATGAATCCGAACCCACCTGACTCACAAAAACCGTCTAAAAGGCCATTTAAACCAATACCGCCCATTTGTTTTTTTTCGTTATACATTAATTTTTTCCACGTTTCGGCACTCAAAACAACTTTAATCTTTCGCGTACACACTGTTTTTATGATTCCGAACCCATCTGTCTCACAAAATCGTCTAAAAGGCCATTTAAACCAATACCGCCCTTTTGTTTCTTTTCCTTATACATTCATTTTTTCCACGTTTTTCCAACTTTCCTCCTTCTCGTACACACTTTTTTTATGATTCCGAACCCACCTGACTCACAAAACCGTCTAAAAGACCATTTAAACCAATACCGCTCTTTTGTTTCTTTTCCTTATACATTCATTTTTTCCACGTTTTTCCAACTTTCCTCCTTCTCGTACACACTTTTTTTATGAATCCGAACCCACCTGACTCACAAAAACCGTCTAAAAGGCCATTTAAACCAATACCGCCCATTTGTTTCTTTTCCTTATACATTCATTTTTTCCACATTTTTGTACTCAAAACAACTTTCCTCCTTCGCGTACACACTGTTTTTATGATTCCGAACCCATCTTACTCACAAAACTGTCTAAAAAGCCATTTAAACCAATACCGCCCTTTTGTTTCTTTTCCTTATACATTTATTTTTTCCACGTTTTTGCACTCAAAACAACATTCCTCCTTCTTGTACACACTTTTCTGATAATTCCGAACCCACCTGACTCACAAAACCGTCTAGAAGGCCATTTAAACCAATACGGCCCTTTTGTTTTTTTTCCTTATACATTCATTTTTTCCACGTTTTTCCAACTTTCATCCTTCTCGTACACACTTTTTTTATGAATCCGGACCCATCTGACTCACAAAATCGTCTAAAAGACCATTTAAACCAATACCTCCCTTTTGTTTCTTTTCCTTATACATTCATTTTTTTCCACGTTTTTGCACTCAAAACAACTTTCCTCCTCCGCGTACACACTGTTTTTAACATTCCAAACCCAACTGACTCACAAAACTGTCTAAAAAGCTATTTAAACCAATACCGCCCTTTTGTTTTTTTTCGTTATACATTAATTTTTTCCACGTTTCGGCACTCAAAACAACTTTAATCCTTCGCGTACACACTGTTTTTATGATTCCGAACCCATCTGTCTCACAAAATCGTCTAAAAGACCATTTAAACCAATACGTCCCTTTTGTTTCTTTTCCTTATACATTCAATTTTTCCACGTTTTTTGCACTCAAGACAACTTTCCTTCTTCGCGTACACACTGTTTTTATGATTCCGAACCCATCTGACTCACAATATCGTCTAAAAGACCATTTAAACCAATACCTCCCTTTTGTTTCTTTTCCTTATACATTCATTTTTTTCCACGTTTTTGCACTCAAAACAACTTTCCTCCTCCGCGTACACACTGTTTTTAACATTCCAAACCCAACTGACTCACAAAACTGTCTAAAAAGCTATTTAAACCAATACCGCCCTTTTGTTTTTTTTCGTTATACATTAATTTTTTCCACGTTTCGGCACTCAAAACAACTTTCCTCCTTTGCGTACACACTGTTTTTATGATTCCGAACCCATCTGTCTCACAAAATCGTCTAAAAGACCATTTAAACCAATACGTCCCTTTTGTTTCTTTTCCTTATACATTCGTTTTTTCCACGTTTTTGCACTCAAAACAACATTCCTCCTTCTTGTACACACTTTTCTGATGATTCCGAACCTACCTGACTCACAAAACCGTCTAAAAGGCCATTTAAACCAATACCGCCCTTTTGTTTCTTTTCCTTATACATTCATTTTTTCCACGTTTTTCCAACTTTCCTCCTTCTCGTACACACTTTTTTTATGATTCCGAACCCACCTGACTCACAAAACCGTCTAAAAGACCATTTAAACCAATACCTCCCTTTTGTTTCTTTTCCTTATACATTCATTTTTTCCACGTTTTTGCACTCAAAACAACTTTCCTCCTTCGCGTACACACTTTTTTTTATGAATCCGAACCCACCTGACTCACAAAAACCGTCTAAAAGGCCATTTAAACCAATACCGCCCATTTGTTTCTTTTCCTTATACATTCATTTTTTCCAAGTTTTAGCACTCAAAACAACTTTCCTCCTTCGCGTACACACTGTTTTTATGATTCCGAACCCATCTGAATCACAAAATTGTCTAAAAAGCCATTTAAACCAATACCGCCCTTTTGTTTCTTTTCATTATACATTTATTTTTTTCACGTTTCGGCACTCAAAACATCTTTCCACATTCGTGTACACACTGCTTTTATGATTCCAAACCCATCTGTCTCACAAAATCGTCTAAAAGACCATTTAAACCAATACCTCCCTTTTGTTTCTTTTCCTTATACATTCATTTTTTCCACGTTTTTGCACTCAAGACAACTTTCTTCCTTCGCGTACACACTGTTTTTATGATTCCGAACCCATCTGACTCACAATATCGTCTAAAAGACCATTTAAACCAATACCGCCCTTTTGTTTCTTTTCGTTATACATTTATTTTTTCCACGTTTCGGCACTCAAGACAACTTTCCTCCTTCGCGTACACACTTTTCTGATGATTCCGAACCTACCTGACTCACAAAACCGTCTAAAAGGCCATTTAAACCAATACCGCCCTTTTGTTTCTTTTCCTTATACATTCATTTTTTCCACGTTTTTCCAACTTTCCTCCTTCTCGTACACACTTTTTTTATGAATCCGAACCCACCTGACTCACAAAAACCGTCTAAAAGGCCATTTAAACCAATACCGCCCATTTGTTTCTTTTCCTTATACATTCATTTTTTCCAAGTTTTTGCACTCAAAACAACTTTCCTCCTTCGCGTACACACTTTTTTTATGATTCCGAACCCATCTGTCTCACAAAATCGTCTAAAAGACCATTTAAACCAATACCTCCCTTTTGTTTCTTTTCCTTATACATTCATTTTTTCCACGTTTTTGCACTCAAAACAACTTTCCTCCTCCGCGTACACACTGTTTTTAAGATTCCCAACCCATCTGACTCACAAAACTGTCTAAAAAGCCATTTAAACCAATACCGCCCTTTTGTTTCTTTTCCTTATACATTCATTTTTTCACGTTTTTGCACTCAAAACAATTTTCCTCCTTCGCGTACACACTTTTTTTATGATTCCGAACCCATTTGACTCACAAAATCGTTAAAAAGGCCATTTAAACCAATACCGCCCTTTTGTTTCTTTTCCTTATACATTCATTTTTTCCACGTTTTTCCAACTTTCCTCCTTCTCGTACACACTTTTTTTATGAATCCGAACCCACCTGACTCACAAAAACCGTCTAAAAGGCCATTTAAACCAATACCGCCCATTTGTTTCTTTTCCTTATACATTCATTTTTTCCACATTTTTGTACTCAAAACAACTTTCCTCCTTCGCGTACACACTGTTTTTATGATTCCGAACCCATCTTACTCACAAAACTGTCTAAAAAGCCATTTAAACCAATACCGCCCTTTTGTTTTTTTTCCTTATACATTTATTTTTTCCACGTTTTTGCACTCAAAACAACATTCCTCCTTCTTGTACACAATTTTCTGATAATTCCGAACCCACCTGACTCACAAAACCGTCTAGAAGGCCATTTAAACCAATACGGCCCTTTTGTTTTTTTTCCTTATACATTCATTTTTTCCACGTTTTTCCAACTTTCATCCTTCTCGTACACACTTTTTTTATGAATCCGGACCCATCTGACTCACAAAATCGTCTAAAAGACCATTTAAACCAATACCTCCCTTTTGTTTCTTTTCCTTATACATTCATTTTTTTCCACGTTTTTGCACTCAAAACAACTTTCCTCCTCCGCGTACACACTGTTTTTAACATTCCAAACCCAACTGACTCACAAAACTGTCTAAAAGACCATTTAAACCAATACCTCCCTTTTGTTTCTTTTCCTTATACATTCATTTTTTTCCACGTTTTTGCACTCAAAACAACTTTCCTTCTTCGCGTACACACTGTTTTTATGATTCCGAACCCATCTGACTCACAATATCGTCTAAAAGACCATTTAAACCAATACCGCCCTTTTGTTTTTTTTCGTTATACATTAATTTTTTCCACGTTTCGGCACTCAAAACAACTTTCCTCCTTTGCGTACACACTGTTTTTATGATTCCGAACCCATCTGTCTCACAAAATCGTCTAAAAGACCATTTAAACCAATACGTCCCTTTTGTTTCTTTTCCTTATACATTCGTTTTTTCCACGTTTTTGCACTCAAAACAACATTCCTCCTTCTTGTACACACTTTTCTGATGATTCCGAACCTACCTGACTCACAAAACCGTCTAAAAGGCCATTTAAACCAATACCGCACTTTTGTTTCTTTTCCTTATACATTCATTTTTTCCACGTTTTTCCAACTTTCCTCCTTCTCGTACACACTTTTTTTATGATTCCGAACCCACCTGACTCACAAAACCGTCTAAAAGACCATTTAAACCAATACCTCCCTTTTGTTTCTTTTCCTTATACATTCATTTTTTCCACGTTTTTGCACTCAAAACAACTTTCCTCCTTCGCGTACACACTTTTTTTTATGAATCCGAACCCACCTGACTCACAAAAACCGTCTAAAAGGCCATTTAAACCAATACCGCCCATTTGTTTTTTTTCGTTATACATTAATTTTTTCCACGTTTCGGCACTCAAAACAACTTTAATCTTTCGCGTACACACTGTTTTTATGATTCCGAACCCATCTGTCTCACAAAATCGTCTAAAAGGCCATTTAAACCAATACCGCCCTTTTGTTTCTTTTCCTTATACATTCATTTTTTCCACGTTTTTCCAACTTTCCTCCTTCTCGTACACACTTTTTTTATGATTCCGAACCCACCTGACTCACAAAACCGTCTAAAAGACCATTTAAACCAATACCGCTCTTTTGTTTCTTTTCCTTATACATTCATTTTTTCCACGTTTTTCCAACTTTCCTCCTTCTCGTACACACTTTTTTTATGAATCCGAACCCACCTGACTCACAAAAACCGTCTAAAAGGCCATTTAAACCAATACCGCCCATTTGTTTCTTTTCCTTATACATTCATTTTTTCCACATTTTTGTACTCAAAACAACTTTCCTCCTTCGCGTACACACTGTTTTTATGATTCCGAACCCATCTTACTCACAAAACTGTCTAAAAAGCCATTTAAACCAATACCGCCCTTTTGTTTCTTTTCCTTATACATTTATTTTTTCCACGTTTTTGCACTCAAAACAACATTCCTCCTTCTTGTACACACTTTTCTGATAATTCCGAACCCACCTGACTCACAAAACCGTCTAGAAGGCCATTTAAACCAATACGGCCCTTTTGTTTTTTTTCCTTATACATTCATTTTTTCCACGTTTTTCCAACTTTCATCCTTCTCGTACACACTTTTTTTATGAATCCGGACCCATCTGACTCACAAAATCGTCTAAAAGACCATTTAAACCAATACCTCCCTTTTGTTTCTTTTCCTTATACATTCATTTTTTTCCACGTTTTTGCACTCAAAACAACTTTCCTCCTCCGCGTACACACTGTTTTTAACATTCCAAACCCAACTGACTCACAAAACTGTCTAAAAAGCTATTTAAACCAATACCGCCCTTTTGTTTTTTTTCGTTATACATTAATTTTTTCCACGTTTCGGCACTCAAAACAACTTTAATCCTTCGCGTACACACTGTTTTTATGATTCCGAACCCATCTGTCTCACAAAATCGTCTAAAAGACCATTTAAACCAATACGTCCCTTTTGTTTCTTTTCCTTATACATTCAATTTTTCCACGTTTTTTGCACTCAAGACAACTTTCCTTCTTCGCGTACACACTGTTTTTATGATTCCGAACCCATCTGACTCACAATATCGTCTAAAAGACCATTTAAACCAATACCTCCCTTTTGTTTCTTTTCCTTATACATTCATTTTTTTCCACGTTTTTGCACTCAAAACAACTTTCCTCCTCCGCGTACACACTGTTTTTAACATTCCAAACCCAACTGACTCACAAAACTGTCTAAAAAGCTATTTAAACCAATACCGCCCTTTTGTTTTTTTTCGTTATACATTAATTTTTTCCACGTTTCGGCACTCAAAACAACTTTCCTCCTTTGCGTACACACTGTTTTTATGATTCCGAACCCATCTGTCTCACAAAATCGTCTAAAAGACCATTTAAACCAATACGTCCCTTTTGTTTCTTTTCCTTATACATTCGTTTTTTCCACGTTTTTGCACTCAAAACAACATTCCTCCTTCTTGTACACACTTTTCTGATGATTCCGAACCTACCTGACTCACAAAACCGTCTAAAAGGCCATTTAAACCAATACCGCCCTTTTGTTTCTTTTCCTTATACATTCATTTTTTCCACGTTTTTCCAACTTTCCTCCTTCTCGTACACACTTTTTTTATGATTCCGAACCCACCTGACTCACAAAACCGTCTAAAAGACCATTTAAACCAATACCTCCCTTTTGTTTCTTTTCCTTATACATTCATTTTTTCCACGTTTTTGCACTCAAAACAACTTTCCTCCTTCGCGTACACACTTTTTTTTATGAATCCGAACCCACCTGACTCACAAAAACCGTCTAAAAGGCCATTTAAACCAATACCGCCCATTTGTTTCTTTTCCTTATACATTCATTTTTTCCAAGTTTTAGCACTCAAAACAACTTTCCTCCTTCGCGTACACACTGTTTTTATGATTCCGAACCCATCTGAATCACAAAATTGTCTAAAAAGCCATTTAAACCAATACCGCCCTTTTGTTTCTTTTCATTATACATTTATTTTTTTCACGTTTCGGCACTCAAAACATCTTTCCACATTCGTGTACACACTGCTTTTATGATTCCAAACCCATCTGTCTCACAAAATCGTCTAAAAGACCATTTAAACCAATACCTCCCTTTTGTTTCTTTTCCTTATACATTCATTTTTTCCACGTTTTTGCACTCAAGACAACTTTCTTCCTTCGCGTACACACTGTTTTTATGATTCCGAACCCATCTGACTCACAATATCGTCTAAAAGACCATTTAAACCAATACCGCCCTTTTGTTTCTTTTCGTTATACATTTATTTTTTCCACGTTTCGGCACTCAAGACAACTTTCCTCCTTCGCGTACACACTTTTCTGATGATTCCGAACCTACCTGACTCACAAAACCGTCTAAAAGGCCATTTAAACCAATACCGCCCTTTTGTTTCTTTTCCTTATACATTCATTTTTTCCACGTTTTTCGAACTTTCCTCCTTCTCGTACACACTTTTTTTATGAATCCGAACCCACCTGACTCACAAAAACCGTCTAAAAGGCCATTTAAACCAATACCGCCCTTTTGTTTCTTTTCCTTATACATTCATTTTTTCACGTTTTTGCACTCAAAACAATTTTCCTCCTTCGCGTACACACTTTTTTTATGATTCCGAACCCATTTGACTCACAAAATCGTTAAAAAGGCCATTTAAACCAATACCGCCCTTTTGTTTCTTTTCCTTATACATTCATTTTTTCCACGTTTTTCCAACTTTCCTCCTTCTCGTACACACTTTTTTTATGAATCCGAACCCACCTGACTCACAAAAACCGTCTAAAAGGCCATTTAAACCAATACCGCCCATTTGTTTCTTTTCCTTATACATTCATTTTTTCCACATTTTTGTACTCAAAACAACTTTCCTCCTTCGCGTACACACTGTTTTTATGATTCCGAACCCATCTTACTCACAAAACTGTCTAAAAAGCCATTTAAACCAATACCGCCCTTTTGTTTCTTTTCCTTATACATTTATTTTTTCCACGTTTTTGCACTCAAAACAACATTCCTCCTTCTTGTACACAATTTTCTGATAATTCCGAACCCACCTGACTCACAAAACCGTCTAGAAGGCCATTTAAACCAATACGGCCCTTTTGTTTTTTTTCCTTATACATTCATTTTTTCCACGTTTTTCCAACTTTCATCCTTCTCGTACACACTTTTTTTATGAATCCGGACCCATCTGACTCACAAAATCGTCTAAAAGACCATTTAAACCAATACCTCCCTTTTGTTTCTTTTCCTTATACATTCATTTTTTTCCACGTTTTTGCACTCAAAACAACTTTCCTCCTCCGCGTACACACTGTTTTTAACATTCCAAACCCAACTGACTCACAAAACTGTCTAAAAAGCTATTTAAACCAATACCGCCCTTTTGTTTTTTTTCGTTATACATTAATTTTTTCCACGTTTCGGCACTCAAAACAACTTTAATCCTTCGCGTACACACTGTTTTTATGATTCCGAACCCATCTGTCTCACAAAATCGTCTAAAAGACCATTTAAACCAATACGTCCCTTTTGTTTCTTTTCCTTATACATTCATTTTTTCCACGTTTTTGCACTCAAAACAACTTTCCTCCATCGCGTACACACTGTTTTTATGATTCCGAACCCATCTGACTCACAATATCGTCTAAAAGACCATTTAAACCAATACCTCCCTTTTGTTTCTTTTCCTTATACATTCATTTTTTTCCACGTTTTTGCACTCAAAACAACTTTCCTCCATCGCGTACACACTGTTTTTATGATTCCGAACCCATCTGACTCACAATATCGTCTAAAAGACCATTTAAACCAATACCTCCCTTTTGTTTCTTTTCCTTATACATTCATTTTTTTCCACGTTTTTGCACTCAAAACAACTTTCCTCCTCCGCGTACACACTGTTTTTAACATTCCAAACCCAACTGACTCACAAAACTGTCTAAAAAGCTATTTAAACCAATACCGCCCTTTTGTTTTTTTTCGTTATACATTAATTTTTTCCACGTTTCGGCACTCAAAACAACTTTCCTCCTTTGCGTACACACTGTTTTTATGATTCCGAACCCATCTGACTCACAATATCGTCTAAAAGACCATTTAAACCAATACCGCCCTTTTGTTTCTTTTCGTTATACATTTATTTTTTCCACGTTTCGGCACTCAAGACAACTTTCCTCCTTCGCGTACACACTTTTCTGATGATTCCGAACCTACCTGACTCACAAAACCGTCTAAAAGGCCATTTAAACCAATACCGCCCTTTTGTTTCTTTTCCTTATACATTCATTTTTTCCACGTTTTTCCAACTTTCCTCCTTCTCGTACACACTTTTTTTATGAATCCGAACCCACCTGACTCACAAAAACCGTCTAAAAGGCCATTTAAACCAATACCGCCCATTTGTTTCTTTTCCTTATACATTCATTTTTTCCAAGTTTTTGCACTCAAAACAACTTTCCTCCTTCGCGTACACACTTTTTTTATGATTCCGAACCCATCTGTCTCACAAAATCGTCTAAAAGACCATTTAAACCAATACCTCCCTTTTGTTTCTTTTCCTTATACATTCATTTTTTCCACGTTTTTGCACTCAAAACAACTTTCCTCCTCCGCGTACACACTGTTTTTAAGATTCCCAACCCATCTGACTCACAAAACTGTCTAAAAAGCCATTTAAACCAATACCGCCCTTTTGTTTCTTTTCCTTATACATTCATTTTTTCACGTTTTTGCACTCAAAACAATTTTCCTCCTTCGCGTACACACTTTTTTTATGATTCCGAACCCATTTGACTCACAAAATCGTTAAAAAGGCCATTTAAACCAATACCGCCCTTTTGTTTCTTTTCCTTATACATTCATTTTTTCCACGTTTTTCCAACTTTCCTCCTTCTCGTACACACTTTTTTTATGAATCCGAACCCACCTGACTCACAAAAACCGTCTAAAAGGCCATTTAAACCAATACCGCCCATTTGTTTCTTTTCCTTATACATTCATTTTTTCCACATTTTTGTACTCAAAACAACTTTCCTCCTTCGCGTACACACTGTTTTTATGATTCCGAACCCATCTTACTCACAAAACTGTCTAAAAAGCCATTTAAACCAATACCGCCCTTTTGTTTCTTTTCCTTATACATTTATTTTTTCCACGTTTTTGCACTCAAAACAACATTCCTCCTTCTTGTACACAATTTTCTGATAATTCCGAACCCACCTGACTCACAAAACCGTCTAGAAGGCCATTTAAACCAATACGGCCCTTTTGTTTTTTTTCCTTATACATTCATTTTTTCCACGTTTTTCCAACTTTCATCCTTCTCGTACACACTTTTTTTATGAATCCGGACCCATCTGACTCACAAAATCGTCTAAAAGACCATTTAAACCAATACCTCCCTTTTGTTTCTTTTCCTTATACATTCATTTTTTTCCACGTTTTTGCACTCAAAACAACTTTCCTCCTCCGCGTACACACTGTTTTTAACATTCCAAACCCAACTGACTCACAAAACTGTCTAAAAAGCTATTTAAACCAATACCGCCCTTTTGTTTTTTTTCGTTATACATTAATTTTTTCCACGTTTCGGCACTCAAAACAACTTTAATCCTTCGCGTACACACTGTTTTTATGATTCCGAACCCATCTGTCTCACAAAATCGTCTAAAAGACCATTTAAACCAATACCTCCCTTTTGTTTCTTTTCTTTATACATTCATTTTTTCCACGTTTTTGCACTCAAAACAACTTTCCTCCATCGCGTACACACTGTTTTTATGATTCCGAACCCATCTGACTCACAATATCGTCTAAAAGACCATTTAAACCAATACCTCCCTTTTGTTTCTTTTCCTTATACATTCATTTTTTTCCACGTTTTTGCACTCAAAACAACTTTCCTCCTCCGCGTACACACTGTTTTTAACATTCCAAACCCAACTGACTCACAAAACTGTCTAAAAAGCTATTTAAACCAATACCGCCCTTTTGTTTTTTTTCGTTATACATTAATTTTTTCCACGTTTCGGCACTCAAAACAACTTTCCTCCTTTGCGTACACACTGTTTTTATGATTCCGAACCCATCTGTCTCACAAAATCGTCTAAAAGACCATTTAAACCAATACGTCCCTTTTGTTTCTTTTCCTTATACATTCGTTTTTTCCACGTTTTTGCACTCAAAACAACATTCCTCCTTCTTGTACACACTTTTCTGATGATTCCGAACCTACCTGACTCACAAAACCGTCTAAAAGGCCATTTAAACCAATACCGCCCTTTTGTTTCTTTTCCTTATACATTCATTTTTTCCACGTTTTTCCAACTTTCCTCCTTCTCGTACACACTTTTTTTATGATTCCGAACCCACCTGACTCACAAAACCGTCTAAAAGACCATTTAAACCAATACCTCCCTTTTGTTTCTTTTCCTTATACATTCATTTTTTCCACGTTTTTGCACTCAAAACAACTTTCCTCCTTCGCGTACACACTTTTTTTTATGAATCCGAACCCACCTGACTCACAAAAACCGTCTAAAAGGCCATTTAAACCAATACCGCCCATTTGTTTCTTTTCCTTATACATTCATTTTTTCCAAGTTTTAGCACTCAAAACAACTTTCCTCCTTCGCGTACACACTGTTTTTATGATTCCGAACCCATCTGAATCACAAAATTGTCTAAAAAGCCATTTAAACCAATACCGCCCTTTTGTTTCTTTTCATTATACATTTATTTTTTTCACGTTTCGGCACTCAAAACATCTTTCCACATTCGTGTACACACTGCTTTTATGATTCCAAACCCATCTGTCTCACAAAATCGTCTAAAAGACCATTTAAACCAATACCTCCCTTTTGTTTCTTTTCCTTATACATTCATTTTTTCCACGTTTTTGCACTCAAGACAACTTTCTTCCTTCGCGTACACACTGTTTTTATGATTCCGAACCCATCTGACTCACAATATCGTCTAAAAGACCATTTAAACCAATACCGCCCTTTTGTTTCTTTTCGTTATACATTTATTTTTTCCACGTTTCGGCACTCAAGACAACTTTCCTCCTTCGCGTACACACTTTTCTGATGATTCCGAACCTACCTGACTCACAAAACCGTCTAAAAGGCCATTTAAACCAATACCGCCCTTTTGTTTCTTTTCCTTATACATTCATTTTTTCCACGTTTTTCCAACTTTCCTCCTTCTCGTACACACTTTTTTTATGAATCCGAACCCACCTGACTCACAAAAACCGTCTAAAAGGCCATTTAAACCAATACCGCCCATTTGTTTCTTTTCCTTATACATTCATTTTTTCCAAGTTTTTGCACTCAAAACAACTTTCCTCCTTCGCGTACACACTTTTTTTATGATTCCGAACCCATCTGTCTCACAAAATCGTCTAAAAGACCATTTAAACCAATACCTCCCTTTTGTTTCTTTTCCTTATACATTCATTTTTTCCACGTTTTTGCACTCAAAACAACTTTCCTCCTCCGCGTACACACTGTTTTTAAGATTCCCAACCCATCTGACTCACAAAACTGTCTAAAAAGCCATTTAAACCAATACCGCCCTTTTGTTTCTTTTCCTTATACATTCATTTTTTCACGTTTTTGCACTCAAAACAATTTTCCTCCTTCGCGTACACACTTTTTTTATGATTCCGAACCCATTTGACTCACAAAATCGTTAAAAAGGCCATTTAAACCAATACCGCCCTTTTGTTTCTTTTCCTTATACATTCATTTTTTCCACGTTTTTCCAACTTTCCTCCTTCTCGTACACACTTTTTTTATGAATCCGAACCCACCTGACTCACAAAAACCGTCTAAAAGGCCATTTAAACCAATACCGCCCATTTGTTTCTTTTCCTTATACATTCATTTTTTCCACATTTTTGTACTCAAAACAACTTTCCTCCTTCGCGTACACACTGTTTTTATGATTCCGAACCCATCTTACTCACAAAACTGTCTAAAAAGCCATTTAAACCAATACCGCCCTTTTGTTTCTTTTCCTTATACATTTATTTTTTCCACGTTTTTGCACTCAAAACAACATTCCTCCTTCTTGTACACAATTTTCTGATAATTCCGAACCCACCTGACTCACAAAACCGTCTAGAAGGCCATTTAAACCAATACGGCCCTTTTGTTTTTTTTCCTTATACATTCATTTTTTCCACGTTTTTCCAACTTTCATCCTTCTCGTACACACTTTTTTTATGAATCCGGACCCATCTGACTCACAAAATCGTCTAAAAGACCATTTAAACCAATACCTCCCTTTTGTTTCTTTTCCTTATACATTCATTTTTTTCCACGTTTTTGCACTCAAAACAACTTTCCTCCTCCGCGTACACACTGTTTTTAACATTCCAAACCCAACTGACTCACAAAACTGTCTAAAAAGCTATTTAAACCAATACCGCCCTTTTGTTTTTTTTCGTTATACATTAATTTTTTCCACGTTTCGGCACTCAAAACAACTTTAATCCTTCGCGTACACACTGTTTTTATGATTCCGAACCCATCTGTCTCACAAAATCGTCTAAAAGACCATTTAAACCAATACGTCCCTTTTGTTTCTTTTCCTTATACATTCAATTTTTCCACGTTTTTTGCACTCAAGACAACTTTCCTTCTTCGCGTACACACTGTTTTTATGATTCCGAACCCATCTGACTCACAATATCGTCTAAAAGACCATTTAAACCAATACCTCCCTTTTGTTTCTTTTCCTTATACATTCATTTTTTTCCACGTTTTTGCACTCAAAACAACTTTCCTCCTCCGCGTACACACTGTTTTTAACATTCCAAACCCAACTGACTCACAAAACTGTCTAAAAGACCATTTAAACCAATACCTCCCTTTTGTTTCTTTTCCTTATACATTCATTTTTTTCCACGTTTTTGCACTCAAAACAACTTTCCTTCTTCGCGTACACACTGTTTTTATGATTCCGAACCCATCTGACTCACAATATCGTCTAAAAGACCATTTAAACCAATACCGCCCTTTTGTTTTTTTTCGTTATACATTAATTTTTTCCACGTTTCGGCACTCAAAACAACTTTCCTCCTTTGCGTACACACTGTTTTTATGATTCCGAACCCATCTGTCTCACAAAATCGTCTAAAAGACCATTTAAACCAATACGTCCCTTTTGTTTCTTTTCCTTATACATTCGTTTTTTCCACGTTTTTGCACTCAAAACAACATTCCTCCTTCTTGTACACACTTTTCTGATGATTCCGAACCTACCTGACTCACAAAACCGTCTAAAAGGCCATTTAAACCAATACCGCCCTTTTGTTTCTTTTCCTTATACATTCATTTTTTCCACGTTTTTCCAACTTTCCTCCTTCTCGTACACACTTTTTTTATGATTCCGAACCCACCTGACTCACAAAACCGTCTAAAAGACCATTTAAACCAATACCTCCCTTTTGTTTCTTTTCCTTATACATTCATTTTTTCCACGTTTTTGCACTCAAAACAACTTTCCTCCTTCGCGTACACACTTTTTTTTATGAATCCGAACCCACCTGACTCACAAAAACCGTCTAAAAGGCCATTTAAACCAATACCGCCCATTTGTTTCTTTTCCTTATACATTCATTTTTTCCAAGTTTTAGCACTCAAAACAACTTTCCTCCTTTGCGTACACACTGTTTTTATGATTCCGAACCCATCTGAATCACAAAACTGTCTAAAAGACCATTTAACTACCTACTGTATAGTAGGTAGTATATATTAGTAGGTATATATATTGCACTCAAAACAACTTTCCTCCTCCGCGTACACACTGTTTTTAACATTCCAAACCCAACTGACTCACAAAACTGTCTAAAAAGCTATTTAAACCAATACCGCCCTTTTGTTTTTTTTCGTTATACATTAATTTTTTCCACGTTTCGGCACTCAAAACAACTTTAATCCTTCGCGTACACACTGTTTTTATGATTCCGAACCCATCTGTCTCACAAAATCGTCTAAAAGACCATTTAAACCAATAACGCCCTTTTGTTTCTTTTCATTATACATTTATTTTTTTCACGTTTCGGCACTCAAAACATCTTTCCACATTCGCGTACACACTGCTTTTATGATTCCGAACCCATCTGTCTCACAAAATCGTCTAAAAGACCATTTAACTACCTACTGTATAGTAGGTAGTATATATTAGTAGGTATATATATTGTAACTGACCTACCTCCCTTTTGTTTCTTTTCCTTATACATTCGTTTTTTCCACGTTTTTGCACTCAAAACAACATTCCTCCTTCTTGTACACACTTTTCTGATGATTCCGAACCTACCTGACTCACAAAACCGTCTAAAAGGCCATTTAAACCAATACCGCCCTTTTGTTTCTTTTCCTTATACATTCATTTTTTCCACGTTTTTCCAACTTTCCTCCTTCTCGTACACACTTTTTTTATGATTCCGAACCCACCTGACTCACAAAACCGTCTAAAAGACCATTTAAACCAATACCTCCCTTTTGTTTCTTTTCCTTATACATTCATTTTTTCCACGTTTTTGCACTCAAAACAACTTTCCTCCTTCGCGTACACACTTTTTTTTATGAATCCGAACCCACCTGACTCACAAAAACCGTCTAAAAGGCCATTTAAACCAATACCGCCCATTTGTTTCTTTTCCTTATACATTCATTTTTTCCAAGTTTTAGCACTCAAAACAACTTTCCTCCTTCGCGTACACACTGTTTTTATGATTCCGAACCCATCTGAATCACAAAATTGTCTAAAAAGCCATTTAAACCAATACCGCCCTTTTGTTTCTTTTCATTATACATTTATTTTTTTCACGTTTCGGCACTCAAAACATCTTTCCACATTCGTGTACACACTGCTTTTATGATTCCAAACCCATCTGTCTCACAAAATCGTCTAAAAGACCATTTAAACCAATACCTCCCTTTTGTTTCTTTTCCTTATACATTCATTTTTTCCACGTTTTTGCACTCAAGACAACTTTCTTCCTTCGCGTACACACTGTTTTTATGATTCCGAACCCATCTGACTCACAATATCGTCTAAAAGACCATTTAAACCAATACCGCCCTTTTGTTTCTTTTCGTTATACATTTATTTTTTCCACGTTTCGGCACTCAAGACAACTTTCCTCCTTCGCGTACACACTTTTCTGATGATTCCGAACCTACCTGACTCACAAAACCGTCTAAAAGGCCATTTAAACCAATACCGCCCTTTTGTTTCTTTTCCTTATACATTCATTTTTTCCACGTTTTTCCAACTTTCCTCCTTCTCGTACACACTTTTTTTATGAATCCGAACCCACCTGACTCACAAAAACCGTCTAAAAGGCCATTTAAACCAATACCGCCCATTTGTTTCTTTTCCTTATACATTCATTTTTTCCAAGTTTTTGCACTCAAAACAACTTTCCTCCTTCGCGTACACACTTTTTTTATGATTCCGAACCCATCTGTCTCACAAAATCGTCTAAAAGACCATTTAAACCAATACCTCCCTTTTGTTTCTTTTCCTTATACATTCATTTTTTCCACGTTTTTGCACTCAAAACAACTTTCCTCCTCCGCGTACACACTGTTTTTAAGATTCCCAACCCATCTGACTCACAAAACTGTCTAAAAAGCCATTTAAACCAATACCGCCCTTTTGTTTCTTTTCCTTATACATTCATTTTTTCACGTTTTTGCACTCAAAACAATTTTCCTCCTTCGCGTACACACTTTTTTTATGATTCCGAACCCATTTGACTCACAAAATCGTTAAAAAGGCCATTTAAACCAATACCGCCCTTTTGTTTCTTTTCCTTATACATTCATTTTTTCCACGTTTTTCCAACTTTCCTCCTTCTCGTACACACTTTTTTTATGAATCCGAACCCACCTGACTCACAAAAACCGTCTAAAAGGCCATTTAAACCAATACCGCCCATTTGTTTCTTTTCCTTATACATTCATTTTTTCCACATTTTTGTACTCAAAACAACTTTCCTCCTTCGCGTACACACTGTTTTTATGATTCCGAACCCATCTTACTCACAAAACTGTCTAAAAAGCCATTTAAACCAATACCGCCCTTTTGTTTCTTTTCCTTATACATTTATTTTTTCCACGTTTTTGCACTCAAAACAACATTCCTCCTTCTTGTACACAATTTTCTGATAATTCCGAACCCACCTGACTCACAAAACCGTCTAGAAGGCCATTTAAACCAATACGGCCCTTTTGTTTTTTTTCCTTATACATTCATTTTTTCCACGTTTTTCCAACTTTCATCCTTCTCGTACACACTTTTTTTATGAATCCGGACCCATCTGACTCACAAAATCGTCTAAAAGACCATTTAAACCAATACCTCCCTTTTGTTTCTTTTCCTTATACATTCATTTTTTTCCACGTTTTTGCACTCAAAACAACTTTCCTCCTCCGCGTACA
Organism: Salticus scenicus; assembly: GCA_963930645.1. Classification (NCBI taxonomy): domain Eukaryota; kingdom Metazoa; phylum Arthropoda; class Arachnida; order Araneae; family Salticidae; genus Salticus; species Salticus scenicus. The sequence goes on from OZ005659.1 coordinate 272,500,971, forward strand.
CACTGTTTTTAACATTCCAAACCCAACTGACTCACAAAACTGTCTAAAAAGCTATTTAAACCAATACCGCCCTTTTGTTTTTTTTCGTTATACATTAATTTTTTCCACGTTTCGGCACTCAAAACAACTTTAATCCTTCGCGTACACACTGTTTTTATGATTCCGAACCCATCTGTCTCACAAAATCGTCTAAAAGACCATTTAAACCAATACGTCCCTTTTGTTTCTTTTCCTTATACATTCAATTTTTCCACGTTTTTTGCACTCAAGACAACTTTCCTTCTTCGCGTACACACTGTTTTTATGATTCCGAACCCATCTGACTCACAATATCGTCTAAAAGACCATTTAAACCAATACCTCCCTTTTGTTTCTTTTCCTTATACATTCATTTTTTTCCACGTTTTTGCACTCAAAACAACTTTCCTCCTCCGCGTACACACTGTTTTTAACATTCCAAACCCAACTGACTCACAAAACTGTCTAAAAGACCATTTAAACCAATACCTCCCTTTTGTTTCTTTTCCTTATACATTCATTTTTTTCCACGTTTTTGCACTCAAAACAACTTTCCTTCTTCGCGTACACACTGTTTTTATGATTCCGAACCCATCTGACTCACAATATCGTCTAAAAGACCATTTAAACCAATACCGCCCTTTTGTTTTTTTTCGTTATACATTAATTTTTTCCACGTTTCGGCACTCAAAACAACTTTCCTCCTTTGCGTACACACTGTTTTTATGATTCCGAACCCATCTGTCTCACAAAATCGTCTAAAAGACCATTTAAACCAATACGTCCCTTTTGTTTCTTTTCCTTATACATTCGTTTTTTCCACGTTTTTGCACTCAAAACAACATTCCTCCTTCTTGTACACACTTTTCTGATGATTCCGAACCTACCTGACTCACAAAACCGTCTAAAAGGCCATTTAAACCAATACCGCCCTTTTGTTTCTTTTCCTTATACATTCATTTTTTCCACGTTTTTCCAACTTTCCTCCTTCTCGTACACACTTTTTTTATGATTCCGAACCCACCTGACTCACAAAACCGTCTAAAAGACCATTTAAACCAATACCTCCCTTTTGTTTCTTTTCCTTATACATTCATTTTTTCCACGTTTTTGCACTCAAAACAACTTTCCTCCTTCGCGTACACACTTTTTTTTATGAATCCGAACCCACCTGACTCACAAAAACCGTCTAAAAGGCCATTTAAACCAATACCGCCCATTTGTTTCTTTTCCTTATACATTCATTTTTTCCAAGTTTTAGCACTCAAAACAACTTTCCTCCTTTGCGTACACACTGTTTTTATGATTCCGAACCCATCTGAATCACAAAACTGTCTAAAAAGCCATTTAAACCAATAACGCCCTTTTGTTTCTTTTCATTATACATTTATTTTTTTCACGTTTCGGCACTCAAAACATCTTTCCACATTCGCGTACACACTGCTTTTATGATTCCGAACCCATCTGTCTCACAAAATCGTCTAAAAGACCATTTAACTACCTACTGTATAGTAGGTAGTATATATTAGTAGGTATATATATTGTAACTGACCTACCTCCCTTTTGTTTCTTTTCCTTATACATTCATTTTTTCCACGTTTTTGCACTCAAGACAACTTTCTTCCTTCGCGTACACACTGTTTTTATGATTCCGAACCCATCTGACTCACAATATCGTCTAAAAGACCATTTAAACCAATACCGCCCTTTTGTTTCTTTTCGTTATACATTTATTTTTTCCACGTTTCGGCACTCAAGACAACTTTCCTCCTTCGCGTACACACTTTTCTGATGATTCCGAACCTACCTGACTCACAAAACCGTATAAAAGGCCATTTAAACCAATACCGCCCTTTTGTTTCTTTTCCTTATACATTCATTTTTACCACGTTTTTGCACTCAAGACAACTTTCCTCCTTCGCGTACACACTGTTTTTATGATTCCGAACCCATCTGACTCACAAAATCGTCTAAAAGGCCATTTAAACCAATACCTCCCTTTTGTTTCTTTTCCTTATACATTCATTTTTTCCACGTTTTTGCACTCAAAACAACTTTCCTCCTCCGCGTACACACTGTTTTTAAGATTCCCAACCCATCTGACTCACAAAACTGTCTAAAAAGCCATTTAAACCAATACCGCCCTTTTGTTTCTTTTCCTTATACATTCATTTTTTCCACGTTTTTGCACTCAAAACAATTTTCCTCCTTCGCGTACACACTTTTTTTATGATTCCGAACCCATCTAACTCACAAAATCGTTAAAAAGGCCATTTAAACCAATACCGCCCTTTTGTTTCTTTTCCTTATATATTCATTTTTTCCACGTTTTTCCAACTTTCCTCCTTCTCGTACACACTTTTTTTATGAATCCGAACCCACCTGACTCACAAAAACCGTCTAAAAGGCCATTTAAACCAATACCGCCCATTTGTTTCTTTTCCTTATACATTCATTTTTTCCACATTTTTGTACTTAAAACAACTTTCCTCCTTCGCGTACACACTGTTTTTATGATTCCGAACCCATCTTACTCACAAAACTGTATAAAAAGCCATTTAAACTAATACCGCGCTTTTGTTTCTTTTCCTTATACATTTATTTTTTCCACGTTTCGGCACTCAAAACAACTTTCCTCCTTTGCGTACACACTGTTTTTATGATTCCGAACCCATCTGTCTCACAAAATCGTCTAAAAGACCATTTAAACCAATACCTCCCTTTTGTTTCTTTTCCTTATACATTCATTTTTTCCACGTTTTTGCACTCAAAACAACATTCCTCCTTCATGTACACACTTTTCTGATAATTCCGAACCCACCTGACTCACAAAACCGTCTAGAAGGCCATTTAAACCAATACGGCCCTTTTGTTTTTTTTCCTTATACATTCATTTTTTCCACGTTTTTCCAACTTTCATCCTTCTCGTACACACTTTTTTTATGAATCCGGACCCATCTGACTCACAAAATCGTCTAAAAGACCATTTAAACCAATACCTCCCTTTTGTTTCTTTTCCTTATACATTCATTTTTTTCCACGTTTTTGCACTCAAAACAACTTTCCTCCTCCGCGTACACACTGTTTTTAACATTCCAAACCAAACTGACTCACAAAACTGTCTAAAAAGCTAATTAAACCAATACCGCCCTTTTGTTTTTTTTCGTTATACATTAATTTTTTCCACGTTTCGGCACTCAAAACAACTTTAATCCTTCGCGTACACACTGTTTTTATGATTCCGAACCCATCTGTCTCACAAAATCGTCTAAAAGACCATTTAAACCAATACGTCCCTTTTGTTTCTTTTCCTTATACATTCAATTTTTCCACGTTTTTTGCACTCAAGACAACTTTCCTCCTTCGCGTACACACTGTTTTTATGATTCCGAACCCATCTGACTCACAAAATCGTCTAAAAGACCATTTAAACCAATACCTCCCTTTTGTTTCTTTTCCTTATACATTCATTTTTTACCACGTTTTTGCACTCAAAACAACTTTCCTCCTCCGCGTACACACTGTTTTTAACATTCCAAACCCAACTGACTCACAAAACTGTCTAAAAAGCCATTTAAACCAATACCGCCCTTTTGTTTTTTTTCGTTATACATTAATTTTTTCCACGTTTCGGCACTCAAAACAACTTTAATCCTTCGCGTACACACTGTTTTTATGATTCCGAACCCATCTGTCTCACAAAATCGTCTAAAAGACCATTTAAACCAATACGTCCCTTTTGTTTCTTTTCCTTATACATTCAATTTTTCCACGTTTTTGCACTCAAAACAACTTTCCTCCTCCGCGTACACACTGTTTTTAACATTCCAAACCCAACTGACTCACAAAACTGTCTAAAAGACCATTTAAACCAATACCTCCCTTTTGTTTCTTTTCCTTATACATTCATTTTTTTCCACGTTTTTGCACTCAAAACAACTTTCCTTCTTCGCGTACACACTGTTTTTATGATTCCGAACCCATCTGACTCACAATATCGTCTAAAAGACCATTTAAACCAATACCGCCCTTTTGTTTTTTTTCGTTATACATTAATTTTTTCCACGTTTCGGCACTCAAAACAACTTTCCTCCTTTGCGTACACACTGTTTTTATGATTCCGAACCCATCTGACTCACAATATCGTCTAAAAGACCATTTAAACCAATACCTCCCTTTTGTTTCTTTTCCTTATACATTCATTTTTTTCCACGTTTTTGCACTCAAAACAACTTTCCTCCTCCGCGTACACACTGTTTTTAACATTCCAAACCCAACTGACTCACAAAACTGTCTAAAAGACCATTTAAACCAATACCTCCCTTTTGTTTCTTTTCCTTATACATTCATTTTTTTCCACGTTTTTGCACTCAAAACAACTTTCCTTCTTCGCGTACACACTGTTTTTATGATTCCGAACCCATCTGACTCACAATATCGTCTAAAAGACCATTTAAACCAATACCGCCCTTTTGTTTTTTTTCGTTATACATTAATTTTTTCCACGTTTCGGCACTCAAAACAACTTTCCTCCTTTGCGTACACACTGTTTTTATGATTCCGAACCCATCTGTCTCACAAAATCGTCTAAAAGACCATTTAAACCAATACGTCCCTTTTGTTTCTTTTCCTTATACATTCGTTTTTTCCACGTTTTTGCACTCAAAACAACATTCCTCCTTCTTGTACACACTTTTCTGATGATTCCGAACCTACCTGACTCACAAAACCGTCTAAAAGGCCATTTAAACCAATACCGCCCTTTTGTTTCTTTTCCTTATACATTCATTTTTTCCACGTTTTTCCAACTTTCCTCCTTCTCGTACACACTTTTTTTATGATTCCGAACCCACCTGACTCACAAAACCGTCTAAAAGACCATTTAAACCAATACCTCCCTTTTGTTTCTTTTCCTTATACATTCATTTTTTCCACGTTTTTGCACTCAAAACAACTTTCCTCCTTCGCGTACACACTTTTTTTTATGAATCCGAACCCACCTGACTCACAAAAACCGTCTAAAAGGCCATTTAAACCAATACCGCCCATTTGTTTCTTTTCCTTATACATTCATTTTTTCCAAGTTTTAGCACTCAAAACAACTTTCCTCCTTTGCGTACACACTGTTTTTATGATTCCGAACCCATCTGAATCACAAAACTGTCTAAAAAGCCATTTAAACCAATAACGCCCTTTTGTTTCTTTTCATTATACATTTATTTTTTTCACGTTTCGGCACTCAAAACATCTTTCCACATTCGCGTACACACTGCTTTTATGATTCCGAACCCATCTGTCTCACAAAATCGTCTAAAAGACCATTTAAACCAATACCTCCCTTTTGTTTCTTTTCCTTATACATTCATTTTTTCCACGTTTTTGCACTCAAGACAACTTTCTTCCTTCGCGTACACACTGTTTTTATGATTCCGAACCCATCTGACTCACAATATCGTCTAAAAGACCATTTAAACCAATACCGCCCTTTTGTTTCTTTTCGTTATACATTTATTTTTTCCACGTTTCGGCACTCAAGACAACTTTCCTCCTTCGCGTACACACTTTTCTGATGATTCCGAACCTACCTGACTCACAAAACCGTATAAAAGGCCATTTAAACCAATACCGCCCTTTTGTTTCTTTTCCTTATACATTCATTTTTACCACGTTTTTGCACTCAAGACAACTTTCCTCCTTCGCGTACACACTGTTTTTATGATTCCGAACCCATCTGACTCACAAAATCGTCTAAAAGGCCATTTAAACCAATACCTCCCTTTTGTTTCTTTTCCTTATACATTCATTTTTTCCACGTTTTTGCACTCAAAACAACTTTCCTCCTCCGCGTACACACTGTTTTTAAGATTCCCAACCCATCTGACTCACAAAACTGTCTAAAAAGCCATTTAAACCAATACCGCCCTTTTGTTTCTTTTCCTTATACATTCATTTTTTCCACGTTTTTGCACTCAAAACAATTTTCCTCCTTCGCGTACACACTTTTTTTATGATTCCGAACCCATCTAACTCACAAAATCGTTAAAAAGGCCATTTAAACCAATACCGCCTTTGTTTCTTTTCCTTATACATTCATTTTTTCCACGTTTTTCCAACTTTCCTCCTTCTCGTACACACTTTTTTTATGAATCCGAACCCACCTGACTCACAAAAACCGTCTAAAAGGCCATTTAAACCAATACCGCCCATTTGTTTCTTTTCCTTATACATTCATTTTTTCCACATTTTTGTACTTAAAACAACTTTCCTCCTTCGCGTACACACTGTTTTTATGATTCCGAACCCATCTTACTCACAAAACTGTATAAAAAGCCATTTAAACTAATACCGCGCTTTTGTTTCTTTTCCTTATACATTTATTTTTTCCACGTTTCGGCACTCAAAACAACTTTCCTCCTTTGCGTACACACTGTTTTTATGATTCCGAACCCATCTGTCTCACAAAATCGTCTAAAAGACCATTTAAACCAATACCTCCCTTTTGTTTCTTTTCCTTATACATTCATTTTTTCCACGTTTTTGCACTCAAAACAACATTCCTCCTTCATGTACACACTTTTCTGATAATTCCGAACCCACCTGACTCACAAAACCGTCTAGAAGGCCATTTAAACCAATACGGCCCTTTTGTTTTTTTTCCTTATACATTCATTTTTTCCACGTTTTTCCAACTTTCATCCTTCTCGTACACACTTTTTTTATGAATCCGGACCCATCTGACTCACAAAATCGTCTAAAAGACCATTTAAACCAATACCTCCCTTTTGTTTCTTTTCCTTATACATTCATTTTTTTCCACGTTTTTGCACTCAAAACAACTTTCCTCCTCCGCGTACACACTGTTTTTAACATTCCAAACCAAACTGACTCACAAAACTGTCTAAAAAGCTAATTAAACCAATACCGCCCTTTTGTTTTTTTTCGTTATACATTAATTTTTTCCACGTTTCGGCACTCAAAACAACTTTAATCCTTCGCGTACACACTGTTTTTATGATTCCGAACCCATCTGTCTCACAAAATCGTCTAAAAGACCATTTAAACCAATACGTCCCTTTTGTTTCTTTTCCTTATACATTCAAATTTTCCACGTTTTTTGCACTCAAGACAACTTTCCTCCTTCGCGTACACACTGTTTTTATGATTCCGAACCCATCTGACTCACAAAATTGTCTAAAAGACCATTTAAACCAATACCTCCCTTTTGTTTCTTTTCCTTATACATTCATTTTTTACCACGTTTTTGCACTCAAAACAACTTTCCTCCTCCGCGTACACACTGTTTTTAACATTCCAAACCCAACTGACTCACAAAACTGTCTAAAAAGCTATTTAAACCAATACCGCCCTTTTGTTTTTTTTCGTTATACATTAATTTTTTCCACGTTTCGGCACTCAAAACAACTTTAATCCTTCGCGTACACACTGTTTTTATGATTCCGAACCCATCTGTCTCACAAAATCGTCTAAAAGACCATTTAAACCAATACGTCCCTTTTGTTTCTTTTCCTTATACATTCGTTTTTTCCACGTTTTTGCACTCAAAACAACATTCCTCCTTCTTGTACACACTTTTCTGATGATTCCGAACCTACCTGACTCACAAAACCGTCTAAAAGGCCATTTAAACCAATACCGCCCTTTTGTTTCTTTTCCTTATACATTCATTTTTTCCACGTTTTTCCAACTTTCCTCCTTCTCGTACACACTTTTTTTATGATTCCGAACCCACCTGACTCACAAAACCGTCTAAAAGACCATTTAAACCAATACCTCCCTTTTGTTTCTTTTCCTTATACATTCATTTTTTCCACGTTTTTGCACTCAAAACAACTTTCCTCCTTCGCGTACACACTTTTTTTTATGAATCCGAACCCACCTGACTCACAAAAACCGTCTAAAAGGCCATTTAAACCAATACCGCCCATTTGTTTCTTTTCCTTATACATTCATTTTTTCCAAGTTTTAGCACTCAAAACAACTTTCCTCCTTCGCGTACACACTGTTTTTATGATTCCGAACCCATCTGAATCACAAAACTGTCTAAAAAGCCATTTAAACCAATACCGCCCTTTTGTTTCTTTTCATTATACATTTATTTTTTTCACGTTTCGGCACTGAAAACATCTTTCCACATTCGCGTACACACTGCTTTTATGATTCCGAACCCATCTGTCTCACAAAATCGTCTAAAAGACCATTTAAACCAATACATCCCTTTTGTTTCTTTTCCTTATACATTCATTTTTTCCACGTTTTTGCACTCAAGACAACTTTCTTCCTTCGCGTACACACTGTTTTTATGATTCCGAACCCATCTGACTCACAATATCGTCTAAAAGACCATTTAAACCAATACCGCCCTTTTGTTTCTTTTCGTTATACATTTATTTTTTCCACGTTTCGGCACTCAAGACAACTTTCCTCCTTCGCGTACACACTTTTCTGATGATTCCGAACCTACCTGACTCACAAAACCGTCTAAAAGACCATTTAAACCAATACCTCCCTTTTGTTTCTTTTCCTTATACATTCATTTTTTACCACGTTTTTGCACTCAAAACAACTTTCCTCCTCCGCGTACACACTGTTTTTAACATTCCAAACCCAACTGACTCACAAAACTGTCTAAAAAGCTATTTAAACCAATACCGCCCTTTTGTTTTTTTTCGTTATACATTAATTTTTTCCACGTTTCGGCACTCAAAACAACTTTAATCCTTCGCGTACACACTGTTTTTATGATTCCGAACCCATCTGTCTCACAAAATCGTCTAAAAGACCATTTAAACCAATACGTCCCTTTTGTTTCTTTTCCTTATACATTCGTTTTTTCCACGTTTTTGCACTCAAAACAACATTCCTCCTTCTTGTACACACTTTTCTGATGATTCCGAACCTACCTGACTCACAAAACCGTCTAAAAGGCCATTTAAACCAATACCGCCCTTTTGTTTCTTTTCCTTATACATTCATTTTTTCCACGTTTTTCCAACTTTCCTCCTTCTCGTACACACTTTTTTTATGATTCCGAACCCACCTGACTCACAAAACCGTCTAAAAGACCATTTAAACCAATACCTCCCTTTTGTTTCTTTTCCTTATACATTCATTTTTTCCACGTTTTTGCACTCAAAACAACTTTCCTCCTTCGCGTACACACTTTTTTTTATGAATCCGAACCCACCTGACTCACAAAAACCGTCTAAAAGGCCATTTAAACCAATACCGCCCATTTGTTTCTTTTCCTTATACATTCATTTTTTCCAAGTTTTAGCACTCAAAACAACTTTCCTCCTTCGCGTACACACTGTTTTTATGATTCCGAACCCATCTGAATCACAAAACTGTCTAAAAAGCCATTTAAACCAATACCGCCCTTTTGTTTCTTTTCATTATACATTTATTTTTTTCACGTTTCGGCACTGAAAACATCTTTCCACATTCGCGTACACACTGCTTTTATGATTCCGAACCCATCTGTCTCACAAAATCGTCTAAAAGACCATTTAAACCAATACATCCCTTTTGTTTCTTTTCCTTATACATTCATTTTTTCCACGTTTTTGCACTCAAGACAACTTTCTTCCTTCGCGTACACACTGTTTTTATGATTCCGAACCCATCTGACTCACAATATCGTCTAAAAGACCATTTAAACCAATACCGCCCTTTTGTTTCTTTTCGTTATACATTTATTTTTTCCACGTTTCGGCACTCAAGACAACTTTCCTCCTTCGCGTACACACTTTTCTGATGATTCCGAACCTACCTGACTCACAAAACCGTCTAAAAGGCCATTTAAACCAATACCGCCCTTTTGTTTCTTTTCCTTATACATTCATTTTTTCCACGTTTTTCCAACTTTCCTCCTTCTCGTACACACTTTTTTTATGATTCCGAACCCACCTGACTCACAAAACCGTCTAAAAGACCATTTAAACGTTTCTTTTACTTATACATTCATTTTTTCCACGTTTTTGCACTCAAAACAACTTTCCTCCTTCGCGTACACACTGTTTTTATGATTCCGAACCTACCTGACTCACAAAACCGTCAAGAAGGCCATTTATACCAATACCGCCCTTTTGTTTCTTTTCCTTATACATTCATTTTTTCCACGTTTTTCCAACTTTCCTCCTTCTCGTACACACTTTTTTTATGATTCCGAACCCACCTGACTCACAAAACCGTCTAAAAGACCATTTAAACCAATACCTCCCTTTTGTTTCTTTTCCTTATACATTCATTTTTTCCACGTTTTTGCACTCAAAACAACTTTCCTCCTTCGCGTACACACTTTTTTTTATGAATCCGAACCCACCTGACTCACAAAAACCGTCTAAAAGGCCATTTAAACCAATACCGCCCATTTGTTTCTTTTCCTTATACATTCATTTTTTCCAAGTTTTAGCAATCAAAACAACTTTCCTCCTTCGCGTACACACTGTTTTTATGATTCCGAACCCATCTGAATCACAAAACTGTCTAAAAAGCCATTTAAACCAATACCGCCCTTTTGTTTCTTTTCATTATACATTTATTTTTTTTCACGTTTCGGCACTCAAAACATCTTTCCACATTCGCGTACACACTGCTTTTATGATTCCGAACCCATCTGTCTCACAAAATCGTCTAAAAGACCATTTAAACCAATACCTCCCTTTTGTTTCTTTTCCTTATACATTCATTTTTTCCACGTTTTTGCACTCAAGACAACTTTCTTCCTCCGCGTACACACTGTTTTTAACATTCCAAACTCAACTGACTCACAAAACTGTCTAAAAAGCTATTTAAACCAATACCGCCCTTTTGTTTTTTTTCGTTATACATTAATTTTTTCCACGTTTCGGCACTCAAAACAACTTTAATCCTTCGCGTACACACTGTTTTTATGATTCCGAACCCATCTGTCTCACAAAATCGTCTAAAAGACCATTTAAACCAATACGTCCCTTTTGTTTCTTTTCCTTATACATTCAATTTTTCCACGTTTTTTGCACTCAAGACAACTTTCCTCCTTCGCGTACACACTGTTTTTATGATTCCGAACCCATCTGACTCACAATATCGTCTAAAAGACCATTTAAACCAATACCTCCCTTTTGTTTCTTTTCCTTATACATTCATTTTTTTCCACGTTTTTGCACTCAAAACAACTTTCCTCCTCCGCGTACACACTGTTTTTAACATTCCAAACCCAACTGACTCACAAAACTGTCTAAAAAGCCATTTAAACCAATACCGCCCTTTTGTTTCTTTTCATTATACATTTATTTTTTTTCACGTTTCGGCACTCAAAACATCTTTCCACATTCGCGTACACACTGCTTTTATGATTCCGAACCCATCTGTCTCACAAAATCGTCTAAAAGACCATTTAAACCAATACCTCCCTTTTGTTTCTTTTCCTTATACATTCATTTTTTCCACGTTTTTGCACTCAAGACAACTTTCTTCCTCCGCGTACACACTGTTTTTAACATTCCAAACTCAACTGACTCACAAAACTGTCTAAAAAGCTATTTAAACCAATACCGCCCTTTTGTTTTTTTTCGTTATACATTAATTTTTTCCACGTTTCGGCACTCAAAACAACTTTAATCCTTCGCGTACACACTGTTTTTATGATTCCGAACCCATCTGTCTCACAAAATCGTCTAAAAGACCATTTAAACCAATACGTCCCTTTTGTTTCTTTTCCTTATACATTCAATTTTTCCACGTTTTTTGCACTCAAGACAACTTTCCTCCTTCGCGTACACACTGTTTTTATGATTCCGAACCCATCTGACTCACAATATCGTCTAAAAGACCATTTAAACCAATACGTCCCTTTTGTTTCTTTTCCTTATACATTCAATTTTTCCACGTTTTTTGCACTCAAGACAACTTTCCTCCTTCGCGTACACACTGTTTTTATGATTCCGAACCCATCTGACTCACAATATCGTCTAAAAGACCATTTAAACCAATACCTCCCTTTTGTTTCTTTTCCTTATACATTCATTTTTTTCCACGTTTTTGCACTCAAAACAACATTCCTCCTTCTTGTACACACTTTTCTGATGATTCCGAACCTACCTGACTCACAAAACCGTCTAAAAGGCCATTTAAACCAATACCGCCCTTTTGTTTCTTTTCCTTATACATTCATTTTTTCCACGTTTTTCCAACTTTCCTCCTTCTCGTACACACTTTTTTTATGATTCCGAACCCACCTGACTCACAAAACCGTCTAAAAGACCATTTAAACCAATACCTCCCTTTTGTTTCTTTTCCTTATACATTCATTTTTTCCACGTTTTTGCACTCAAAACAACTTTCCTCCTTCGCGTACACACTTTTTTTTATGAATCCGAACCCACCTGACTCACAAAAACCGTCTAAAAGGCCATTTAAACCAATACCGCCCATTTGTTTCTTTTCCTTATACATTCATTTTTTCCAAGTTTTAGCACTCAAAACAACTTTCCTCCTTTGCGTACACACTGTTTTTATGATTCCGAACCCATCTGAATCACAAAACTGTCTAAAAAGCCATTTAAACCAATAACGCCCTTTTGTTTCTTTTCATTATACATTTATTTTTTTCACGTTTCGGCACTCAAAACATCTTTCCACATTCGCGTACACACTGCTTTTATGATTCCGAACCCATCTGTCTCACAAAATCGTCTAAAAGACCATTTAAACCAATACCTCCCTTTTGTTTCTTTTCCTTATACATTCATTTTTTCCACGTTTTTGCACTCAAAACAACTTTCCTCCTTCGCGTACACACTTTTTTTTATGAATCCGAACCCACCTGACTCACAAAAACCGTCTAAAAGGCCATTTAAACCAATACCGCCCATTTGTTTCTTTTCCTTATACATTCATTTTTTCCAAGTTTTAGCACTCAAAACAACTTTCCTCCTTCGCGTACACACTGTTTTTATGATTCCGAACCCATCTGAATCACAAAACTGTCTAAAAAGCCATTTAAACCAATACCGCCCTTTTGTTTCTTTTCATTATACATTTATTTTTTTTCACGTTTCGGCACTCAAAACATCTTTCCACATTCGCGTACACACTGCTTTTATGATTCCGAACCCATCTGTCTCACAAAATCGTCTAAAAGACCATTTAAACCAATACCTCCCTTTTGTTTCTTTTCCTTATACATTCATTTTTTCCACGTTTTTGCACTCAAGACAACTTTCTTCCTCCGCGTACACACTGTTTTTAACATTCCAAACTCAACTGACTCACAAAACTGTCTAAAAAGCTATTTAAACCAATACCGCCCTTTTGTTTTTTTTCGTTATACATTAATTTTTTCCACGTTTCGGCACTCAAAACAACTTTAATCCTTCGCGTACACACTGTTTTTATGATTCCGAACCCATCTGTCTCACAAAATCGTCTAAAAGACCATTTAAACCAATACGTCCCTTTTGTTTCTTTTCCTTATACATTCAATTTTTCCACGTTTTTTGCACTCAAGACAACTTTCCTCCTTCGCGTACACACTGTTTTTATGATTCCGAACCCATCTGACTCACAATATCGTCTAAAAGACCATTTAAACCAATACGTCCCTTTTGTTTCTTTTCCTTATACATTCAATTTTTCCACGTTTTTTGCACTCAAGACAACTTTCCTCCTTCGCGTACACACTGTTTTTATGATTCCGAACCCATCTGACTCACAATATCGTCTAAAAGACCATTTAAACCAATACCTCCCTTTTGTTTCTTTTCCTTATACATTCCTTTTTTTCCACGTTTTTGCACTCAAAACAACATTCCTCCTTCTTGTACACACTTTTCTGATGATTCCGAACCTACCTGACTCACAAAACCGTCTAAAAGGCCATTTAAACCAATACCGCCCTTTTGTTTCTTTTCCTTATACATTCATTTTTTCCACGTTTTTCCAACTTTCCTCCTTCTCGTACACACTTTTTTTATGATTCCGAACCCACCTGACTCACAAAACCGTCTAAAAGACCATTTAAACCAATACCGCCCATTTGTTTCTTTTCCTTATACATTCATTTTTTCCAAGTTTTAGCACTCAAAACAACTTTCCTCCTTTGCGTACACACTGTTTTTATGATTCCGAACCCATCTGAATCACAAAACTGTCTAAAAAGCCATTTAAACCAATAACGCCCTTTTGTTTCTTTTCATTATACATTTATTTTTTTCACGTTTCGGCACTCAAAACATCTTTCCACATTCGCGTACACACTGCTTTTATGATTCCGAACCCATCTGTCTCACAAAATCGTCTAAAAGACCATTTAAACCAATACCTCCCTTTTGTTTCTTTTCCTTATACATTCATTTTTTCCACGTTTTTGCACTCAAGACAACTTTCTTCCTTCGCGTACACACTGTTTTTATGATTCCGAACCCATCTGACTCACAATATCGTCTAAAAGACCATTTAAACCAATACCGCCCTTTTGTTTCTTTTCGTTATACATTTATTTTTTCCACGTTTCGGCACTCAAGACAACTTTCCTCCTTCGCGTACACACTTTTCTGATGATTCCGAACCTACCTGACTCACAAAACCGTATAAAAGGCCATTTAAACCAATACCGCCCTTTTGTTTCTTTTCCTTATACATTCATTTTTACCACGTTTTTGCACTCAAGACAACTTTCCTCCTTCGCGTACACACTGTTTTTATGATTCCGAACCCATCTGACTCACAAAATCGTCTAAAAGGCCATTTAAACCAATACCTCCCTTTTGTTTCTTTTCCTTATACATTCATTTTTTCCACGTTTTTGCACTCAAAACAACTTTCCTCCTCCGCGTACACACTGTTTTTAAGATTCCCAACCCATCTGACTCACAAAACTGTCTAAAAAGCCATTTAAACCAATACCGCCCTTTTGTTTCTTTTCCTTATACATTCATTTTTTCCACGTTTTTGCACTCAAAACAATTTTCCTCCTTCGCGTACACACTTTTTTTATGATTCCGAACCCATCTAACTCACAAAATCGTTAAAAAGGCCATTTAAACCAATACCGCCCTTTTGTTTCTTTTCCTTATACATTCATTTTTTCCACGTTTTTCCAACTTTCCTCCTTCTCGTACACACTTTTTTTATGAATCCGAACCCACCTGACTCACAAAAACCGTCTAAAAGGCCATTTAAACCAATACCGCCCATTTGTTTCTTTTCCTTATACATTCATTTTTTCCACATTTTTGTACTTAAAACAACTTTCCTCCTTCGCGTACACACTGTTTTTATGATTCCGAACCCATCTTACTCACAAAACTGTATAAAAAGCCATTTAAACTAATACCGCGCTTTTGTTTCTTTTCCTTATACATTTATTTTTTCCACGTTTCGGCACTCAAAACAACTTTCCTCCTTTGCGTACACACTGTTTTTATGATTCCGAACCCATCTGTCTCACAAAATCGTCTAAAAGACCATTTAAACCAATACCTCCCTTTTGTTTCTTTTCCTTATACATTCATTTTTTCCACGTTTTTGCACTCAAAACAACATTCCTCCTTCATGTACACACTTTTCTGATAATTCCGAACCCACCTGACTCACAAAACCGTCTAGAAGGCCATTTAAACCAATACGGCCCTTTTGTTTTTTTTCCTTATACATTCATTTTTTCCACGTTTTTCCAACTTTCATCCTTCTCGTACACACTTTTTTTATGAATCCGGACCCATCTGACTCACAAAATCGTCTAAAAGACCATTTAAACCAATACCTCCCTTTTGTTTCTTTTCCTTATACATTCATTTTTTTCCACGTTTTTGCACTCAAAACAACTTTCCTCCTCCGCGTACACACTGTTTTTAACATTCCAAACCAAACTGACTCACAAAACTGTCTAAAAAGCTAATTAAACCAATACCGCCCTTTTGTTTTTTTTCGTTATACATTAATTTTTTCCACGTTTCGGCACTCAAAACAACTTTAATCCTTCGCGTACACACTGTTTTTATGATTCCGAACCCATCTGTCTCACAAAATCGTCTAAAAGACCATTTAAACCAATACGTCCCTTTTGTTTCTTTTCCTTATACATTCAATTTTTCCACGTTTTTTGCACTCAAGACAACTTTCCTCCTTCGCGTACACACTGTTTTTATGATTCCGAACCCATCTGTCTCACAAAATCGTCTAAAAGACCATTTAAACCAATACGTCCCTTTTGTTTTTTTTCGTTATACATTAATTTTTTCCACGTTTCGGCACTCAAAACAACTTTAATCCTTCGCGTACACACTGTTTTTATGATTCCGAACCCATCTGTCTCACAAAATCGTCTAAAAGACCATTTAAACCAATACGTCCCTTTTGTTTCTTTTCCTTATACATTCGTTTTTTCCACGTTTTTGCACTCAAAACAACATTCCTCCTTCTTGTACACACTTTTCTGATGATTCCGAACCTACCTGACTCACAAAACCGTCTAAAAGGCCATTTAAACCAATACCGCCCTTTTGTTTCTTTTCCTTATACATTCATTTTTTCACGTTTTTGCACTCAAAACAATTTTCCTCCTTCGCGTACACACTTTTTTTATGATTCCGAACCCACTTGACTCACAAAATCGTTAAAAAGGCCATTTAAACCAATACCGCCCTTTTGTTTCTTTTCCTTATACATTCATTTTTTCACGTTTTTGCACTCAAAACAATTTTCCTCCTTCGCGTACACACTTTTTTTATGATTCCGAACCCATTTGACTCACAAAATCGTTAAAAAGGCCATTTAAACCAATACCGCCCTTTTGTTTCTTTTCCTTATACATTCATTTTTTCCACGTTTTTCCAACTTTCCTCCTTCTCGTACACACTTTTTTTATGAATCCGAACCCACCTGACTCACAAAAACCGTCTAAAAGGCCATTTAAACCAATACCGCCCATTTGTTTCTTTTCCTTATACATTCATTTTTTCCACATTTTTGTACTCAAAACAACTTTCCTCCTTCGCGTACACACTATTTTTATGATTCCGAACCCATCTTACTCACAAAACTGTCTAAAAAGCCATTTAAACCAATACCGCCCTTTTGTTTCTTTTCCTTATACATTTATTTTTTCCACGTTTTTGCACTCAAAACAACTTTCCTCCTTCGCGTACACACTGTTTTTATGATTCCGAACCCATCTGTCTCACAAAATCGTCTAAAAGACCATTTAAACCAATACCTCCCTTTTGTTTCTTTTCTTTATACATTCATTTTTTCCACGTTTTTGCACTCAAGACAACTTTTCTCCTTCGCGTACACACTATTTTTATGATTCCGAACCCACCTGACTGACAAAACCGTCTAAAAGACCATTTAAACCAATACCTCCCTTTTGTTTCTTTTCCTTATACATTCATTTTTTTCCACGTTTTTGCACTCAAAACAACTTTCCTCCTCCGCGTACACACTGTTTTTAACATTCCAAACCCAACTGACTCACAAAACTGTCTAAAAAGCTATTTAAACCAATACCGCCCTTTTGTTTTTTTTCGTTATACATTAATTTTTTCCACGTTTCGGCACTCAAAACAACTTTAATCCTTCGCGTACACACTGTTTTTATGATTCCGAACCCATCTGTCTCACAAAATCGTCTAAAAGACCATTTAAACCAATACGTCCCTTTTGTTTCTTTTCCTTATACATTCGTTTTTTCCACGTTTTTGCACTCAAAACAACATTCCTCCTTCTTGTACACACTTTTCTGATGATTCCGAACCTACCTGACTCACAAAACCGTCTAAAAGGATATTTAAACCAATACCGCCCTTTTGTTTCTTTTCCTTATACATTCATTTTTTCCACGTTTTTCCAACTTTCCTCCTTCTCGTACACATTTTTTTATGATTCCGAACCCACCTGACTCACAAAACCGTCTAAAAGACCATTTAAACAAATACCTCCCTTTTGTTTCTTTTCCTTATACATTCATTTTTTCCACGTTTTTGCACTCAAAACAACTTTCCTCCTTCGCGTACACACTGTTTTTATGATTCCGAACCCATCTGAATCACAAAACTGTCTAAAAAGCCATTTAAACCAATACCGCCCTTTTGTTTCTTTTCATTATACATTTATTTTTTTCACGTTTCGGCACTCAAAACATCTTTCCACATTCGCGTACACACTGCTTTTATGATTCCGAACCCATCTGTCTCACAAAATCGTCTAAAAGACCATTTAAACCAATACCGCCCTTTTGTTTCTTTTCCTTATACATTTATTTTTTCCACGTTTTTGCACTCAAAACAACTTTCCTCCTTCGCGTACACACTGTTTTTATGATTCCGAACCCATCTGTCTCACAAAATCGTCTAAAAGACCATTTAAACCAATACCTCCCTTTTGTTTCTTTTCTTTATACATTCATTTTTTCCACGTTTTTGCACTCAAGACAACTTTCCTCCTTCGCGTACACACTATTTTTATGATTCCGAACCCACCTGACTGACAAAACCGTCTAAAAGACCATTTAAACCAATACCTCCCTTTTGTTTCTTTTCCTTATACATTCATTTTTTTCCACGTTTTTGCACTCAAAACAACTTTCCTCCTCCGCGTACACACTGTTTTTAACATTCCAAACCCAACTGACTCACAAAACTGTCTAAAAAGCTATTTAAACCAATACCGCCCTTTTGTTTTTTTTCGTTATACATTAATTTTTTCCACGTTTCGGCACTCAAAACAACTTTAATCCTTCGCGTACACACTGTTTTTATGATTCCGAACCCATCTGTCTCACAAAATCGTCTAAAAGACCATTTAAACCAATACGTCCCTTTTGTTTCTTTTCCTTATACATTCAATTTTTCCACGTTTTTTGCACTCAAGACAACTTTCCTCCTTCGCGTACACACTGTTTTTATGATTCCGAACCCATCTGACTCACAAAATCGTCTAAAAGACCATTTAAACCAATACCTCCCTTTTGTTTCTTTTCCTTATACATTCATTTTTTTCCACGTTTTTGCACTCAAAACAACTTTCCTCCTCCGCGTACACACTGTTTTTAACATTCCAAACCCAACTGACTCACAAAACTGTCTAAAAAGCTATTTAAACCAATACCGCCCTTTTGCTTTTTTTCGTTATACATTAATTTTTTCCACGTTTCGGCACTCAAAACAACTTTAATCCTTCGCGTACACACTGTTTTTATGATTCCGAACCCATCTGTCTCACAAAATCGTCTAAAAGACCATTTAAACCAATACGTCCCTTTTGTTTCTTTTCCTTATACATTCGTTTTTTCCACGTTTTTGCACTCAAAACAACATTCCTCCTTCTTGTACACACTTTTCTGATGATTCCGAACCTACCTGACTCACAAAACCGTCTAAAAGGCCATTTAAACCAATACCGCCCTTTTGTTTCTTTTCCTTATACATTCATTTTTTCCACGTTTTTCCAACTTTCCTCCTTCTCGTACACACTTTTTTTATGATTCCGAACCCACCTGACTCACAAAACCGTCTAAAAGACCATTTAAACCAATACCTCCCTTTTGTTTCTTTTCCTTATACATTCATTTTTTCCAAGTTTTAGCACTCAAAACAACTTTCCTCCTTCGCGTACACACTGTTTTTATGATTCCGAACCCATCTGAATCACAAAACTGTCTAAAAAGCCATTTAAACCAATACCGCCCATTTGTTTCTTTTCATTATACATTTATTTTTTTCACGTTTCGGCACTCAAAACATCTTTCCACATTCGCGTACACACTGCTTTTATGATTCCGAACCCATCTGTCTCACAAAATCGTCTAAAAGACCATTTAAACCAATACCTCCCTTTTGTTTCTTTTCCTTATACATTCATTTTTTCCACGTTTTTGCACTCAAGACAACTTTCTTCCTTCGCGTACACACTGTTTTTATGATTCCGAACCCATCTGACTCACAATATCGTCTAAAAGACCATTTAAACCAATACCGCCCTTTTGTTTCTTTTCGTTATACATTTATTTTTTCCACGTTTCGGCACTCAAGACAACTTTCCTCCTTCGCGTACACACTTTTCTGATGATTCCGAACCTACCTGACTCACAAAACCGTCTAAAAGGCCATTTAAACCAATACCGCCCTTTTGTTTCTTTTCCTTATACATTCATTTTTTCCACGTTTTTCCAACTTTCCTCCTTCTCGTACACACTTTTTTTATGATTCCGAACCCACCTGACTCACAAAACCGTCTAAAAGACCATTTAAACCAATACCTCCCTTTTGTTTCTTTTACTTATACATTCATTTTTTCCACGTTTTTGCACTCAAAACAACTTTCCTCCTTCGCGTACACACTTTTTTTATGATTCCGAACCCATCTGTCTCACAAAACCGTCTAAAAGACCATTTAAACCAATACCTCCCTTTTGTTTCTTTTCCTTATACATTCATTTTTTCCACGTTTTTGCACTCAAAACAACTTTCCTCCTTCGCGTACACACTTTTTTTTATGAATCCGAACCCACCTGACTCACAAAAACGGTCTAAAAGGCCATTTAAACCAATACCGTCCATTTGTTTCTTTTCCTTATACATTCATTTTTTCCAAGTTTTAGCACTCAAAACAACTTTCCTCCTTCGCGTACACACTGTTTTTATGATTCCGAACCCATCTGAATCACAAAACTGTCTAAAAAGCCATTTAAACCAATACCGCCCTTTTGTTTCTTTTCCTTATACATTCATTTTTTCATGTTTTTGCACTCAAAACAATTTTCCTCCTTCGCGTACACACTTTTTTTATGATTCCGAACCCATTTGACTCACAAAATCGTTAAAAAGGCCATTTAAACCAATACCGCCCTTTTGTTTCTTTTCGTTATACATTTATTTTTTCCACGTTTCGGCACTCAAGACAACTTTCCTCCTTCGCGTACACACTTTTCTGATGATTCCGAACCTACCTGACTCACAAAACCGTCTAAAAGGCCATTTAAACCAATACCGCCCTTTTGTTTCTTTTCCTTATACATTCACTTTTTCCACGTTTTTCCAACTTTCCTCCTTCTCGTACACACTTTTTTTATGATTCCGAACCCACCTGACTCACAAAACCGTCTAAAAGACCATTTAAACCAATACCTCCCTTTTGTTTCTTTTACTTATACATTCATTTTTTCCACGTTTTTGCACTCAAAACAACTTTCCTCCTTCGCGTACACACTTTTTTTATGATTCCGAACCCATCTGTCTCACAAAATCGTCTAAAAGACCATTTAAACCAATACCTCCCTTTTGTTTCTTTTCCTTATACATTCATTTTTTCCACGTTTTTGCACTCAAAACAACTTTCCTCCTCCGCGTACACACTGTTTTTAAGATTCCCAACCCATCTGACTCACAAAACTGTCTAAAAAGCCATTTAAACTAATACCGCCCTTTTGTTTCTTTTCCTTATACATTCATTTTTTCACGTTTTTGCACTCAAAACAATTTTCCTCCTTCGCGTACACACTTTTTTTATGATTCCGAACCCATTTGACTCACAAAATCGTTAAAAAGGCCATTTAAACCAATACCGCCCTTTTGTTTCTTTTCCTTATACATTCATTTTTTCACGTTTTTGCACTCAAAACAATTTTCCTCCTTCGCGTACACACTTTTTTTATGATTCCGAACCCATTTGACTCACAAAATCGTTAAAAAGGCCATTTAAACCAATACCGCCCTTTTGTTTCTTTTCCTTATACATTCATTTTTTCCACATTTTTCCAACTTTCCTCCTTCTCGTACACACTTTTTTTATGAATCCGAACCCACCTGACTCACAAAAACCGTCTAAAAGGCCATTTAAACCAATACCGCCCATTTGTTTCTTTTCCTTATACATTCATTTTTTCCACATTTTTGTACTCAAAACAACTTTCCTCCTTCGCGTACACACTGTTTTTATGATTCCGAACCCATCTTACTCACAAAACTGTCTAAAAAGCCATTTAAACCAATACCGCCCTTTTGTTTCTTTTCCTTATACATTTATTTTTTCCACGTTTTTGCACTCAAAACAACTTTCCTCCTTCGCGTACACACTGTTTTTATGATTCCGAACCCATCTGTCTCACAAAATCGTCTAAAAGACCATTTAAACCAATACCTCCCTTTTGTTTCTTTTCTTTATACATTCATTTTTTCCACGTTTTTGCACTCAAGACAACTTTCCTCTTTCGCGTACACACTATTTTTATGATTCCGAACCCACCTGACTGACAAAACCGTCTAAAAGACCATTTAAACCAATACCTCCCTTTTGTTTCTTTTCCTTATACATTCATTTTTTTCCACGTTTTTGCACTCAAAACAACTTTCCTCCTCCGCGTACACACTGTTTTTAACATTCCAAACCCAACTGTCTCACAAAACTGTCTAAAAAGCTATTTAAACCAATACCGCCCTTTTGTTTTTTTTCGTTATACATTAATTTTTTCCACGTTTCGGCACTCAAAACAACTTTAATCCTTCGCGTACACACTGTTTTTATGATTCCGAACCCATCTGTCTCACAAAATCGTCTAAAAGACCATTTAAACCAATACGTCCCTTTTGTTTCTTTTCCTTATACATTCGTTTTTTCCACGTTTTTGCACTCAAAACAACATTCCTCCTTCTTGTACACACTTTTCTGATGATTCCGAACCTACCTGACTCACAAAACCGTCTAAAAGGATATTTAAACCAATACCGCCCTTTTGTTTCTTTTCCTTATACATTCATTTTTTCCACGTTTTTCCAACTTTCCTCCTTCTCGTACACATTTTTTTATGATTCCGAACCCACCTGACTCACAAAACCGTCTAAAAGACCATTTAAACCAATACCTCCCTTTTGTTTCTTTTCCTTATACATTCATTTTTTCCACGTTTTTGCACTCAAAACAACTTTCCTCCTTCGCGTACACACTGTTTTTATGATTCCGAACCCATCTGAATCACAAAACTGTCTAAAAAGCCATTTAAACCAATACCGCCCTTTTGTTTCTTTTCATTATACATTTATTTTTTTCACGTTTCGGCACTCAAAACATCTTTCCACATTCGCGTACACACTGCTTTTATGATTCCGAACCCATCTGTCTCACAAAATCGTCTAAAAGACCATTTAAACCAATACCGCCCTTTTGTTTCTTTTCCTTATACATTTATTTTTTCCACGTTTTTGCACTCAAAACAACTTTCCTCCTTCGCGTACACACTGTTTTTATGATTCCGAACCTATCTGTCTCACAAAATCGTCTAAAAGACCATTTAAACC
Organism: Salticus scenicus; assembly: GCA_963930645.1. Lineage (NCBI taxonomy): Eukaryota > Metazoa > Arthropoda > Arachnida > Araneae > Salticidae > Salticus > Salticus scenicus. The sequence continues at coordinate 272,524,283 of OZ005659.1, forward strand.
AATACCTCCCTTTTGTTTCTTTTCTTTATACATTCATTTTTTCCACGTTTTTGCACTCAAGACAACTTTCCTCCTTCGCGTACACACTATTTTTATGATTCCGAACCCACCTGACTGACAAAACCGTCTAAAAGACCATTTAAACCAATACCTCCCTTTTGTTTCTTTTCCTTATACATTCATTTTTTTCCACGTTTTTGCACTCAAAACAACTTTCCTCCTCCGCGTACACACTGTTTTTAACATTCCAAACCCAACTGACTCACAAAACTGTCTAAAAAGCTATTTAAACCAATACCGCCCTTTTGTTTTTTTTCGTTATACATTAATTTTTTCCACGTTTCGGCACTCAAAACAACTTTAATCCTTCGCGTACACACTGTTTTTATGATTCCGAACCCATCTGTCTCACAAAATCGTCTAAAAGACCATTTAAACCAATACGTCCCTTTTGTTTCTTTTCCTTATACATTCAATTTTTCCACGTTTTTTGCACTCAAGACAACTTTCCTCCTTCGCGTACACACTGTTTTTATGATTCCGAACCCATCTGACTCACAAAATCGTCTAAAAGACCATTTAAACCAATACCTCCCTTTTGTTTCTTTTCCTTATACATTCATTTTTTTCCACGTTTTTGCACTCAAAACAACTTTCCTCCTCCGCGTACACACTGTTTTTAACATTCCAAACCCAACTGACTCACAAAACTGTCTAAAAAGCTATTTAAACCAATACCGCCCTTTTGCTTTTTTTCGTTATACATTAATTTTTTCCACGTTTCGGCACTCAAAACAACTTTAATCCTTCGCGTACACACTGTTTTTATGATTCCGAACCCATCTGTCTCACAAAATCGTCTAAAAGACCATTTAAACCAATACGTCCCTTTTGTTTCTTTTCCTTATACATTCGTTTTTTCCACGTTTTTGCACTCAAAACAACATTCCTCCTTCTTGTACACACTTTTCTGATGATTCCGAACCTACCTGACTCACAAAACCGTCTAAAAGGCCATTTAAACCAATACCGCCCTTTTGTTTCTTTTCCTTATACATTCATTTTTTCCACGTTTTTCCAACTTTCCTCCTTCTCGTACACACTTTTTTTATGATTCCGAACCCACCTGACTCACAAAACCGTCTAAAAGACCATTTAAACCAATACCTCCCTTTTGTTTCTTTTCCTTATACATTCATTTTTTCCACGTTTTTGCACTCAAAACAACTTTCCTCCTTCGCGTACACACTTTTTTTTATGAATCCGAACCCACCTGACTCACAAAAACGGTCTAAAAGGCCATTTAAACCAATACCGCCCATTTGTTTCTTTTCCTTATACATTCATTTTTTCCAAGTTTTAGCACTCAAAACAACTTTCCTCCTTCGCGTACACACTGTTTTTATGATTCCGAACCCATCTGAATCACAAAACTGTCTAAAAAGCCATTTAAACCAATACCGCCCATTTGTTTCTTTTCATTATACATTTATTTTTTTCACGTTTCGGCACTCAAAACATCTTTCCACATTCGCGTACACACTGCTTTTATGATTCCGAACCCATCTGTCTCACAAAATCGTCTAAAAGACCATTTAAACCAATACCTACCTTTTGTTTCTTTTCCTTATACATTCATTTTTTCCACGTTTTTGCACTCAAGACAACTTTCTTCCTTCGCGTACACACTGTTTTTATGATTCCGAACCCATCTGACTCACAATATCGTCTAAAAGACCATTTAAACCAATACCGCCCTTTTGTTTCTTTTCGTTATACATTTATTTTTTCCACGTTTCGGCACTCAAGACAACTTTCCTCCTTCGCGTACACACTTTTCTGATGATTCCGAACCTACCTGACTCACAAAACCGTCTAAAAGGCCATTTAAACCAATACCGCCCTTTTGTTTCTTTTCCTTATACATTCATTTTTTCCACGTTTTTGCAATCAAAACAACTTTCCTCCTCCGCGTACACACTGTTTTTAAGATCTGACTCACAAAACTGTCTAAAAAGCCAATTAAACCAATACCGCCCTTTTGTTTCTTTTCCTTATACATTCATTTTTTCACGTTTTTGCACTCAAAACAATTTTCCTCCTTCGCGTACACACTTTTTTTATGATTCCGAACCCATCTGACTCACAAAATCGTTAAAAAGGCCATTTAAACCAATACCGCCCTTTTGTTTCTTTTCCTTATACATTCATTTTTTCCACGTTTTTCCAACTTTCCTCCTTCTCGTACACACTATTTTTATGAATCCGAACCCACCTGACTCACAAAAACCGTCTAAAAGGCCATTTAAACCAATACCGCCCATTTGTTTCTTTTCCTTATACATTCATTTTTTCCAAGTTTTAGCACTCAAAACAACTTTCCTCCTTCGCGTACACACTTTTTTTATGATTCCGAACCCATCTGTCTCACAAAACCGTCTAAAAGACCATTTAAACCAATACCTCCCTTTTGTTTCTTTTCCTTATACATTCATTTTTTCCACGTTTTTGCACTCAAAACAACTTTCCTCCTTCGCGTACACACTTTTTTTTATGAATCCGAACCCACCTGACTCACAAAAACGGTCTAAAAGGCCATTTAAACCAATACCGCCCATTTGTTTCTTTTCCTTATACATTCATTTTTTCCAAGTTTTAGCACTCAAAACAACTTTCCTCCTTCGCGTACACACTGTTTTTATGATTCCGAACCCATCTGAATCACAAAACTGTCTAAAAAGCCATTTAAACCAATACCGCCCTTTTGTTTCTTTTCATTATACATTTATTTTTTTCACGTTTCGGCACTCAAAACATCTTTCCACATTCGCGTACACACTGCTTTTATGATTCCGAACCCATCTGTCTCACAAAATCGTCTAAAAGACCATTTAAACCAATACCTCCCTTTTGTTTCTTTTCCTTATACATTCATTTTTTCCACGTTTTTGCACTCAAAACAACTTTCCTCCTTCGCGAACACACTTTTTTTATGATTCCGAACCCATCTGTCTCACAAAATGTCTAAAAGACCATTTAAACCAATACCTCCCTTTTGTTTCTTTTCCTTATACATTCATTTTTTTCCTTATACATTCATTTTCGGCACTCAAAACAACTTTCCTCCTTCGCGTACACACTGTTTTTATGATTCCGAACCCATCTGAATCACAAAACTGTCTAAAAAGCCATTTAAACCAATACCGCCCTTTTGTTTCTTTTCATTATACATTTATTTTTTTCACGTTTCGGCACTCAAAACATCTTTCCACATTCGCGTACACACTGCTTTTATGATTCCGAACCCATCTGTCTCACAAAATCGTCTAAAAGACCATTTAAACCAATACCTCCCTTTTGTTTCTTTTCCTTATACATTCATTTTTTCCACGTTTTTGCACTCAAGACAACTTTCTTCCTTCGCGTACACACTGTTTTTATGATTCCGAACCCATCTGACTCACAATATCGTCTAAAAGACCATTTAAACCAATACCGCCCTTTTGTTTCTTTTCGTTATACATTTATTTTTTCCACGTTTCGGCACTCAAGACAACTTTCCTCCTTCGCGTACACACTTTTCTGATGATTCCGAACCTACCTGACTCACAAAACCGTCTGAAAGGCCATTTAAACCAATACCGCCCTTTTGTTTCTTTTCCTTATACATTCACTTTTTCCACGTTTTTCCAACTTTCCTCCTTCTCGTACACACTTTTTTTATGATTCCGAACCCACCTGACTCACAAAACCGTCTAAAAGACCATTTAAACCAATACCTCCCTTTTGTTTCTTTTACTTATACATTCATTTTTTCCACGTTTTTGCACTCAAAACAACTTTCCTCCTTCGCGTACACACTTTTTTTATGATTCCGAACCCATCTGTCTCACAAAATCGTCTAAAAGACCATTTAAACCAATACCTCCCTTTTGTTTCTTTTCCTTATACATTCATTTTTTCCACGTTTTTGCACTCAAAACAACTTTCCTCCTCCGCGTACACACTGTTTTTAAGATTCCCAACCCATCTGACTCACAAAACTGTCTAAAAAGCCATTTAAACCAATACCGCCCTTTTGTTTCTTTTCCTTATACATTCATTTTTTCACGTTTTTGCACTCAAAACAATTTTCCTCCTTCGCGTACACACTTTTTTTATGATTCCGAACCCATTTGACTCACAAAATCGTTAAAAAGGCCATTTAAACCAATACCGCCCTTTTGTTTCTTTTCCTTATACATTCATTTTTTCCACGTTTTTCCAACTTTCCTCCTTCTCGTACACACTTTTTTTATGAATCCGAACCCACCTGACTCACAAAAACCGTCTAAAAGGCCATTTAAACCAATACCGCCCATTTGTTTCTTTTCCTTATACATTCATTTTTTCCACATTTTTGTACTCAAAACAACTTTCCTCCTTCGCGTACACACTGTTTTTATGATTCCGAACCCATCTTACTCACAAAACTGTCTAAAAAGCTATTTAAACCAATACCGCCCTTTTGCTTTTTTTCGTTATACATTAATTTTTTCCACGTTTCGGCACTCAAAACAACTTTAATCCTTCGCGTACACACTGTTTTTATGATTCCGAACCCATCTGTCTCACAAAATCGTCTAAAAGACCATTTAAACCAATACGTCCCTTTTGTTTCTTTTCCTTATACATTCGTTTTTTCCACGTTTTTGCACTCAAAACAACATTCCTCCTTCTTGTACACACTTCTCTGATGATTCCGAACCTACCTGACTCACAAAACCGTCTAAAAGGCCATTTAAACCAATACCGCCCTTTTGTTTCTTTTCCTTATACATTCATTTTTTCCACGTTTTTCCAACTTTCCTCCTTCTCGTACACACTTTTTTTATGATTCCGAACCCACCTGACTCACAAAACCGTCTAAAAGACCATTTAAACCAATACCTCCCTTTTGTTTCTTTTCCTTATACATTCATTTTTTCCACGTTTTTGCACTCAAAACAACTTTCCTCCTTCGCGTACACACTTTTTTTTATGAATCCGAACCCACCTGACTCACAAAAACGGTCTAAAAGGCCATTTAAACCAATACCGCCCATTTGTTTCTTTTCCTTATACATTCATTTTTTCCAAGTTTTAGCACTCAAAACAACTTTCCTCCTTCGCGTACACACTGTTTTTATGATTCCGAACCCATCTGAATCACAAAACTGTCTAAAAAGCCATTTAAACCAATACCGCCCATTTGTTTCTTTTCATTATACATTTATTTTTTTCACGTTTCGGCACTCAAAACATCTTTCCACATTCGCGTACACACTGCTTTTATGATTCCGAACCCATCTGTCTCACAAAATCGTCTAAAAGACCATTTAAACCAATACCTCCCTTTTGTTTCTTTTCCTTATACATTCATTTTTTCCACGTTTTTGCACTCAAGACAACTTTCTTCCTTCGCGTACACACTGTTTTTATGATTCCGAACCCATCTGACTCACAATATCGTCTAAAAGACCATTTAAACCAATACCGCCCTTTTGTTTCTTTTCGTTATACATTTATTTTTTCCACGTTTCGGCACTCAAGACAACTTTCCTCCTTCGCGTACACACTTTTCTGATGATTCCGAACCTACCTGACTCACAAAACCGTCTAAAAGGCCATTTAAACCAATACCGCCCTTTTGTTTCTTTTCCTTATACATTCATTTTTTCCACGTTTTTCCAACTTTCCTCCTTCTCGTACACACTTTTTTTATGATTCCGAACCCACCTGACTCACAAAACCGTCTAAAAGACCATTTAAACCAATACCTCCCTTTTGTTTCTTTTACTTATACATTCATTTTTTCCACGTTTTTGCACTCAAAACAACTTTCCTCCTTCGCGTACACACTTTTTTTATGATTCCGAACCCATCTGTCTCACAAAACCGTCTAAAAGACCATTTAAACCAATACCTCCCTTTTGTTTCTTTTCCTTATACATTCATTTTTTCCACGTTTTTGCACTCAAAACAACTTTCCTCCTTCGCGTACACACTTTTTTTTATGAATCCGAACCCACCTGACTCACAAAAACGGTCTAAAAGGCCATTTAAACCAATACCGCCCATTTGTTTCTTTTCCTTATACATTCATTTTTTCCAAGTTTTAGCACTCAAAACAACTTTCCTCCTTCGCGTACACACTGTTTTTATGATTCCGAACCCATCTGAATCACAAAACTGTCTAAAAAGCCATTTAAACCAATACCGCCCTTTTGTTTCTTTTCATTATACATTTATTTTTTTCACGTTTCGGCACTCAAAACATCTTTCCACATTCGCGTACACACTGCTTTTATGATTCCGAACCCATCTGTCTCACAAAATCGACTAAAAGACCATTTAAACCAATACCTCCCTTTTGTTTCTTTTCCTTATACATTCATTTTTTCCACGTTTTTGCACTCAAAACAACTTTCCTCCTTCGCGAACACACTTTTTTTATGATTCCGAACCCATCTGTCTCACAAAATGTCTAAAAGACCATTTAAACCAATACCTCCCTTTTGTTTCTTTTCCTTATACATTCATTTTTTCCACGTTTTTGCAATCAAAACAACTTTCCTCCTCCGCGTACACACTGTTTTTAAGATTCCCAGCCCATCTGACTCACAAAACTGTCTAAAAAGCCAATTAAACCAATACCGCCCTTTTGTTTCTTTTCCTTATACATTCATTTTTTCCACGTTTTTCCAACTTTCCTCCTTCTCGTACACACTTTTTTTATGATTCCGAACCCACCTGACTCACAAAACCGTCTAAAAGACCATTTAAACCAATACCGCCCTTTTGTTTCTTTTCCTTATACATTCATTTTTTCCACGTTTTTCCAACTTTCCTCCTTCTCGTACACACTTTTTTTATGATTCCGAACCCACCTGACTCACAAAACCGTCTAAAAGACCATTTAAACCAATACCTCCCTTTTGTTTCTTTTCCTTATACATTCATTTTTTCCACGTTTTTGCACTCAAAACAACTTTCCTCCTTCGCGTACACACTTTTTTTTATGAATCCGAACCCACCTGACTCACAAAAACGGTCTAAAAGGCCATTTAAACCAATACCGCCCATTTGTTTCTTTTCCTTATACATTCATTTTTTCCAAGTTTTAGCACTCAAAACAACTTTCCTCCTTCGCGTACACACTGTTTTTATGATTCCGAACCCATCTGAATCACAAAACTGTCTAAAAAGCCATTTAAACCAATACCGCCCATTTGTTTCTTTTCATTATACATTTATTTTTTTCACGTTTCGGCACTCAAAACATCTTTCCACATTCGCGTACACACTGCTTTTATGATTCCGAACCCATCTGTCTCACAAAATCGTCTAAAAGACCATTTAAACCAATACCTACCTTTTGTTTCTTTTCCTTATACATTCATTTTTTCCACGTTTTTGCACTCAAGACAACTTTCTTCCTTCGCGTACACACTGTTTTTATGATTCCGAACCCATCTGACTCACAATATCGTCTAAAAGACCATTTAAACCAATACCGCCCTTTTGTTTCTTTTCGTTATACATTTATTTTTTCCACGTTTCGGCACTCAAGACAACTTTCCTCCTTCGCGTACACACTTTTCTGATGATTCCGAACCTACCTGACTCACAAAACCGTCTAAAAGGCCATTTAAACCAATACCGCCCTTTTGTTTCTTTTCCTTATACATTCATTTTTTCCACGTTTTTCCAACTTTCCTCCTTCTCGTACACACTTTTTTTATGATTCCGAACCCACCTGACTCACAAAACCGTCTAAAAGACCATTTAAACCAATACCTCCCTTTTGTTTCTTTTACTTATACATTCATTTTTTCCACGTTTTTGCACTCAAAACAACTTTCCTCCTTCGCGTACACACTTTTTTTATGATTCCGAACCCATCTGTCTCACAAAACCGTCTAAAAGACCATTTAAACCAATACCTCCCTTTTGTTTCTTTTCCTTATACATTCATTTTTTCCACGTTTTTGCACTCAAAACAACTTTCCTCCTTCGCGTACACACTTTTTTTTATGAATCCGAACCCACCTGACTCACAAAAACGGTCTAAA